>CM053786.1:778346348-779546348 GCA_028749045.1 Cupressus sempervirens
AATTAAAACACATTGTACCTAGCATTAATCAAAACCCCATCTTATTACACCCATATGAGCACCCCCCCGCTTAACCACAATTGACCCCAAACTTGTTCACCTTGACACATTTTCATGTTCACCAAATGCCACATTACCACCTGCGGTTAACCCAATAATGAAGGTGAAAGAATCATAAACTGGTTCATTTTCTTCATGTAGAAGACACTCGCAAAGCTCACGAAAATTCTTCCCACCCCTTCCCTATTTGGCAATTTTCTCAAGCTTGTTCTTCTTCTGCATTTCAGTTGAAAATCATGACGTAGCAATATCTCATAATTATTTACCTTTCACTTAGTGTTTGTAATGATAGTCCGATACTATTTTTAATGAAGTGCGCATAGTTTTATGTTTCAATCTTTCCACCTTCAAATCATTGCATGTAATGTGATAGAAAGAAATAATTAGAGGAAATGGTAAAGAAATAATGTACATTGTCGATGTAATCATTTCTTTATGTTGTACTATTTGTGAATCTCTACATTTTCTTCCACTCTTGATTTAAACTATTGGGATTTCTTTGTGTTCATCAATATCTTCCAAATATTATTATTTTGAAAACTTAAATAACTTATCATGCTTCTTTCCATCCACCTTTGCAATACTTACAATGTGTCATTTAGTTGTTAAACACCCCGAGTATACTCATTTTCATACCTCTATTTGATTGCATTACCTCATTCAAGTAACTACTTTCATTATTAGGTTTTCATCAATGTATGCATTCTCTAGTTGACATTACAGTTTTACATTGTTAAGTTGACATTGACTGTTTGAATTGTTAAGTTTATACTGATTGTATGTATTGCAAAGTTGGAATTAACTGTATGATGTGTTATGTTGACGTTGACTGTATGTATTCATTGAGGTATTGTTACATATATGCATTGTTTAGTTTGCATCGATTGTATACATATGTAGATAGGAATGCATCCATTCTTCAACTGACATGCATTGTATTCATCACTGTGGTTTTCAACCTGTTACTTTGCATTATTCACCTAACATTCTTTCCATAACAAGTTTTCAATGACTTGGTGTACTCGTGAATCTATATATAATGTCTAACATTGTTATCTAAAGTAAACTTATGAGCATGACATATAAAAAGAAATCAACTACATTAAAGGAATAAACTACAACAAAGGAAACAAGTAGACCAAAAGGAACAAGGACAACAAGGGTATCCCATGAACCTATAATAGTGCCACCTAGAGTTATATTGATGAACACAAATCCCATTCATGCTAATGTTGTAGGTCTATAAGTATGACTCCTTCCACTCCTACCAATGAAGTAAGAGTTGGTACATCTGATAATGCAACATAAGATGCTATTGCTAAGAATGCAACACAAGATGATACTGCTAGCAATATAGTAGAAGGTGGTGCTGCTTGTTGATCCAAAAACAAATAGTGGTCAAGTGGACATGGATGCTACAATGGAAAGTGTTGAGAAAGGACTAAGATAAACTTTGGTTGCAGTGAAGAAGTGGAACATACCTACATCTAGTTTGAAAGTGTGGTTGATGGGTGTTGCAGTGACAAAGGTGAAGGGGCTCAAAAAAATGCTAACCTATGTAGAGAAATTGTAGATTGTTAAGTGGTGCAAAGAAATGTCTCAAGTGGGCATGGGTGTAAAAGTTTTAGACTTGCAGCAAATAGTTTCCCAAATCACACAGGGAGGGTTAACCCTTTTACATATGGATTGCCAGGAAGATCATGGTGGCTAGGATCTAAACCCTATCACAAGGACTTCATCCTTAGAAAAATATAAGGGGTGGACATTGATATAGTTATTATGCTTCATCCTACTATTATTACCTTATTTTATGATAACCTAGACACAATGTATCACCTATATAATTATAGATCAAGCATAATATAGAACTGTGATGAATCATGAGTACAAGGAGGTCATAACTATGGAATGAGAGTAATTGTGGAATCGGGAGACACTTTTTGTGTCTTTTATTTCTTATGGGATGAGCCTAATACATTGTAATAAACATATACTAACATAATTCATACAAAAAATACAAATATTAGATGGTGATCATCAAGGTTGTGAGTCAAATTGTTCAAAAAGGGTACATGAAATGAGGGCACAAGAATTGAATTAGAGGAACAATCCACATTAGAGTATGCTTGGATACATTGAAGAAATGTTTAATGTACTTTGGGTTAGCTCTATAATTATGGAGAGAGCATAGTTTGAAGAAGCCCTAGTTTTGAGGCCCTTAATAGGAGGGTTTTGTGGTTAACACAATATGATTCTGGTTGGTTCTAAAAGTGTGGATTTTTTTTGGGAACATATCCTAAGATTGTTTCAAGGTTTAGGGGTTTTTATTAAAGGTATGATGGTAGTTTCTTTGTAAAAGTGGCCTACTTATGATGCAATGCAAGGTAGGTGTATCCACAAAGGAGATGACCTAGCCCCCAACAAATAAACACAATAAAAGAATTAAAATAACTCAAAGATTTAGATCAATTGCACTACATATTCTCATAATAGAGTTAATAGATTAACATCCAACATGCCCAACTGTAAGGTCTTCCAAGTTGCAACCAAATAGAGAAGCAATTACAATAACAATTTTGCAAGTCCTCACAAGATCCAAACCCCAACTAGTCCATAACCACAATCTAGTAGAAACCCCAAGAAGAATCTAAAATTTTGCTCGCAAGCCACAAGGCATACTTCTTATTTCCTAAGCCCACACTTAGCTACTATCTTTGCTAAACTTCAATCCTCTCATCTACTCCATGATGAAATCAATGACTCCAGACATCCCAAGACCCTCTACTTATACTAAAAAAAGCCATAGGTCAGCCAAGTGAGCTACATTAAATAAACACTCAACGCACAAGTCAACATGACATACTAAATTAAATACATGCATAAGAAAAACCCCAAGTTTAAAATGCATAACATACTCATATGAAAACATAACATTATGTAGCCTTATCCATAGGACCACACACCATCCAATGATCCACATCTAAGAACACGCAAGCCAAATCTTATAGATCGAAGCTTGTGGAAACAATCTCCAAGGTCTACTAGAAAATTAGGAACACATCACCAACAACCACCAAAAGGCTCTAACTCTTATACGATCACCCCAATCATTATGCACACATAGGGAAAGGTCCACTAGTATGCCTCCAACATAACTATATCCATTTAAAACATAAGTCCAAAAATTTGAGCTTGATGCTCATGTATATAGGATTTTTGACTTTGCTAGGATGCTCCTACATTAGATACCCCAAGTGAAAAGAAATGATGTTCTTAATAGCTGAAAGAGCATCTTCCACAATTCAACACATAAACACCAGACTAGTTCTTAACATACATGTACTTGACATTATCCACTTGTGCGCTCTTGCCTTTATTCCATTCTGCAAATCTTTTCCTACATCAATCAAGTTTACATCTATCCTCAGTGTGCCATAGGTATTTTTCCCATGTTGATATACATCCCTTCAAAAATCCTTCATCTCAACTTGTCTACCAAAAATAAGGTTCCTCCTACTAAGTTTTGCATTTTGTAAAGGAATCAAGGAAAACTTCTAGTCACCCTTCTTAACAGTAAACACATTCTTGACACAATCATGCATTTCCATACAATCATACTGCCAAGGTCTACCAAGTAAAATGTGACAACTACTCATGTCCACAATATCACACAACACTTGATCCATATACTACCTAATTTGAAAATTAAGAAGACATTACTCTGTCACCTCCAAAGAATGTTCATCTAGTAACCAAATGATCCTATAAGGTCAAGGATATCTCACTCTCTTTAAACCAAGTTTTTGAGCCATCTCCTTAGTAACTAGGTTATCATTACTACCACCATCTACAATCATTAGCATTTACCTCAAGATTTTCATTGAGTTCTAAAAAAATTTCTTCTCTAACAAGGTTCCAACATCTTCTTACCAAGAAATATTTGTCGACTCAACAAATTATCTTCCACCTGAGCTTAATTCACTGAATCCACATTCTCATTCACAATAAAAAATATTATATTATTAACCTTCTTATTAGCATTGGGAAATTCAAAATATCTAAGTCCTTCTTTACCACATCTAAAGCAAGTACCCTTGAATGCACCTCTACCTATTCTCTTCCTCCATTCAATTGGTTCTGGTTCATCTTCAACAATTTGTTTATTTTTCACATGTTTCTCCTTTCTTTAAGAATTACCTTGATGAATTCTCTTCAAATTTTCTTCTTCCCTTTGGGAACATTGATAAGCATCCTCAACTTAATCAATCATCAACATACCAATCTCATCCTAGATATTGAATCTCAAACCATTAATATACCTAGCCACCTTTTCCTAAGAAAGTTATCTATGCCCAAAACAAATATTCAACTTTAAAAACTCTTTAGTATTATCCTTCACAATCATATCATTCTGCTTTAGATTCTACAATTTCTTAAAACAATCAAGTTCATAATCAATAAGAATGAAATTAGCCTTCAATTTTGTTACCATTAGTCTCCACCTAGTGATTCTCATTTCACCTTCCTCTTCTCTATCTATATACAACTATTTCCACCATAAAGAAACATGTCCTTTCAACTTAGTCTATGCCAACCTCACTCTAAGCGGATCTCCAATATCCTCTAACTCAATGTAGTCTTTGAGCTCACCAATCCAATCAATAAGATCCTCAAGATTCAAAGTACTTGAGAAATTAGAAACCTCCATCTTATGCTTCAATTTTAATTGAGCTCTAGATCTATCCATCCGACCAGTTCTATCTTCTAGAGGTATCTTGATTCGATTGGTGATGTCTTCACCACTAGATCCAACAACCTCAAAGTCTTCAACAACTTCTTCATAACCATCATTTGTTCCCACATTCCTCGGTAGACCATCTATAGCTCTCATGATCTCAACAACCATATTATTCTTCATCAACTCCAACTCATATCTAAAACCTACTTTAACCTTCTTTGAAATCTGAGTCTTTACAACATAATAGATATATGCAAGTTCCCTAGAATCCAATCTTCTTGGAGGCATCTTCCCAAAGTAACAAATCCACAAGATCAATTAGCTCTAATACCACTTGATGCAGTGGAAGGAAAGTGTATCCCAAAAGAAGATGACACACCCCCTAGAAAATAACCACACAATGGAAGAATAAGAATAAATGAAAGATAAGTATCAATTGCACCACATATTCTCATAATAGAATCAATAGATTAACATCAAACATGCCCGACTAAAAAGCCTTCGAGTTAAAACCAAATACACAAGAATTTACAACAATAGTTTTGCAACACCTCACAAGATCCAAACTCCAACTAGTCCAAACCCACAATCTTGTAGAAACCCCAAGAAGAATCTAAACTTATGCTCACAATCCACCAAGCAACCTTCTTGTTTCCCAAGCTGACACTTAGCGACCGGCTTTGCTAAACTTTGATCCTCTTAGCTACTCTATGCTGAATTGAATGAATATAGTCATCTCAAGACCCTCTACTTATAATAAACCAAGCCAAAAGTCAGCCTAGTGAGTTACATTAAATAAACATTCAAGGCACAAGTCGACTTGACAGACTAAATTAAATACATGCTTAAGACAAGCCCCAAGTTTACAATGCATAACAAAATCATATGAAAAAATAAAATTATGTGGCCTTAGCCATAGGACCACACTCCATCCAATGATCCACATCTAAGAGTGCACAAGCCAAGCTAAACTTTGATCCTCTTAGCTACTCTATGTTGAATTGAATGAATATAGTCATCTCAAGACCCTCTACTTATAATAAACCAAGCCAAAAGTCAGCCTAGTGAGGTACATTAAATAAACATTCAAGGCACAAGTTGACTTGACAAACTAAATTAAATACACGTTACCAACAATCACCAAAAAGGCTCTAACTCTAATACGACCACCCCAATCATGATGCATACTTAGGTAAAGTTCCACTAGTCTGCCTCAAACCTAACCCTAACCACACAAAACATAAGTCCAAAAATTTGAGCTCAATGCTCTTGTATACATGATTCCCAACTACCCCAATATTTTGTTGCATCAAATTAGGCCCAATTTTTGGTAGATAGTGTTGGATCATACTGATTGTCAAAAAGAGTTATGGGAACACTTGAAGTATGTCATGTAATATTCATAAGGATATTTAGATATTTATTTTTTTCCTAGTATTTTAGAAAAGATTTGAGAATAGTGGGAAAAATTACTCAGGAAGGACTACTAGGGAATAAGGCCTAGTTGGAACCAAGTAAAGGGGTTTGATGCGAAGTTTGGTAAATCTGATTTCAAGAATCCTTGAAACATGTTGAATAAGGTGTGACAAAACCTTAGAAGGGGTTAATAAGAACACTTGAGGTTGGTGGACATGTCTAAGTGGCTAGAGGGACCTTGTGAAGAGGGTAAATTAAGGCTTAAGTCTCAAAGAGTTGAACTATTGATGAGATCTAATAATTGAAACATTAGTGTGGATAGTTTCCCTTTGCATCACCAAATTACCCTATAAACTTAATGCATTTTGGATTAGTTATTTATTGTTAACACTACAAAATAAAAGGTAAATTTCATAAGTAAATGCTATATTCTTATAGGGTAGGGATTGAGAGGACAAACACATGTATTACAATAATATATTTTGAAATTAGGTCTATTGCACCTTTTATATACAAAATTTGGCATCTAACATACACATGACAAATCATTGCCCATTTTTTACATAAAAATTGGCATCCAATATGCACATGACAGCTCATTGCCCTTTTTAAAAATAAAAACTGGCATCTAATATGCACATGGTAGATCATTATCATTTTTATATACAAAATTTTGCATCTAAAAATGCACATTACATTGTATTATCATTTTTACATATAAAATTTGGCCTCTAAATATGCACACAAAGAACCTTGAAGATATACACAAAATTTTCAAAAATTCTTCTAAAGTGCCCAAAATTAATCAATACAACCTTTTGGATCATCTCAACCCTTATTGTGTGAATATTTCCTCATGGTCATATTTATGAACTTTCTACAAATTCTTGTTGAGAGGTCTACCATGATACTTAATCAATTGAATATTTATTGTAACAATAAGGTTAGAGTAATGACAAATATGTCTATGTATCTCAAATTCCTTAAGCAACTAGGCGTTAGAGTTTTTGATAGGATACTGGCATTTTATAGAACAATAAAATGAGTTTAATACCCAAATAATGCAAAAAATGTATTTGTAAATTTATTCTTGGTCTTAATACAATGACACAAAAAGTAATTTGTTCATTTTTCATTGTTCTTATCTTCAATAACTATATATACATGACCTGGATTTACCAAAAGGAAAATTTATACCAAAATCAACATTTAAAAAACTAACAAATTGAGCTTAAAATTGATTTAACCTACATGATAGACAAATTACTTAATTCAACTAAGTTCTATACATGGTCAAAATCTATTGATGCTTTAATTGGTTCATTTGCATTTCTCTGGGAAGTTTTATGTATCTAGGGTTTATAAATTTCTATAAGACCAATGATTAGAACACTCTTTTGATTCACATTCATGCCATACAATGTCCATACACAAAGAGAAAAATACAAATAACTAATGATGTTGCAATTAAACTTCTAAATTAATGTATTTCTCTTGATCCTACAAGTTTACAACAATCTTTCAATGTTGTATTCATATATCAACATAGAAACCATATACTTACTTGTATTACCTAGTCTCATCGTAGAGTTACATCATTACATAATTATTTATGCATCTATTAACACCACATCAGCTTCATACTTTAATTTGTCTATAGTAAAATTTCTTTTCACACTTGTTCCTACACCATCACGGTCTCTCTCTCTCTCTCTCTCTCTCTCTCTCTCTCTCTCTCTCTCTCTCTCTCTCTCTCTCTCTCTCTCTCTCTCCCGCTCTCCCTCTCCCCCTCCATTCCCTACCTTAGTTAAATTTCAAATATATTTTACACCACTTATCACATACATCCTAGTCAACTAGTAGACATTCCATTTAGTCTTGAATTACGCAACACAATTATTTGACCATATTAAGTGTTGGTTGTATATTATACCTCTTTACCTTAAACTCTCATAGAATATTGTATAACATCCTTTCAAAAAATTTGAGGAATGAGTATGATCATCACTCATATAAAAGTGACACTCTCTTATAACCTTTTTGTCCTCTATGGTATCTTGTACATGCATGAATGCTATGTGTAAAAGAATTGTAACTTATAAGAGTGGGAATACATATGTTGTACTTTATTTGAGGTTTCAATGTATAATTATTAGCAAAATCAATGAAAAACACAAAATTTTCAAGGGGAAAGTGTCCTTATACAACTGGAATTGCTCATTTAACCACCTAGTTCTATGTGTGTGACCTATATACTCATAAAATAGTTACTCTTGATACATCTTCATAAATTTAGCTATGCATAAATGCCCTTTCACTAACTCTTTCCTCTTTGATTCTTTTATGTCTTTAACACCATATGTATATGACTAGTTTTTTCCAATAGAAACTAGTGCATTACCAATTTCATGCGTGTTATCTAGATGTAGGAATATATGCGATTATTGAAACCACCACATGTAGGAGAAAGACCTTTCAAATAAAACATCTTATAATAAATGAAATCATCATCTTGTCTACAAAAAAAAATTGAAATAAATTATCTAGGTGACTTAGGATGTTCTTATAGACCGCATTTTGGCAAAACATCAATAATGTGAAAAATATAACATATAATGGTAATATCAAAATGCATGGAAAATTCAATATGGAACCTACAAAAACATGTAGTACACACATGATTAATCTTAACATAAAATTGTTTTTCCATCTCAATAAAACTTTGGCTAATTTTAATCTAGGAAAGCATTGAAGAAACCTTTCATAAAATTGTGTTTGAGTTATGTCTACATAGTGTTTTGGATATGGCTCATGATTTCTAGTTTTAATTCCTCTTCTAAAAACAACTCTTTCATTGGGTGAAACCTTTGTGTTGTCCTGCCAAAATTTGTCAATTAATGTTCTTAGTGCATCAACAACAACCTTGTCCTTGCATGAGAGTCTACCCAATAATCCCCAAAGTACTATTAGGATCCTCAATTGTATCTCAATTGTATCTCCCCTCTCTAAGGCACTGCATAATGTTGTTCTACTTATCGTTAATGACTTTCTTGTTTTTCTTATTAAATAAGTTTTTTTCATTTCATTTCCCATTATAGTTGATGTCATGACACACCAAGTAACATTGACATATTTTGTATGTGATTTAATACTAATGGCTTGGTATGCATTAAAAAGATTTCTCTCAATGGTTCTTTCACTACTATTTTTGGTTTTTGTTAACCCTAAAACTCTCATTGTCTCTAAATTTCAGAATTTTAATCACATACCAACTATTTGGCATTTCTATTTTTGTTTAAAATTTCAAAATAGTTATTCCAAATTATTTTAATTTTTCTTCTAAAAGTTCTTTAAAAAAAATTACCATTCATTGGCTTTATAATTTTTCATCAATTCCAATTAGAAATATTGGTTTTCTACGATTAAATCTAAGAGGTGGTAAAATATGTGAATGGTCTTGGTTCTCATTATGTGTTTTATGTGAATTAATCTCATCAAATTAAAGTGGTGTATTTTCTTCAAACTCATTACAGGAATTCATCACATTGATTTCAAATAGAGTATGCTCATTTCATTCATTAGATGCATTTGTCACATCCTTTTAAACTAGTGCATGTTGATCATTTTGATTTGGTGCATTAGGTACCTTTATCATGTCAATTTAGATTAATTTATGTGTTAGCATGAATGCTGATGATACTACATTGGGGGAGTATCCTAAGCATTGGAGAGTATTGACATGTTGCATTCATGATTGTGTTTCATCATTAATGTCAACATAACATGGTTTCTACAAAGACTGGTTGACAAGTAATACATATAATGGTTTGATTGTCTGGTGATGCACAATCATGGACATGTTCTACATTGTATCTTGATGACGTGGTCGAGTACATAGAGTCTAAGTCAAAGACGTACGAGAGTTGTACGTAATTTATAGAGAGCAATTCAAAGATAAAGTATTGGGAAAGAAATTCTTGATGTTTTTTTTCTATCTTACATCTAAGTGGTAGAGGACAGTCTGCTGATGACATCAGTGAGTGCATAATTCCTAGTATTTCATGTGTGAATTTTTTTATAGACTGGGAGCCGATAATGCTAGTGTGATTATAATTAATTAATTATCTTATTATAATTAATTGGGAAAGCCTCAAGGCTGACTCAAGGAATTATTTTGTAGATATGGTATAAAGGAAATATGTTTTCCTTAATTGAAGTGTGTATCCATTATTGCATGAAGTGCAAAGTGCGAAAAGGAGCAGAGTGCTTGAGGAATATGTGTAAGCAATCCAAGGGATTATTGGATGCAAGATTTGTGATTTGGATACAAGATCAAAAGGAGCAGAGATTTGGTTGACATGATAGAGAAAGAGGAACGAACAATACAATACAATTATATTATTTTGCAAGGAATAATACAAAGATCATTTGGATAGTGGGTTCATTGGTCTTACCCTTGAAGTTGTTTGGGCAGTGGGTCTAGCTATCTTCCACAACTCCTAATAGGGACTCATGTATACTGAATATATTCATAGACTCCTAACAAGGTCCATCCTCTAACAAGGAATATTTATATGAGTACATCATCTTGTGGGTACCATCCCCATCGAAGTTTTCCCTCTAATTATGGGTTTCCCTAGTTAACATCTTTGGTGTTATTGTGTATGAGTATCTGGTTGTGGTTTTAGTTTATATTGCTCATATGGTTAAGTTTTTTTAAGGTTGATAATCATGATAATAGTTGGATAAATGATTCACCCCTTGCCTATTAGTTATATTAATGGACTATATATTCTAACAATTGGTATCAAAGCATTAGGTCTTTGAAGGATAAACTTAACAACTTTGGGAGATCAATGGCGAATATTTTTCGAAAGAATAGTCATAGATTTTATGGGGCTAACTATGACAGTTGGAAGGAAAAGATGAAGACTCATCTGTTGTACATGGGTCAGGGATATTGGATCTTGACAAAGAGTAAGAAGAAAATCATTGAAGAAGAAAATCTTGAACGATGCAATGAAGACAAGAGAGATTTATTCATGTGTAATATTAGAGCAAGAGAAGCTCTACTATTGACTCTTTTAGAGAATGAATATAGTTAGGTAATGTCACTTGAAACATCTTATGAAATTTTGAAAGCATTAGAATCTACTTTTGAAGGTGATAAACATGCAAAGAGAATAAGATTATAGAATTGGATATGTGCATTTCAAAATGATAAAATGATGGGAAATGAATATGTAAGAAGTTATATTGGTAGAATATCAAAAATTGTTGCAGGAATTAGGTCTCATGGTGGAACCAAGGAAGAAGATGAAGTAATATGGAAGATCTTCAAAAGTTTGACACCACCATTTAAACAAGTAGCTTAGATGATTCAGTTAGTAATGCCTTGCATTAAGGATTTCACAAAGGAAACATTGCTTGGAAGATTAGAACCTAAAAAAGTAGATCTAAGACAATCTAGAGATCTAGCTAGAGTTAAAACAACTTTTAGTGCCCTGAACATTCAACCTAATCTGACAAGGAGTGCAAGAACATGTGTAGATTTTATTGGTAGCAAAAAATCTGAGAAAGACAAGAAGATTGAGGAAGGAATAACCCTTCTTGTAAGAAGAGAAAAGTATGGTAAGAAAATCTTTAAATGTTGGACTTGTGATGAATTTGGTCATTATACATCTAAATGTCCTAAAAGATAGAAAAAGTATAAGGGAAATTTTAAGCTTAGAAGATATAGAGATAGAGATAGAAATTGTGGCTATCAAGGAAGATGATCTTGATAGAGAAATTAGAAAAGAAAGAGCTCTATGGAAAATAAATTTGATTGGATAATAGATAGTGATTGTTCACATTACATGACTAGTGATATGAATAAGTTTATGAAATTTAAGAATCATGATGGAGGTATTGTTAGAGTTGGTAACAGTGCAACCTGTCATATAACAAAGATTGGATCCATTACTATTGATGGTAAAAATAACACCGACGATGTTTATTTTTTTAATGGATTGAAGCATAACTTGTTGAGTGTTGGACAGTTGGTGGACAAGGGTTATCGGTTGCAATTTATTGAGAAGACCTGCATTATCAAAGACAAAGATGGTAAGCTAATTGGAATTGGCACTAGATCTAGAGGTAATGTATTTTAGTTGAATCCTATTGAAATGAAATTTTGATAGGTAAAGTGGATAACAGTTGGTTGTGGCATAGAAGATTATGTCACATAAAATTTGGTAATATTATAAAGGTTAGTAGCAATTTTGCAATCAGAGACTTGCCTAAGATTACAAAGCCTACTAATGTTTTGTGTAAAGAATGTATTTTGGCTAAATAAAAGAAAGTATTATTTCCTAGAGAGAAGTTCACTACCATAGAGAATCTAGAGATTGTTCACACAGATCTGAGTGGTCCCTCTAGAACAAGATGATTCTATGGTGAAAGGTACTTTATGAATTTTGTTGATAATTTCACTAGAATGATGTGGGTAGCATTTCTTAAAGGGAAATATGAAGCTTTTGAGAAGTTTAAGATATTTAAGAATAGAGTTGAGAATCAATTTGGTATTAAGATAAAGTGTTTGAGATTAGATAGAGGAGGAGAATTCACCCCTAGAGAATTTAACATAATTTGTGAAGATAATGGAATCAAAAGGTAGATATCTTCACCTAGAACACCTGAGAAAAATAGGATCACTAAAAGAAGAAATAAATCTATAGTAGAAGCAACAAAAGTGATGTTGTTTGAGAATGATGTTTGTAAGACATTTTGGAGAGAAGTGGTCAATATAGTAGTGTACACTCTGAACAGAGTACCAATAAGAAAATGTATGAACAAGTCACCTTATTAATTATGGTTTGGTCATTCACCATCAATTAAGTATTTCAAAATATTTGGGAGAAAATGTTACATTAAGAGAGATGATGATATTGGTAAGTTTGATCCAAGAAGTGATGAAGGTATGTTTCTTGGTTATTTATTGAAAATAAAGGCATACATATGTTTTAACTATAGAACTAAGATAATAGTTGAATACACAAATGCAAGGATTGATGAAAAGTTTGGAACTAAGGAAAAGATGGTAGATTATAATTCAAATGAAAAAAAAATTCTACAATTGTTAGACAAAATGTTGAAGTTTTCTTTGAGACTAACAATGATTTATAGAATGATGTGCTAACTGTTGAGCAAAGAGGAGAGCAAAGATCTAAACCTAGAGAAGAGATAAGAGTTGAGATGTCAACTCCTACTCCTAGTAGAAATCTAACAAAGAATCCTCATCCTAAGAAGATTATTGGAAGCAAAGACAAGGGTGTGATGACAAGAAACATAGTAAATGAGGATATATGTTTGATATCTCAAGTTGAACCTAAGAGCATAGATGAAGCATATGATGATGATCATTGGATTCAAGCAATGAAGGAAGAATTAGATCCAATTGTGAAGAATGATAGATAGGAGTTAGTTACTAGACCTTAAGACAAGAATGTGATATGAACCAAATGGGTATTTAGAAACAAGATGAAGTTGCGAGAAACAAGGATAGACTTGTATGCAAGGGATACTCACAATAAGAAGGCATAGACTATGAGGAGAAATATGCACCTATAGCCAAAATGGAAGCAGTAAGGATGTTCTTAGCTTATGCAACAAATAAGAAGTTCAAGGTTTATCAGATGAATGTTAAATCAACCTTTCTGAATGTGAACTTGAAGAAGAGGTATATATAGAGAAACTTGAAAGTTTTCCTTTATAAAAAGACAAAGACATGGTATGCAGACTAAAGAAAGCTCTATATGGTCTGAAGCAAGCACCTAGAACTTGGTATGCAAGGTTGGACAATTATTTGGCAAAGCTTGGATTTGCTAAAGGTACGACAGGCAATAACTTGTATTTGAAAGAAGTTGAGAATGGTTTGCTAATAGTAGTAATATTTGATGACATAATTTTTGGAGGTAATGATGAAGCAAGTGATAAGTTCACTGAAGAAATGAAGAATGAGTTTGAAATGAGCATGATAGGAGAAATGCAATTTTTTCTAGGATTGCAGATTATGCAAAATAGTGATGGTATTTTAATTTCACAAGCTAAGTACTTGAATGATTTGTTGAAAAGGTTTGATTTGGAAAGTTGTAAACATGTTAGGACACCTATGATAACTGGTCACAAGTTATCCAACAAAGATGAGACACCTACAGTAGAGTAGAAGAAGTAAAAATCCATGATTGGAAATTTGCAGTATCTGACTTACACCAAATCACATATAACAAATGTAGTTGGGATTGTAGCTACATTTCAAGATGATCCTAAGGAGTATCATTTTGTAGCAGTAAAGAGAATATTCAAATTTTTGAAAGGGACATCTAACTATGGAATTTGGTATGACAGATCAAGTGATTTCACTGTATGTGCATATACTAATGTAGATTGGGCAGGCAGTATGGATGATAGAAAGAGCACCGGTGCTGGAGAATTCTTTCTTGGAGGAAGATTGGTTTCTTGGTTAAGAAAGAAGCAAGATTGCATTTCTTAGAGTACAGCTGATGCAGAGTATGTTACAGTAGAAAATAACTATAATCAAGTTATGTGGATAAAGAAGATGCTGAAGGATATCAAATTTGAGTTTGAAGAACTTTTTATCATTTAATGCGATAACACAAATACAATGAGTATGTCTAAGAATCTTATATTGCATTATAAGACTAAGCATATATCTATTAAGTATCATGTACTGAGAGAGAAAGAAGTAGAAAAGGAGATCAGATTGGAGTATGTGAGTCCTAAAGATCAGATTGTAGATATCTTTATGAAGCCTTTTCCTAAAGATACATTTGAGTATTGAAGAGATATTCTTAGGGTTATGCCCCTACCTACTTTTGAGTAGGTGATGCAGAGAGTGCATTAGTCTAGTGGTACATAGTACTATTGTTATCTTGGACTAAATGTTGGTGCTTCCCGTATGGGGGAGTATCTATGATGAAGTTACTGAGGACTCTTAGTATTTGGTATTGAATAGTGTCTTTGGACACTTGAGCTAGTTGAAGACTTGGTGCAACATATTAGTAATTGGTATTTAACAATCGATATGCTGTAACATTGAGATTGAGAACTTTGACATTGATGTCAATGGGGGAGGGTATGCATGGAAAAATATCTCCTAAGTTATGGGGGATAAGAACTCCTAAGCAATGGGGGAGAGATATCTCTTTAGGGAGATTTAGAAAGATTCATGAAAGGAAGAAAGAATATGCACCTGATGTATTGTAAATTATTTAGTGTGAAGTAAATAATTGATGTCTAAGAAGAAGAAGTATGAATATATTGTGTTGAGATTTATTTAGTGCTTGAACAACTAACGTCAGTCCTAAAATCTAGAGGTTTTTAGACTTTCTTGATAAAGAGGATTTGAGAAGATGAGAATAGTAGCAGCAACAGAGTATTACTTGGTATTCTTGGAACTTAGATGTTTTCATCTATGTTTCCATCAATGCCAAAGGGGGAGATTGTTAGCATCAATGCTGATGATACTACAATGGGGGAAAATCCTGAACATTGGAGTGTATTGACATGTTGCATTCATGATTGTGTTTGTCATTGATGTCAATATAGAATCATTCATGTAAAGATTGGCTGAGTAGTAGACATATATCTTAATGGTACAGATAATGGTTTGATTGTTTGGTGATGCACATTCATGGACATGTTCTACATTGTGTCTTGATGGTGTGGTCGAGTGCACAGAGTCTAAGTCAAAGGCATATGGAAGTTGTACCTAATTTACAGATAGCAGTTTAGAGACAGAGTATTGGAAATGAAGTTCCTAATTTTTTTTTCTATCTTACATCTAAGATGCAATGAGAAGATACAAAATCATATAGTGGTAGATAACAATCCATTGATGACGTCAATGAGTGTGCAAGACCTAGTATCGCACGTGTGAAGTTTAATATAGACTATGAACTGGCAATGCTACTGTAATTGTAATTAATTAATTATCTTATTATAATTAATTGAGAAAGTCTCAAGGTCAACTCAAGGAATTATTTTGAGGATATGGTATAAAGGAAATATGTTTTTCCTAATTGAAGTTTGTATCCATTATTGCATGAAGTACGAAATGCAAAAATGGGCAAAGTTCTTGAGGAATATGTGTAAGTGATTCAAGGGATTATTGGATGCAAGATTTGTGATTTGGTTACAAAATCAAAAGGAGAAGAGGTCTAATTGATAGGACAAAGAAAGAGGAAGGAATGATAGAATGTAATTCTATTATTCTCATTAAATTGAAGTGGTGTATTTTCTTCAAACTCATTACATTGATTTCAAATAGATTATGTTCATTGCATTCATTAGGTGCATTTGTCACATCCTTTTGAACTAGTACATGTTGATCATTTTGATTTAGTGCATTAGGTACCTTTATCATGTCACTTTGGATTATTTTATGTGTTAGCATGAATGCTAATGATACGAAATTGGGGGAGCATCCTGAGTATTGGAGAGCATTGACATGTTGCATTCATGACTGTGCTTTTCATTGATGTCAACATAGCATGGTTCTGTAAAGACTGGTTGAGTAGCAGACAAATATCTTAATGGTACTAAAAATGATTTGATTGTCTAGTGATGCACAATCATGGACATATTCTACACTATGTCCTGATGACATGGATGAGTGCACATAGTCTAAGTCAAAGATGTACAAAAGTTGTACTTGGTTTATAGAGAGCAATTAAGAGACAAAGTATTGGGAAAGGAGTTCTTAATGTTTTTTTTCTATCTTACATCTAAGATGTAATGAGAAGATGTGCAGTTAGACAGTGGTAGAGGACAATCCACTAATGATGTCAGTGAGTGCGCAAGCCTAGTATCACACGTGTGAAATTTTGTATAGATTGTGAGCCGACAATGCTAGTGTAATTGTAATTAATTAAGAAATTCTTAAGGCCAACTCAAAGAATTATTTTGAAGATATGGTATAAAGAAAAGATGTTTTCCTTAATTGAAGTGTGTATCCATTATTGCATGAAGTGAAAAGTGCAAAAAGGAGCAGAGTGTTTGAGGAATGCATGTAAGTGATCCAAGGGATTATTGGATACAAGATTTGTGATCTAGTTACAAGACCAGAAGGAGCAGAGGTCTGATTGATAGGACAAAGAAAGAGGAGGGAATGATAGAGTACAATTCTATTATTCTCATCAAATTGAAGCGGTGTATTTTCTTCAAACTCATTACATGAATTCATGACATTGATTTCAAATAGAGTATGTTCATTACGTTCATTAGGTGCATTTGTCACATCCTTTTGAACTAGTGCATGTTGATCATTTTGATTTGGCGCATTAGGTACCTTTATCATGTCAATTTGGATTATTTTATGTGTTAGCATGAATGTTGATGATACTACACTAGGGGAGCATCCTAAGCATTGGAGAGTATTGACATGTTGCATTCATGACTGTGTTTTTCATTGATGTCAACATAGCATGGTTTCTATAAAGACTGGCTGAGTAGCAGACAAATATCTTAATGGTACTGAAAATGATTTGATTGTTTGGTCATGCATAGTCAGGGACATGTTCTACACTATGTCTTGATGACGTGGTTGAGTGCACATAGTCTAAGTCAAAGATGTACAAAAGTTGTACCTAATTTACAGAGAGAAGTTAAGACACAAAGTCTTGGGAAAGAAGTTCTTGATGTTTATTTTCTATCTTATAGTTGAGATTCAATGAGAAGATGCAAAGTCAAATAGTGGTAGAGGATAGTCTACTAATGATGTCAGTGAGTGCGCAAGCCCTAGTATCACACGTGTGAAGTTTTGTATAGACTATGAGTCAATAGTGCTAGTGTAATTGTAATTAATTAATTATCTTATTATAATTATTTGAGAAAGCCTTAAAGCCAACTCAGGGAATTATTTTGGAGAATGGTATAAAGGAAAGATGTTTTACTTATTGAAGTGTGTATTCATTATTGCATGAAGTACAAAGTGCGAAAAGGAGCATAGTGCTTGAGGAATAAATGTAAGCGATCTAAGAGATTATTGGATGCAATATTTGTGATCTGGTTACAAGATCATAAGGAGCAGAGGTACGGTTCACAAGTTGAAAGAAAGAGGAAGGAACATTACAATACAATTCTATCATTCTGCAAGGAATATTATAGAGATTATTTGGGTAGTGGGTCCATCTATCTTCCACAACTCCTAACAAGGTTGGCACAACACTTAATAGGGTTGGAATCTCCTAATAGTGATTCAAAGTCTCCTAACATGGACTCATATGTACTAAAGGTATTCATAAACTCCTAACGTGGTCCATTCTCTAACAAGGAATATTTATATTAGTACATCATCTTGTGGGTACCATCCCCACCAGGGTTTTCCCTCTAATCAAGGGTTTCCCTGGTTAACATATCTGGTGTTATTATGTATAAGTATCTGGTTGTGGTTTTAGTTTATATTTCTCATATGGTTAAGTTTGTTTAAGGTTGATAATTATGATAATAGTTGGATAACTGATTCACCCCCAACCCCACCACCACCCCCCACCTCTAGTTATACCAGTGGACACTATTTTCTACCATTATGTTCATCATTTTGATTAGGTGAATTAGATGGTGTGCCTCCATGTAAACTCCTCATACACTTCTTTTATCATATCTTTGTTGCCACTTGTTGTTCATTTGTTCTTTCCCATCATTAAGATTGGGGTTCCTACACATAACATCATCATGAAAATCCACAATCAAATAGAAAGAAAACAAAAAATAAGTGTCATTTTACTAAAATATAAAGTAACAACTCTAAAAGAACACAAATAATTCATTTCAAAGAAAATGTAACAAAAAATAAATTGTAAACCTAATTTAAAAAATCCCATAAACTAATGCCAAATAACAATGGGACCTTCAAAAAATTTGTAGTGCTAGTTTGTAGGTCGTTGGGAGTATATTATATAGGTTTTCTCATAATATGTGTGCATTATGGAAACCTAAAACCAATGTTAAATTTTTATCTATAATGCATACACAGTCTATAAAAATAGGAAGACAAGGAGAGAGGGAGGGAGGGAGGGACAAGGAGAGAGAGAGAGAGAGAGAGAGAGAGAGAGAGAGAGAGAGAGGATATGGTGAGAGACATGAGGGTATGATAAGCATAAGAGTGTGAGATACATGAGTAAAAGAGAAGTGGGAGGGGAGAGAGATAAGATAGAGATCAAGAAGGATACTTATATTTTAAATAATAGATAGAGACTTTGATGAGTGAGGAACGAGAGAGAGAGAGAGAGAGAGAGAGAGAGAGAGAGAGAGAGAGAGAGAGAGAGAGAGATGAATGAGGAAAATGAAAGGTAGAGAGAGGAGGCATTCCTTTACATCTCCAAAATGGGATCATGTTGTGGAGAACCAAAAATCTACTTTTTTCTTTGTAGAACTTGAACGCATTATGTTGGACGCCAAAGACTTAGCATGTTTTAGACTTCAAAAAAGGTTTGGTTAATGATTGTAAGGCTTGAAAGCTCATTTATCCTCCATTTTAGTCCCTCTACACTTTTGTTTTATCTTTCAACATCAATCTTTGACTTCATCCTCATAAATGTTTAGAAATGATTATGTGGATATCTCTAAAATTACTACCAAAATCTCACACATCTTCTCATCTTTCTAACCATATTAATTTTTAAATTTTTGGACAACATTAACTTAGTGAAATTAGGATTAATTTTCCTTTTTAGCTCATGCAATCTCTAGATAGCTCTATTCTAAGTTTACAAAATGATCCAAATGGGGGACCATGCTTATCATGAAGGGCTTATGGCTTTAATCATGAATCTCTTGAAAATGAAGAAAGTGGAAAAGCCTCATATTAGAAAGAAGACTTTGGAGGATTATGATACAGAAAGGAGTGACTCTGAAGATGTCTATGAAGATGAGATAAATGAGGACAGTATCAACTAGTGGAGAATAGGAGGAATATTTTTGGCCACTTTGATTCATCTTCTCTGAGAAGGAAAAGGAACTATGAGGAGGTGGATTATGATACTAATTTGGGTAGTGATGTGGAGATTGTGGAGAAAAAAGGTAAGAAGGGTAAGGGGGAAATTTTTATAGAAGCTATTGGCAGAACAACTAATACCAGAAATAAAAAGAAGAACGCTGATAGTGGTAAGGACATTTTGTTGGATGAGTAACCTCTTTACTATAAGGGGGCTATGGACATTGAGGGGAAGAATAAGATGCCCAAATGGGATGCCAATCTGAACCTAGAAGATAACACTAAGAACGTTAATTTGAACCCAAGGGAGGATAATTTGAGATAGAACTTTGATATAAATGTTCATGGGAATGTGACTGGTGTGTTTGGCAACCTAGGATTGATGAGGAATGATAATGATCTAATTAAGGGTCAAATGCAGGATATCTGGAAGGAGTTTGAGCATCTTAGTCAAATCAATAGGGGAGAGAGAACTTTAGGCCAACATCTGGATAGACTTATTGATCTTATTGGTAATGGTGAAAATGTTACTAGAGTGCCACCCCTGGAGGAGATAGTAAAAAATACAAACAATGTGATGAGAGATGTGCAGAAAAGGGTGGATAAGTTGGATAATAGGGTCATACGAATTGAGAACTGTTAGAAGTTGTAATCTTTCCTTGGTGTGTTTATAAACCAAGGTTAGAACTCCTTTCTTTATTATTGTAATATGTTAGGATATAAGCCAAGGTATCCTAATACATTTCTTTTTTGTCCTTTTTCCACTACATCTTATTTTGTCATCTAGTGGAATATGTGAGGACAAATATATATTGTAATTTCTAATTTTAGATTATTCCTCCTTAAGAGGAATCTCACACTTGGCCTCACACACTTATGAATGGTGGCATTCATAGACAAGGGAGTTACATTCTAACTCCTCTCTCTGATCTCTATTTAAGAGATGACCCTCTTCTCTCATTTCACAATGAGGTTTCTTCCTCTTCTCAAATATTGTATGAGCATTGCTCTCTCTTTCTCTCTCTCTCTCTCTCTCTCTTCCTTCTTAGGCTTTTCATGCCTCATTCATAATGTCACACGGGGTTTTCTTTGCTTTCCCCTTTCCAAATATCTTGTCTCATGGTGTTGGAGCTTGAAGCTTTCTCTCTCCTATTTTATGGTAATATCTTTTCATGCATTTACTCACTTAGATTCTTTCTTGGTATTGCTTATTTACAGATTTCTTTTTCCATTTCTAAAAAGAACACTTTGAAAAAGATTGTTGAACAAAGCTGCTTGATTCTAAAGGTCATTATTGAAAATATTAAGATCATTTTGGAGAAGTTGGAATAGGGGAGAAAGGACCATGGAAATAAGGAGATGAGGGATGATCAAGGATCTAGTATATGCACTAGGGAAAGTTCAAATAAACTTGAGGCTATTGATGATAAAGAGCTTGATGAGATAAGGGCTTTTACAATTAAAATGTACATTCTGGCTAACCAGGCAATGGACCTGTTGAAGAATTTCTAGTTATTCTTGTGCTATCTTTTTTTGGTATTTTTCTGTCTCTATTGTATGACCCTTTGTTGGGGGTTCTCTATTTCTAGTTGTTGATGCATAGTTTCATTTGGACTATTTATGCCTATATGCTCTGCTCTTTGTAAAAGGTTTCGGGTCCTATCAAAACTTAGTGACATTTAATTTTCTTTACGAATGTCTTCACAAGCCTCACAAATACATGTCTAACATTTTTATAATAACTTTTGATATACTTGACCAATTGAAAAACAAATTACATATTATTATTCTAACTCAAATCTATACACTTTAAAAAAAGAAAATTACATTTTCAATTTTTTTGATACAAATTATGCCCAAAATACAAATAGGTACTAGATTTTTAGGATAAAGTGACTTCAAAAAAGCATAAAGAATAAGTAAACAAAAAATTATGAAAAAATACGCAAGTTCTAAATCTCACTCTTACCTACCATCCTACCAAATGGTTTTTCAAAATACTAAATCTAACTATATCTTTTGTTGAGCACACAAAAACAACTATCTTATTTGTTTTAAAAAAAACTTAGTAGTTTAGACAAGAGATTTATAGTACTACAATTCTTATTATTTACACATCTTCAAAATTTGAGTGCAAAACCCGTGAGTTCCTCTTCAAAGTTCAAGTTTACCTGATTTCATAAAAAAATACCCATTATTATTGATTGATGGAGGTATAAATAGGATAAAAAAGACACTGAGAGGGGGAGGGGGTGTTGTGATGTGGAGCCTAATCAGACTCAAAGGTTTATTTAGTGCAGTTCCTCTGTAGATTATTTCTATGGGGGTTTGGGGGTAGTGCCCCCAAGACGAGGTCAAGGGGTAGTGCCCCATGTGTGCTCCCTGTCGTAGTACATGGTGGGATCAAGGGCCAACACCCTCATGAGGGTTTTTAGGGGTAGTGCCCCTGAAGACAAAAAAGACCTTATATTATAAAAGGTGTCAGCGACTATTTTTCTATTGGATGACTTATTCTAGCCCTAATTTTGTAAGTGGTAAAAAGCTTGTATAAAAAGGTTTAGGGTTAGGGATTTCATAATGTATGGTGATATTGTAGTTTCTTGCGATGGTATTGAGTTGTACTTGCAAATTTTAATCACTAGATAGTAATAATATTGGACTTGATGTTGGTGGACGTAGCCCAGGGATTGGGTGAAACACATTAAATCTTGGTGTCTTGTGATCTCTTCTGTGCGATCTATTATTTTTTGATATTGGTTATATTTTCATGTAACTATTATTTCTGTCCATGGTTAATCCTAACAAGGGGGTGAATCAGAATCTTAAACATTTAAAATTTTCACCAATTCACTCACATCTATCAGTAAACTTGTGCATGTAAAAATTGTAATGTAAATATATTGTAACATATAAATATGATCAATCACATGCATGAAAATAAAACACATAACACATTTTTTTTACCCATAAACCCTTCAAGATGAAGGTAAAACTAGGGTGGGGATGACAACCACAAATCTTCACTATTGTAGTAATAAAGTTAACCAGTTAAGGTTACAATGTTTGATCATAAGATATGATCTAACCTATGAAGGGTTTGCCCTATTCAAAGCTTAAGAGAATGCTAGGTCTTACCTTGTTAGAGGATTTAACACTTACAAAAAAGTAAGGACTCTGTTAGGAGATTTAGAAAGATCTATTAAGATGACTCTATTAAGAGATTTACCCTGATTCAAGTTAGTTAAAATTGATTCGATCCCTGACTCTCGATTTTCTTTGTAAGCTAATTTTGAGTCTTCTCCTTGATAATTGATCCTCTCCTCTAATATGATACTACTTTTGTTTCCCTTTCACTTCACTGCTATGAATAGGTCTGTTAGATAATAACATAACCCTATTACTGACTTTTGATGTCGATCCTTCACTTACTCTTGATTCACATGTATACACTTCTCCATTCTTGCTCTCACTCTTTCTCACACATGCACACATGAGCTAGGTTAAGATCATCACTATTTAATGAGTTTTCTAGATTCTTCAATAATAGCCTCTCCATCTAAATCATTGATTGCACAACATAGTGATTTGTGATCCATATTGTGTAAATGTTCAATAACAACCTCTACAAAATTTAAACGTTCCTTCCAAGTCATCCTGATAATCATTTTTCCTTAAACTCTACTCCATTCTTGACTTTTATGCAAACTCTACATTGCTCAATCTTTACAATTTCCTGATGCTCAACATTGTTGTTGCTTGGCCTATATTACTCTTTTGATGCTCATCATGTATTGTGCTCGTCACACACTATGTAACTTGACACTTGTATACTTGATACTTGCTCAGTCACTGATGATCTTGGCTCTTATAGAGCTCAACACATACTTGCTTATGTACATGACTCAACCTATATAGAATATCTTGGTTGCAATGATGATCATTTGACTTTGCCTTGTAAATGACTAAGTGGTTGATACTAATAGACAACAATGGTTAGAGATACCAACAATCTCCCCTTTTGACATTAGTGGAAAAAATACTTTGTCATATTCACATCATTATAATACAATTTGATAAATGATCTCTCCCCCTAAGTCCTATGACTTATGCTAATGAATAATGAATAAACAATGCAAAAATGAATAACAAATCCATTTCACCTTATTCAAATCTATATTTCTCATTTTTCCCTTTTCATCACATATCATTCCCCCTTATTTTTGAACACTGATGTCACTACTGCTTGGGTGGAACAGATAGAAGTAATCCATATTTTTCAGTGAATTCCTTATGAACTTTGGTAATCATGGACAATGCATGATGCCAAGTGGTTCTTTCTACCTCCAAAATTATAATCTGTAACTATAATCTTGCAGCCAAATCAATTAAACTATCATCCACTAAAAGATTATGATCTTCTACAATAAGATCCTAGGTTGTTTGTAGTTCTCTCTACATGACTCCAAATGAGGTATCATCATTGCTTGAATAGAGATCAATTTGGATCTCATATTTCTGTCAGCTACTTGAAGCTTGACCTATGTGCCTTAAGCATTCAATAGATTATTGTAGTGATCAATGCTTGATCATGTTGACTCAAAAATAATATTGTTGGATTTCTTTATCTCAACCTAAATTTGAGTTATTTGTGTCTGAATGTTGTTAGTGAATCTTGGCACATCTAACATAATTGTGTACAAATGTTGTGCCTTATGTATTAGCTCAATCATAACCTGTACTCTCTCTTATAGTTGCACTTTCTACTCGGCAATGGTTATGGAAAATTTTCCCATAACCTTAGTTTGAAATTTTCTAGCAGACCAATCCATTAGTTTCTCATTTGACTCTATGTTACTAGCATTCACTTGATCAACTATATTTACAAGTTGGTTGATGATTGGTGCATCTTCTTCAAAATCTTGAATGTCAAAAGCATCAACAAAAATATTCTTTACATCATATAGTACCTAATTTTTCTTAAGCTCTCTTCTTAGCTCTTCTTGTCTCTTCTTCTCTTCTAAAACTTCTTGCAACAAAATTGTTTGCTACAAGGTGAGATTTGCCAAATCCAATTGTAGCATCTCAATTGTTTCATCCAGACTAACCTCAATATCTGCTGAAACATCTTTTATTGCTTTCCTCTTTCTGCTAGGTGAAGGAGTGTTACTTCTCAACACTGCCTTGAGAGTTGGTGAAGGGGTGTCACCACTAGGTCTTTCCTGTGCATATATGCTTGAGAAAACAATAGTTGCACTTGGTTAAGCTTCATTTGATTCTTTTCCTTCCTCAATGTGAGGTGCTGAAAAAATCTTATTATTTACAATTGTTTCTTTCTCTTCACCATCTACCTTTGTATCTATGAGCTTGGATTTCTCAGCCTCTAGAGTGTCAGGGGTGTCAACATGTATAGGGGACATGTTGCCTTATGGACTTGACACACCTAAACTTTCTCCACTGTTGTAATCATCTTCAATGTTTACAGTGTATGTCTCTCCTGTCTTTGTTGTTAACCCAAAAATGCCTTTCAAAAGTAATTTATCTTTCTTTTGTACAACTTCCTCTTTATTTTTTAGTATAAAAAAAAAATGTACTTAGGAGAAAATATGTTCCTATATTGTTCCAAAAATGTGTCTAGTTTCTCCTATGATAGATCAAGCATAACTCTGACTAATGTGTCAGTTCTTATTTTTTCTCCTCTACTTCCTGCTGCCATCCCCTTCCTAGTCTGTCAAATAAATCATTGGGTGTCCTTTTCTCAATTTTTCTAAGAGATAAATTATAATTAGAAATCATATCTACCATAGCCTCCTCAATCTTAGTTTTATCAACATTGTCTAATGTATCATACTTTACAAATTTAAAGTTAGAAAATCTTGAAGATCATCATAGATTTGCACATACCTCTTTAATGGATTTAGATAGCCCTTTGGGTGGTTCTATGACCAATCTCCTTCTACTAGTTTTGGGGGCATTGGGCTTGGTAGTATCTACTACTTTCTACTTTGTAGTCTGCTTGACACTAGCAAATGCCCTAGTCCTTGGCTTGTTTAGTGTGGAGGAGGGATGGGTGTCACTATTCACTTCTTCTTTGTTCCTTGAGCCTTCTTTAACAGTGACATGACAACAACTAGGGCTTTTCCATTTTCACCTTCTTCTTTTTCCTCTTCCTTATCACTACTACCTTTCTCTTCATCTTCACCAATACCTTGTGTTAATTGTAATGGTTCTTTTCCCTTTCTTAGGGTGCCCAGTTTAGCTTCAAGATCTTCAATGATTTTCTTCCTTTTTTCTCCTTGGAAGCTTCTTGATATTCATAGTAATTATTTCTTTAGCTTCTTCATATTTACCAAAAGGTTTTCCCTCAACATCTATCTCTTCTTTCAATAGTGCATCAATGTTTGCACTCACCACATCACTATCAATCTCATAGTCAAAAATTTGTAACCAAGCCTTCCTCGAATTCACTGTCTGTACAACTGTGTCCACAAGAAAACATGTCATTGTAGTATTTTGTAATCATTTATCATGTATCCTCATCCTCATTTCATCCTTTTCTTAAATTCATCAAGATAAGCATCCATTACATTCTCAAAATTTTCTCCCAATTGAGTAATATACTCATTTATCTATCTTGTCGCTAGTTTGTCTTGCTCCCATACAACATCACCAATACCAAGAAAATACTTTTGTAAATAAAAGAAAAATACATAATGAGGGAACCAAACTTACACATTGAATTCTTTTCTTTTCTTATGGATTTAAAATTCTCTGCAAGTTGTAGTCTCTATAGCTTGACAAGATCATACTCATGATCTTTCATTACAATCTTCCACACTTTATCTACAACAATACAAGGCACACCATTCAATCTACTTTATTGATAGAATTTGTAAGCAATAAGCCTCACTAAAAAATCAATTAGTGGATCAGAGATGTTTATAATGGACATACCACATCTATTTCACTGGGCTCCTATGTTTGCCTCTATTTCTTCACAGCTTAGGGTTCGCATGGTTTTCTTCCTATCTAGGGTTGGATATCCTATAGCCCTATGAGTTATTTTCTTCATGATCTCCACTATTCCATTTTGTAGCCAGTAATTCATGTCATGGATTCTACTAAGAACAAATTTAATCCATTTGATCTTGAAATTCTTTAGGAATTCTAGGGCACGAGTTAACCCTTTCCTCTCAACAATTTGAAATTTATCTTTCAAGATTCCTTCATTGAATAGCTTCTCATAAGGTTCTCTGATTTCATAATCTCTTACTTCTCCAATTTTACACATATAACAACTTTTGACATTATGGATCATAATGAATTTAGGTGGTATTGAGGATAGCGCACCCATTGAGTCTCATTTCATAACATTCTCTGGAATAACATGAAACTTTGGTAGAGGACAAGTGCCACTCTTCACTAGATGAATTCTACAAACCTCTTGACTCATTCCAATGGTTGATGAAGCTACCATATTCGTAGTTAGGGTTTGAATTTCTTTCTTCTCTGGATACTTGGCATAGCTCAAATCTTCATTCGTTCAAGCTTCTTTGTTCAAATCTCTCTTGAAAACTTTGCTAGTTGATAATAATCACCAAATCTCTTTGTTCTCTCAAAAATATGAATGCAAGGTATGTAATAATGTCTTCAAAATTCATTATATACCTTCTTTTGATCAATTTAGGGTCTCCATTAATTTTGTGTACTTAGGTGATTGGAATCTAGCTATCTTGGTCGATGTTGATGCCTTTCAACTAGGTCTTTGTATTATAGCTTGGTCTCTTCCATATTACGTAGTTTCTACCATTCCATTCAGTCTCAATTCTTCTTCTTTTGAAGTGCTTGGTCTATGTTGCAATGCTCAATCAACATAGACATTTTTTATTGACACTTGGCAACCTTTCATAAATTTATTCTTATGCATCTTCACATATGCATATATAAAATTTTGGCACATTTTCATGTAAGGAACTAATATATAATATATCAATTAAGTATACAATTCCATACATACCTCTCTTGCTTAGTTTGAGATGATATGATCACCTTCTCCATTGGATTGGGTGACCTCAACTCCATTATTTCCATCTTGTATTTTCCTTTTCCATTTTTTATTCATTTCATTCTTAATTTTCTCAATGTCCACTTTGTCTTTACCTTTGTCTTTTGTTTGATTTTTTGAATGTACTTGAGTTTTGCAATTCTTTCTTTTATGTCCAAATTTGTGACATTTGGAACATGCGTTATTAGGTGCATAATTCTTCCTCTGATTTGTCCAGTAAAGTTTTGTCTATAATCTGTATTCTCTATGCCCATACTTCTAATAGTTATAGAAAAATATCCTTCAAATTTAGGTGTAGTAGTTTCATTCCTTAGCCTTGACCTACACTCCTATATTTAATGTCCTTGTTTCTTTAAAAAAAATTAGTAACCAACAAAGTTTAGATTTTTGCATACCATGTTTGTTTTGACAGATATTGTAGTATGACCAAGTTTTCCACAGTGGTAGTATCTTGGTTTGTCCTTTGACTTTGCATTCCTCAATTTTCCATTCTTGGATGATTCTCCTTTCTCAGTGCATGAATGTCCTGATTTATTAGAAAAACTTGATGACTTCATAAGTTCTTCAAAGTACTTCATTGCCTCTTTAGGTTTGTTGAATTTCTACATAGATTCTTTCTCAGTTTTGAGTTCATTCTTCATTATGTTCTTCTATGATTTCAGAGTTTCAATTTTCATATCCTTGTGATTTAATTCTTGATTTGAAAGCATTAGTTGATTCGTCATGTCCAGTTGTGTGTTTTTGAGCTACACATATGATATCCTTTCTTCAAGTCTGATAGCCATTACCATTTTGTCTTCTTCAACCATAGTCCCATATTATTAAACTTTCTTCTTTTGTTTAGTCACTTCACATAGTCTTACTGATTGGATGGCATGTTCTATTTTCAGTCCTCTTATTTCTTCATTTATGAGTTTGCTCTTGTCTATTAGATTTGTAGATACTTTTTCATTTGGATTAATTGATTCAAACAATCCTTCAGCCTCAACTTCTTCATATGAAATATGTTTTATGTGAATCACAATTTACTTCCTCCTTTTTAGGGAATCCTTCAAATCTTGTCTTTCTTTCTCAAGTTTCTACAGTATGAGTTGGATGTCAATCACCTGATTGTGAATAACCTTGTCCAGTTTGAAAGCCTCTATCTCCAAGATCTAACCTCCAACCAATTAAGATTCTCTCAAAGAACCAATGCTCTGATATCAATTATTGACTGGTGGAGGTATAAATAGGATAAACAAGATACATGGGGGTGGGGGGGTGGTGAATCAGAATCTTAAATACTTAAAACTTTTCACCAATTTACTCACATCTATTAGTAAACTTGTGCATGTAAAACTTGTAATGTAAATTTGATGTAACATATAAATTTGATCAATCACATGCATGAAAATAAAACACATAACACAATATTTTTTAAGAAGAAACCCTCCAAAGTGAAGGTAAAATTGGGGTGGGGATGACACCCAAAAATCTTCATTAATGCAATAATAAAGTTAACCAGTTAAGGTTACAATGTTTGATCATAAGATATGATCTACCCTATGAGGGGTCTACCTTGTTAAAAGCTTAAAATATTTCTATGTCTCACCTTATTGGAGGATATAAAACTTAGAAAAAAGTAAGGACTCTATTAGGATATTTACAAAGATCTATTAACACCACTCTGTTAAGAGATTTACCCTAATTCAAGTCAGCTAAAATTGATTCAGTACCCGACTCTCAATTTTCTTTGTAAGTTGATTTCGAGTCTTCTCCTTACTAACTGATCCTCTCCTATGATATGATATTACTTGTATTTCCCTTTCACTTCATTTCTATGAATAGGTCACTTTCTCTGTTAGATGATAACAAAACCCTATTATTGACTTCTGATCTCGATCTTGCACTTTACTTCTGATTTGCATGTATACACTTCTCCATTCTTTCTCTCACTCTTTCTCGCACATGCACACATGATAGGGTTAAGATCATCACTATTTAAATATTTTCATAAAGAGTTTTCTAGATTCTTCCATAATAGCCTCTCTATCTAAATTTTTGATTGCACAACACAAGCATTTGTGATCCACATCATGCAAATGTTTTATAACAACCTCTGAAAAACTGAAATGTTCCTTCCAAGTTGGCCTGATAATCATTTTTCCTTAAACTATGTTCCATTCATGACTTTTATGCACACTTTTCATTGCTTAGTCTTTACTATTTCCTAATGCTCGACATTATTGTTGCTCAATCTGTATTACTCTTCTAATGCTTAACATGTATTATGCTCAATACGCTATGTAACTCAACACTTGTATACTTGATACTTGCTCAATCATTAATGAGCTTAGCTCTTATTAAAATACTCAGTGACCATGCACTTACTTGGCTCTTATAGAGCTCGGTACATACTTGCTTATGTACATGACTCGACCTATATAGAGCAATTTAGTTATAGTGATGATCTCTAACTTTGCCTTGTAAATGACTAAGTGGTTGACACTAATAGACAACAATGGTTCGAGATACCAAGAATTATACCATCATTTTTGCACACCATCTTGGTGCACTTACTGACATTTTATAATCAAATTAGGGCACTAAATAGTAAGAAATAAATTAACTATTGCCACAATTCCACTTATGTTCATCTTGATGACCAAAATGGTGGATGATACTATGCAAAGTCATACATTCTTCTATCAAATTCATCCAAATTGATACTTTCTAGATTAGTGTTTCCAACTTCTTTGCACTTTGACATGATCATTGATTGTAGGATAAATCCTTTGAGAACATTTTTGATGAGAGTCTTCCTCAAAAATCTTGATCCTCTTGATTGTGTTGTCTACTTCTTGCAAGACAAATATAATTAACTTTAGAATAAAATCCAAAAATTAAAATATGCCATTTAAAACATTTCTATATTTTTCATTCCAAACTTGGAATGGTTTTGAACCTCAAAGAAGAAAACTTCTTGATATTAAAATTCATTCCAATTTTCTTCACTTTCTAAAAAGTCACACTTTGGTCTCATATTCTTCAACTTGTGGTGTGGAAATTGAAATAAATCTCCCTTATATAAAGAATTCACCCACGAGATACTAAGTTGGGACTAGGATAATTTTATAAACTTTATTAATGATTTCCAAATATATCTTAAGTTTATATTATGGTGGATGAATCTAACTTGTCACCTCAGTGGTCCCAACATATTGATAAATATTACTAATATTTGAACTCAATGTGTCACACCATATTTATTTCTCTTTAAAAGATTATATTTGGGTGTTTAAAATTTATGTCAATGCCATTTCAATTCATAGGTATCAATGAAACATAAAAGTTTATCTTTTAGACACTTAGCCAATTTTATCATTTTCATTTAATCTTGGTCTTGGGCACATATTTGATGGGAGGAGGATTTAATATTAAGTCAAAATTTAGTCATTCATTGCAACTTATCCTTTGGGTACAAATGAGATAGAGAGGGCAATTTTTCTATTTTTAAATTTTTTTCAAGAATACCAAATTAGAAACCTAGGGCACATTTTAGCTATAGTGAGATTTTGATGATTTGGAATAATCATTTCATACTAGAAATCAATGCTTTTGGAACTCGAAGAAGGAATCTTTCTAATACTTGGCCATTTTTTCTTTTATTTTTGGTGCATCTTGATTAGGGTCAAAAAATTTCCCAACCTTAAAGAAATTTTGCACATTTCACACTATCTTGGGCACAACTTGGAGGTAAAGGATGAAATTGGACTTTTGAAGGAATTACTTAGTAAAGGTGTATTATCACTCCTAGACAAATTTGAGAACAGGTCAAGGATTTTACCATTTTTGAATAATTCCTTGTAGTTATAGAATTCACTCTCTTGGGTGCTCATTTATGACAAAGAGATATTTTCTCCAAGCTTAGTCAAATTTTGATCATTTGCCTTAGCTTATCATTCTTTTAGATTTAGAATTAGATGCTCAATGTTTCCCTCTCAATCAACTCTTATATATATAGAAATAGACCTACAAAATATAGAATTACTCAAAATAGTAAGTTTATTTAAACACAAAATTGGCCAAATGGGGATGGTTGGCCAATCAATCAACTAGGAAACTAGAGTGTTTTACTCAAACTTTATGGATTGGACATCCTAAAACAATAACCAAATGACTTGTTAGACTCATTTACAATATCAACCAGGGACATTAACTTGAAATTGTGTCTGCAAAGGATATGCTCTAAACCAACTTAATTTCCATAACTAAGCTATTGAAATGAAATGCTTTAACTTAAATGTTGAATTGGAAAGAAAAAAGGTTACTCTATAGAAAGTAATTTAATTACAGATAGGAGTCTACTATGACTATGTATAATGTCAAAACAAGTAGCATATCTACAACTATGTGGATGTAGGAACAACAAAGTGCTAAGTTACTTCTAGAAAAGATAGAAACTAATTCCAACTAATAACTACTAACAAGATTCACTCACCAAGTGGGCCTCCTTGAGTGAGTGAATGAACAAATACTCAAGATAAAAGAGTGGATATCAACACTTCCATTTTATTCATTCTTAAAACACCATAAGTAGAAACTAAAATGTAAATTATTGTATTACTAATGTTGTTTAGATTACAATCAACTTCCTGACTAACTCCCACAAATCCAAACGATGGCTTATTTATAAAAGACTAAGAAAAACAAACTTCCTAAATTTACGATCCTTCCAACAACAATGATTTAGGAAAATACTTCAATGATTTCTAACAATATGAGGTATTTCCTTAGTCATCAACCAAATCTTCTAGAAATATAGCAAAACATGATACTAGATTCATGTACAGGGAGTCGGTTACTATTTTGACCAGATCACAAGATAGTTCTTGTTAGTTAACCACATTCATTTATGAAGATATTATTTGAATCTATCAACTCCATGCTTAATGACACTTCACTTCTCTATTTGACTTGTTCCTACAAAAGGTTAGTAGCACATGCTAAATATCAAAATATATATCCATACAATTAATCCATAAAAAGTATGTACCATACTAGCTAACTCTTGCATATGTAGGACATAAGACAAAAAATTCATTTATATATATCATCAACCTATATTTCATTATGATCATAAATTATATCCATAGTGTTATAGTCCCACAATCTTAAAACATCAAATAAAAAAATGGTACATGCATATGTTAGTTTATACAAAAGATTATTTATAAAGTCTTTTAGGAAATAACAATAAAAATCTTTAAAATATCATAAACTAGGGAACTGTATAGGCCTTATCATTCCCCTCCAACTTAAACTCTTATTGGTTGTCCAACAAGTTTGAAATTCCTGACCCTAGCCTTTTACTTTGAAATCAACTTCAATACTTTGTCCTACACCACCTTCTGCTCAGCTCAAGTAATATCCTTTGATTTTATATAGATGTTCCCATCTTTCCACTTCTTCCATATCATGATTCTCAGCAAATTCATTCATTACAATAAGTGATGTCATAAATAGAGGAGGTTAGAACCTCAAAGGAATCTAGAAACTTGTTCTGCTTCTACCAAGCATAATATATCAAGGTGCCCTTCTATTGGCCATAACCAAATTCTTAGGTGAATGTGCCTCCTTAACTTTTCATTGGTAACCTATCCTATCTTTGGGTAATGGAGCCCAAAGATACTTTCACTTCATGTCTAGCCATCTTCTCATAGTCCATGTAAGCATCTTCCCTAAGAGGATAAATTTTCTCTTCACTTGCATCAATTTTAGTCACATAACCAATAATAGTAATAAATCTTGGCATATCAAGCCTTAGGTACAATAAATAGATGAATATTCATTTATTCTTCCCTATATGGCCTTTCTTGGTGTTCCCTTCTTAAGTCATTTTGTATCCAAGACATAAATGCACATAACTGAATATCACCCACATGCATGAGTGGATTCCACTCTCTATCATTAGGAACTACATAACTATGAAGATATAATTCACATAACATATTTTTAATTGATATAGGAGAAGAATAGAAAAAATCATAAAATCCATGGGAAGTATCTATGGATGGATTGAATCCTTGCACTATATGAGTCATTTTGTAATTTAGATATTGCTCTTTCAGATACAAGGCATATACCTAAGCAAGTGGTCTACATTGCATTAGTTTAGGTATTATGGTGGTGATTTTGGTTACCTTGTCCTTAAGTAGAGAATCTCATTCTCTTTGTCATGTATTTCTTGGAACTGTTCATCATTTATTCTCTGCATCTCCCTTTTCTCCTCTCTCTACATTGCTTGTTCTATTAACATTTGTTGGTAGAGATCAAGTCCTTCCATTAATAACATAGATAGATCAATGGTGGAAAGGGTTCTTTTTTTCCAAATTAATCCACTCAAACCCTAGAGTGAGAGTTTTATTAGTATCATTTTTTTTTCTCATGTTTCTTATCAGTCCACAACATAATTTCCCTTTCTAGATTTTTAATGCTAGTTTGTTGGTTTTCTTGATTGTTCCCCTCAAACTGTTGGACTTCTTGATTCTCCATGTTACACTACTATGTTGTTTGGGTCAAAATATCTAATCCATCATTTAATATTTGTTCCACAACCTTATTTACAACATCCAAATCAATTCTAGTATTTTCATCAAAAAATATCTTCTTGAGGCTGAACGAATATCTTCTTGATAATTTGTGTCTAAAAACACATTATTCTCACAAGCCATTTCTATTTCATCTTCATGATCAAAAGAGTCTTCAATTTCCATGCATTCAAGAGCTGGACCTCTTCATTTAAACACAAAACCTTATTCTCCTAAATCTGAACTATCCTTATCATCTTCACTTATAACTATGTTAGGCCCTTGATGATCATATCCCTATTCTTCAAGAATGTCTTCATCTTTTTGAACTTTTGAATTGTGTGATAATTTAGTATCTACTTCCTAATCATTAAAATCCTATGCAAGATTTTCTTCTTGGTCCATGTTTACATCTAAATCAGTCATCCTATGCTTTAAATATTTAGAAGACTCAATATTAATAGTTGAGATTGCTGGAGACTCTATCTAACAAGAGTCACAACAAACCTCACACTTCTCATGGGTGTCTCAATTGCAAACCTAGAAGTTTGATTTCTCCTTTTACTAGATGATGCTCCTTCAATATTATCTATTGGAGTCTCTTTTTATAATTGCTTCTACTTACAAGGAGGTGGAGTTTCAAAAGTGTGGGTTTCTTCCTTATCCTATTATTTTCTTATGGCAACCAACAATTTTTTTAGTGGTAAATCTTCACCAATTGGTGATTCCATCTCCTTGGGAAATCATTATTTGGTGAATAAAACCTACATATGGGGCCAACCATGTTGTTGAGATATTACATGATTTGGGTCCAAAGCCTGGTCCAATCACCCATTAGTTTTACACATAATTGGTCCCACGTCCTAGTCCAATTGCCACTATAATACATATTTGAGAAACAATCATTTTTAAAAAATTCACACCCTTTACCTAATATTTTCTTATTAGACAATGTTATTTCACCTTTAGTATAGTAAAATGTTTTTTTTGGGGTTGGATGTCACCTACCATTTTACTGACGTGTGTCTCGAACTATCCCCCGTTTAGCCAACTATTTTATATTTTGGTCTTACATAGGAAGTGTCATTTTTCCTACTTTTTGCATAAGCACTCGTGATTCCCACCCAATTTCCCAACATAGTTTGGTATAAATACATTCATATGATACTTTTATTTTACACAATTTTCTCTTTTCTGATCTTGTATTTCTTATTGTTTCCAAAGTTTTAGAGTGTTGAGTGCATTGTCCAGTCATGGCTCATGGTTTTCCGTAAATGTAACTATTTTTTTTTTTTTTTTATGTGATTCTTTTTTACTGGGTAGTAGATACCATTTGGAAACCTCATTGCTCATATATGATTGCAAAATTTATTGGTTAGTATCATAGTAGGTACCATTTTTATGCAAATGAATCATATTATTATTATATGTAGTCTATGTAGTCTAATGTTAGTCTTTTGTTCAACAAGTTCATATTTTTGTGTAGGCTTTATTGGTTTGTGATGTCAAGAAAGAAGGGTTTCGATAAGGTCTCTAAATTTAGGGAAAGCAAAGAGAGGCCACCAAAATGCATAACCTTATCACCATACTTTTGTGGTGGAAATAGTGGCAACCTACAAGATTCACAACCTACATCTTCAGTGCATATTGAAGAAGGGGATTCATCAAAAATTGGAGAAAATTTTGAAGAAGTTCAAGATGGTGAACCTGATATCTCAGTCAATGACAAACTTAAAGATGATTTTGAGTTACTTCCCCTGAGTAGGGAGTCAGAAAATGATATTATAGACTTGGGCGAGAAAAGAAGAAGTGATGCCAAAAATGATATCATAGACTTGGGTGAGAAAACTAAAAGTGATGCCATAAATGATGTCTGTGCATAGAAGGGGAAAAATAAATTGGAATAATAAATTTTTTAATCTTGTCGGGATTTATCAAAAAGGAATTTCCAATTAGAATGGGTGGAAAATTTCTAGTTCATTGAACCAACACCTAATCTAATTCACAATGAGCCTCTAGTAGAATATAGATGTAAGATTTTCACATAGATATCAAAGAAGGAAAATAGGTTACAACTTAAACTTGATGCCATAGAAAAGCATGTTGGTAAAGTTTACAAAAAGGAAACTATAGATGGAGTTGAAAAGTCCATGTTAACTTGGAAAATGAAGGACAACTATCTACATATTAGGAATGCCAAATTATATGAATTACATTAGAAATTATAGGAGAAGCATTCTAGAGTAAAAGGTTCTATTAAAGCTTTCCTTGGGAAAGAAATATGAGAAAAATTGTTTAGTTAAGTGTCACCTTTTATATTTTGAGTAAACAACATCCTATAATTAACTACCCTTCAATGAGTGGTTTATTGCACTTTTTGAAAGTTTGAGACTATTTGAATAGTTACTAGTCAATAAACAATAGATGGGAATGGACTAGTTGTCTTGCACGTGTTGAAAAATAAGAAATGAAGGCAAAAATAAAATAGTCACATTTCATTGCATTGTCTCTAGATGAAATTACAACAATTGATAATACTTTCTTGGTGTGCATGCATGTTTATATTGTAAAGGTTTTTTTTTTCAACCTTTTCTACTGTTTGTTGCTAAATTAAAGTGTAATGCAACATCAAAAAAATTATATGATATGTTAAAGAGTACTCCAATTGACTATGGAGGCATGGATAACATGGAAATTATGAAAAATTTGGTGTGTGTTGGAGTGGATGGAGCTTCAGTTATGCAAGGTCATAAAGATGGTCTTTGCACAAAGATTCATAATCATTTGGCACCCTACATTATTCTCATTCACTATATGGCCCACTGAATGAACCTAGATGTTGGCATTAGCAGTTTCAGTTGTGTTCTTAAAGTGGAATCTTTACTCAAAGAAATTTACTAATACTTTTGTGAAGTCTGAAATGAGTCCAATACTTTCAACGCTTTGCTGAAGGACTTACTGATGGGAGGAAGCTTCTTAAAGATAATGATACCAGATGGATCTCTTTGGATGGACCAACACATCATGTATTCTCTGAATATCCATCATTTCTTGGACTAATCCACTTTATGAGAGACAATTTTCCTTGGGTCTATTGGACTTTAACTAATATTAAGATACTCTTAACTTTGACAACTCTTCTCCCCATGCTAGAGGAAATGAGAAATAGTATGAAAAAAGTTCAACAAAGAGCTATGTTCATTGCAAATATACTAAGCTGCGTGAAATGACACATGTGAACCTAGATAATCTATATCGAATACAACCAATAGATGAATAAAAGTTTGTGATTAGATAGGAATCATGGATTTGAAAAATCCTAAGAACTATTTACATATTGGTGCAAATGATGAGGTATGTGCTAGGGTACGTGGAGTTGACATACCAATGCAATACTATGCTTGTGTTGACCTAGAGTCTCACAACAACAAATTGAGAAGAGAACCACATAAGGTACTTTCACGTGTTAAAAGTGAATAGTTCAAGAAGATTATTGACTCTATGCTTGAGTTTGTAAAGTGAGTTTGCTATAGTCTTTTCTTAGAAATTATAATTAGATTCCCTCTAGACAAAATGCTTGAGGCAATATCTATTGGTTTTCCTCAATATTGGAGTATGAACAATTTGAATGATTTTTGAAGAAGGATGATGTCTTTGATTAAGCAATTTTACAAAAGTAAATTAATCAATGGAGTAACTATAAAAGTAATTTTAGATGAATCTTAATTGAGAGATCAATCATTTTATTTTGCAAATATAGTGAGGGAACAATATGATCTTATGGAAAGCCCAAATGAAGAGGAAGCAATAAGAAATCATTAGAAAAACCTTGATCAAAGCGATCAGCTAAGAGAGCCAATACCATAATATTTCAAGCTTGTCAAATTATGGTTACAATGATATTGGTTTTAGTGAAGGATGAGAGAGTTTTCAATACTTTAGGCTTCCTAAAATCAAAGGTTAGAAATAGATAGAAAAATTGGATAGTGATTTGAGGCTCTATACTTCTAGGTATGAGGTAGATAATTTCCCTTATGACAGGGCTCTGAGCATTTGGAGAAACAAATTTCAAAGAAGAGGGTTGGCGAACATTTCAAACCCAAGTAGCAGTGGCAGTACCACAAATAATGGTACTAGGAGTGGTTCTTGTACTAGTACTCGAAGCAATAATGATTAAGTTGACTTTGGCATGCATAATGACAATGAATCTGAAGAAAACATAATGAATAATCAAATTTTATATGAAGTTGATGATGAGGATTCTGATGGTAGTGATGATAAGCCGATGTGGCAACTAAATAAATTTCTTTGTGATTCAAGAAGTAGGATAGTAGCTTTGGTCTTACCAATTTCAGTTCAAATTAATTTATGTGCAATTAACATTTATAGATAATATTATTTTTAAAATGTTTTGCTGTGAATTGAATTATGAATTTTCATTCAATTTATTTTTGTCTTAGTTTACATCTCTAAATACTAAGATTCTGTTTACTAATTAATTTTATTTGTAGAAGTCAATTTATAATCTTATCTATGCTATTGTAAATGTTTAAATTTTTTCTAGACATGTTGAGATTTTCATTGATTCTAGTTTCTTTTAAAAAATTATATAATAAATCAACGTGTAAAATAATATGTTTAACATTACTATCTCTATGTAGAAATATTAGACAATAGAATTATACAAACTTAGAGCCTAGAGAAGTAGAATATTAAAAGCCTTTGCAAATGACCATGAATTCCTTTTTATAGATACAAGGGAGCAACAAAAGCTATAGGTTAGTTTTTAATTGTATATGATTAGTACAACATTATGCATGTACATTGACGATTGCACAATTTTTTTCAAGTAGGACTAGCAGAACAATTCCAATTGCTCTAGGCTAAGTGCTCCAGCTATCCTAATTCATGATTCTTTTAACAATGAATAAAGTTGAAATTAAATTTAAATTATAAAGATAACAAGAAACAAAACATTTATATTACTGTCACTTGCTAAGTAGTTAGTACTATGATTGAGTAGATGACCCAAAGAGGTTTTTTATGGTGCTCCACTCTGTATCATTTGGAAACTCCATTTTTTTAAGGTTGTCGATAAATAGTTGTAAAGTTGTCAACTGTGCATACTTCAAAGAGATATTTTTATATGAAGCAAGCAATTTATCCATAACTACATTCAATGTTGACAATGGTTTGATGCAACTTGCAATTCTTGCTGGAGTGGTTTCCTCAAGCAAGTTTCCTAATTCATAGTTCATCTTTTTCATATAATCTTCTCTTCCAAGGAATTTTTCTTTTGATTCAGCAAGATTTGGTAATCTAGCATTTAACATGTAGAGTATGTTGTGATTCATCTTCATCAAGTCTCAAAAAGAAAATATCATAGCTTCCTTTACTTCCATTACTTTCTCATAATTTTGGAGGACAGTTAAGGCCATTATAGAGGCATCAATGCAGTTGTCTATTCCCCAACTTACCAATTCCCTGTCATTGGATCTCTGCACTTTATGCCAAAAAAATATGTTGTGATTCATCCTCATCAAGTCTCAGAAAGAAAATATCATAGCTTCCTTTACTTCCATTAGTTTCTCATAATTTTGGAGGATAGTTAAGGCCATTATAAAGGCATCAATGCAGTTGTTTATTCCCCAACTTACCAATTCCCTGTCATTGGATCTTTGTACTTTATGCAAAAAAATAAAAATCAATATTTTCTATGGGACTGGGGAAGATCCCTTTTCTATTCTTCTAATAACCTTGACTTAGTTTGAACAATAAGTTAGACCTTGGCTAGAGGTATTTTATCAAACAGTTGGCATGAAACCTTGGCATTAAACCCTGATCCTACTATGTATAATTTGACTCCAAGATATATATAAAAATATGACTACAAAATTTGCATAAAATGTGATAATCTCAGACAATAACAAAATTGCATTTATATTACTCTCCTAGTACAACAAATTTTGAACATGTTTTATCTATCTCAGATTATAGAGAAATGATATCTGAATGAATTCATACATAGTTATTATGTTTAAATCCCACTCACTTGATATTGCAAACATAGACAAGGGAGTAAAATAACTTGAATACAACAACTGCTCGCCTTTGATTTACTCTCCAAAGGTCCTATTCTGAAACTACCCACGCCAATTATCCTGCCACCTATGTTGGTTACTGGAATATACCTTTGTGTTATGGCATTGACCTATAGCCTCCTACTTTTCTATGTCGCTTCACCTGGATATTGCCACTGAAGATGGACTTTCCATGTGACCCAATATGCATGAACTATTGTCGGTTACTCTTCCACTAGTAGTCGACAACCCAAAACCCTTTTCTTCTTGATGTGGGACATGATATACTACTATTGTAGGTGGCCAAGGCTCCACAACTCCTGCTATGACTGGTGGAACTCCAAAAATATTATTAGACTTCACCCGTACACAATACTCTTCTTACAAATGATCTTCATCAGTGAGAGATGAGGTGTCGTATATTGGCTCAGCATATGACTAACGACCTAGATTATGGTTTGCGACCTTGGTATCTTCCTTGTTCTACTATAGATCACCCTCCAACTACCTGTAGGACTATCACACACATTTTCCACACTTATAAAATTCTATTGTGGCCTCTTCTTCACTTCCTTAGTCAGTACTAGCTGTTGGTGTAAAGTATGAGTGAAAAATCGACGCAACTAGTTTCTATTCAACTATATAATTTGATAGATAACTTACTTCCAATGCCTAAAACAATGTCACCTTCCTTTTTTCTAATTTTTGCCTAGAACTGTATGTTAACCCAAAATGAGGGGTTGGGGTGTCATCTAACTTCCTCACACAACTTGAGGGGTTTCATCCTCAGAGTTACCAGTCACATTAAACCAACTGTTTGTAGAAATATGTTAATATCATATTCATCGTTTTAATCACAAACCAATTGCTTTCTTTTATAACCTCAAAGTGTGGGGAGATACAAACATCTTAACAATGTGGGATAAAGGAATATTTCATCTTTTATTCACTGAAGTCATTTTGTCCTATAGTGACTTTAACTAATAAAAGTACTTTATGTTTCAACTGAATAAATTAAAGTGACTTTAACTTTAGGATTTCCCATTTAAATCTCCTCAACTAAAACCAAAACTCCTGTGACTGGCTGGCATCCTATATCACATGTTGTTAGCCTATCCGGATGGAAAAATAGACCAACTAGGCTCCAATAAGGCTAGTGCGAAGAAGGGAACATAACAGTCCCAAACAATGTTTTTTAGATTTTCAAAGTCATCTCTAATATTGTTATTCAATTCAAGCCATTCAAACAAGCTATCAGTATTCTACATTAATTTCCCCCAACTTTATTGTTTGATATGATTGACCATGTTTTTTAATCTATCCTTGACAAGGTCTTTGGAAGATGTAGTTATGTTTTGTGCAATTGCATTCTCCCTGCCTTTTTTTTCATTTCAAGCATCTCCATTTCACTCTTTTTCCTTATTTCCTTTGCTTTCCCTTGTTGATTAGTTTCTCTTTTCCTCTCATCCTCAAATTCCTTCTTCAAATTGTGGATTGTCTTTGTAGTGGACTCCTCTTTTTTCTTTTCATTCTCCAATCCCTTCTTCAAATGATTTGTTGTCTTTGTAATAGTCTCCTTTTTTCTTTTCTCATTCTTCAAATCCTTCTTCAAATCATGGATTATCTTTGTACTAGCCTCTTCTTTTTTCTTCACATTCTCCAATTCCTTCTTGAAATCATGGATTATTTTTTCAATAGACTCCTCTTTCTTCACATTCTCCTATTCTTTCTTCAAATCATGGATTGTCTTTGTCGTAGACTCCTCTTTTTTCTTCTCATTCTCAATTCTTTTTTCAAATTATGGATTGCCTTTGCAATAGACTCCTCTTTTTTCTTTTCATTCTCCAATTCCTTCTTCAAATTAGTGATTCTATTTGTAGTACATGAGTCCCTTTTCCTCTCATTATGCAATTCAATCTTCAAATTATTATTTTATTTGATAGAAGTGTCTAGCTTATATCTTAATTTATTTTTTATCTATGCGCTATAGCCTACAAACTTGAACAATTATGCAGTAAAGGCTTTTTCATCCTCAAATATTTTTTTCCTCTCATCCAATTCTTTAGTCAATTTTTTCAGTTGTTCATCCATCTTTTCTTGCTACACAATTGCCTCTATAGAAGAAGAATTCTTTATCATGAAGAATTCTTTATCATTTTTTGTAATTCTTTAAACCTATTATCTATTGCTTTCTCCTTGGCCTACACATTTTCTAGGTTGGCCTATAACTTTTCTAATTGCTTCACAAGCCTTTTGTTATCCCTCTATTCTTTTATAAGTGTAGGGTAAATAATCTTGTTGGTCTCTTTTGATATATTGATTTTGTCAATATTTTTTACTTTCAAGAAATCCATTTGGAGACTACTAACTTGTACATCATTAGGATTTTTTTGATTTTTTGGTGGGTTTTTATCTTTAGCTAGGGACATAACATCCATGAAGTTGATCATTTCTGTGTTTGGGTCATATGTTAGAAATATACTGTTAGTAATATATTCCTTTTTTTCATGATGAGTTGCATCAACTACATCACTTTTCAACATCTTCATAATTTGCCTATTTCTTTTATTTATTTGATCAAATTTTGTTACAAAGTCATTAAAACAAAAATTTGGATTTGATGAGACAATTGAATATTTGAAAGGTGAATTATCACATGTATGCTCATCCAACTCAAGTGGCTCCACCTATGTTAGTGGTTCTAACAATTGTATTTTTAGGATTGCCAACAACTTGAAGATGACCCATTCCAAATCCTAGAGTTTTAGGCTTATTTTTCAAGGATTTATCCAAAAGCTACTTGTGCATACATTTCTGTAGCAACTATTGACATTGTTGTCATTGTAATTATCAATGAAAAGGTGGAAAGGTATATTAATGACCTAAGATTAAATATCTAGGATGAAATTGGTATCTTAAATATTGATTGAGTTGAGGATGCTTACCAATATTCTTTGAGGGTAGAACATAAGTTGAGGAGAAGACATCAAGGTAGTTCTCAAGGGAAGGAGAAGCAAGTGAAGGATGAACCAAAACCTATCAAGAAAAAGAAGAAAATGGATAGAGGTGCATTTGATATTACTTGTTTTAAATGTGGTGAGGAAGGACATGGATTTCTTGAATGTTCCAATAAGAAGGTCAGTGATAAAAGAGTTTTTGTGGTAAATGAGAATGTGGATTTAGTGAATGAGCCCACGTAGGAGGAGGAGAACTTGTTGGATTGATGAGTATTGCTTGGTAAGAAGATGTTAAAAGTTTGTCAAAGGAGGAATTTTTTTTAGGACTTTATGCACATCTAGAGGTAAATGGTGGAACGTAATTGTAGATGGTGGTAGTACTGATAATCTAGTTGCTAAGGAGATGGTTCAAAAACTTGGTTTAAGGAGAGTGAGACATCCTTGTCCCTATAGGATCATTTTATTGCATGATGAACATGCTTTGGAATTGAGGGAGCAATGTCTTGTTAATTTTTCAGATTGAGTAGTATGTGGATTAAGTGTTGTGTGATATTATGGACATGAGTAGTTATCACATATAACCTTGGTAGACCTTGGTAGTATGATTGTAGGGTTGTGCATGACTATTTCAAAATGTGATTTGGATTAATTGTGATATTGAAAATCAAATAAAAAATATAACTTCTTGAGGACAAGCAATTTTGAGAGGGTAGGACCATAATATCAATTATAAATATCAATTTTGAAAGAGAAATATCAATTATAAATATCATAACTATATGCTAACTAAAATGTCAATTATGTTATTATACAAATATCAAACAATAATATACATCTATACTATAATTAAACATCAATTAATAGATAATCAATACTAATATTGAGCTAAAACTAATAGTTAAATGCTTTATACTGAACTAAAACTAAAGTTTATCATATAATATAAGAATTGATACAAAGGAGAAATGATTACTAATACATAATGATCATTGGTATGACCTATCAAGTGTCGTAAATGTTGAAAGATATATGGGGGGAGTATTTAATATCAATGCAAATATCAAGGAAATCATGAAAAATAGTCTAAGAATATCTACCTTCATCTAGCAAAACATAGTCTACGTAGACCCTTCGATTGGGAGTTTACCAAGACATCGAAAAGGAATAAACTACCAACATCCAAATTCAAATATATTGATATTAGATTTGTACAAACACCTTACACCAAGTGAAAAGATAAAGTGACCCCATCGATGTGCAAAGACTTTAATATATACATATATTATTTGACATTGAATAAGCCCCATCCATCCAATGGGGAAAAAAGAAGTAAATAGACCAAAAATGAAGGAAACAATTCATACAACTCTCAATGTACCTACATACTACATCAACAATGTACTACAAGTAACTATTCACATGATAGGTGGGCAAGTGGGTTCCACCACATACCAAGAAAACTATTGATAGGCATTAAGGAACATATCCAAATGCATTCACTTGACTCAACCTTTAAAAAAAACCATGCTAACATACCCTCTGAGTATGATGATGTTAGCCAATGAAGATATAAAGATCTTTTAATTATAATTACACACGTTACAATTGAGTAAATACTGGATATATGGATACACCATTTAGGGGCAATGTTCAATAGCAATCTCATTAATTATTTAAGACTATTTCTTAAAATCATTATAAATGACTATTAAATATATCCTTATAATTGGATAGTGGCATTATAAGAATACGACTTAATCTTCTAATTATCCATATATAACTATCTCCAATATTATCATTATAAGATCTATGATCAAAAGGATAAAATGTTACCAAGGAGGGGCTTCTATAAATTCAATCCAATGGGTTTCTTCCCAATAGCGGGTAGGGGTCAGTGTCGCATTAGTGAATTGGGCTTGGCCTTGTAAACTTTGAGGGAATCCATGGATGGTGTCCAAGAAACTTGGATAACACATTTATCTTTTGATCATAATCTAAAGAAATAAACATCATTTGAAAAATGAAATGACTATTATGAAAATTACAACTTGATTTAATGACACCAAGCATAATGCACTTGGAAAGGGGACATTACACCCTGTAGAGGTTTCCACTTATTTGATTGTTGTCAATTTTGCAGAGGCTACTACCACTGGTTAGCTTGCTAATTTTATTGTGGTTGCTACCAATTTTGGTTAGGTTGTTGCCATTGATAAGATAGGGGTTGTTGTGAATTTTTAATTTTCCATGGAGGTTGAGGTTGGTTAGACCAACTATTATTCCAAAGTTATGGGAGTATTGATTTTTCCATTGATTACTATTACTATAGCCAAAATTTTGCAAGGGATCTTGAGGTATACCTTGTCTTTGGGGCCATGACCTGTGTTGGGAAACATAGAGTACTTCCCCATTTTCATCAATAGGTTTGAATTTAGTAAGCATTGTGTAATGTTCCCATCATAAAATAAATATTTAATCAAACTTTTGTTGATAGTCTGATTGATGTAGTATATCTCAAGCCTATTTTTATTTAATTGTTTTCGTAGGTATGGCTATTGACTATCTTTGTAAACCATCAAGAAGTTTTTATTAAGGGTATTTAAGCACAACATGTATGTAGTAGTAGGTATGTGATTTGGATTATTTCTTTGTACTATGAATTCCTACTAGAGTTCTAGATTGTTCACCATTTCAGAAGTGAAAGATCTTCCCTACTTGGCTTTTCAGTTTCAATGGGATTCAACCCTCGCCCTATTCTATCTTTGCATTACTAGCTTGGATCTAGAAAATCCATGCACCATCTTTTTTTGCAAATTTAATTATTCTTCGGAGATTAATTGCACATATTTGGGATCTCTCTCTCTCTCTCTCTCTCTCTCTCTCTCTCTCTCTCTCTCTCTCTCTCTCTCTCTCTCATGTTCCAAGTTGTCTATGTTCAATATATCACTACATGTTGGCATCACCAAATTACATCACATATTCTCCATCATTGGAAAACTCACTTAGGCATACGAATCATACATTTCAATTCCACTAAAGAAAGATAGTCTGACCACAAACCACATTTTATGTACAACATACCTACTATATCGTACAACCTACCCATTGTCCTGTTGTATCGTATGGATCTTGCTCTCACCAACATTCCACACTGTACAAAGTCCCATCCCCCCTACCATACGATAGTCTATCCCACTCTTACCATATGGTCACCTCCTACCATACAACATGCACTATACAGCTTGCACACATTTTGCATGGTTTCTTACCATATGGTTTCCACCACTATACCCTCCTCTACCATACAAACTGAACAACATCATCGTACGTAGGATTAATTACCTTGTTTCATCGCAAGGGGTTTCCTCAAGGAGATTATAGATTCTTTTGTATAAGAACACAAATTTGAAACATTACAATAGTATCAGAGCCAATGATTGTGCCAGCCTGTGGAAGTGAATGCAAGTATATACCTGAAGGAGAAGGTGAAATAACCTTGTTGGTAGAATGGAAGATCCTCAGGATCTTATGGCAAAACTCATGAACCTTTTAAGAGATCTTAGCAAAAACCAAATGCAAGTCAATGAAACCCAAAGGTTTATATAGGAAACACTACAAAAATTGGGTGAGGGAAAGACAATAGGATAAAAAAATGAGCATAGCAATGACTTTGTTACAAGAAGGACAAACTCTTGACCCTCAATGCCCATCTTCCTTCCAAGGACAAAAGTACCACACAAAGAAAATCCCACTTTTTAGGAAATGCAAGAAAAACTTTAGGAAGATTGGAGGAATGCAAATATGGAAGGTGTTATATTTTACAGAGACTATGTTGATCTAAGAATGAGATATTCAAGTGGGGGAAATCATGGTTATTTTAACAATGATCTCAGGAGAAAGATCAAAAAAGTAAACTTATCACCATTTGATGGATCTGGAGCCATCACTAGACAAACATGGGTTCTGAAGGAAAACACCTATTTCCAACTCAACCCAATGCCAAAGAGGAACCAATCAAGTTTGCAAAACTCTATCTGGAAGGAGTGGCGCAAGACTGGTGGCACCATGGATTGGTCACTCTCGACCAAAACATGTAACCTCTTATGTCGAGTTCACTAGGAGACTCATTGACCATTTCGACGGGAAGGATCTTGAACTGAACTTCAAAGATATAGCTCAACTAAAGAAAATATGTATGGAAAATAATTACATCACTGAGTTCCAAAGGCTATTAGTACTAGTCACAAACATCTCTAAAAAATGTCAAATTGTGTTTTTCATGGATGGGTTGAGAGAGCCTTTAAGAGGCTAGATCAAATAGTTCAACCCGTGCACACTCAACAGAGATATTAAGAAGGTGTATGACATGGCCACATCTTTCTCCAAGAATTATGTAGCTACGCCAACACCATCCCCACAAGAAGACAAATGCAAGGAGCCAATTCAGAAAAAACCTCCATTGGATGAAGAATCTTGACAAGAGCTCCAAAGGAAAAAGATTTGTTTCATGTGCAAGGAACCATGGGGACTAGGTCATTGTTGCCTTGGGAAGGGAAAGATTCATTACATTAAGGTATTCCTTGATGACGATGAAGGAAAAGTACCTATAGTGACTGGTGAAGAAATTAACCAGTAGGAGAGAATAAATGCCCTTATACAAAAAGGGGGTTCCATTGCTACCCTCACTACAATGGTTGGAAGTAGCATCTTTAGGGTTCATGGCACACTTCACAAGAAATGAGTCACATTCATGATTGATAGTGGTGCCACACTCAATTTTATCAATTCATCTTTGGTCACTAGGAAGGGCTTGCACGTAGTAGAGCATGGAGGATTTGAGGTTAAGGTTGCTAGAGGAACCTTGTTACCCTGCACTCATGTGATCCCATGGCTAAAAATTTCCATGGGAAACAATAACTTGATAGATGATTTATTTTTCATAGATTTGGTTGATACTGATATCATATTAGGCATCTAGTGGATGGAGACCCTTGACCAATACACCCAAATTTTCAAGAGGATGAACTTTTCATTCAAGACGGATGGCAAGAAGGTGCTGCTAAGAGGAATGCCAAATAAAGGATCAAGGTAAATCACAATCAAGAAGATGGAGGCCATTTTTAAATATGATATGATCCCAAACACTACAAGCAAAAACATGACAATCAACACTTTACCCCATTCCTTAGATAATTGATGGGCCCATCCATTGGTTGAGTACTCCAAGAACACGTTTGCATGTTAGTTGATGGATAGCTATATACATGATGAAGATACCAAGTTATTAATGATATCATTTACGATGACGATAAGATCTACTTTGTACTTGATTCAAAACTAAAGAAGCTAATTGCAAAAGGTTTCCAAGAATCAGATTTGCATTTTCTTGAGGACAAGAAAATTTTGGGACGAAAGGACTATAATGTTACCATCATAAAATAAATACTTAATCAAACCTTTGTTAATGGGTCGATTGATTTAATATATCTTGGACCCATTTTAATTTAATTATTTTCTATAGGTATGGTCGTCAACTATCTTCATAAACCATCGGGAAGTTTCTCCAAAGGGTATTTAAAGTTGACATGTAGGTAGTAGTATGTATGTGATTTGGATTATTTCTTTGTACTGTGAATTCTTGTTGGAGTTCTAGATTATTCGCCATTTCGGAAGTGAAAGATCTTTCCTACTTGGCTTTCCAGTTTCGGTGGGACTCAACCCTCACCCTATTCCTCTCTGCATTACTAGCTTGAATCTAGCAAATCTGTGCACCATCTTTGTTTGGAAATATAATTACTATTCGAAGATTAATTGCATATATTTGAGATATCTCTCTCTCTCTCTCTCTCTCTCTCTCTCTTATGTGCCAAGTTGTATGTGTTCAATATATCACTATGTGTTGGCATCACCAAGTTACATCACATATTCTCCATCATTGGTTGACTCACTCAGGCATATGAATCATACATTTCAATTCTGTTAAAGAAAGATAGTCTAGCCACAAACCACATTCCATGTACAACATACCTTCCATACTGTACGAACTATCCACTATCCTGATGTACTGTACAGATCTTTCTCTCACCAACATTCCACACTGTATAGAGTCTCATCCCCCCTCATCATACAATAGTCTGCCACACTCTTACCATATAATCACCTCCTACCCTACGACTTGCACACAGGTTGCATGGTTGCTTACTGTACGGTTTGCACCATCGTACCCTCCTCTATTGTACAGACTAACCAACATCATCATACTTACTACCACATATAGGGCTAATTACCTAGTTTTTTCATAAGGGGTTGCCTCAAGGAGATTATAGAGTCTTTGGCGGAAGAACACAACTTCAGAAGATTACACATTGGTTGGGTCTCCAGATTGACAATTGTCTTACACTTGCAATTCCTCTTCTTTTCTTTGCAATGCATGTGAAATTCAACTAGCATAGCTTCATCTTCCCCACGCTTCCTTTTAGCTTGCTTGGTATCTAGTTGGGTAGCAAAATTTTTTATGATGTAGAACTTGAAGTTAGATGAGGGATTAGAAATATCTACTTTACATACTCAAGAACCATTGGACTTACTAGGTGTGGCTGGAATTCCTCTTCCTTTCTTCACAATTTCCCTAGAGTAATTAGTGCATATTCTCTCTATGTCATCCAAGATGCTTTAGGTAATATCACCTCCCACCATGAGCTCCAAAGCTTCAATACATGCACTATTAACACCTTTCAAGAAAATATATTTTTGAGAATCTTAATTCAATTAATGTTTATTGTTCTTCTACAGATTGAATATGAAACTTGAGACATAATATTCTAAGGTCTCATCCTACTTTTGTGACATCTTATAGATGTCATCTCCTTTCACATCATGCCCACTATAGTATTCTTTATATTTTGTCAAGAAAAAAATCTTCATCACATCCCAATCAGCTTATGACATTAGTATTTAGTCCCATAAACAACCATAATGTTGCTTTCAGAGTGGATGGAAACAACTTCATCCTATGAGCATCGGTTGTATAATCATAACTCCTATAGAGGATATCAAACCCAAAAATAAAGGTTTCACGATCTTCAATGATCATGGCATAGAATTTTGTAAGTTTAGAAGCTAGAATATTCTTCAAATTTGTTATTGTCATGTAGGTCAGGATTAGGAAAGGGAAAAGTAGGTTGTGGCATCCTTGGTGTTCATGCTTGTGGCACTCCTTGTTGTCATGGATGAGATAGATGAAAGGGCTATATGATTATCTTGGTATTCTAGTTTAGCAAAGAGGTCATTCAAGTGTAATAATCATTCTGAAAATTGGGGTGAAGGTAATTCTTGTTGGGCGTCAACAAATAGGTTTTCAAACTACTAGTTTTCTCCAAAGTGTTGGTCCACTTCTTAGTTTCTTTCTTGGTCTTCTTCTTGGGGAATGTTCGGCTTAGGATAAATAGTTTCTTCTATTTCAAAGGGGTCAATTTGAGGAAGGAATCTCCCGAGGTGGTCTCTTCTTCCATGCATGCAAAAGGAATAAAAATAAAACTTTTTATTCTAGTGAAATGACCCTTAGGAATGGTTTAGATTGACAACATCCCCAACAAAAATGCCAAAGATGCTTGGAAAATCAATCAACTTGGAAACTAGAGTGTTTTACTAAAAACTTATAGATTGGACATCCAAAAGAAACAACCTAATGACTTATTAGACTTATTTACAACATCAACCAGGGACATTAAATTGAAATAGTGCGTACAAAGTATATGCTCTAAACCAACTTAATTTCCATCACTAAGCTATGGAAATGAAATGCTTTGTAATTTAAATGTTGAATTGGAAAGAAAACAAGTTACTCTATGGAAAATATTCAATTACAGATATGAGTCTACTTTGTCTACCTATGCTTAAGGAACAACCACTAGTTCTTCTACTACGTGGTTGCAAGAGCTAAAGAGTGCTAAGTTACTTCTAGAAAAACAAGAAACTAATTCAAACTACTAACATAATTCACTCACCAAGTGGGCCCCTTAAATGAGTTAATGAATGAATTCACAAGACAAAAGAGTGGAGATCAATACATTCATTTTATTCATTCTTAAAACACCATTAGTACAAAATTAAATGTAAATTGTTGTATTACTAATGTTGTCTAGATTGCTATTGACTTCCTGAGTAACTACCAGAAATCCAAATGACAACTTATTTATAACAAACTAAGAAAAATAAATTTCCTAAATCTACAATCCCTTTAGCAACAAGGATTTAGCAAAAAGACTTAATTGAGTCGTAACAATATGAGACATTTCCTTAGTCATTGAACAAGTCTTCTAGAAATATAGAAGAGCATGACACTATATTCATGTACGGGGAGTTGAAAACTGTTTTGACCAGATCACAAGATAGTACTTGTCAGTTAACTACCTTCCTTTATGTAGTTATTATCTGAATATGTCAATTCCATGCTTGATGGTTCTTCTTTGCTCCATTTTACTTGTTCCTGCAAAAGGTTAGTAGCACATGCCAAATATCAAAACATTAATCCATACCATTAATTCATAGAAAGCATTTACCATACTAACTAACTCTTACATATTTAGGACAGTTGGTTGTAGGAAACCTACCCAATAAAACTTAGGGTAGAAGACAACAAATTCATTTATACATATATCATTGACTTATATTTCATTATGATCATAAGTTCTATCCATAAAATTATAGTTCCACGTTCTTAAAACATCAAACCAAAAATAGCCATAGGCACATGTCATTTTATACAGAATATTATTCATAAAGTTGTTAGAAAATAACCATAAAAATAGTTAAACTATCATAAACTAAGGAACTATATAGGCCTTTAATGAGCCTCATGAGGGGACATAGTGAAACTTACTAAAAATGAACACTACTAAAAATAGTAAGTTCTTCAAACTCAAAATTATACCAATCGGGGACATAGTGAAATTTACTAAAACTACACTTAAATACAAATTCCCACAAATAGTAAACTCATAAAGCTCCCAAAATTTCATTGGCACACCCTTTGAAAGATTAGTTTCCTTTTCTCACTTAATCAAATTTCACTATCCCTCATAAAAATTTCTTTTGCAGGGTGAAAGGCAAATTCAGCTAATTTGAGATTTAGAATGAATTACTATTGCCAACTCAAAAAACTAGGAACTTCAAGAAAATTTGCCAAAACTACTTAGAACTAAAAAATGAAACAAAGAAATGGGCGAAAATGCAAGGGGTCCCCATTTTCAATAGGGTGACTTGTGAAAAGGTCACATAAGGCCTTGGAAGGGTATGTTTTAGTAGCCTTAGGATACATGGAATTGGATAGGTTGACCATTGAGGAGGTGAATGTTTCTTGGTAGAAGTGGGTTTGGAACATGTTTCTATTGTCATATCAATCAGGCTAACATCATCATACCAATATGAGTCGTATAACTTTAAATAAAATTATATGAGCCTCAATACCAAGAATATGAGCCATATTCTTATGGAGTAAGATTATATGTGAATGTGACTCCTAGGTTGTTGTGGATATGTTGAATAGATAGATGATGGATGATGTTGACTATCACTTGGCTTTGGTAGGTAAATATGTTCTTTGTTTGAGGGAATCTAGTCATTTTTCTTGGGAGTGGAGTATATGTTTCCTTAGGAGTGGCATATGACATCATTGTAGTCTGGCTAGGTAGGCTTATCAACTAATAGATAGTTGGAATGTTAGAAAGTGGGGTCAATTTCCCTCATACTATACTCAAGATCTTGAGAGTATTGATATAAAATACATGGTTAGTTAGTTGTGGCCTATTAGGGTCACCCTTTTGTTGGTGTTTATGGTCTTTGTCTGTTTTTTAGGCTTGTTGATTCTTTGTTTTGTACTAAATGAAAAAAAATTAGCCCCTTTTTCCCCAAAAAAAGACTTAATATCTAATTTCTTTTGCTAATGTTTTTTTAAAAAAAATTGTTTACTATTTATGTTGTATTTTTTATCCATTCATTTAAATTCAACACAAATTACAAATTTGAAATCTATACTCTTGTATAAAATTGAAAAATATTCTTAATTAGTTTGCAAAAATCTTAAGAGCGTAGGCTTATTTTATGATGTACTACCTATTAAATTTTTTAAAAGATCATATATTTATTAAAAAATCAATAAATTTTTAAAAGATCATATATTTATTAAAAAATCAATCATAAACTAGGCAAAACCTACAACGCAATGGTAACTTGCAAGTCTGAATTTTTTTTTATAAAGAGAACATAATAAAATATAGATAGTTTATTTCTTGCCCCTATTTAACACATTAATATTTAAAAATATTGTGGAGCCATTATGACACCTTACTTAACTATGCACCATTGTATCTCTCCAAAAAATTATAACATGAATTAGTTAAAGTTTTTTATTTTTATTTTAAAGTTTACTTGGTATCTTAAAAATGTTACATGATTGGTATCTTAAAAATTAATATGCAAGAACAAATAGCTACATCATCATTTGATCTACTTGATTATAATTTTATATTTTAAAACTTATATTTTTTCAAGTAAAATTTTAATAATAAAAGAAGATAAGATAAAGATGTTGAAAATATGCAATACTTTACAATGTAACCACATAGCTTATGTATCCTTTGCCTCTTCTATGCCAATAATAGATCATGTTATTAGTTCCTACCAAGGAATACTTATGCATTCATGTTAATGCAAATATGACATTAAAATTAACCAATCAAATCAAAAAATTTAAAAGATTATATGAGATTTCAAATGTTTATATTTTTTTTTAACTTTTTATTATTTTATAAATCACATTTTTTATCCATTCTATTGGTCCTTACTATTTTTGGTGGGGGAGAAAATTAATTTTCTTCAACAAAAAATACAAATATTTTCTAACAACTTCATCTTGCATTAATGAATGTGTTAATTACAACTTTATCTTTTCCACATTTGTGACAAGTTGATAAGATTTTTTTTTTCCAATCATTTTATCTTCCACCTCACACAACATGTCTAATCAATATTATCACAATCTATTAAATATTTTTAATTTCTTATTTTAGATATATTTATTATTAGTTTTACATTGATGTTTATTTTTGACTATTTGATATAACTTGTTCTTAAAACTTCATGTAATGCATAAGTTTAAATTTTATATATATATATATATATATATATATAAAATTTCAATATGTTATATCTTTGTATTCAAATTTCTAATTTTTTTTAATTTTTGTTTTTTAAATAAAAGTAATTAAATTATTAATATTATAAAAATAAACTAAACAATATTATTTTTTAATTATATTTTATAATAGTGTTTGTAATATATATAATTGATAAGCGTTACAATTTATAAATTATATCATTTATTATTATTAATATTTTTTATTTAAATAATTTATTATTTAGTTTAAATACATTTAAAACTTAAATATATATTTTAATATTAAATTAATAATTATATTTCATATATAAAAAAATACTAAAGAAATAACCACAAAAAAGAAATAATTCAATTCTAAAAGATATATAAATTATTATTATGTTTATATAAACTATGTATTAAAATTAAATAGTTATATTTTATTTCTTATTTATTCAACAACATCAAATTTATATGTATTAAATCTATTTATTATTTACAAATGTACTTTCATCAATTGCTAGAAGAGAAAAAGGCTATATGGATGGAGGGACCCCTTGGTTGGACATCCTAGGTCAACAAATTTGAAGATGTTTACCCGCAGGCCTAATCCTTTTTTTGGCTGCTCTTCCGGTTCTCTTGTACTTTGTTGCTTCTCGGTTGTATATGTATTTCGAGTAGTTGTTCTCTTTGATGGTTCTCTTTCATTGCTGCTCTCCTTCTAGCTGGTTGAGGCTTTGCCTCCCTCCTTTTTGATGTACTCTTTTGAACTCTCGATTTATAATTTTAAAAAAAAGTACATATTAAATTATATAGATATTATTTTATAATTAAAAACTACTTAATTTTATGAAAATTTTGGAAATACAAAACATTTAATAGTAAACCTTCTCTAATTGTGTAAAATTAAACAAATAGTTTTACTTATAAAATATTTTTATATTTCAATACATTTCATTTTTTCTTATAGAAATGTGAGTTTTAATATAAAAATTAAATTCTTAGTTTCATTAATTAAAATATAATATATTTTAATTTTTTATTATAACCATGATTTTATTTTGACTATTGTTTTATTAAGAAAAATAATTATATTTAATTCTCTCTCTCACACACACACAAAACTTATGTTATTATCACTCTATCTTACTATTTTATCTATCTTCCTCTTCCTCCTCTATATTATCTATCTTTTTTTTTTCCTCTACATTTATGTTTATGTTGTTATTGTTGTATACTGCTATTTATCTCTATCCTAGTTTTTGTCTAGTGTTAATGATTAAAAATAGTGTGAGTTCCATTTGATAATCAAGATAAGAATAATACATAGTTGGGGGAGTTATTCCAACTACTTATGGTTCTCTAGTAGCATACATGGTATGCTTAAACATATAATGTTATACTCCAAATGCTTCATCACTTCTTCAAGTTCTATAATTCAAATATTGGTATGGATATCTTTCCTCATTGCACATAATTTAAGTTGTCAATGTAGAAGGTGCAAATTTGTCTAAAGCATATGTATTGATCATAGTATGATATTAAGTACTTAGTGCCATATTGGGGACTTTGGCCTCTTATTGTTGGGCTTAAATGCCCAACGATATAATAATATAGCACGAGAACTTAATAACAAAATATGAGCCATCATATCAAATCACAAGTGCATTTCTAGGACAAAAATTTAACAACAAAATATGAGCAATCCTATCAGATCACAAGTGCATTTCTAGGCAAAAATTAATGCATTCACAATGATAATTTAGATTCTCACTTATCTACACTTCTACAACCATTATGCGTTAGGCAGGGACTATGACGCATTGCGTCTCTTGTTCTAAATGTCACAAGATTATTTTTTGTATATTATAAACAATAAAATAATATATTATAGATATGTAATATTACTATACACATTTATCTTCTTCTTTTTTCACTTTTTTTATAATTTAATATTTAAAATTTTATAATATATTTTTAAATGGGAACATTTTAAAAAAAAAACCATAACAACAAAAATGTAGAATTTATGATAAGAAGATATATAATAATTTAAATTCCTTCTATTTAATAAATAAATAAATAACAAGAAATAAAAATATATTATTTTTTTCATTTCTACATAAATTTATTTTAATTTTTTAGTACTTTAAAACTTATATAAACTAGGAGTTGCATACTTTTGTAAAATAAACTTTTTATTGTAAAATATGAAAATGATCATATATATTTGAGGTACTATTGAAAAGAGAAACAAGTGTCATTATAAACTCTAGTAAGACAACTTCATAAACTAGTAATTATGATTTTGAAAATTAATATGTAAGAACAAATAAATAGCTACATCATCATTTGATCTACTCAATCATAATTTTCTATTTTAAAACTTATATTGTTTCAAGTAAAATTTTGATAATAAAAGAAGACAAGATAAAGATGTTGAAAATATGCAATACTTTACAATGTAACCATATAGCTTATGGACCTCCTTTGCCTCTTCTATGCCAATAATAGATCATGTTATTCTAAATGTCACAAGATTATTTTTTGTATATTATAAACAATAAAATAATAAATTATAGAAATGCCATATTACTATACACATTTATCTTTTCTTTTTTCACTTTTTTAATAAATTAATCTTTAAAATTTTATAATTTTTTAATAATTTTTTTTAATAATGAGGACATTTATTTTTTTTAAATCATAACAAAAAAAATGTAGAATTTATGATAAGAAGATATATAACAATTTAAATTATTTCTATTCAATGAATAAATAAATAAATAACAAGAAATAAAAATACTAAATTTTTTACATTTTTATATAAATTTATTTTATTTTGTAGTACTTTAAAACTTATATAAACTAGGAGTTGATACTTTTGTAAAATAAACTTTTTAATGTAAAATATAAAAATGATCATATATATTCTAAGGTACTATTGAAAAGAGAAACAAGTGTTATTATAAACTATAGTAAGACAACTTTAATAACTGTTGATATTCTCATTTATAACAACACAAATATAAAATTTAATAATTTGATCTAATTGATTGATTGACGAGACAAATTAATATAATTACAACTAAAAGATCCTAAATTTACCTGCCTTAGAAGGAACTAATGAATAAAATAACAACAACAAAAATATACTCATATAAATTAATTTCTATATTTTTCAATACTTCAAAACCTATATGAATTAATAATAGCGAGTGAACATTAGAACTCTTATAAATAAATAAAATTCCCATATCAAGCAAAAATGTACAGATTTATGATAAGGAGAGAGAAACGTTTGGTTCCATTGCTTTGGGAAAAAGCAAGAAAGAAGGGAAAACTTATCCCCTACTCAATCTGTCCATACCAAACACCTTGAATCTTGACCTCCTTGGGAGTCTTGGCCCCCAAATCGGTATCACTCGGCTGAATGCTCTCGAACACCCCAATCACCTCCCCTGTCTCAGGCTTGGACTTGCTCACGCTCAGATTGATCTTCCCGGTAGAGAAGGACGTGTCCTTGATGTTCTCCTTCGTCAGCTCCTCCTCGTCACCGCGCCCTCCAGCTGGCAGCGCCACGGCGTTGTCGTAGCCGGTGGAGCCACCCCTGCCCTTGGGGTCCAGGAAGGAGGAGCCCCTGTAGGAAGGCACAAGGAACTCCCCTCCGAACTTCTCGGGCGTCCCGGAGGCCACGAGCTGCTTGATGGTGAAGAGGAAGGGCACGCGCTCGCCACCTGGCAGCTGAACCGTGACTGCGGCGTAGTCGATGCCGTCCTTCTCCTCGAACTTGATCTTGCCGTCGGGGGAGACCTCGAGGGGGCCCTCTATCTCGTCGAGGGTGTAGGTCAGGCGCGTCATCAGTTTGGTCTTCTGGAAGTCGAGGGGGGCGTTCTTGCCGACGCCCTCGGCCTTCACGGTGAAGGAGGTGGGCTCCAGGCAGAACTTCTTCAGCTCGTATTTGCCCGGCTTGAACGCGAACTTCTCCACGCCGCCGTCGATGGTGGGGCACTGGTTGGCCGTGCCGGAGCCTTTCACTTCCAGGTAGGTTTTGCCCTGGATCTCGTCGAACGTTAGCCGCTTCGGCGCCCCCTCCGCGCTCGCTCCCTGAAAACGGAAAAAGCCGACGGAAAATGTGAGCGTATAGATGTGCTAAGTAGGACATAGAACGGATTCCAGAAACTTTTGATGCTAGAAAATTTCACACAATTTATTTTAAAAGTTAAGTACCTAAATATTTTGTTGGCGGACAAAGAAATTGTTGTAGGCTGTGTGAGAATATTAGTCGGGATCAATAATAATGCCTACACCGAGAAGAAAAATAATCAAGGAAAGATGAGCTCAGTGTGTGGATGTGCTAATCTAGGATATAAAATGGATTAAAGAAACTTTTCATTATTGAAAATTGCATGTGAATTATTATTATTTTTATTTAAATGTTGAGTTTCTATATATTTTGTTGGAGGAGATTGGTGAAAATTTATTCGCGAGGATTAATTGGTGCTTTTAAGTTTGCTTGGTATTTTATGTTTAATTTTATCATTTTTTAAAAGGAGCTTTCTAAGGTTTATTAGGCACAATATTTGGTGAAAGTTTTGCAAATGGGGTTGCAAGTAGAGTGGAATGGGTGATCTCCTGGAAAGTTCTGGTGGTGCTTCACCTCTGTGAGCATCACCAAGAACCAATGAGTGCTAAATGTTTCATTTATTCTCATAAGAGATGGATTCATGTTGAGTCACTGGTAATGAAACATAGGTCAATGAGTTTGACTCAAAAGCTACACAGTTATCCTTATAACAATATCATAATTATCTCTGATTTACTAATATTTTATATGAGTACTCTTAGCACAACTTCTTCAGTAAGAACTACATTAAAAATTGAGAGTGTTCATCATTAACTTACACAAGAAAAGAATTGAGTTATTGAAATTAACTTAATTTCACAAGCTCAGTACACATTAACATCTCTCCCATTCTTCCTATATTGTAGACTATGTTTAGTCTCATAGACTAAAAACAATCTATCCATCTATCTTTTTAATTATTGATCTTATAATCTGACACCATTTAAAGTCTTTTATCCAATTCTAATGCACTTTCACATCTTAAATTATTAGTCTCATAGACTAAAAACAATCTATCCATCTATCTTTTTAATTTCTGATCTTATAATCTAACACCATTTAAAGTCTTTTATCCAATCCTAATGTACTTTCACATCTTAAATTATTTTTTTATAAATAAGCCAATTTATAAAGACAACATAATAGTATAAATTACATTTTAGAAATCTACACAAATAGTCAAAGGGGCAATAGAGTAGTGAAGGGGGGAGTGGGGGAAGGTTTTCGTCACGTAGTTTATCTATATAGTAGTCCAAATTGTGAACATGAGGGTTTAGAAATTCTGCAAAATTGATTAGTGGCATCTCTGTTATTTGTTATTACAATTCTTGACCATATAAATTATATGTTAATATCTTATAAATATTAATGTATGAATTTTTCTTATCTTATTTGAGTAAATCTTGTTGTTTATACTTTGAATTACATTAGGTCCTCTATGTTTAAGAAGAGGAGAGTAATATAGATTGAAGAAACAATCTTTAAAAATATTAGTTTAAATAATGATAAGAAAAGAAAGAGTTAAAGTTTGGTCCAAAAAAAAAAGATAATTAGTCATCAAAGTTTTACAAGATTTATATATAAAAATACTATCAAATAATTTAATTGAAGATAATTAGTCATCAAAGTTTTACAAGATTTATATATATATAAATACTATCAAATAATTTAATTGAAGATGTATAAAAATAAAATAAAAATTGAACTCACTTTGCATTCTATTTGTATAAAAATGTCTAACTACTTAATTGAAAAGTTGAAAATAAATCATTTAAGAGGAAATCAAAAGAATTCTGAAACTCCTCTTATCAAAGAGAAAATAAGGTTTTAGTTGCACAATTGAGGATGGGGTTTAGGTATAGGATTTGTAGGTGGAAAATAGCTAATAAAACTTAGAAAGAGCTTGAATATTTCTGTGATAGCAAGACAATTGATACAAATGGTACTTCATAGAAATCGCAGCTTAAGAGTCCCCACTTCATTAAAAACATCTTGGAAGGCTGAGAACAATGGCCAGCTATATCAGGATGATAGGATTTCATAAGCAGCCAGCTTCCTAATCAAAATTAACAGAAGGAAATCTGACATAGAAAAATCTGAAGATTATTTAAATATATTTTCTCCACCCTATAAACCGTTTAATCTAGTGTAACACCTTAACCACCATTCATCATTCGATGCTGTGTATGATAGAAGATAACCCAGCAATTCAAAATATCATTTACAACGGAGCATGAAATGGAAATACTTAGCCATAAATTCGAAACCCACAACACAAAATTGAGCCGGCAAAAACCAAAACTAAAAATGTGCGAAATTGAAAGACTAAAAAATCCAGCGAAGAATTGAAGGGAAATATAACATACAGACACGACAAGTGCTGACGTGGCGAGAGCGAAGGCTGCCATCTTAGATGCATCAACGAACTTCTCAGCAAAGTCCTTGACATCCTCTTGCAGGGAGCACGATATTCTGGAGCTCGCGGGTTTCGAACCCAGGGCCTTGCACACGTGTGACGATGCTGATGACGTGGCCGAGCCCCGGGGAATGGTGAGCTTTGTGGGTTGGAGCAGAGCCGATCCTGTTGCAAGAGACGCCGCCATGTCTCTGGCACACACAGACACACAAAACAACCTGATATTTTCCTTGCTGATGTTTTCTTTGGAGAGAGCGGAGGATTGCTCCTGTATTGAAGAATGGGGAATGTAATCAATATTGAAGAAGATTACATGTCTGGATAAGAGATTGGATAAGACCTCATTCTATTGGCTCTCAACCCTATGAGGCCTTTAAATGGACACGTGGCATGGCAAGGACAATTGAGCCTATCTGCACGCTGGATGAAAATAGGAGTGAAACCCCACCAATTGGGGTGCGTAAAGTAGGATTGAATAAAGCCTTCTTTATTTTTAAGTTTAATTAGATTATCTGGCACGAGTCTTTAAGGTACAAAACTACCCGGGCAACATTGTCAAAAACGATTCCTATTCGGAAAAAAAATAGTAATAATATTAATTCCTATTCCAAAAATAGTGATTAAAATTATATGTAGAGCTTTAATAATTGGTTTAAGGCTAAGGTTTCAGCTTGTGGGTATTTATGTGGATTTTTTGAGGGATTAAAAAGTGGTCATTCCAAAGTGTCAAGTGTACCCACTCAAATATGCACCAATAATAGTTCACTCAAAAATGTTAATACTTCAACCAAATGTCATAATACTCTACACAAGTGTCTGAATAATGGTGACCAATTATCAACTTAAAAAGTGATCAACTATTGGTACACGACTATCATTTTTAGGCTCTTTTCATATTAGTAATTGGATGTCATCATAACAAAAACATAACAAATATTGGGCCTCTTATGAGTCACTCGTGTTCTTCCCTTAATATATGTTCTATTGAAAAGGGCAAACATCCAGTAATTTTTTCAAAAATGGAAAAAGGTATTAACTTTGTTATTTTTGGATTTGATTTTATGAGATCCTTTTGTATCAACATTTGAGAGCCTCATTTACTCTCTCTTATTGTGATGACGGTTGGAGATTGTGATTCAAAACACCAGTACTCAAAAGCCTTCCATGATCAACCATCATAACAAAAACATAACAATGATTGGACCCCTTATGAGTCATTGGCATTCTTCCCCTAATATATGTTCTATTGAAAAGGGCAAACATCTAGTATTTATTTTTTTAAATGAAAAAAGGTATAAACTTTGTTATTTTTGGATTAGATTTTATGAGATCCTTTTGTATCAACATTTGAGATCCTCCTTTGCCCTCTCTTATTGTGATGATGGTTGGAGACTGTGATTCGAAACATCAATACTAAAAAGCTCCCCACGATCAACCATCATAACAAAAACATAACAATTATTGGACCTCTTATGAGTCGTTGGTATTCTTCCTCTAATATATGTTCTATTGAAAAGGGAAAACATCCAATATTTTTTTTTTAAATGAAGGAAAAATATTAACTTTGTTATTTTTGGATTCAATTTTATGAGAGCCTTTTGTATCAACATTTGAGATCCTTCTTTTCCCTCTCTTATTGTGATGGTGGTTGGAGACTACGATTCAAAACATCAATACCAAAAAGCTCTCCACGATCAACCATCATAACAATTATTGGACCCCTTATGTCACTGGTGTTCTTCCCCTAATATATGTTCTATTAAAAAGGGAAAATATCTAGAATTTTTTTTAATGAAAAAAGGTATTAACTTTGTTATTTTTGGATTCAATTTTATGATATCCTTTTGTATCAACATTTGAGATCCTTCTTTTCCCTCTCTTATTATGATGATGATTGGAGACTACGATTCAAAACATCAATTTACTAAAAAGTTCTCCACGGTCAACCATCATAACAATTATTGGACCCCTTATGAGTAACTGGTGTTCTTCCCCTAATATCTGTTCTATTGAAAAGGGCAAACATCCAACAATTTTTTTTTAAATGAAAAAATGTATTAACTTAGTTATTTTTGGATTCGATTTTATGAGATCCTTTTGTATCAACATTTGAGATCCTCCTTTGCCCTCTCTTATTGTGATGATGGTTGGAGACTGTGATTTGAAACATCAATACTAAAAACCTCTCCACGATCAACCATCATAACAATTATTGGACCCCTTATGAGTCATTGGTGTTCTTCCCCTGATATATGTTCTATTGAAAAGGGAAAACATCCAATAATTTTTTTAAAAATAAAAGAAGGTATTAACTTTATTATTTTCGGATTTGATTTTATGAGATCCTTTTGTATCAACATTTGAGGTCTTCCTTTGGCCTCTCTTATTGTGATGATGGTTGGAGACTGTGATTCAAAACATCAATACTAGAAAGCTCTCCACAATCAAATCCAAAACCATCTAAGTTAACATTATAAGTTTTAGAAATTTAATGTCATTAATAAAGAAGTGTTAATATTTATGAGTGTGATGATGTAATGGTAAATTTGTATTTTCATTTATTTATTTATTTTTAAATGAGAGTTTTGTGTCTTAAAATGAAAATTATTTAAATTTATGGTTGGAATAATGTAATGGTAAATGTTGAATACTAATAATATTTTTCATTTAACTTTACATTTCTTTTTAAATGTATATATTTAGATGTTGATAAATATCATATTCTCGAGCATAAGGAAATTCATTCTTCTTATATGCATAGATCGTTGTCTATTTTTATTTGTGTATTTCTTTATTTTTCTCATTATTTTTATCTGTCCATCTTTTGAAACTTTAAATAGCATGATTTTAACTACTCTGCATTTGTCTTAATTTCTAAATGAAAACATGAATATTCGACAACCCTCCCCACCACCCTCCTCTTCTTTGCATTTGTCTTAATTTCTAAATGAAAACATGAATATTCTACAACCCTCCCCACCATCCTCCTCTTCACTTTTTAACCCATCTTAGTATGCAAACATCCACATTTCTCCTACAAATTTATTTTACATCCTAATGATGGATCACACAGTGTGATTTGAAATTTGGATGCAAAGAAATCTCACATAGTTGAATTGAAAAAAAAACTCTCACAAATCATTCTCCTTATCTTATCTATCAACATATGATGCATTCCCATATATTTAGTCCTTATTTTCTCCTTGTATACATATCCTCTAATACATTCGCCTAAATCACACATTCATTACACTTATCTATACACCTACTTAGTTTTAGTTGTTACCCAACAATATTTTATTGTAATCACGGGGTTAGCCTTACAACCACAAACTTGACCTTTACCTTTAAAAAAATTTAAATTTAAAACATGGATGACTATTATATCTTATTCCAAAACTTGGGCCAATTAATTTTGAGTTATAAGGTTGTAGATATCTTGAAGATCTATATTAAAAAAAAAAAGGAGCTTAGTTGTGTAATCAAAGTTGAATCTCCAAAAAAAGTAAGAACTATGACATATAAGAGAGTTGTAAGCAAGAGTTACATTTGTTGAGCAACCTATGACACATGTTATGATACATCATAGATATTTTTTAATAGAATTTACAAATCCAAATAGAGCACCCAAGTTGTATGGCTTTTGACAAGCTTATGATAGGTGGAAGGAATGCATTTTCTAGCTCATCGACTCATTTGAATTTTCTTAGGGATTTGGGTACCACATTTTGGTCTCTTTTAGCTCAAAATTTTCAAGTTACCTTTAGACAGTTTCATGTATTGGTTCTCCTATTTACCATGTTCTTTAAATGGAGATTAGATATTGATATTTTTGCAGATGCTTTTTGTTAGAAAAATGTTGTCTCAACCTTATAACATCACTATTTATAGTAAGATTACATCTGAGAATTTGTTGGACAATTTTCCCCCAAGCTATGGATTAGCAATATAGTCATGCCAATAAATTTGTGTTGCACAATCATGTTTGAACTTAAAAATATTATAATTTCCATTTTCAAAGTTTCAAGATCAATTGAAAATGCATTATAGGCATTATTTGGGACTAAAAAGGGATGCAATTTCCACAAAGGTTATATCTTCATATAAAACTTCACAATCTTTCTAGCACTTGAAATGATTTGTTAATTAGAATTTTAACTTATAACTTATGGCCTCTTGGAAGTTGGGTCTCCTCAAACTAGAAATGTAAAACTGTGTTAAAACATAAATGAATTGTCAAAGGGAATTACATGTGTTCGTGCCTGTTTTGACACCTCAAAGGGCATCGTAGATTGGAGATAATTTGGGTACCACTTTTGGATGATTAATTGATGGTTATATGATATTTTTTGGTAGTTTCATTTATTACGTCAACTAGAAACTATTACTTCTATTTGGAAAATTTATGTATCTTGCAAAAGTTGGTGTAAAGTTTCTTTACTATGTGCTATGGATTTATTTTTTCCTACTACATATTTAGATTCTTGCCAAGATGTAGGATTAATTTCTTTCAACTCATTTTTTTAGAGTAGTTTCGATTTCCACCACAAAGTTTAATTTCTCCATATTGAATTTTATGGACACTCCTAGAGTTGGGGAGGGTAGATTTGGTTCTATCCTTTTAGCCTCATTGCTTCTTTTTAAAATGATGTCAATTTCATCTATTAGGCCATTATTAAAGGAGGGTTTAATCCTCTAAATTCCTTTATCTTAAATCTTAGAACTAGTGTATATAGGGAACCTATCTTAGAGAAAATATTTAGTAGAATTTTAACTTCTATGGATTCGTTCTTGCCTATAATTTATTCACAACCTAAAAATGATTCTATATTAGTGTCAATGACTTCTACGGTTATTGGTTACATGGTATATTTTGGGTTCCATATTTTAACCTTAAATCAATAAACCAGAATTGCCAAAATGGAAAAATCTAGGTATGCTTATTGAAGAGTATTAATTCCCTAATATCTTTAAAAAATCTTATGTTACCATGTAATATTTCCTTTTTAATCTCTCTATTTTGTAGATTATGAATAAGAAATCGTTCTCTAGGGTAAACATACTTACCTAATTGGGGAATTTAGATGATGTTTTCAATTAGTTGGTTCCATCCACCACAAACTATTAGGAATCCTAGCGACTAATATTATTTCTACATACCTTCAATGGAGTCTCCTTTGATCTCATAGTCTTTGTTGTATGGTTTCCCATCACCTTTATTTTTTGTCATGTTTTCCCTCATTTCTTGTGTATGTCATTTTTTCCTTCTTTCCTTAGGGGAATATAGTTTTCCTTGGCGGAAGAGATTGAATTTTTTTTTTAGAGTCTTCAAATGCTTTTTCGAGCACCTTTGAATGTGATATATGGTTACTCATTAGAATCACAAACTATTTTGGGTTAATTTCCTCCATTGACTCTTACCTAGCAAGAATCTATTTGGACTAGAGACAAAGATAAGGAGATTTACCCTATTTTGATACCTTGTCTCCTTAGAATAGATGATTTTCCAACCTTTCTCAACGATTGGTGTGGTAGGAGGAAGTCATTTATTTCAAAAGAGCTTTTGGTTAATTCACATTTTGCATGTATAAGTTTAGAGGAGAGCATTATATTAAAATGAATTTTTTTAATATTATTATTTTAATCTTTTTCTTATAGAGTAAAATATATACAACTATAAATGAACAAAAATAAATATCTTACATAAGAAAATATTGGATTGATTCCACTTATTCTATTTTGAGTATGATGAATTGATGGTGTGATCATGTAAGTTTATTAAACCAACTCAAGGTTAGATTGTGCCAATAGTATGATGACAAATTGGTTAAATTATATAGTTGATATGTAGGTTTATGCATTGTGTTAAATTCTATGATGGTAATTTTGTATGAATTAGAGAATATATAATCTAGCATCCTTATGGTGAAACATGCTTTATGATGTGACTTACAACTAAAATATTTGGCTAGGGATATGCCATAGTAGTATGCATTGGCTATTCATAGTACTCTTTTGAGGAAAAATGGAAGCACTGAATAAGATGCGTATATCAAATGAGATCTTCACCCTAACTCTCAAATACAAGGGAAAGAGGGGCTTCCAAGCATAAACTTCAATATAACCCAAGTTAGACTAGCAAGACCCAAGTAAGATGAAGGGGTGCTAATGCAAAACTCAAATTATACAAAGGAATTATGCAAGCAAGTCTCTTTCATGCACTGTCAATTAATTTTAGATTTTTTATGTGAAGGTAAATTGGTTAGATTGAATAGTTTTCTAAATTGATTATCTTACTTAGGGTTAATTGGTTTGAATGCAAGAAACACAAGTACAACCTTAATTACATAAGGATTTAGATCTAAAATATATATGGACAAATGAGAATGTAATTTACCTTGAGAATGTGAAGAGGAAGATACTTTGAAAGCCTAAAAATAGTATTTAGGAAGCTACAGTGACAAAATAGTGAATCATGAAGATGATGGCAACAAAACCTAGAAAGTGATTTGTTCCTGGTAAATGTCAACTTGTGCTAATGTATATGTCGTAATGGAGGGCATACATCATTTTTGAGGTACACGTCACCTTAGGTCAATGTATACATGTTCCTATAACTTTTGTAGATATTGAAAGTTCTACAAAAAGGGTAATCAGATTCATATATGAAAATTCGATTCTGAACCTGCATACAAAGGGGAAATGGTTTTGTTTTTTGGGGAAGGATTTTCTTGGTCAAGCCTTAGATGAAGAAATAACCTTGAAATCAAATGAAATTTAAAGCATGAAAGGAAGCAAGATAAAATGTAAATAATTTACCTCAATTGATGAAACCTTTATTAGGAAGGATTTTGTAATGCTACATGTTGTTGATGCCAAGTTTTCAATTACGAATGTAGTGAATCTCCAAAAATGCAATGGATCTTGTCAGTAGCAAATCATGGAGCCATAAAATGTAAATGTGCTTAAAGGACAAAGAAGAAATGAACGGATGCGATGTAGATCTCTTCCCTTGATGGCAAACAACAGATGCTAGATCTTGAAGAAATTCCTTAAATGCTTGAAGATGTCAATGTGCTTGATCATATATGTCTCATGCATGCAAATGATGTCTCTTCTGTGTCTATGATGCATGTATGAGTGAAAATAAAATGCCTAAGCTCCCTAAAAAGTTGATGTGAGCATTAGTGGAATCAATTAGGGAACCTTAGAGGACATTGGATCCAAAGTTAATTTGGTCCCATGTATAGGTGACTTGGGTTGACCTATACTAGAGGGAATCCCAAGGTTTGTGATTGTGAGATCTAGGGGTTGTGCAAAAAGAATTGGGAAATAAATGATTAGAGTGGGAAAAAGAGCTGCTGGAAGCAAAAATAAATCAATGGACCATAAATTCACTAAAGGGTGGGACATAGTCTTAAATGGTGGGTACTTCCATTTTAAAGAGGCAAAGAACAATACCATTGCAAGACTTTATCTAAAAAGGTTATAGTGAATAACTTAGCCATGAACCTATAATTGTAAGCAAAATCACTACACAAGGTATGAAAGGTTTTCAAATGAGTGGCATGATCACCCTTATCATTGTAAGTCTCAAGACGAGGACTCTCAATGTTAGGAGGTATAAGAGAAAGAATGATGTTTAAGGACAAAGAAGTAGTAATGTCAGACACAAGAATGTTAGATTGTATGGACGAAGCAATTTTTTGTTACAAGGAAAAAAACTATTTGAATAAGGTTATTAATGGTTGGATTGCTCGAGGAAGCAATAGGCAGAGATCCATTGGATATTATAGGAAAACTATAAGACATAGAAGGAATACCATATGAGGCTTGAATCTTAGTTGAAGTGGTTGGAAGAGGATTGGAATATATAAAAGGGAACACTGTGGTAAGAAGGCATAAATGATGATAATCAAATGCTCAGGGCACTTGTCGGGAGAGTAGGATTAGGAAGACTTATGGAGGTAGGATTGGAAGTTTGGTGAGAATTAGTGACAATAGGTGGCACATAAGTTGGAACACTAGGAACAAAAGTGGGAATGGAGAGGGAAGGCTCAACACTCATATGAGGGAGAATGTATCCCATCTCTTGAGCGCTAGCCTTTGAGGATTTAACATTGGTATTAACAAGGTGGGAAATAATAATCATAAGGTCAGTGGCATTTTCATTATTTGGAATAAGTTTCCTAATGACTTCTATAGTACAAATGGCCTTGGGATTATGATTCTCTTGCACTAGCATTTTGTAAAACATGGATCATCGATACTAAAAACATTTTTACCTCTCAACAAAAATCTTGCTATGAAATGCAAGTTGTTTCTTTTTGGTTCATAGTGTAAAATAAGCCTCCATCCCAATAAATTTCTCACCTCTCAGAAACTATTCTCAGCTATAATGCACGTTGCAATTATTTATTTGTAATAATCTTTGGGCCTTTACAACACACCACAACTGCCCTTCATCATGAGCATATAACACACAATAGCAAAATAAGGTGGCTCCTTCTAAACCAATATAAAAAGACCAATGAAAAGATTGATTTGTAACTAGAAAAATGTGAATTAAGTGGTTCTCATAGTGGATGATAGGCCAAGTAAAGATAACATTCAATTTATTCCCATCAAGGCTTGCATAACCTCTACAATTGTGCAATTAAACATCTCCATTGTATTACATATCCTCCAACGACATATTTCAAAAATACTACAATGTCATCATCACCAAACTTAAATGTTAGTGCTTGGTGGGACAATGTTTTTTCCACCTCATTGTCTGACCTGTATATATGAGTGATTTTGAGGTCCACTAGGGATACCACCTTGGTATAAACTAATGTGATTATTTTGTTAATTTTCTAAGCTTGTGATGTCCCATTTATAGTGATATTTGTGATTATTTAGGATTCACCTTCTAAATGCAATTTATCAACTCTTAGTTTACCTACCAAATTAAAGGCAACTAGATCAACTTTTATTTATGTTTCATTGTTTGTTTCCTCTTCAATCTTTTGAGTTGTCAACAACAAAATATTGCCCTTCCAATTCTATGCTACACATTTGGTGCCATAATGACTAGGATTTCTCTTTGACACACGATCAAATTAGTCTTAATCCAACCCTTGTCTAGATTTGACCATATCACAGTCTTATCTTTTAAGGGGGTTGGATTAACCTAAGAACCCACATTAATGAGCTCACTTACATCCTTGTTGCTAGTGTAAAATGCTTTTATGTTTTTAAATTTATATTTTAAATTCTTTAATAATTTATAAAAGTTATCCTAACACGAACAAATGTTTTTAAATAATTATTATTTTTATAATAATTATTACAAAAATTAAATATATGATAAAAAATATAACTTTGAGAAATAAAAAGATAAAAAGAAAGAAAGCTATAAATTTTGATGTCCACAAGACTAAAGATAAACTATGGGATAAACCACCCCATACTAATATTTGTATTTTCTTATACAATTAGATAGTGAGCCGTGCAACTCAATCATTTTCTCATTGAATAAATTAATATAAAGATTAACTATAGAACAATTCCTCCAAACTTTTCTTAATGACATTACAATATAAAATAAAATAAAATATTTTTCTATTTCGACTCTTTGAAAAACCTAATTCCATAGGGCCTCATTTGGTTATGGGAATACAAGGGGTAGAATAGGGTTTTGACAGTGAAAACTTGGTTATGCAGCAAAATGGGGGCGTTTGATTCACCAAACGCATAACCCGATTATTAGTTTTTTCTTCCAATTTTGGAGCAAAAATGGGAGAAGTTTCTTCCGAGAAATAGGTGGAATTCAAAATGAAAACTCGATTATGGATTTTTATGAAGGCATTTTAATCAAACCGTCGAGTTCGCAAAATCCATGTTAGGGTTTTGGAAGATGATAGAGGCATTTGCGAAGATGAGGGCATGCCATTTTCCACAGGCCTTAATTGTACTTAATTTGTTTGGCTTGTAGGGTTTGAAATTATAGTGAACCTGTGAGCCATTTTTCCTAATGCGACTTGGGTTTCTAGTGTTCTTGGGCGAGGTTGGGGTTTCTATGGACAACGACAAGTTAAGTGTTTTGGGGGTTTCTATGGACACTAACGAGTTTGGAGTTTTGGGGGTTTCTATGGACGTTGGCGAGTTTGGAGTTTTTGGGCCATTGTTCTCTGCTTTGGCTAACGACTGTGAGGTTTTTCCACTTTCAACGATGACTATGGGGTTTCTTCTCTGACCAATCTCTGCGCGCATGGTTCTATTCTCCCACCCATCTTTGCATTTTGGGTTTTTTTTTACATAGATATATCATAGTTTTTTGCCAGGTTGCTTAGCAAAATAGTCAATACGTGCTTAGCAATGACTTCAAGTATGTGCTCATGTCATTAACTTTGATTATCTGATTGCATATTTTATATCATGGTTCTATTTCTATCTACTATCTTCTTAGAAAAACAATCAATATATGTTGTAATAGTTTGTTTCAAATCTATTTAGCAAAATAGACAATATGTGCTTACTAATGAGTTCTAGTATAGTGTTGTGATAGATCAATGCAATACCATTAATCAAAGCGAATCATGCCAATGAAATGAACAACTAAACTATGGATATATTAAGTATGTATAGATCCATGCAAAACCATTCATCATACGAAACTCATAAATTGGAATTACTTCAAATGTCAATCAAGTAAACTATGTAACAGTTTCTTGCCAGTAATGAGTTCCAGTATAGTGCTGTGAGAGATCAATGCAATACCATCAAATAGAGCCAAGTCGTATATTTTGTATAGATAAATGGCAATCAGGGCTTTTATCTATTCATAGTTTATGAGGTCATAAACTATGTATAGATCAATGCAAATCTTGGCTCTGATCTATACATAGTTCATGCACACAGTTTATGAGGTCATAAACTATGTATAGATCATTGCAATTCCATTAAACACAACCAAGTCATAAACTATGTATAGATCATTTCAATTTCATTAAACACAACTTGCTTATAAACTATGTATGGATGTACTTAACTAAAGCATTTATGCCCATGAATCTATTCACATGTTTCAGTTTTGCATTGTTAAAGGGTGGACACTAAATCCAACCTATATTTATGTAGTATACATGGTAGATCAATGACAATCATAGCTTTTATCTATACATAATTGACCTATATATAGTTTATAATGGTTATATTTCTATCTGCTGTCTACTTAGTAAAACAATTAATATATGTTGTAACAGTTTGTTTCGAATCTGCTTAGGAAAACAATAAACATGTGCTTAGTAATAAGATCAATGCAAATCATGCCAATGAAATGAGCAACTAAACTATGTGTACATCAACTATACATAGTTTACGAGGTCATAAACTATGTATAGATAAATGCAGAAAGAAACCCTATTCCCACATGCCAACAATGCTCCTTTTCATCTTCTAAAAGATGAGCCTTAGTTTCGACAGACCCAATTATTTATTAAAATACATTCATAAAACCCAAATTCATACATATATACATACATGTGTGTGTACGTATGTAAATACATGTGTGTGCATACATACATACATTTATACATGTGTGTGTACATATATACATACATGTGTGTATACATACATACATACATACATATATGTGTCTATGTACATATAGACAAATGGAATCAATATTATGCTTTCATTGGTAGATAGATTGCATGAAGTAGAATGACACATTATTGTAATTTGTTCATTATGGGCTTATGATCCTCAGTAGTTGGTACTCCTTGTTGTATTTGAATAAATAATTGACTTCTTAATGCAATGAGGCTAGCAAATAATTATGTTGTATCTCGATAGGTGATAGTTTCCATGGACAGTATAGAGGTTCAAGGACACATAGTTAGGAAGACCACATACACTCGCATTCTCACAATTCTTTTTTCTTTTGTTGGCATAGGCAAAGTACTAGTAGCCCGAGAAGGCAATCAAATGGGTAAATGAATAAGAAAAGGAATTTCCTTTTGTAGAGAAATTATTCATTCCAATGAGGTGGATTGTCATGATCAGATTCAGATGAGTAGGGAGCCTTCTTTCTCTAGCTCATATTCTCAGGCTAAATGGAAGCTTGAGAGATACGATCCACTTGAACTTAGAGGAACAACTAGTGATGTTCCTCTACACCCTTGGTCACAATCTAAGGAACCACAAGATTGCCCATAACTTTGGGCACTCAATAGAGACAGTTAGTTGGTACTTCCACAAGGTGTTGACAACTGTCTTAGCCCTTCACAGGGATTACTTCATACCACCTGGTCCAAGCTCTCCTCCCAAAATTATTGGGAAGGATTGTTTTGAACCATTCTTTAAGGCAAATCGTGCATTTTTAGAAGTTTATTGTCTGGATTGTTGTCCTTATCTTATTATTACTTGAGCATATATTTGATTAGTGTATCATATCCCATAGGATTGCATTGGATCTATAGACAAAACCCATATTCCAATGTGAGTCGATGTCGACATACATAGTAAATATCGTGATAGAAAAGGGAACCTATCACAAAATGTTATGGGTATCTAATCCTTTGATTGTAAGTTTCAGTATTGCCTTGCTGGTTGGGAAGGCTCTACTGCAAATAGTTGTGTTCTAGCCTCAGTTCTGTCCAGATCAGATCCACTTGTAGTTCCCCTTGGTAAACCAAATCACATTTTAACATACTCAAGGGTATGCTAAATGTTTCAAGTATTGACAATATACTTTCTTTATGTAGGAAAATATTTTCTAGTGGATGCTGGATATCCAAATGCACCTAGATTTATCGCTCCTTATCAGTGTACATGCTACCACTTGAAAGAGTGGTCAAGAGATAACCCAACAAACTCTGCACATGTGTTGTTCAACCATCGATACTCCTCTCTTAGAAATGCAGTAGAACGTATGTTTGGTATTTTGAAGCAACATTTTCCAATCTTAAGACATGCAACATCTTATGATATCATGACACAATCCTATATTATTTTAGCATGTTGCATACTTCACAATTTCATTACGATAGAGGATGCCCTTCCATTGAAAGTAGCTATTGAAGAGGAAGATGATTGTGATGGGATAGAGGTACCACTGCTTGAGACATATGGATTGTCTCAAGAGGATAGAAATGAGTGGGCCCAATTTCGAGAAGATATAGCAAGTAGGATGTGGGAAGATTATAGATCCCGAGAATAAATGATTTATTAGAAGGCAATGTGCTTTATATGATTAAATTGATGTATGCATATATAATGATGGTGTGTGATTCCGTTATTCTGATATCAGTCCTTGCTACATTCCAATTAAATAAAAAGAGAATTAACTTTCAATTTCACACCTACTTTATGTACAAAAACTCTTGATCATATTTGCTATACACAATCAAACTTGAAATGTAGATTACATTGTTTTAAATGTAAGAAAGAACAATTATTATACATCTTTGCATTGAGAAAGTACAATAACATGCTTCATAATGGGGCTCACGACTATTTACCTACCATTGATATAACCATTTTGTCTTGCTGGTAGTTTTTTTGATGTTGATGTGTTATCATCAATTATTGCAACTTGCCCACCAAGCCTCTATAAATGATATTTTGTGCACAGATCTTCCATCCACCACCATAGTTCTCATACCCTTAAAAGTGTTGTAGTGAAAGTGAACGTGCTTCCAACACCTGGCTTACTAACTAAACTGATCTCACCATTCATGAGCTCCACCAAATATCTGCATAAACAGTGTAAATACACATCCCTGAGCATGTAATGCAATTCCAACCCTTATGTCCTCCACACTTATAATTAAATTTATAGTATCTGATGATTTGGAAAAGTTTGAATTAACTGGTACAAAAGGATAAAGATGTGTATCATCTAATAGGAGTAGCTTAAATGTCTCCTCCTATCCACTACCTCAAAACCACTCAAACTATCACATGTTGTAGTTGAATAATGTTTATCATCTTCTATTAAATGCTTTCAAGTTTATTAAATGTTAGCCTCATTGCATTAGGATGTATTAAAAAATGATATTTAAAGTTTATTGTCTTCAATTTTAAATGAAATACAACAAGGAGTACAATATGATGAAGATTATAAGCCCACAAGTAACAAGAGAACAATGAATTCACTGAAAATCCTATTTTTCCGATGTTAGTCCTTGCTGCATTCTATTTAAATTTAAAGAGCAGTAACTTTCAATTTCAATCGTTTGATTACTTTAAATTGTAATACGTTTATCTATTCAATATGTTAGCCTCGTTCCATTATAATGTATTACAAAATTGATATTTAAAGTTTATCATCTTCAAATTTAAATGAAATACAGGAAGGAGTACACAATGACATATACTGAGCTCATGATGAGCATGGATGAATCTAATCATGTGAACTAGACCTGTTCTCCCATTACTTTGAGTGATATAGATGGATCTCTCACTACGAGCAACAAATCTTCTTCTTTAAAGAAGAAAATGTGGACAAAATCGATGGAACACAAATTTCTAGACTTGCTCCTCGAACAAGTTCATCTCGGATGAAAAGGTGAAGGTCGTTTTAAAAAAGAAGCCTAAACTGCCATAGAGAGGACATTCAATGTAGGGATGAACTTGAATCTATCATTAGATCATTTTAAGAATAAGCCAAAAACATGGAAAGTAGGATATAGAGTAATGAAGGACTTGAAAAATACAAGTGGGTTAGCTTGGAATGAAGAAACTCAAACTACGAATATTGAGGATTCTATGTGGGATGAGCTTTTGAAGGTAGGATGATCTTTGTACTCTTTTGATTGAAGAAATTTTCCCTTCTTATTTTAGTAATGAAAAATTAACAACCTAATCCATCTATTAATGCTTACATGTAGAGGAAAGAATTCAAAAATGCAAAAATGTATGGAGGTCACCTTTCCAATATTTCAACGAGTTGGTTGTTATTGTCAGCAATGACATTGCTGAAGGGTTTGCAGTACAAGGCCCCTTGATTGCTTAAGAAGGGCACCCTATGAACAATGCATTCTACGTGCTTGATGAGGATAATACCAATTGTGGTACACCTCTTGATAGCAAACCAAATTTTGATGAAAAATTATATCATTCCAATCAGTTGAGTGCAAGTGGTAGAGGAACTCCTCCACCATCATCATCAAGGAGGGGAAAGAGGAAGAAGACAACTCTAGCTACATCATTGGATGTGATATGCGAAACTATGAAGGAACTAAAAGATGGCCTCAGTAAGCCTCAGATTGTAAAAGTGGATAAATCTAAAGAGGATAATGTTTTGAGTATCGTATATACCACTCTCAAAGTTGTCCTTGAACTGAGTCAAGCAGTTTTCCTAAAAGCACATGATACCTTTGCGCTTCAACATGAAAGAGCCAAAGGGTTCTTGATGATGGATGAGGTAGAGAGAGTGGACTAGATTGTAATGACATTTGGTACGATTTAGCGATTTTAGCTACTGACTAGATTGCAATTACATATGCTACATGATTGCTCTGTTCAATGGTTTTGCATTGATCTCTGATAGCACTAAACTGGAACTATATTGATCTCACGACACTATATTGAATCTCATTGGCATTGGTATGATTGGCATCTAAAGTAATTCCAGTTTATGAGTTGCCTCTATTTAATTTTTTTGCATGGATCGGTTTATGAGTTACCTCTATTTAATGTTTGACATTGATCAATACATAGTTTAGTTGTTCATTTCATTGGCATGATTGGCATTGATCACTACATAGTTTTGTTGTTCATTTCATTGGCATGATTGGCAATGATCAATACATAGTTTAGTTGTTCATTTTATTGCCATTGGATCTCTCACAACACTATATAGGAACTCATTGCTGAGCACATTTTGACTGCTTTTCTAAGTAGACTAGCAAGAAACTGTTACATAGTTTAGTTGTTCATTTCATTGGCATTGGTATGATTGACATTTGAAGTAATTCCAATTTATGAGTTTCCTATGTTGAATGGTTTCTCATTAATCTATACATACTTGATATATCCATAGTTTAGTTGTTCAAACTATTACAAAATATATTGACATTTTTGCTAAGCAGATAGTAGATAGAAATATAACCATGTTAAAATACGTATAGGTCAACTATGTACAGATAAAAGCCATGATTTCCATTGATCTATACATATTTGATCCATACATAGTTTACCACTTGGCTTTATTTAATGGTATTGCATTGATCTCTCAGACCACTAAAATGGAACTAATTATTGGCAAGAAACTGTTACATAGTTTAGTTGTTCATGGCATTGGCATTGGCATGATTGGCATTTGAAGTAATTCCAGTTAATAAGTTTTCTATGTTTAATGGTTTTGCATGGATCTATACATACTTGACATATCCATAGTTTAGTTGTTCATTTCATTGGCATGATTGGCATTGATCAATACATAGTTTAGCTATTCATTTCATTGGCATGGCATGATTGGCACTGATGAATACATAGTTCAGTTGTTCATTTCATTGGCATTGGTGTGATTGGCATTTGAAGTAATTCTTGTTTATGAGTTTCCTATGTTGAATGGTTTTGCATGGATCTATACATACTTGATATATCCATAGTTTAGTTGTTCATTTCATTGGCATGATTAGCATTGATCAATATGTAGTTTATCTATTCCTTTCATTGGCATGGCATGATTGACATTGATGAATACATAGTTCAATTGTTCATTTCATTGGCATTGGTATGATTGGCATCTAAAGTAATTCTAGTTTATGAGTTTCCTATGTTGAATGGTTTTGCATGGATCTACACATACTTGATATATCCATAGTTTAGTTTTTCATTCCATTGGCATGATTCATTTTGATTAATGGCATTGCATTGATCTCTCACAACACTATACTAGAACTCATTAGTGAGCACATGTTGACTATTTTGCTAAACAAATTGTAAACAAATTGTTACAACATATATTGACTATTTTGCTAAATAGATTCAAAACAAATAGTTATAGCATATATTGACTATTTTGCTAAGCAGATAGCAAATGGAAATAAAACCATGATAAAATATGTATAGGTCAACTATGCATAGATAAAAGCCATGATTGCCATTGTTCTGTCATGTATACTACATAAATATAGGATGAACATCCATACATAGTTTATAAGTTGGTTGTATTTAATGGTATTGCATTGATCTCTATATAGTTTATGACCTAATAAGTATGTTGAATGGTTTTGCATGGATCTATACATATTTGATATATCCATAATTTATTTGTTCATTTCATTGGCATGATTCACTTTGATTAATGGTATTGCATTGATCTCTCACAACACTATACTAGAACTCATTAGTGATGTTGGTGTAAATAAGTATTTACTTATTACACTTACTTAAGTTTACTTAGGCTAATGCATTATTTTATTATTTTTATTTGTTAGACACTTAGGTGTTTGTGCACTCTTGTGAGTTGTCATGATGACATCACAGGGGTCCGTACATCTTTTAAGCACATGTTGTCTACAACACAGGAATCTTCTACACATATGACACTTTGTCATTCTTATCCATTCATCTAGAATGTTGGATAAGGTGCTTAGTTGTCTTATCTCCTAGTTGTTTCTAGAGACATTCTAGGTGCTTCCTGAGAGGCCTTTATATACATGCACTCCTAATGTATGCTTATTATGGCATATTGAATATATCGTCATTCTGATCATACTCTCTCTCTTGGTCTATAGTTGTGCTTGTGTTTGAGTTCTTAGTTCCTGGGTGAATTTTTCCCTTAGGAAAATTCTTACATGGTATCAGAGCAACTTGGAGATTTTCTCATCGCATAGTCATTTTGAGACCACACTTGCTTTAGCACCTCAGCCCGAATTCGGCATACTGTAGAAATTGGGAGCGTCTAGAGCTAGATCTGACCTTGCCATTGCATCTGGAACACTAAACCAATGAAAATCGATTATAAACTTGGCTACCTTGGTCCAAAGTCAACCATGAGGCAAATTTTTTTTGAAAATCAAACCTTGGAGGCCCCAATTTGCAGTTCGGGTATGGTCATTTTTTACATATTTAATTAATTTTGGATCTACAATTTTATTATTTCTCTGCTATTTATTTTTTGTCAGAATATTTTTGAAAATTCAGAGAATTTTTTTTTAGTAGATCCGAGCAGTGACACCCTAAGTCTGCCATTTGGAGAAATTTATTGTTTGTTCTTAGGCCGTACAACAGGGTCGGCTCAATACAAATCCACAATCGACATCTCACAAACCCGACTAGCCCACATTAGCGGTGAGATTTCCCACTCACCGATTGACCAAGACAACAGACAGTCTCAACATATCTGCGGCTTGCTTTATTTCAAGCACTGTGAATTTCTTATTTTAAACAGGGGTTACATAACCCGCACGTCCCATGTGGGACTAAACCCACTTCCTCGACAGTCGTTTAATCATGTTCCCGATGTCGCATTAAAATCCTTTCGGTAGCCACTGTTGCATCTTTACCGACATTGGCACTGTGACTTTCGGCCAGTGCCATTTATTATCTAGTGTAGCATTTATTACTCGTGGCTCATGCAGGAGTTCTCGGCAATCGCAATTGAGATCCGACGTCACGGTTAAGTTTCCAGCAGCGGCAAACGATTATCTGGCTATCTGTGTATATTTTGACAACGATTGGAGTTATTTCGATGCTGTTTTGGTTCTCTGGCCGTGAAGTATAGTCAACCTTCGACCAATGTTTTTCAGCGACATAAATCTTTTTCTGTGAACGCCTTTCAGTATTTTGGCCAGTCGTCAAATTGGCGAGGGTTTCATTTTCATTGAAGATTCTGGCCGATCAACATTCTCGGTAACGAGAAATTATTGTCATGTTTTTTATAAAAAGTCTCGCCCATGCAGGCTCCTCCTTTCCCACGTGGACCTGAATTGTCTGCGCCAACTCTGCCAATAGCGGACTAGTAACCTCTTGACATGTGTCCAAGTTGAGACGTAGTTTTTGCCAACTTAGTGCCGATCTCAGATCTGCCACATCACCCATGGGATCCAAATCTTTTTGCCACATCATCATACGATACCTGACACGTATCATTCTGTATGCCACATCATCAGTACATACATCCGACTCAGCCTGCCATGTCAGCCCAGACGCTAATTTTTTGCTGACGTCATCATTTCACTAGGTTAAATTTGATGGTCATCTAACTGTCAAACCTAGGTTATTTATAACTGTAGTGACGACCATTTGACCATCAAATTTAGACTCACAATTTTTGCTCTAGACCCCTATCTAGATTGCATTTCAGTTTGGCAGCCTGACTTTGCAAGCCCATAACTTAGACATCTGGACTTCGATTCAGGTGCAATTTTTTTTGAAATTGGGTAGAATTTTCTAAATTTTCTAGTGGTGGTGTTATTTTCTAGTTTGGTGCACAGATTTTGCAAAAAAATCATTTTTTAGCGACTGTACCCACATAATCCTGCATTTTGCAACTTCAAACGCACCGTACGAGCACATCTGGTCACTTTTTCAAGTTCTATTTTTTTTGAAAGTGCATATTTTTTCATCTACTTTCTAGATCTAAAGTCAGATTCTAGGATTGTGTGGACCAATTTCTCACTTTCAGGGTCTTTTTCGACATTGTAAAGCTTTGATTCTTTTTCAGAATTGTTGTAAATCTGAGCTACAGTGCTTAAGTGGTAGATTTAAACCTCATAAGGTAGTTGTAAAGGCAAAATCAAAAAGTGCACTTTGATCATTTTGACAAGTGGCCCATTGTAAACACACTACTTGTAAAGTGCCAGAAGCATCTTTTTTTGGGGGGTCTTTTGATTGAGTGAAAAGGGGGGAGGGGGGGGGTGTACTGTGTTTTTTGTGTCTCTCTATTGTGCTCTTTTCATTTTTGCATCATGGGTTTTAAATGTCCTCCTCTAACTTCACGCAACTATTCTACATGGAAAGATATTGCATGGAGTAGATTAATGGAAAAAGGATATAGTCTTTATGTTGATGGTACAATTACCGAATCTACTGATGCTAAAGAACTCATTGAATGGAAAAATCAAGATCAATTGGCTTTAGGAGTTATCAGGAGTTGTGTACATGGGGATCTTCTCTTTCACATTAAAAATTGTTCAGAATCTAAAGAAGCATGGGATAAACTTGAACAATTGTATGGTAAGGTGGATGAAGAAAAGAGATTTCAGATTGAGGATGATATACTTCTCTTGCATCCAAATAATTTTGACACAATTCAAGATTATATCATTAAAGTCCATGAGTATAGGGCACTTCTTGAAGATTGCGAAAATCCCATGAAGGATGACAGGTTGATTCATCACATCTTGAAGAGGCTACCTTCTGAGTACACTAACTTTGTTTCGAGTTTTAATACTCATAGGTTGACCATGGGAACAGCTTACCACAAGCCTTCCTTTGATGCATTTGCAGAGATTTTGATTGTTGAACAATCTCACTTAGTGGATTTTGGACTTCTCAAGTCATCAAAGACCAAAGCCTTGGTGGCTAGTGATGAGCACAAATCAAGTCAAGGAGGGAAAAGCAACAACAAGAAAAAGCAGTGGAAGCAGAAAACACAATTTGAGACACAACAATCCTCCTCACAACAAGGCAATTCTTCTTCCAATAAGAAGGGAAGTAATGAAAAGAAGGACAAACTCTTTTGTGCATACTACAAAAAGCCAAATCATGATGAGCATCATTGCAAGACAAAAAGAATCGATGAGTTGGAAAACCTACTCAAGAAGAACAAGATTCAAGTGCCAGGTACTTCCAAGGATTCAACTCCAACTTCTTCAAAGGGTAAAGGGCAAGCACAAATTATTCTTCAGAATGGATACTTGACTCAGGTGCCTCTTACCATATGGGTTCTTCAAAGGATGACTTATCTTCATTGAAGCAGTCAAAGGTGCCACACATCTTCGTGGGAGGTGATAGTAAAATGGAAGTTGAAGGGAAAGGACACGTGGAAATGGAAAATGGGGAATTCAAAGATGTTCTCTAAGTTCCAAATCTTAGTTCCAATCTCCTATTAGTTTACCAAATCACTCACCTTGGAGATGGTCATAAGGTTGAGTTCCTTCCAGATTTAGTGATGGTGTGAAGTCTCAAAGATAATTCATTGGTTGCAATGGGGAAACTCAATGATAAAAAGAGGCTTTATTCCTTCTCCCACTTTGTGCCTAAGAGTCCTTCTCAAGCCTTGTTGACTCACTCTACTTCACAAATCAACTTATGGCATGAGCGGTTTGGTCACTTTGACTTCCGCTCTCTTTAGCAACTTTGCTCAAAACATATGGTCAAAGGTCTACCTAATATTAGCTTTTCTAAGGGAGAATGTTCATCTTGTTCAATGGATATGAATCTCAAGGAGAAGTATGATAAAGGGAAGTCTTCTCGAGCTCTAGTTGTTCTTTAGCTAGTTCACATGGTTTTAGCAAGACCCTTTGCAGTGACTTCAATCAGCCAAGGCCGCTACACACTCACATTTGTTGATGACTTTTCAAGATTCACTTGGGCCCTTCTTCCTTCATCATAATAATGAAGTGGTTCATAAGCTTCAAGACTTCAAGACTCATGTTGAACACAAGTCAAGAAAAGCCATCAAGGTACTAAGGGTGGACAATGAGAACAAATATATAGACATAAGACTTAAGAGCTTTTGCAGAATTAAGGGGATTGATCTTCAAAACTCACCAGCATTCACTCTGCACAAGACAGATGTTACAGTTATGAGGATTAGGACTCTCAAGACCATGACAAGTTGCATGATAAACTCCAAGTCTCTCGATCCTACACTTGAAGTTGAAGCCATTAGTAGTGCTACTCACATACTTAATAGGTCTCCTCATCCAGCCTTAGATGGAAAGAATCCTTTTGAGGCATGGTGTGGCATAAAACCAGTTGTGAGTCACGTTAGAGTCTTCAATTGTCTAGCATGGGTAAACCTCTCTTCTAAGAGTTGTAAGGCACTGACACCTAGGCCTTGTACCTTCATCGGTTACGAAGACAATGTGAAGGCTTATAGACTGATGGATCCAGAGATACATAAGATCTTTGTGGAGAAGGATGTTCATTTTGAGGAAAGTTCACCCAGCTTGTCCTCCACTCCTCTCTGCACATCATACACATTGGAAACTGATAGTGACACATGCGATAGTGCTTCAACAAGTTCAAACACGTGGGGTTCTATCGACAACTTTAGTGAGAGGTCACAATAGTCCAGTCCACATGCTTGCATTGCCACAATGAAAGGTCCATCACAACATGGTACATATCATCTTCCAACTCCAGCTCCAGTTGACTTGGGAGATAGACTTGAGGATTCACATCTTCTCATTGATGAAGGTGATTCTTCTATAGTTGTTGTGAGGGCTCACTCTGACCCTCATGTCCATTCTCTACATGATCAATCTTTATAGGTTGGTGTGATTGTGGATCATTATGAACAACAATTAGTGGAGGTCTCTTTATCAGTTGAGGAGATAAATGGTTCAGTGGAACAGGTTCAACAAACATCCTTGCTAGATCTGCATTCATTCTTTTCAGCACAATTGGAAGGGGTGAGCATCAACATCAACACAGGGATACTTGAGCAGGTTTCAGGGCCACCATACATCTTTAGGAGTGTACCTTTGCCTTTGTTTCTTCCTAAGGGAAGGAACACCATCCTGCATTCTTGGAACAACTTCTTCATCGGAGCAGCTTTCACTTGTCAACATTCTTCTTTGGGGAGGGGAGCCTATTCTATCTCTCTTCCTTCTATTATCATTCTCTTATATATATACTGGATGTATGTCGTAATGGGGGGGTCTTGATTACTCCATCCATCGATGCATCCTTATTTATCTCTCTTTTTGGGAGAGGGTATTTCTCATGAGGTTTCCCCTCTTTCCCCACTTTACGATAGATTGCATTTTGCATTATGTACATGGGTACCTAACATGGCATAGTAGCCGGGACCCATTATGCATCTTCATCCTAGCTTCATAAGCTTAAGGGCATTCCCCTAAGTTGCACTTATGGGGGGGTGTTGGTGTAAATAAGTATTTACTTATTACACTTACTTAAGTTTACTTAGATTAATGCATTATTTTATTGTTTTTATTTGTGAGACACTTAGGAGTTTGTGCACTCTTGTGAGTTGTCATGATGACATCATAGGGGTCCACACCTCTTTTAAGCACATGTTGTCTACAACACATGAATCTTCTACGCATATATGACACTTTGTCATTCTTATCCATTCCTCTAGAATGTTGGATAAGGTGCTCAGTTGTCTTACCTCCTGGTTGTTTTTAGAGACATTCTAGGTGCTTCCTGAGAGGCCTTTATATATAGACACTCCTAGTGTACTCTTATTATGACATATTGAATATATCATCATTTTGATCATACTCTCTCTCTTGGTCTACAATTGTGCTTGTGTTTGAGTTCTTAGTTCCTGGGTGAATTTTTCCCTTAGGAAAATTCTTACAAGTGAACACATATTGACTATTTTGCTAAACAGATTCTAAACAAACTGTTACAATATATATTGACTGTCTTGCTAAATAGATTCAAAACAAACAGTTACAACATATATTGACCATTTTGCTAAGCAGATAGCAATTAGAAATAGAAACATGATAAACTATGTATAGGTCAAATATGTATAGATAAAAGCCATGATTGTCATTGATCTATACATATTTGATCCATACATAGTTTCCCACTTGGCTTTATTTAATGGTATTGCATTGATCTCTCACAACACTATACTGGAACTTATTACTAAGTACATTTTGATTATTTCATTGGCATTGGTATGATTTTCATATGAGGTGATAATTCTATTCTATGAGTTGCCTTGGGTATGATTGCCATCTGAGGTAATTCTATTTTATGATTTGTACTATGATATATATAGGTAATCACATGAACACATATTGGAACTCATTATTGAGCACATATTGACTATGTATAGATAGAAACCATAATTTCCATTGATCTATACATAGTTGATCCATACATAGTTTATAACTTAACTCTATTTAATGGTATTGCACTAAACTAGAACTAATTACTTGATCTATGCATAGTTTAGTTATTCATTTCATTGGCAAGATTGACATTAGTCAATACATAGTTTAGTTGTTCATTTCATTGGCATGATTGGTATTGGTCAATACATAGTTTAGTTATTCATTTCAATGGCATTGGCATGATTTTCATTTGAAGTAATTCCAGTTTTCAAATTGGCTTTGTTTAGTGTATTGCATTGATGTATATATGTACATAGACATGTATGCATGTATGTATGTGCGTATTTATGTACACACATGTACATACATATGTATACATACTTGATCTATGCATAGTTTAGTTGTCCATTTCATTGGCATGATTGACATTGGTCAATACATAGTTTAGTTGTTCATTTCATTGGCATTCACATGATTGGCATGTGAAGTCATTCTAGATGGTTAGTTGGCTTTGTTTAATGGTATTGCATTGATCTCTCACAACGCTATACTTGAACTCATTACTGAGCACATTTTTACTATTTTCCTAAGCATACTTGATGTATACATAACTGATCTATACATAGTTTATGATCTTGTAAACATTTGGTATAGTTGTTCATTGCATTGTTAATTAGAGCTATAATTGAACCATACGTACGTGGAATACACGAGGAGTGGCAACTGATGAATGCTCAATTGTAGAACTTGAGAGCATATGCTGATAGAAATGTGATTTAGTAGATGATTGTACAGTTCATGATTCTATCCTATGTTATATCTATAGCCCTAATTTGCTTGCATATGTTTTTATTTGTTGTCTTTTTGTCCCTATTTGATTTCCTATGTATGTTCTCGTTGGCAAGATTATCAAATGTATTGAGGATTTCTAGTAGATGATTGTACAATTCATGATTCTGTCCCATGTTATGTAATGGGCACCCCTGGATGTCTCAAAAAACTAAACCAATTTGCTGAAAGGAATTTTGTCAAACAGTTTGCATTCAACCTCTTATTTCTTCGTTTAATGTTTTAAACCCCTTATAACTTCGAAAATCAAATGTTTATTTGTTTGTTGTGTTTTGTGCATGGAATTGGTATCATACAACATAAACAAGAAAGAAACTACAATAATATGCAAAGTGGAAATGAACTGCTGCTAATAAAATGTTATTTTCAGAATTCATAAAACCAAATACATGGTAGATTTATCAACTCACTAATTACTTCAGCAGTATTGACATAATACTCCAGCCCATGCTTTTGAACTTGCTACTACAGTGCTTTGTCCTTCAATCAGCCCACTACCTTCATAATATCATTCCCTCAAAGAGGCATAAGCGTCGGAAAAGTAGTGAAGAAGATATGAGCAAAATACCAAATCTGCCTGTAGCTGAAAATGCAACTAAATTGCCTGATAATGAAGCCAATAAAAAAGAATTCCAAAGGCCAAACCCCAAGGGAATGACATCTAAAATGTTACAAGAGAGGATAGACGTCCTCAAATGCCAAGAATGGAGCTGCAACTCACACACCAATTTCTTCTCATATTCAACCTGCCTAATGAAGCCACAAATGCTTCCTTTTATTCTATTTCCAAGGGTCCGCTCAACTCATATGGGCAATGTGGGATAAAAGATGTGTAGTATATAAAACACATATTAAAATACCCCTTATGTCTCCCTTGAGTACACATCCCCATAAAATAAATATTAAAGTAACACTTTAATATTTTACAATTAAATTAGACGTTACTTTAATAAAACTTCAGGCATTAAAATGTATTAGCAATCAGACTCCAAATAATGCGAGTGATAGCTCATCAGAAAGCTCTTACCGAGGAGTATCAAATCCAATCACCAAAATTGACCTGCACTGTGTCCTGCTGACTTACTAAAAATAGTAAGTATGCCTGAAACTAAGTAAACTTCATTTTGGCCCAAATTGGAAATGACTAGGCCAAAACACTCTAGGATTCCATTAAACCCTTCGTTAGCCCTCGAGACCATGTAGAACAAGGCTAACGCACACACACTTGGTCAACTGCTAAAATGGGGACATTACAGTCCGCCCCCCTTGAAATTGCTTGTCCTCAAGCAATCTCAGTCCAGCCTGCTGAATAACCTGGTCACTCTCCCATGTATAATCTTCCTCCGACAAGTCTCTCCATCTGACCAAATACTCCTTCACTATCCTGTTTCTAAGCTTCCTCTCTCTAGTGTCCATAATAGCCTCAGGTACTAACACAAGCTTCCCCTCCTCATCCAAAGGTGGTAAATCTGTAGAAGGCACTACATTCTGACCAATGGCTTTCTTAAGCCTAGACACATGAAACACATTATGCACTTGATTGCCCTTTGGAAGCTCAAGCTCATAGGCGACTTTGCCCACTGTGCGAATCACCCTGTAGGGACCATAAAATCTAGGTTTCAACTTTTCAGCTCCGCTCTTCTTGAGCGATGACTGTCTATATGGTTGTAGCCTCAAGTAAACCATATCCCCTACCTCGAAGCTACGCTCTATTTGGTGTTGATCAGCATACAATTTCTGTTGATTCTAGGCCTGTTGTATATTCTCTTTGAGCACTTTCAGGATGTCCTGACTATCCTGCAATAAGTTTTTGGCTTTGGGCAATCTACTATCCCCCAAAACTAAATCCATGAAGCTAGGTGCTTCATAACCATAGAGTGCCATGAAATGAGTCATCTTGATGGACATATGATAAGTGGTGTTATAACAATACTCTCCCATATGCAACCATCTGATCCAAGCTTTTTGTTGTGTAGTTACATAGTTCCTCAAATATCCTTCCACCCATTTATTCACAATCTCTGTTTGCCCATCTGTTTGTGGATGATAACTAGTGCTAGGCGTAAGATCTGTACCACACAACCTAAACAACTCTTGCCAAAAAACATTCATAAACTTACTATCCCAGTCACTGACAATGAATCTGGGCAGCCCATGTAACCTGAATATCTCTCTAAAGAAAAGATCTGCCACCTGTGTTGCTGTGTAAGTGGACGGAATAGCAAAGAAGTGAGCAAACTTCGTCAAGCGGTCCACCACCACATAGATGCAATCTCTTCCCTACACTCGTGGTAAACCAGTGATGAAGTCCATCAAAATACTTTCCCATTTCCTATCAGGAATGGGCAAGGGCTGTAATAAACTTGCAGGAAATGTGTGCTCTCCCTTATTCTGTTGACAAACCACACACTCCTTGACATACCTTTGAACATCATCCTTGAGCCCTTTCCATGAAAATCGCTCTCGGATCTGCCTGTAGGTCTTGAAGACCCCCGGAAGTCCAGTTGTGGGTGCATCATGAAATGCCTTCAGTATCGCCTCTCTCAAATGTGATGACAGAATCAAATAAACCCTGTCCTGAACTCTGATCAATCCATCTATCACCTCATAGTGATCATCCTGTATGGTACCTGAAATCAATCCAGAAGCCCAAGCATCTCCAACATACTCTGCTATAATCCGATCTCTCCAATCTCTTGAAATCTCTGTCAGAGCACATAAGTGAGGTCTCCGAGATAAGGCATCAGCCACCACATTTTTCTTACCTTTGACAAACTCTATATCAAAGTCATAAGCCTGCAATTTAGTCACCCATTTTTGTTGCCGGTCATTAAGATCACGCTGGCTCATGAAGTATTTAATACTGTTGTGATCAGTCTTGATCATAAAACGTCCACCTACCAAATATGATCGAAATTTGGCCAATGCATGCATTATGGCCAACATCTCTCGGTCATAGACAGAATAACTCTTCTCAACTCCTTAGAGCTTCCTACTCTCGAATGTAATGGGATGCTTCTCCTGCATCAATACTGCTCCAATCCCATCACTTGATGCATCACAATGAAGCTCAAAAGGCTTCGTGAAATCCGGTAGAGCTAGAACTGGACATGAAGACATTACCTGCTTGAAATGCTCAAAACACCTCTGTGCTACCCCTATCCACACGAAGGCTCCTTTCTTGGTAAGATTTGTCAAGGGTGTAGCAATCTGTGAGAATCCCTTAACAAACCTCCTATAAAAACCACATAAACCAAAGAATCCCTTAAGCTGTGTAAGGTTTGTGGGAGTAGGCCACTCTACAATAGCTCTAATCTTTTCGGGATCAACCTGAACGCCATCTGCACTAATGATATGCCCAAGGTAAAGGAGCTCAGTCATGCCAAACTCACATTTAGATTCCTTGGCATACAATGACTCTCTCTCCAGAATAGATAACACCTCCTCCAGATGATGTAAGTGCTCCTCCCAGGTCTTACTGAAGACCAAGATGTCATCAAAGAAGATCAAGACAAATCTCCTTAGTTGCTTCCTGAATACCTGGTTCATACAACTTTGAAATGTAGCGGGTGCATTGGTTAGACCAAATGGCATAACCATGAACTCAAAGTGGCCATAGTGACATCGAAAGGCTGTTTTCTCAATGTCCTTTGCTCTCATCCTGATCTGATGGTATTCGGATCACAAATCAATTTTGGTGAAGAAGCATGCCCCATGCAACTCATCAATCAGCTCATCAATCCTAGGAATGGGATACCTATTTTTAATTGTTTTCTTATTCAGTGCTTTGTAATCGATGCACATGTGCATCATCCCATCCTTCTTCTTTACCAATACTACTGCTAAAGCAAAGGGGCTCTTACTGGGCCTGATATGCCCCATCTCCAACAAATTCTTAATCGCCTTCTCTATCTCATCCTTGTGTTTCTTAGGATGATGATAGAGAGTAATCATAACTGGTTTGGCTCCCTCCTCGAGCTCAATAACATGTTCCATCCCTCTGTCAAGAGGAACCCCATGAAGAATATCGCTAAATACTTTAGCGTGTCTATCAAGTATCTTCTGAATATTTGGTGGATGACTCTTTTCTTGTGGCTCTGGTGAAGTTGGCATAATGTAGCACTCTGCTGCCCACTGTATGTCATCATGATGAAAAAGTCTCTGCATTCTCCTCAAGGACACTACTCTGCAACCTCCATCTGAAAGACCTCTAAGTACCACAGTTCTGCCCTCATGCTGGAATCTCATCTCCAATTTCGCTAGGTTGACTGTGAACTCCACTAGTGAAGCCATCCATGTCATGCCGAGGATGACATCATAATCTCCCATGTCCACAACATAGAACTCATCCTTCAACTCGTAGCCATCTCCAAACCTAATGTGAAGATTAGATATCTTTTGAGTGCATAATAATTTATCACCGTTAGCCACCATGACTCTAAACCCATCAGGCTCCTCTGTCTGTAACCCTCTCCTGGCTACCAACTGTGCATCTATGAAGTTATGTGTAGCCCTAGTGTCAATAAGAGATATCACTTTTTGCCCCTGGATAGTACCCCTAACCTTAAATGTGATTGCCTTTTGGGCCCTTGTCAAGCGTGCCAACGATCTATCATCCTTAGGAATGCTGCTCTCCTCTATAGTGTTACCCTCATCTGAATCAGAGTGATGATCCTCCTCCTCTGAATCTGAATCTTCTGCTGAAAAATACTCCATTTGATTTGCCTTAGCCTTGAGAGTACATTTATGAGATAAGTCCCAAGGCTCTCTACAATGGAAGCACATCTTCTTCTTTTGAAGTTCATTCAAGGTTTCATTGTCTAGTCCTTTTGATCCTTCTTTGGGTTTGCTATACTCTTTCTGAAACGGTTTTTTGTCTTTGTCCTTGCGGTAGGAAGAATCTGTTGAATGGTTTTTTCCTTTGTATACCGAAGGGGCTAAATCTCGTGCCTTTTTAGTTGCTTTAGCTAAGGTGAGTGGATCATGTCCCTTCACCCAACTTCGTAATGGATCAGCAAGACCATCACAAAATAACACCGCCAATCTCCTAGGAGAGATATCAGTAACAAGTACAGACAAGCGCTGAAACTCGGCAATGTAAGCATCCACAAAACCTGATTGTTTTAACTGTGCTAGTTCCTTGAAATGTAACTCGGGATCCCTAGTGTCAAATCTCTCAATCAATGTTTTGGTGAATTCCTCATAGGATGTAATCTGATTATGCCCCAAAGTCACCATGCCATGATGTCACCATTCATGTGCAACGCCATCCAAGTGGATAGCTGCATACTTGATAGCCTCCTCCTTAGGCATAGGGTTTAGCTGCAAGTATGTATCTACCTTCTGCACCCAAGCTCGTGCAGTCATCTTCCCTGAAGCATTATAATAAGGTAAGGAAAGTTTTCCAACTTTCTTTCTTAGCTCAAAGTTTTGATTCCTCCCTCCTGCTCTAGGCATGTGTCTCATCCTCAAGTCCATATAATCTCTGAGGGAAATATCCACTTGAAACTCCGGTCCACTAGCCTCCCAGTCCCTCCTGAACTAATCCCGTAACTCGGTAATCTGTGGTTCGTTTACTGGTTGAACCGAATCTCTGGGTGGGAAGGTGGGTAGAAGAGGTCTCGAGCTCGCAGTCCGCGCTAGGCGTGCAACGTGTCTAAAGTTATCAGCCTCATTCCCATTGTTGCTGTGTCCATTATTACCATTAATGTTATTCTCAGGACCATTGTTGTTGCCTTGGCCTCCATGGTTATTGTTTCCCCCATTGCTATTGTTTCCCTCATTGTTATTGTTTCTATTGTTGGCATCACCTGAATTAATATTGACACCCATTTGTCTAGCCATGAGCTGCAACATCATGTCCATTCGCCTATTTTGCTCCTGCTGCATACGCTGCCCTTGCTCTAATGTATCCAATAATTGTCTGAACATTACGTCCCCTTGATCTGGACCGCCATTCTCGCCTCCACCTAATCCTATATTCTTGTCATCTCGATCACCCATATTGTTGTCCTGATCAAAGAATATCTCCTCTATGTCTGTATGGCTGGATTCAATGTCCCCCTGCACGGATGTACTAGACTATTTGCTTTGCAAGTCTGAAATCCTATTTTTTCTTGCTCTGGTATCGTGGAAATTATAAGGCCCCTGTCGCATGCTCAAACATAAATGCTTAGCCTGTGTTTTTTGATTTTTGATTTTAGTGTTTTGACATTTCGTCAAACACTTTTCCCTCTATTCGGCTCTTCCAAATTCCCTATAAGACCTCCACAGGATGGCAGGACTTATAGCTCTGATACCACTGTAATGGGCACCCCTGGATGTCTCAAAAAACTAAACCAATTTGTTGAAAGAAATTTTGTCAAACTGTTTGCATTCAACCTCTTATTTCTTCGTTTAATGTTTTAAACCCCTTATAACTCCAAAAATCAAACGTTTATTTGTTTGTTGTGTTTTGTACATGGAATTGGTATCATACAACATAAACAAGAAAGAAACTACAATAATATGCAAAGTGGAAATGAACTGCTGCTAATAAAATGTTATTTTCAGAACTCATAAAACCAAATACATGGCAGATTTATCAACTCACTAATTACTTCAGCAGTATTGACATAATACTCCAACCCATGCTTTCGAACTTGCTGTTACAGTGCTTTGTCCTTCAATCAGTCCACTACCTTTGTAATATCATTCCCTCAAAGCGACATAAGCATCGGAAAAGTAGTGAGGAAGATATGAGCAAAATACCAAATCTGCCTATACCTGAAAATGCAACTAAATTGCTTGATAATGAAGCCAATAATAAAGAATTCCAAAGGCCAAACCCCAAGGGAATGACGTCTAGAATGTTACAAGAGAAGATAGACGTCCTCAAATGCCAAGAACGGAGCTGCAACTCACACATCAATTTCTTCTCATATTCAACCTGCCTAATGAAGCCACAAATGCTTCCTTTTATTCTATTTCCAAGGGTCCACTCAACTCATATGGGCAATGTGGGATAAAAGATGTGTAGTATATAAAACACATATTAAAATACCCCTTGTGTCTCCCTTGGGTACACATCTCCATAAAATAAATATTAAAGTAACAATTTGATATTTTACAATTAAATTAGACGTTACTTTAATAAAACTTCAGGCATTAAAATGTATTAGCAATCGAACTCCGAATACTGCGAGTGATAGCTCATCAGAAAACTCTCACCGAGGAGTATCAAATCCAATCACCAAAATTGACTTGCACTGTGTCTTGCTGACTTACTTAAAATAGTAAGTATGCCTGAAACTGAGTAAATCAACTTCGTTTTGGCCCAAACTGAAAATGACTAGGCCAAAACACTCCAGGATCCCATTAAACCCTTCGTTAGCCCTCAGGACCATGTGGAACAAGGCTAACGCACACACACTTGGTCAACTGCTAAAATGGGGACATTACATATTATATGTATATTCCTAATTTGCTTGGATATTTTTTTAATTTTTTGTCTTTTTTCGCAATTTGGTTTTCTATGTATGTGCTTCCCGACAAGATTCTCAACGGTATTGACAAAGTGTCTTTTTTTTTTTTTTTTTATTGCTCCTAATTTGCTGATATTGCGAGACCACACATGCTGATAAAAAATGAGCTATCTGATGATTGTTTACTATGCATGTTTGTAAACAATCAATATTTCTGATGCTATTTCAAGCATGTTTAGTTCGTATGTGTAGATTGACCATCTAACAATACAGACAGTAATGAGAAGATTGAGCAACATGAGAGGGTTGCTAGCTGAATGTGGGGCATAAGGCTATAGAGCATGGATTTTTCAATGTTTTTGTATTTAACGGTGTGTTTTCACACCACTATTTAGATCATGGATATTGTTCTTTCTCATCATTTCATGAATATTGTTTTTCTATCTTCTATCTTAGGTTACATATGTAACATTTAATTATTGATCACATACCTAATTTAAACATATTTGGATCCCATTCATAATTTGAACATATTTTGATGACATTGTTATTTGAATGTTGGTATCTATTTGATCTATACATATTTTATACATGCAGATTGACCATCTAACAATACAGACACTAATGGGAAGAATGAGTAGCATGAGAAGGTTGCTCGCCAAATATGGGGCATAATGGTATAGAGTGTGGATTTCCCAGTGTTTTCATATTTAACAGTTAAGTCACAAAGTTCAAGTTCGAGTTCGAGTTCGACAACTATGAAGTTCGGATGAAGTTCGACAAGCAAAAAGATTGAAAAAAATTCGATGATAAATTCATCTTATATAATTTTTCAAAAATATATAAATATATATGATCACAATTCCCAACTATGGGACAATTTATAACTTTGTACAAATGATTGCAAGTATGATCATTTTTTACTTTTCTTTGCTAATAAATAGAATAAAAATAAAAACTAATAATCATTTTATTTATTCTTTACTAATAAATTAAAACTGTGAATATTCAATAATTAAAAATAATAATAATGTAGTCTAATTATAAATAAATTAGTAATCATAAATATTAAATTAAATATTCATACTTTACTCATTATAATTCTTGTGTTTCACTAATAAAATAAGATTAAATTTTTTTTACTTCAAATTCTAATTCCAATTTGAAAATGAACAACCAAACGGAAGAAAAAGATATTCTTAGTCATATTTCATTCCAATTCCAATTTCTAAATTAGGAACCAAACATAGAATATGGATTGGTACATTCATCTTCTGATCCAACTATCTTCCTAAATCGTATAACCAGATTTTTGGAATCTTGGTTGTGAGATAACTGATCATGAGAAATTTATCTTCCCCAACCAAACGGGGCCTAACAAAATTGATGAAAGTTGGTCATTAACCAAACAACAGAAATTTTAACTCGTGAAGACAGATCGAGACTGATTTTTATATTGCTTTTTGATAATAAAAAGGTATTTGAATTGCAAGCCGTTGTAACGTTGAATTCTCACTACTTTTACCTTGTCAAAAATCTCCGGAAACGTTTAACCGATGCTTGATATAAATAGGTATCATGAGCTGAGGAATGATCCTTCGACGGCCTGATCTTCCGCTTCTCAGGTATAACCCTAGATAGGCTGATTGATAAATTTTTGGTTCGTATATGTCATGGATATCGAACGATTAATTTAGAGCGTTAATTTTTGTCTAATTATATATTTGTACATGAATCTGGGCTTGGATTTTGAAGAAAATCATAATCTGGATAATCATGGCATCAACCGGAGAAGACAATCAGGTACTATGCATTTGGTAATTAATGACTTTGGATTTCCCTTATAAAATCTACTTGCTCAATCTTGAAAAGAAGCTGCAATTCAGCTTCCTGTTCTGCTTGTTTTTACTGCTACGTATCTCTACAAGACTCGAGTATTCTTCGCTTTCTGTTGACCGCTGTTTGCTTTATGAATTTCCATTTGAAAAGAAGATGGATTGTAGTCGTCTTTTGAAATTATTTTCCTGAGTTTATCTTCAATTGTGTGGGATACATTAATGTTTTCTTAGCTTCCTTTTGGACACCTACCCTGTTTGTCCGTTCCCACGTTAATAGGCAAGCTTTCACTTTATCTTAGCTGTGTCATGGTGTTAAGTAAAATTTGAAGAATTTATGAATGTATGAATAAGATAGGTGAACGCCAGTCCGGGTTGTTTGCACTGATGAATTCAATAAGACGAGTGCACAAAGCATGGTTGCTGTTCATGAGCCAATAGAACAAACAATATCCACGGCAAAGGTATATAACTGTTTTAAACTCCTCTACGTTAGTGCTTGTAGTAGAAGGCTTGTGCACAAATAAATGCCAACGATCTAACATTTTAACACAACGCACGCCAATATATTAAATGGTACATCATTTATGATATGGCATATTTGGTGCAGCCAAATTGAATGGTGGTGTGTTACAGATAAAATATGGCTCCGATCATTTTGAGGTTAGCAATAGTGGATACCGACACATGTTTGCTAAAATATCATGGCATGAAGAGAGAGCTTTTAGTGTGGAGATATTAAAATTTAGCAGGGTGTGCCAGGATAAAATGCAACTGAAAGTAATAGGGGCAAAGCGTATGCCTTTGCGAGCTTGGCCTATAAAATCTGACATGGCAAGTTGGAAATCATACTACAATTTGTTCGCATGGAGTTGAGCAAAGCAGGGTGTACTAAGCTTAGCATTGAGTATAGGCCACAAACTATACGACATAATTTGTAAGTCAGATTGCATAGGCATATGGAATTTGCATCATCATGAAGGTCAATGCACAAGCGAAAATCTGATGGAATTTTTGATAAAACCTAATACAAAATCAAGATAATATTCTGGTTTTGGCATGTTAGAGCATCATTAAAGATTATACAGCAAAGGAACATACCACAATAAGGAACATTTGAGGCATTAACAATGAAGCACATTCAGAAAAAAACTGCACAACCAAAAGGGAGAAGATGTAATTACCAACATTAGTGAACATTTATGTTCCATGGAGTCTCTAGTGGGGGATGGGGGAGGCACGGGCCTAGACATGGGGATAGTGGAGGGATGAGACACAACCATGGTACTTGAAAATATAGTAGAAAAATGTAATAAGGAATAGCAAATAAAACTTTGATATACTAAACATATTGCATTGAACAACAAAAATGCTAAATATTAGCGTACTTATATTATATTCAACATTCAAATTTCATATGCAATTTTCTACTGGCTTAACTCTTATTGTCCCCAAAGTGAAGCCAAACTCATCACTTGAAACCCTTAAAATCCAACATTGATTGTGCAACATTATCACCAACTTAGGTTTTCTCCTCTAGTTGTACATCCCATGGGCTACTAGATTCACATTGTAGGTTAGACCATGGTAGTGATTGATTCCTTTTACTATGTACAACGACACTTCTTTTCCCTCCCAAAGGTAAGTTTGTTCCTCTTAATAGAATGGATGAAGCTATAAGTAGAGGGATTCCTTTGGTAGCAAAATAATTAGAAACCTATAGGTGAATGGCTAGCGTGGTTGTCAAAGAAGGTCCACGCATAGTCAATGATAGCTTGGATCCTTTTGTGCCATAATATGCATATCTAGCTTTGCCTCTTTTGGATATCTTTTAAGAGTGACAAATTTCATTCACTTAGTATGAATGGTGCTTGCATTTGTAGTATTGGGCCCCTGACATCATGTCCCCTTTTTGATTAAAATTGTATTTTGGAAAACATTAATCTCTTCTATTCTTTCATGGGCTAATTGGACAAGCTTAATGAAAATAATTAATTTAATAATTAGAAATGTCAAAATATTCTATTTGGGTAGCCACTTTTTTGTCCTTTCCTCATTCCACGACCCCCTCGTTCTCTCTCTCCAGGCTGAAGAACACTTGTCCTATGAACAAATGGTACGATGAGGATTGTAAAGCCCACTATTAGGTCCTACACTTTGCTTTCACCCATCACCAACCTCCTATGATAGGCTGAAATCCTCCTACAGTTATCTTCATTGCAAGTAACCCCTCTTCATCATGAAGTGTGGAACCCTTTGTACCTCTCTCACCCATTCCCTTAAGTGCTTTAGGAGCAATCTTTTCCCTCGCTACTCCCCTCTCCCTATTAAGTTACATCATAGATCTTTGGCCTTCCATACCTCTTCTCATTATGGTATCCCTGGACAACCCCTCATCTATGTCAACCCTCATACATTATCATCTTTTCATTCACACAAACATTAGGGAAGCAGCTAGAACTCTGAATGCTAGTAGAGCTGTTGATGAGGAGGGTTTCCAGATTGAGTTCTTCATGCATGGTTTCATTGTCCTAGGTCCATACTTATCTGATCTTTTCAACCATGTTGTTCGCATTGGTTCTGCCCCTCCCCGCCGATCACACCACATATTTCATTTGATTCATGAATCAAGCACAACTTCTTACCCCAAATTATAGGACCATCATGGTGGCCCACACTTTCTCTAAATTGTACGCTATAGTCCTATAGAACATTCTTTCCAGAGAATTGGACCAGCGTGATATACATGCTAGAGGATAGGTAGGTTTTAGGCCAAATTATTAAACTACAAATGACAGTTTGGCCCTTCAGACTATTATTGAGGAGGCTTGACATCGCTTCTCAAAGGTTTACTGCCGCTTTTTAGATTCCACAAAGCTTTTGATTCTATTTCAAGGATTGCGTTGTTTCAAAGACTTCGTGACATTAGTATCTTTGAGATTCTCCTTACAACTATCATGAGATTTTTTGGCGAGCTTTGGGCTGTCTTAAGACCCCTAGGGGTTTCTCTAATTTCATCAAGAGTACTATCAATGTTAAGTAAGGACGTACTTCGTCCCCTACTTTATTTGGTATCTACATTGATGAGATCAAGGGGTTTCTTAGGGAGGACTCTCACATTGAGGATAGTTGCCTACTACACCAGGTTCTGATCTCTATTTTTCTCTTTGTTGATGATGTTGTTCTTTTGGCTTTTCTGTGGAGGGTCTACAGAGATAACTTGATAATCTTGCGGCCTTTTGTGACTTACGACAATTGATTGTTAATTTGGTGAAAACTAAGGTGATGGTTTTCAATTGTCTTAAGTCGTCATAGGAGTACTACTGGTGTTAAGCAAGGTTGCCCCATGCCCCCTACTTTATTCTCTATCTGCAGTGATGAGCTCAAGGGTTTTTTATGGACTCTCACACTGAGGATGATTGCCTACTAACTAGCTTCTGATCTCTATGGTGCTCTTTGCTAGTGATGATGTTCTTTTGGCTTCTTCTCTAGAGGGTATATAGAGACAACTTGATAGTCTCGCAGCCTTCTGTGACTTACGATAGTTGATTGTTAATTTAGGGAAAACTAAGGTGATGGTTTTCAATTGTTTGAAGACGTCTCACCTTCATTTTTTCTTTAGAGGGGCGGAGGTTGAGATCTTGTTTTCATACACATACTTAGGGGTTAAGTTCTCTATATCTTAGTTCAATTTGAGGCCTGCTCTCTAGCTACGCATCAACAAGGGGTATTGTTCTTTGGCCATTCTTGAGAGACAGTGGATTTTGATCAAGCCTAGTGTCCTCTATGGCTTTGTGGTTTGGTGGCCATCCTTATTGGAGCCTTAGTGGGATTCCATTAAGAGGGTTTAGATTCTTCTTCTCTGAGGCATCATTAGGTGCAAGCAATCCATTTCTCATAATATTAATCTTGTAGAGTTTGGGGCTCACTCTTTTGGGTTGGGGGTTATCTTTGATCTTGTTTGGTTCTTTCAATGCCTTCAGGGTTTTTCTGACTTCTACGAGGGGCGCCAAAAGTACTCCCTTCTTGCCTAATATTCCTCTAAGTTTATTGCTACTTCGACTCCCTTAGGTCATACCTGTGGTTGGTTCACTAAGGCTTCTACCCTTCATGGATCTATAGGGATTGAGATGGATCATCTCCCTCCCTCCTTGTATTCTCTTGGTGCCCCTTGTCATCTCCTTCCTTCTAGACATGTGTCGAATAAGTGAATCAAAACTTACATCTACAGGTTGATCATCAGATTGATGGAGAGAACTAGGTTTGTCAATTATGTAGCATTAGAGAGGCTGAGATTGAGGAACATTTTATCTTCCAGTGTCCTATCTACTAGGAGTTCAAAAGGAGATTCTACTACCTTTTCAAGGCAATTCAGTTTATCTCCACCTTTTTTAGGTTCACAAATCAAAGGTGTCTTGTCCTTTACCTTTAGGAGGCCCTTAGTCTTTATGACCATACACTCCAGTAATAACACCCTGCTAGTAGACAATCTTGCTAGCTCATCACCTCCTTTGTCTCCGAGATTTAGTCAACTCGTGGTACCAAGTATCAACTTGGTCCCCCTTCTAGTCATTCTATATCCGTGAAAGTTTGGAGGAGATTTTTATAGCAACGACCCTCTTCCAGGAAATCTCAGGAGTGTTCTGGGCACACTGCTAGCTCTTTAGCTCATCCTTCTATCTCGGGGTTTCTTGCTATTCCAATTGTAGTGGGGTTTTGAGGTCCTTTTGGGCCCCCTCTTCTTTTTCACTTTTGGATGCTGCTTGTTTGTTCTTGGCACTGTTGCTATTTTTCTTTAGTCATTATTTGGTGTCCTTGTTGTGGGTTGGCCCTTTGAGTTCAGTAGTCCATTTATCCCTTTCGTGGTCATTTGTTTGACATTAATAATTTTTTCTTATCTATCTTATATACCAAAAGGACATTCAAATATTAAATTTTTATGCATCACTTAGTGGGGTGTTGGAATTGAAATGGTTAAAAATGGGATAAAAACCTGCATTAACAATGAACTCTTAAATGGAGTTTACAAATGCCAATAATAGCATAGTCTAAAAATAGAGTAAATTAAGAAAAACTTAAAAAGAAAGTCTAAATGACCATTAACTAGAATTAGCTAAATTGATGTAGGAGCATCTTGGGTTTGGAGCAATTTTTCATCAGTAGTCGAGAAAGTATCAAGATATTAGTGCATTAGAATTGGATCTAAGGTCTCTGACTGAAGACTGTGATCAAGCAGACATGTATGAGCATGTAGGAAAGTATAGTGCCGAACATCTCTACTTCTAATTTTCCATGAATAAATGTTGATCTTGCCTTGTTCTCTCCATGTACTTGTTGTTTCTGTTTTGTTTATTCTTGTTGCACGATTGGATATATCCTTTTGAGGTCTCTCCAACTAAGTGACTTTGTAAGGTGGTATTAGAGAAAAGGTTATGTTCCTTGTGAATTTGTGTTACGAATTCAAGGTTGCAAAACCCTAATTGAGTTTGGTTGTAGGGTGGCAGAGTTACTGACCTACAATTGTAGATGGTCGCAAGGATGGTCCGAGGAAGGAGACATGTTTATCCAACAATAATGGATATGTTGAGACAAATTGCACCTAGAATTGAAGAAGTAGAAACTGTCCGAAGAAGAGGAAGACCTTTTGAAGATGTGATGATGAGGAAACTATGGAAGTAGTTGTGGGAAATGCTGAACCGACACTTGAACAAGGGGATGAAAGATTCTTGAGAGCCTTGACTCAAGTAAATGCAAGACCCCATTCAATTTACCGGATTATGATGATAAGCTAGATTCAGATGAATTGCTTGATTGGATTCCCGAGATGGAAAAGTATTTTGAGTATGAAAGTATAAATGCTGATAAGAAGGTGAAAATTGTTGGTACTGAGTTGAAAGGACAAGCATCACTATGGTGGGAACATTTGCAAACCAATAGACAAAGAAGAGGGAAAGAAAACATAAAGTCTTGGGATAACATGGCGAATAAGTTGAAGGGTAAATTCTTACTTGGTGATTATTAAGTTAGTTTGTAAGAAAGATGCAAAATTTAAAGCAGAAGGAATTTACTGTAAATGAATATACCGAAGAACTTTATAGATTGGACATCAGATCTGGGCATATGGATGATGAGGTTGAAAGAATTGTGAGATACCTTAATAGTTCGAGGACATATATTCAAGATGAGATTAGTTTGGTTAAGATGGAAAGCATGGAGGAAGCTTATCAATTCACTTTAAGGCTGAAGAGAAATTGAACAAGAAGTAGGAGCATAGGCAAAGAGGAAGAGGTGGCATATGTCAAGGAGGTAGGACATTCATTGGAGGAGGAAGATCTTATTTCGATCCAAACAAAGGCAAATCAGAATGGAAAGAAGAAAGTTCATACTAAGGAGGTCACCCTAGAGATAATAACTATAGGAGAGAAGATAGGAGTTTTCTCAAGGGAACTTGTTTCAAATGTAGAGAAAAAGTAAATAGAGCCTTTGAGTGCACACAAGGAAGTTCAAGCAAGATGATCGGTAGCTGTAGCAAGAATGCATTTATGGACAAAGAGTCACCTAAATCTATGAATCAGCCAAAAGATGGAGAAGTCCTGGTAATTAGAAGAGCACCATGTAATGAGAAACCAGATCAATGAATGATATTGAGGAAAAGTTTGATCAAGACCAAATGTAAAGTTGCAAAAAAGTGTTGTAAAGTCATTATTGATAGTGGGAGTTCCAAATAACCTAGCATTAGAAGAAATGGTTACCAAGTTGCAACTACTAAGGATGAAACATCCAAAGCCATATCATATTGCATAGATAAGAGATGATAATAAGGTACTGGTAAGTGAGCAATGTGTAGTAAATTTTGAAAATTGGATCTTATCATGATGAAGTTCTTTGCAATATTATGCTAATGGTTTGTTGTCATATCTTGTTGGGTAGACCTTGGCAATATGTGATAGACAAGCAATACATGATGGTAGATTGAATGGGTATACCTTAATAGCAAATGAGATGAAACAAGTATTGTTACCTTTAGTAGAAGATCCTAAGAATGAGAACTATACCACAGTAAGGGTTTGCTTGGTTGAAGGAAGGAAATTCTTGGATGGTATGAAGAAAGAGAGTAGGTTTTATGCTTTGATTCTGAAGAAACCTGATTTGCGACTAATAGATGAACACCATAAGGAAATAAAAGAGTTACTAACGAAATTTGAAGACATCATTTCAGATAATGTACCTAATGTATTACCTGCTATTAGAAGTATCAATCATCGTATGGATCTAGTTCCAGGTGCAAGTTTACCAAACAAAGCATCACACCAAATGACACTTGCAGAGAATGGGGAAATGAATAGGCAAGTGCGAGAATCGTTGAGGAAAGGTTTGATCAAAGAAAGTTTGAGAACTTGTGGAGTACCTGCAGTATTAGCTGTTAGCATGAATGCTGATGATATTCCTATGGGAGAGTATATTAGCATTGTTGGAGACATGATTAAGTGGTTATGTGTTGTATTTATGATAGTGTTTGTCATTGATGTCAACATACTTGTTAACCTGTGAAGACCGGCAGAGTTACAGAGGAAGATGTGTTTAGCACGGTTCGAGGATTGAAGATCAACTTATGCGCACATGAGGATATGTTTAAGAGCATGTCTAGATACTACAACTGTGATATGAAGATTGGTTCGAGTTATGAGGATTTTACTGAAGGTAGCTTTCAGACGTTTTTGGAAAGCGGGTACTGTTGTTTTGATTGTATCTCATCACAGCAATGGAATTGGCTTAAGTGGACCGAGACAGAGGTTGAAGACATGTCTAAGATGCCTTGGTTAAGAGGGCATAATCAAAAGATCATCATATGGAAAGTTATGAAGATTGTGAGTTGACAGTTTGCTTGTAATCTTGAAAAGATGTAAAATTGTAATGTAACGTGTATTGTAATCTCTTAAGATTGTCCTATATTATTATTTTAAATTGGGAAAGCCTCAAGGCTGACTCAATACTTATTCTTTAGAACTTGTTATAAAGGAAAGGTTATTTCCTTATGGTAGAATGTGGTTTTTGATCAGTGAGATCATTTGTTTGTTATGCGAACTTGAAAGGTAGATACAGTGCGAATAGTTATTGTATGAGTGAACCTAAATGCAAATAGCTTTTGATCAAAGCAGAGTTTGGTGGAGTTGATCCACAGTGAGCTTAAAAGGAAATTATTTGGCAAGATAAGTTGCTGGTTGTATAGTTGTCACTTCATATTTGTATTATTTAGTGAGAATAGTACTGAGGCTATTTGGATAGTGAGTTCAGTTGTCCTCCTTTCAACTCATAATAGGGTTGGTACAACTCCTAACAAGGTTTGCACAACTCTTAACAGGGTTGGAATCTCCTAACAGGGATTCAAAGTCTTCTAACAGGGACTTATATGTACTAATTGTATTTCATTAACTCCTAACAAGAACTATCCTTTTACAAGGAACTTTATTATTAGTACATCATCTTGTGGGCATCATTTCCACTGAGGTTTTCCCTCTGATCAAGGGTTTCCCTAGTTAACATATCTGGTGTTATTGTGCATGGTTATCTTTCTATGATTGTTGCATCTACTGTTTACATATTTCAGAATTAAGAAAGATGTTTACATATTTTAGAAATATTGGGAGTTGTTTTAAATGTATTATCTTGGTGGACTTTACTTTCTAACAATTGGCATCAAAGCATCAAGTTCTTTAAGAAAAGCTTTACAACTTAAGGAGATCCATGGTGCATTTCAGAAAAGAAAATCTAAAGTTTTATGGAGTTAACTATGATAGTTAGAAAGAAAAGATGAAGACACATCTGCTATGCCTGGGTCCAGAATTTTTATTGGGTACAATAAATAATAAGACAGTAATTGAAGAAGATAAGCTTGTTGGGTGTAAAGAAGCAGAGAAAGATCTAATAATGTAGAGTATGCTTGCTAGAGAAACACTATTGGTAGCCCTTCTTGAAATAGAATATGGATAGGTAAAGACTTGCTAATGAGATTTGGCTTGCTTTACAAACAATATTTGAAGGTGATGATCATGCAAGAAAATCTAGATTGTAGAGTTGGATATGTTTATTTCAAGATGCTAAGATGTTGGAAGATGAAACTATAAAAGTTTATTTTGCTAGAATATCAGAGATTGTTACAGGAATTAAAAGTTGTGGAGGTACAAAGACAAAAGATGAAGTATGGAAATATTGAAGACTTTGACACCTACTTATAAAAAAACAACATGATGATTGAACAAGTTATTTCTTTCACACCTAACTTTACAAGAGAGACTCTTTTTGCCATATTACAGACATCTGAGATGTGGATGAAACAGAATGGAGAATTGCCTAGAGTTGAGACTGCTTTCAGTGTACAATATAAAAAGACAAACCTACATTGACAAGAAGTACGAGTAGCAGCCGAGCAAAAGATGAAGAAGACAAGAAGATTGAAGAAGAGTCTTTCCTTGCTTATGAAGAGAGAACCTAAAGGTAACAAAATTCTTGTTTGTTGGACATGTAAAGAATTTGGTCATTATTCTTCTAAATGTCCTAAGAGAGTAAAGAAATTTAGGCCTAGAAAAGCCTTACAAGTCAAAAGTATGTGAGGATTGTTTCTATGTTGATAAGGATGGTGAAGTTGATTTTAAGATGATAAATTTCTTAGAAGATAGTGATGACGAGGATGATGAAATTGGATTTGTTGCTATTAAGGAAGAAAGCCTCGAAAAAGAAGAAATAAGAGAAGAAAAAGCACTAGTATCACAAATTGAAAAGAAAAAGTCTGATTGGATTATAGATAATGGTTGTTCCCATCATATGATTGGAGATATTAATAAATTTGTTGAGTTTAATAGGTATGATGGAGGAGTAGTTAGAGTTGGAAATAATGCAACATGTCGCATAAAAGGAAAATAATCTATTATACTTGATGGAAAGACTAACACTGAAGATGTTTACTTTGTGGATGGTTTGAAACATAATCTTTTGAGTGTTGAACAACTTGTTGAAAAGGGATATTAGTTATAGTTCACAGAGAAGACATGCATTATCAAGGATAAAGATTGTAAATTGATTGGTACAGGTACAAGGACAAGAGGTAATTTATTTCAGTTGAACCCTTCTGAAATGATATGTTTGGTTGCTAAAGTGGATGACAATTGATTATGGCATGAAAGATTCTATTATATCAACTTTGATGACATTGTGAAGGTTAGTACTACATTTGCAGCTAGAGATTTGCCTAAGATTGTGCGACCTATTAACATGATGTGCAAAGAATGTACATTGGCAAAGTAGAAGAAAAGTTCATTTCCAAGTGAGACATTTACTACTTCAATGAAACTGAAGATTGTGCACATAGATCTAAGTGGTCCTACAAGAACAAGAGCATCCTATATTGAAAGGTATTTCATGCTTCTTACTGATGATTTCACTAGAATGACATAGGTTGCATTTCTAAGAGATAAATCTGAAGCTTTTGAGAAATTCAAGATATTCAAGAGTAGAGTTGAGAATGAATCTGGTCTGAAAATTAAGTGCTTGAGATCTGATAGAGGAAAATTTATTTCAAATGAGTTTAACAACTTTTGTGAAGATAATGGTATAAAGAGGCAACTTTCAGCCCCTAAGACACCATAACATAATGGAGTAGCAGAAAGAAGGAAAATACTAGTAACAAAAGAAGCAAGAGCATTGATGTATGAGAACAATGTATTAATGTATTTTGGAGAGAAGCAGTGAACACAACAGTAAATACTATGAATAGAGTGCAGATTAGACAAGGCACTGATAAGACACCTTATGAACTTTGGTTTGGACATGCAAGTTTTGTGAAGTACTTTAGAATCTTTGGAAGTAAATGCTATATTAAAAGAGATGATGATATTGGAAAGTTTGATTCAAGAAGTGATGAAGGAATGTTTCTTGGTTATTCATTAAAGAGTAAAGCGTACAGATGTTTTAATCAAAGATCAAAGACTATTGTTGAAAGTGCTAATGTAAGAGTTGATGAAAAGTTTAGAATTCAGGAAATGATACTTGACTATGATTTTGATGGAGAGAACAATTAGGGTCCGTTTGGTTCCTGGAAGATGACAGGAATTGGATTTTTCAAAACCCGAGTTTGGAAATTTGTGCGTTTTTTTCAAAATTTGCAAAATGGAATTAGCATACGTGACTTCCAATTTTGCCTCAAAACCAGGTTTTGTGACTTCTTAAAAAAAGTAGGAATTGAAAATCAAAACCTAGTTTTGTTTTTTAAGGAGTGTAAAAACAATAGATTGGACTACTTTTTGAAATTTACCTTCAACTCCAAGCTTACGCATAAAAATGTGTCTTCACACGCATCTTCCGAGTGAAACAAACGGTTTCAGTAAAATCTCAAAAATTGGAATGAAGATATACAAAACCTTGATTTGGCTAAACCAAGGTTTGTACAAATCCGGGTTTTTTAAATTCCACGAACCAAACGGACCCTTACTGAACTAACATTCGGAATGCTGAGCAGGAATTGTTTTATGAAACTGACCTTGATTTGCAAACTGAATTACAAGGAGAAATACAGAGAGAAGAACCTAGATCTTAGCTTAAAGTAGAAATCAGAATTGAACATGTGACACCTAACATAAATGTGGCAAACAATCACCCTGTTGAACAAATAATTGGTAGTATGAACAAAGGAGTTATGACAAGGAACAAGGTAAGTGAAGAATTGTATTTGATTTCTCAAGTTGAGCCTAAGAATGCTGATGAAGCTTGTAAAGATGATTACTAGATTAAAGCCATGAAAGAAGAACTAGAGTAGATTGAGAAGAACAAAACTTTGAATTTGGTTCCTAGACCTAAAGACACGAATGTTGTTGGAATTAAATGGGTATTTAGAAACAAAATGAATGAACAAGGTGAAGTTGTGAGAAACAAAGCAAGATTGGTATGTAAAGGATATTCACAACAAGAAGGAATTGACTTTGAAGAAAATTTTGCACCCGTTGCTAGATTAGAAGTAGTAAGAATGTTTTTGGCATATAAAGCTAACAAGAACTTTACAGTTTATCAAATGGATGTCAAATCAACTTTCCTAAATGGAGAACTTGAAGAAGAGGTATACATTAAACATCTTGATGGTTTTCCTTTGACAAATAAAAAAGATATGGTTTGCAGATTGAAAAAAGGCATTGCATGGACTAAAACAAGCACCTAGAGCCTGGTATGTAAGATTGGATAAACATTTAACAAGTTTGGGATTTGTGAAATGTAATGTTGATAGTAACTTGTATTTGAGAAAGAATGATAATGACTTACATATTGTTGAAGTATTTGTGGACGACGTTATTTTTGGAGGTATTGATCAAGCAAGCAAGATATTTTCAAGAGAAATGAAGAAAGAATTTGAGATGAGTATGATTGGAGAGATGAAATACTTGTTGGGATTGCAGATTGTATAGAACAAAGATGAAATTTTCATATCACAAGCGAAGTATCTTAAAGATTTGGATTGGAAAGTTGTAAACTTTTTGAAACACTTATAGTAACTGGTTGTAAATTGTCTAGCAAAGATGAATCCCCTACTGTTGAACAAAAAAAGTACAGATCTATGATAGCTAATGCAGTTGGAATTGTGGCAAGATTTCAGGTAGATCTTAAAGAGACACACCATGCAATAGTAAAAAGAATTTTCAGATATTTGAAAGGCACACTTGATTATGGTTTATGGTATGACAGATCACATGATTTTACATTATGTGTGTACACTGATGTTGATTGGGTAGGAAGTGTAGATGATAGAAAGAGCATTAGTGGTGGAGCATTCTTCTTGGGAAGAAGATTGGTTTCCTGGCTAAGCAAGAAACAAGATTGCATTCCAAAAAGCACAACAAAAGCAAAGTATGTAGCAACAACAAATAATTGTAATCGGATTATTTGGATGAAGTAGATGTTGAAGAAAATTGGAATAGAGTTTACTGAACCTATTATCATACATTGTGATAATACAAGTGCAATAAGTATGTCAAAGAATCTATTTTACATTAAAATACAAAACATATATGTATTAAGTATCACTTTTTGAGAGAGAAAGTTGTAGAGAAAGAAATCAGATTGGAATATGTTAGCACAAAGGAGCAGATAGAAGACATATTTACAAAACCTTTGGCCAAGGACACATTTGAGTTCTTGAGCGGTATGCTTGGAGTTATGCCCCAACCTACTTTTGAGTAGTTGATGCAAAGATTGCATCAGTCTAGCTCATGGCAGAGCACTATTCTTATTTGGACTAGATGCTTGATGCTTCTCCTATGGGGGAGTATTTGTGTTTGAGCTGTCATCAAGGACTCTTGGTATTGGGATTCAGTAGTGTCTTTGGACACTGGAGCTTGAACAGATTGTTTTGTAAATGATTGAACTTCAAGAATTAACATAATGATACCTTTGTCATTGATGTCAATGGGGGAGAGATATGAACGTGAAAAACATCCTTTGAGGGAGAGTAATATTCTTTGGGGGAGAGTATTGATTGAAGAAGATCAGGAGATGCTTATGTATGGGGGAGATTTACACCTTCCTTATGCATGCTGATTACTATATGGTTGTGATTTGAACATGAAAAACTCTTTACAACCTGTTTGAGATTGAGATGTATGTTTACATTCATGAGCAACATGAATGGGGGATCAAAGGCAGATAAGGAAGAGATATATTTGGTATTCATGAAACTTAGATGTTTTTCATCTATGTTGGCATCAATGCCAAAAGGGGAGATTGTTAGCATGAATGTTAATGATATTCCTATGGGGGATTATATTAGCATGCCGGAGACATGTTTCAGTGGTTATGTGTTGCATTCATAACAGTGTTTGTCATTGATGTCAACATACTTGTTATTCTATGAAGAGTGGCAGAGTTACGAAGGACGAAGTGTTACCACGATTCGGGGATTGAAGATCAACTTATGCGCGCTTGAGGATATGTTTAAGAGTATGTCCAAATACTGTAGCTGTGAGCGCGTACGAAAATATGAAGATTGGTTTGTAGTTGTGAGTGCGTACGAAAATATGAAGATTGGTTTGAGTTATGAGGTTTTTATTGAAGGTAGCTTTCAGACAACATTTATGGAAAGCAGGAACTGTTGTTTTTATTCTATCTCATAGGGATGGATTTGGCTTAGGTAGACCGATACAGAGGTTGAAGACATTTCAAAGATGCCTTGGTTAAGAGGGCATAATCAGAAGATTGTCATATGGAAAGTTATGAAGATTGTGAGTCGACAGCTTGCTTGTAATCTTGAAAAGATGTAAAATTGTAATGTAATGTGTCTTGTAATATCTTAAGATTTTCCAATATTAATATTGTAAATTTGGAAAGCCTCAAAGCTGGCTCAATACTTATTCTTTAGGACTTGGTATAGAGGAAAGGTTATTTCCTTGTGGTAGAATCTGGTTTTTGATTAGTGAGATCATTTGTTTATTATGCGAACTTGAAAGGGAGATCTAGTACAGATAGTTATTGTACGAGTGAGCCTGGATGCGAATCTCTTTTGATCAGAGCAGAGTTTGGTGTGGTTGATGCATAGTGAGCTTAAAAGGAACTGATTTGGCAAGATAAGTTGCTAGTTGGACAATTGTCACTTCATATTTGTATTATTCAACGAGAATAGTACCGAGACTATTTGGACAGTGGGTTCAGTTGTCTTCCTTTCAACTCCTAACAAGGTTGGAATCTTCTAATAGGGATTCAGAGTGTCCTAATAAGGACTCATATGTACTAATTGTATTTCATTGACTCCTAATAGGGTCTATCCTTTCGCAAGGAACTTTTATATTAATACATCATCTTGTGGGAATCATTCCCACTGGGTTTTTCCCTTTGATCAAGGGTTTACCTGGTTAACATATCTGGTCTCATTGTGCATGGTTATCTTTCTATGGTTGTTGCATCTACTATTTACATATTTCAGAATTAATGAAGATATTGAGAGTTGTTTTAAATGCATAAGCGATGCACCCACCCCTCTCTAGTTATCTTGGTGTAATTTGCTTTCTAACATTAGCACCTAAGAAGAATGAACAATTGAGAATGTGTATTGATCCTAGAGCTATCAACAAAATTACAGTAAGGTATAGATTTCCTTTCCCTATGATGGATGACATAATGGATTATTTGAGTGGAGCAAAGTACTTTTCTAAGATTGATTTGAAGAGTGGTTATCATTAGATCAAAATTAGAGAAGGTTATGATTACCGCCTTTAAAACTAATGAGGGTGTAGGTTGAATTCTTGGAGAGTTATACTTTTGTATTGAAATTTCTAAGATTGATTTGAAGAGTGGTTATCATTAGAGCAAAATTAGAGAAGGTTATGATTACCGCCTTTAAAACTAATGAGGGTGTAGGTTGAGTTCTTGGAGAGTTATACTTTTGTATTGAAATATAGGAATGGATAGTCAAATAGACTAGCTGATGCATTGAGTAGAAGAAGGAATTTGCTAATATAAATGAGAATAGAAGTACTTGGGTTTGATGAATTGAAAACCTTATATGAAACATATCCCAATTTTTCTCAAGTATGGAAGGCTTGTAAGTTGACCAAAGCAAGTAGTTAGAATATTTTATCCAGGATGATGTGTTTGTTATTCAAAGGAGTTCAATTATGCATACGTAGAGGATCAATGAGGGATAATCTAAGTAAGCAGAAACATAGTAGAGGACTTGTTGGATTTTTTGGCATTGTAAGACAATAAGTTTGGTAAATGAAAGGTATTATTGGACACAAATTTATAAAGATGTTAGGAGATTTGTTCAAAATTGAAGAATTCGTCTGTTGCTAAAGGTAGCAGTTAGAATGTGGGTCTCCATACACCTTTTCCTGTACCTAGTAGACCTTGGGAGGATATTAGCATGGATTTTATTTTTGGGTTACCAAAGGCACAAAGAGGTAATGAATCTATATTTTTGGTAGTGGGTAAATTTTTTAAAATGTCACATTTCATTCCTTGTAAGAAGACATCTGATGCAATATATGTAGCAGACTTATTCTTTAAGGAAATTGTTAGGTTGCATGGGATATGGAGAAGTATTGTTTCTGTCAGGGATAACAAGTTTGATGGGTATTTCTCGAGGACATAGTTGAGGAAGCTGAATACTGAATTGAAGTGTAGTTCTACTTTTAATCTGCAAATTGATGGACATATAGAGGTTGTAAACAAGAGTTTAGGGAATTTTTTGAGGAGCTTGGTTGGAGATAAGCCTGGTAATTGGGATTTTGTTTTAGCCCAAGTAGGTTTGCACATAATAGTTTGGTAAATGGAAGCACAGGAAAGACACCATTTGAAATAGTTATTAGCATGAGTCCTAAAGGAGTTCTGGAGTTAGGGCATCTTAAGCAAGAGGATAAAAGGAGTGTTGAAGTAGAAAAAATGTGAATTACATGAAGTCATTGCATGAGGAAGTCAAGCATCACTTGGAGAGTATGAACCAAAAGTATAAGAAGGCTGATAGGACTAGAAAACAAGGATTTCTCAGAAGAAGATGAGTTTATGGTTCATATGAGGAAATGAAGATTTCGGTTGGGACTTCTAACAAATTAAAGATGAGGAAGTTTGAACCTTGTAAGATCTTGAAGAGATTTGATTCTGGAAATGCTTACGAAGTGGAGTCACCTAAGGATATGGATATTCCACCTACATTTAACATTGTAGATTTGTATGAGTTCGGATGATGATTCATATGTGAAGCAACAATACCCTAAGACGTAGTTGGACATGATAGAGAAAGTATTGAATGATAGAGTTGGGATAAGTACAAGATCTGATCAAGTGGAAGGATAGACCTGTTAAAGATTCTTAATGGATTTCTCAAGCTGAGCTAGATCATTTTGATTCTTCTCAGGCGTCAAAGTGAGAGTCTCACTTTCTTATTAACCTTGTGTGTTTGATACAAGAACATCATGGGTTTGAAGCAATCTTGCATCAACCAAAAAATATTTTGTTTGTAGTTTTGCTACTTTACTAATTTATTTCAGTCTATTGATCAATTCAATGATCCTTTATTTGTTCTAGTCAATATGATCTAGACCTAGTCTTGTTCTTGTTCCTAGGTTTGCAGCTTCTTTGGATCTATTTTTGCTTGAGTTGTGATTCACTCTCTCTTGGGTAGCATATTCTTGCTAGTTTTCATCACCATTGGTGAATTTTGATCTTGCAATGGATATCTACGATCGTGGATCATTGGTGACACTTCTATGTTCCTGGATCAAGTATGGACCCAAATCTAGAGCCACAAGCTTTCAAATGGTGTATGCCTTGTGTTACTTATGATTTTTGGATTTGACCTATTTCTTGTAATACTTTTCTTGTTCTTGATGAACATTCTTGATCTTGAGGCTGACCAGTGTGTCGCAATGCCTATATATTGTAATGTAATGTACCTCTTGAAGGTATTTCATCAGTAGTTGAGAAAGTATCAAGATAGTAGGTCATTAGAATTGGATCTAAGGTCTCTGACTGAAGATTGTAATCAAGTAGGCATGCATTGTTAGTGTAGTTTTTTTATTTCCTAGTGGGTTATTTATTTTTCCCTATATTGCTGGGTTTTTCCTACACTTTTAATAATCTCGCTTAGCTTCATAAAGCATGTCTTATTAGGTGAGTGTTTGTGAGGTGTCACCTTCCTACATGTGAGCATCCATTAGCTATCTTGGGAAGATACTTTGCTATCTTTAGTCCGATAGATGGTTGCTCCTCATTGGTCGGTGTTGCCACCTCCTCCCTCTTCCTAGTCTATATAAGCATGCTACCTGGCTTGTATTTGTAATCTCTTGCTTTTGCATCCTCTTAATTCTATTTTGCTTCTAGCATTTGCATCACTCTCTTGGAGACTAACTCTGTGTTGCTATTTTGATTTTGTATCATTTGCATTCATAGTTTAGATATCTATTCTTTGCACTATTTTTCTGGGTTATTAATCTTTTTAGATTCTAACATGGTATCGAAGCCATTCTATGTCCAAGAGTAGATTTTAGTTTCCTTATTTGAGATATCCTATTGTAGGTTTTTGAAAAACCCAGTATGATCTCTTCTCTTGCATCTTCGGATGATCTTGAGAATCAGAAAAGTTTGACAAAAACGTTTTTAATCTTTGGGGTTTAACGTGTTTTATGAAATCTGGGTGATTGTAGCATTTCTGGTTATACTGGCAACATTTTTGGTTGTTCCAACATTTCCAAGAGGCTTGAGAAAGTCAAATTTGGCTTTCATTTCACTGAGATCGGAGATCGTCATACAAGTTGCGAAATTGGGGTTTCAGTCTCAAATCTGACAACCAACTTGCATATTTGGTGTTTTCAATCAATATTGAAGGTTCCAACATGCCATTTATTGACTTAGGTAGCTGATTCAACCTTTGCATGATGTCTTTTGGTTGCTGGGGTCATTTTTTGGTTGTTGGGGTTGTTTTTGTTGCTAAAGGCGTCTGATTTACATTAGAGCTACATCTTCTGCACATCAACAAGAAAAACGCCTTCTGGGTTTTGTTTGCAGCACCGAAAAACCATTTGGGTATTTTTTAGTTTTTGCATGCAATCTGTATATTTTGCAAAATCGAGCATAGAAAGCTACAGCCGTACCCCTCTCCGTTGACAGTAGCAGATTTGAACACAGTTTTCAAATGCCTTGTTCTTGCTCATACGGACTCCGATTCTGACTATTCTTGTTATGATCCTAGCTATTTTTTGTGCTTTATCCACTAGTGCAATCGTTTTTCGATTTTCATGCATAAATTTTTCATAAATTGTAGATTCTTAGTTTTGACTTTGCACAGTTCTCATTTTGGGAACTTCAAAGGATCATAACTTTCTCATATGACTTCATATCGAGGCGATTCTTTTTTTGAAAGTGCATGATTTTTTGAGTAGATCGCAGTGGTGCTGTTTATTTCTCTGAGTATTGTGCCAAAGTTGCATTTTCAGCATATGCTCTTCGTGAGGGTTTTGTAATGCATTGAAATCAAGACTACTTAGTATTTCTTGCTAGTGGTAGTTGTAAATGCACTTATATAAAGTGCCAAATCATATTTTCTTGTGGGGGGAGTTCTTTGATTGAGTAAAACGTGGGGGCATTGTCTTGGCTGAGTTTTTTTTATAGCATTTCTTCATCATGGATCAAACAAATATGCCCATTCTAACTCCATACAATTACTTTGAGTGGAAATCACGCATAACAATTCACTCCAGGGAAGATGGATTAAATAGGATAACTATGGGGCTTGAAATTGAACCTGATAAAGATGAAGATAAGCCTAAGTGGTTTAACAAATGTGATGAGGCATATGGAACATTGTGTTTGTCTATTTCTCCTGATTTGCTATTTCACATTGAGTCTTTGGATAAACCAAATGAAATATGGACAAAGCTAGAAACACTATTTGGCACACAAGATTCAATGAGGGGTCATATGTTGGAAAATGAACTAATTAGTTTAAGTCCAGGCAATTTCAACATAATCCAGGATTTCTTCAATAAATTGAAATCACTAAGGCTACAAATAAAATAATGTGAAATTGAAAAGGAAGATGCACAACTGATTTTTAGTATTCTCTCTAAGCTAAGTGTAGAATATTCTGTGTTTGTCTCTACCTTATATGCTACTAAGGGTGCACTTGGTACTCAATTCACCATGCCATCTTTGGATGATTTTGCTATCAATATCACTCGGGAATTGGACAAGCTAATTCAGATGGGCACTCTTAAGTCCTCTAAGTCACATGCCTTGGCTGCCAACCAAGGCACAAAAGAACAAAAGGACGAAGTAGTAACAACAATATTAGGGATAAGAAACAAAAGAATAGCAAAGAGAAGAAGGATCAGATACCAGTTGCTTCAAAAGCAACTATTGATACCCCATCTTCCAAGGGCATAACCCTAAGAAAGAAAGGTTCCAATGTGCCTATTGTAAAAGATCCAATCATGATGAACATAAATGTTTGAAGAAACAAATTGATCACTTGACACACATTCTTGAGAAGAATAATATCAGTGTTCCTGAGTCTGTCAAACAAAGTTCTAATGAAGGGTCTAACAAGGCAAAAGAAAATAGCAAGGGGAAAGGAAAGGGCAAGGCCCTTGTTGCAGTCGCTTCCTCACTATCCAGTTAGGTTCTTGATTTGGGTGCTTTGCACCACATGGCTTCATCTAAGGAAGAACTTGCATCTTTGGAGCCGTGTACTATGCCTTCTATTTTGATGGGTGATGACACTCTTGTTGAGGTGTGTGGGAGAGGGTCTGTTGATGTGTGGGATGGCACATTCCATGATGTTCTTTGTGTACCCTCATTATCAACTAATCTCCTATCAGTATACCAGATTACTCACACAGGTTTAGGCAAGTGGGTTGAGTTCACTCCTGATTCAGTGGAGATACGTGAGTTGCAATTGGGAGAGCAGATCATTAGTCACGACTCTCTGTTTTCTCACTTTGTTCTTGATCCTCCTTAGACTGTTTTGCCCACTCACTCTAATGATGTGAGTAAATTATAGCATGAGCGGTTTGGCCATCTTAACTTCCGCTACTTGCATCAGCTCAACCAGAAGAGCATGGTCACAGGGTTGCCTTAAGTTCAGTTCTCAGGCGGTGTTTGCCAAGGTTGCATTCTTGGTAAGCATCCTAAGGAAAAGTTTGACAAAAGTAAGGTATGGAGAGCTTCACAGATACTAGAGTTAGTTCACAGTGATTTGGCTAGTCCATTTCAACATTCTTCTTTCAATAGGGCCCGATATGTCACATTCATTGATGACTTTTCTTGATATACTTGGGTGTACTTTCTCAAACAGAAGTTAGAAGTATTTGATCATTTTCAAGACTTCAAAACTTTTGTAGAGAAGCAATCCTAGAAAGCCATCAAAATTTTGCGCACTAGCAATGGTGGTGAGTATGTCAACCATCGATTTGAGAGATTTTGCACTTCAGAGGGGATTGATTTGCAGCATTCAGTTCCATACAATCCTCAGCAGAACGGTGTTGCAAAACGGAAGAATAGATCCTTGAAGGAAATGGCAAACTGTATGATTCACTTTAGATCTCTTACACCATAGTATTGGGTAGAGGCCATTAACTATGCTTGTTATATCCAGAACCGTGTTCCTCATTGAGCCTTGAAGGGAGTTACTCGTTTTGAAGCTTGGAGCACTCAGAATCCATCAGTTAAGCACTTTTGAGTTTTTGGCTCTTTTGCATGGGCCCACATTCCTATAGAGAAATGCAAGGCCTTGGATCCGCAGCAGACCTTGCATATTTGTAGGTTATCCTGATGGTGTGAAGGGTTATTGGTTGCTCCACCCTACTAAACATGAGATGTTCATTGAGAGGAGTGTTTAGTTTGAGGAGGGATCTTCAAGCTCACTTTCTATCACTTCTCCAACTCCTACTTTGGCATTGGAGTCACTTGGAATTCTTCTGACGAGTGAGATTCACTTGAGCAGTCTTCTATCTCCACTTCCGATGTAGAGAGTGATTCAGAGGACTCACCTCCTTTATCTCCTAGTCATCATTCAAAGGTTGATGATTCCCCTCCAAATTCTCCATCTTCTGGTCCACTTTGGGCTAGACAGACCTTGCGGTCTACAGGTGATTGGGTTGGAGATCCATTAGACACCAGGCAGACTCATTCACAGTTCCAGGATGCTCCACATGTCTTCATTGCTATTGCCTCAGATCCATAGTCCTTTCATGAGGCTTTTGGTATTCCTGAGTGGGATACAACTATGTAGGAAGAGTGTAGTTCTTCCTTGATGAGGAACCACACTTGGGATCTTGTCCCTCTTCCTAAGGGAAGAAAACTTGTTCGATGTAAGTGGATCTATCGGACAAAATTTGCAGCAGATGGGTTGGTTGACAAGCATAAGGCTCACTTGGTTGCCAAAGAATTCTCCTAGGTTCCTGGGATTGACTACTCTAATACTTTTGCGCCAGTTTCCTGAATGAATTCCATTTGACTTGTTCTTGCCATTGCTGCAACTAATTATTTGGAAGTACGTCAGATGGATGTGAAGAGTGCTTTTCTTCATGGTGACCTTCATGAAGGCTTCCTTCAAGATTCTTCACTTGTGTGCCATCTTTGGAAGTCTCTCTATGGCCTCAAATAGGCTCCTCGGGCTTGGTATGCGAAGATGGACTCCTTCCAGGATCACCATCACACAGTCCAAGTGTGCTCTAGATTTACTCTTGAGGTTTCATATGGCTGACTGTAAGCCTGCTCCGACTCTCTTTTTGGAGTCAAACTTGAGGCTCAGTGTTTTTCTCCACTTGTTGATGGCACTTTGTACCGACAACTTGTTGGGAGTCTCATTTATTTGACTCATACAAGACCTGACATCTCATATGTTTTAGGCATGGTCTCTCGATTCATGCAGGAGCCTCGTGAGCTGCACTGGAAAGCAGCCAAGCGGATCCTTCACTACATTCAGGGTTCTCACAGTTGTGGGATTCACTACGTAGCAGTTATTGAGCTTGATTTGGTGGGCTACACAGATTCAGATTGGGCAGGTGATTCTCAGGATTGCAAGTCTACTTCAGGTTATAGCTTCTCAATTGGTTTAGGTCCTATTTGTTGGTTGAGAAAAAAGCAGTCTGCTATTGCTCTATTTTCTACTGAGGCTGAGTATCAGGGGGCTGTGAATGTTGCCACTGAGACCATTTGGCTTCTACATCTTCTCACTAAGTTTGGTAACCAGATCAGATGGCCATTAGTCATATTTTGTGACAACTAGAGTGCCATTCAGATCTCACAGAATTTGGTCCATCATCAGTGGACCAAACACATAGAGTTCCACATGTACTACATCCGGGAGCTCATCCATGGTCATTTCATCGACCTTCGCTATTGTCCGACTTCCGAGCAAGTTGCTGATATCTTCACCAAACCCTTCACTGAGAGCAAGTTCCTTCATTTGTGAGCTTTGCTGAGGGTGCAAGATGCTTCATCTTTTGGGGGGGGCCTCTTCCTCTCACTCGGAGTCCTGATTTTTTTTTTGGGGGTCTCTTTTCTCTCTCTTTTGGGGGAATTTTATGTACATGGGTACCTCATTAGGCCTGACTTGTCGAGACCCATTTCTACATCCACTTAAGCTTTGCTTATGGGGGGTGTTAGTGCAACTTTTTTATTTCCTAGTGGGTTATTTATTTTTCCCTCTATTGCTAGGTTTTTTCTACACTTTTAATAATCTCACTTAGGTTAATAAAGCATGTCTTATTAGGTGAGTGGTTGCGAGGTGTCACCTTCCTACATGTGAGCATCCATTAGCTATCATGGGAAGATACTTTGCTATCTTTAGTCCGATAGATGGTTGCTCCTCATTGGTCGGTGTTGCCACCTCCTCCCTCTTCCTAGTCTATATAAGCATGCTACCTAGCTTGTATTTGTAATCTCTTGCTTTTGCATCCTCTTAATGCTATTTTGCTTCTAGCATTTGCATTACTCTCTTGGAGACTAATTCTGTGTTGCTATTTTGGTTTTGTATCATTTGCATTTATAGTTTAGATATCTATTCTTTGCACTAGTTTTCTGGGTTATTAATCTTTTCAGATTCTGACATGCATGAGCCTGACATGTAAGAAGGCACATTGCCAAACATCTGTACATCTGATTTTTCATGAATAAATGCTAATCTCGCTTTGTTCTTTCCATGTACTTGTTTTCATTGTGTTTACTTCTGTTGCACAATTGGACAAATCTCTTTGAGGTCTCTCCAACCGAGTGACTACGTCATACATAGAGCGAGATACTAAAACTATTCTAACACTCTCCCTTAATGGTCATTCTATCAACTACCTTGTAGCAGAGAATTCATGTCCTATAGTTACAAATCCTTTAGCACATTCTACTGATGCTTAGACTCTTCCTGGATTTGCAAAATGTCAATGACCAAGTGTAGCCAAAAAAAATAAAATTGAGAAGGCATTCCCCTTGTTAAGAATGATTTACTGGTGTAAGAGTAGAGCTTACCATTGTCTCTTCTACTGACCCTCCTAGAAGCGACAAAATTAATGACTAGAAATCATCACAAAAATACCGACCCGATGTTGGATAATTGAATTGTCCGTCCATGAAAATAGAGATTCAACTGAGAACAACTATGGAACCCTCCAAACTATTGTAGATGAGCAGAATGCCCCAAAATTGGCTACAAAATACTGTCATTTGAAGAGTACAAAGCATCCTTTTATCATAGAGGAAAACGTTAAAAAACTTGAATGAACATCCTATGTGAACTTCAAATATTACAAAAACCATAAACAACTTTTGAGGCATAAAATCGACCAAATGCAAACACAATTCTTGAGGTGAAGAACTGAGTAGAATCAAATAGAAGCACAAATATGGATCAAAGAATACAGATCGAAGAATGCAAAACTCTATTTTTGAGGGAAAAACTTCAAAATCCAACTGAATTTTTTTGAGGGAATTTGTGATTAGTCCTTCAAATCAACCTCTATATTAACTTCATCATTTTCAGCTATGCCCTTTATATGATTTTCCTTTATCTCCAAATGTATTGCCTCATCAACTATTGCATCCTTTTTTTCATATAGCTTAGCCTCATGGAAAGCTTCATTTTCGGCCTTATGATCACCATAATTATTGTCAATAATTCCCCCCAATTCACCAAATGAGATGCTAGAATAATCCTTTCCATTAATCAAAGCTGGTTCCTGCTCATGGGTTTTATCATGTTGAACCTTGACTATGGAGTTTTCATCTTTCTCAATGTTGATCTACACTTTTTGGGCTTATTCATCATCCTTGTTCACTGTCCGTCATGTGATCCTGAAACCTTTCTATTTTACATTCAATCAAATCTGGGGTGAGCTCATAAGCCACAGGTGAGATCTTATGTTCACCTCTCCAAATGGCTAGCAAATCTGATTGTAATTGCTTACAGATGTTGTCATCCTCTTCCAATATTAATGACATGATTGTTTTAATGCAAAATGTCACAATAGCTGGATGATGTTTTCTAAACTCTTTCAAGAGACATTGAAGCAATTGATGAATCATCTCTTCACAACCAAGGTCGAACACGGGGATAAAAAATCTGATTTTTGCCATTAGTTCTAGAATCTTTATCTTCTTACCCCAAGTAGGGTCCTTGTCATCATATAACCCATGTAGGCTATATCCACAATCAGCTAACACTTTTTTTAATGCATTGTCATTGTAAGGTGCAACCGGTGCTGTTATTCTGATAATCTCACTAACGAAAGAGACAACTGTTAGTATTACATCTTCTCTCGCATGCCTCAATAACCTGTACTGCACCAAGGCAACCATTGATGGTGGTAAGGCCCAATTTAAGAGCCTCCAATCGGACTATTCCACCTTAGATAAACAAGAATCCAACTTTTCTAAATTTGATAGAAGATCCTCTACTGAATTCTCGGTCTCTAGTTGCAATCCAATGATGTACAACCCGTATCCTATTGCTTTTTCTTATGGAAGTCTTTTAACTGTTTACCATTGAATGTCTTATTGAATTCTTTGGAGAAGATTTTGTTCTTAAGATTTTACATTATTTAAATTTTATCACTGCAATTTTGTTTTATCATCAAATATATGAATTTAATGCTTGCTCCTAATTAGACAGTAGCAACAATACAATTCTCAGATGGGTACAAAAATTGAATCACACTTGTAATTCCATACAGCGGGAATTATGTTGTTTTTCAAGTCCAACACATTAATGTCTGTGCTGCATGTCAAGCTATTGCTCAGAGATATGAGTTAGAACAACATATGGTTACTACAGTTTGATTTCTTTACCAATATATTCCAACAATTCACTCTCTATGCAACAATGGTTTGGAATATTATTCAACCACAATGCCAAAAATCAGGTCCGCCCCACCCTCCCCCTCCTCACACACACACTGATACCTTTCACATTAATGGATACTTTGCTTTAATGTTCACACCGCTAACAACAAAGGTGTTACATAGGTGATTCTTTGCACAACTGTACACTTAGAATTTAAAGCATAGTACTGTCTGCTTAGAAATTTCAAGCTCCAATTTTAGTTGAGTTAAACATTAACCCACTAATATCAGATTTTGAAAATCTATACAGATCACAATGAATCATTGCTTCTCTATTGTCATTCTGGCAAACACTTGGCAAACATACTCATAGGTCTGAGATGAAACTAAATATCCCTGAATTATGGATCATGCACATATAGCAAGCAATAAATGAGAGGAAAAGGGCACAAGATTGATTTGAAGGCTCAGAAAATAAAGGGGTGAAGGATTTTTACATCAGAGTAGTATGTAGGGACGACCTCTACCATGCAGAAAAAAGATTCTCTTGGGAAGTCTTCTAAAGGAAGGGGAGTGAAGAAATCCTTTATCAGAGAAGGGTATTGGCACTACCTCATGGATGTGGTGAAAAGAAGGCTCACAAGATCAAGCAGTGCCTCGAATATCTCCTTTCCGTAGATAACACTCATGAATTGATTAATCGGTGTAAGGTGTATGATGGGGCAGGATTACTATTTGAGTGCATGTATGAATTTGACATTGTAGCATAAGACTTTCTACATGTCGCATTATGCCATCGGGTTATTTTTGGACACTACACTCAAGAAGATTCTGGTAGACATACTTGAGGTCAAACTAGGAGCCTTGACACTAGGAGAACCTCTCATCATGCGTTGGTGTCACTTGGACACACTTGGAGGACAAAAGGCTGCGATAGGATCAAATGCTGCCGTGGGGTAGAAACGACATTAGCAAGAGGTGGATTCAGGATCAGTCTACAGAGAGACAGATAGTGGCCGATAGGATACTTCTGAGTGTGAGAGTGACACAGATGAGGGAGACAACACTCGGATGGTCGAGGAGGATGAGGTAGAGGTAGTCACTCTGATACCTATTCTTGTCTTCGGATAGGTTAGGCCACCCATCAATATGACTCCATATGTAGTAGTAATGAAGATGGTAACAGAGAGAGCATTGCTAAGGCAAAGAATCTGGAGGCAGTGGTCATGATTCTAGAGAAGGAGATACAGTCTCCCACATCACCACCTAGAGCTGTGTTTGAGGAGGTTATGGAGATACCTAATGAGGCACCAACACACAGGGGTGAGACACATGAGGAGCCATAAGTGAGAGTGGAGGTAGTGGGGTTTGATGTGGTGGTGACTATGGATGCAACATTATTGGCGAAGCCAGTTAGAGAGAGTTCTATGGTTGGAAGGGTCCCCAACCAACCACGTCGGCTAGCTAACTGTGTGAATACCTACTTGACACAATGATTTAATCTTGCTCCAGTCATATGTGGGCCTTCGATACAGTCACCTATGAGAGACGCACATCATTCTGAGGTTGGGGAGTTAGGAGGAGGAGATGGATGAGGGGCCACTTGCACTTGAGAGATCACAGGCTATGGTAGAGGTCGTGTAGAGAGCACTTAGTGCTCAGGAGAAGCCACCCACAGAGCCATCTAGAGACATCCCTAGTGAGGATGTAGAGGCGTATTTGGTAGATATGGTGACGCAAGGCCGCTAGGCGGTGGAGGTGTATATGGGGGATATGATAGCTTGAAGCCGTCGGGTAGTAGTCTCTGCATAGGCCCAAGCTTTAAAGGACGTGGTTTGGGAGTTGGAGCATGTGTTGTCATTCATGCAAGTAGGGTGTCTTGTTGCATTTGCCACTTGCTTTGAGGCATGAGGATGGCTAGATAGGGAGACTCGGCAGATGTTGGAAGATTGGACTATTGGGGAGACCGTAGTACAAAACTGCATAGAGACCCGTACCTATGATACAGTGTAGGTGTATTGAGACACCTACTATGCTTGGAGGCAGAGTGAGGTAGATAGGGTAGCAACAGAGCGGGCTCGAGAGGAGTTAGAGAGGGCTCGGGAGGAGTTAGAGAGGGCTCGAGAGGAATCAACTACCAGGTTAGCAGCAATGGAGAGTGACTTGGTTAGCCAACACTCGGTTTGAGAGAGAGAGAGAATGGAGCTCCTGGCGTAGTTGGAGGCCACAAAAACTCAACTGAGTTAGGCAAAGGAGTTTGAGGGGAAGGAGATTGAGCTAGTGGATATTGCAGTGATGTTAAAAGCAGTGGAGGTACAGATGCAAGAGGAAGAGGATTTGAAGGTGCGGGCTCAATAGGTGTATGTGTTGCAAACACAGTTGAACCCTCTAGCATCACAGCCAACACCTCCATGGACGCTTCCTCAATCCCCTTCATCTTCATCTTAGTGGTTCTTGATATGTATATAATAAAACACATTGTCTCCATTTTGTAGTGTGTCGTGAGGAGACGAGTTTCTTTTTTGGGGGGGATGATGTTGGCGATAAAGTTGTATTATCTTTGGGGGATAGTTAAGTATATGTTAGGAAGTTGTTAGTTACTTAAGGGAGTTATGACATGATAGTTGAGTCGCAACCCTTCAGGTAGTATATGTATGCTTTGTCATTTAGAAGAAAGGCTTCAAATATTCTCATTTGTCTTGTAATGTCATGCGATGTACTTGAGAGAAGCATTAATGAAAGATACAGTTGTGGTTTCTTGAAATATTGCACTTGTATTTACTTTTGTACTACATTTCTATTTCCATAGCATGCATTAAACTTGGGGCAGCATTCCTTTTTCCATATCAGCATTACTTCTGTACTTCTGTAATGCATTTGTATTTCCATACCAGTAAACAATGTTCACCTCTTGATAGTGCAATTGCAAATAACCATTAAGTATAAATATTTGATATTTTTCTCACACGTCCCAGGGAACAGTTTCCAAGGACCATGGGGACGAATGAATGGCTTAGGATTGCTAGGTTCATGTCACTTTATCCTAATATGAATGCTTTATCAATACTATCATATGAATATTTGAAACTTTTCTTACATTAAAAAAAATTCTTTTTTTAATAATAGTCATTGGTTGTCTTCCTTTAAAAAATGCAAAAAATGCCTCTATATTAGAAACATGTCTCGCTGCCCCTTGCTTTCTCTGTCCCGGAAACTTGGGGCAGCATAGATTATTTCTTTATAGTCATGTTGTGGGTGTGATGGAGCTTCACATAGAATGAAATTAATATGTGAAATGAAGTATTGCAGGATTCATGTTGTTTTTTTGATCATTTAGAAGTGTACATTATACATATTTGTTTCATGATTGTTGCTAGTCAATATTTTTTGTTATGTAGCAATGCCATAGTTCGTTTGTATAGAGAGTCTTGCATAAATGAACATTAAGATAAATATTGTTTGGGAACCTTTTGAAGCATACATACTTTCATTATAGAATACTCTAAGTGAGATAAGTGCTTGAAATCTGTATTATTTTGTATGCTAAAGTTTTCCCATCCTTAAACTTCTTTTATTGTTGCTCCAAAATATTGATTGTGAGTATTCAATAGAATTGTCAAGATGCATACTTCCACATTAATCAAGTTGCACTTGATTTGGAATCTTGAATTAAAATTTAATGATCTATTTAATGGGGTTGAATGCTATGCAACAATTATGTTGAGATATATGTTACATATAATAGTGTTCATGATATAATGATGGAATCTAATGACAAATTTTGTTTTTACTGGTATTTCTGAATTATGTTCTACAGTGTAAAAAAATATTTTGGTTGATAGTTTCATGATTGAATCGTACCTTCTGAGTGGTGAAACAATTGCGCTGTTGGTTAAGCGGCAAGCCTATTAGTAAAAGCTATATAACTATGAAGGTAGATATCTAATCTTGGAAAATTGCACCGACCCAACTGTTATTGTCATCATTAAGTACTACAAATCTATCATATACTTTTGTTGGATTGGGCTGCCCCCTTCATTTTGTTTTCCTTGGATTATATTGGGGACTATGACCATTGTTATGATATGGAAATGCATGAATAGAGCATGGTATTTTGTATGAATATTGTGACTTTTGTGGTCAGAGGCCTGAGTTTCTATGATCTAGTGGATGTGTGACAATTGTGTAGCACAAATGAGAATCACACTCAATAGAAAGAGTACGGAGAGCATTGAGTGATATAAACAATATGCCATGGTGGGCATTCTGTGGGAGGTCTGTTGAGGGTTATATATGTCTCTATTCATATTCGTGAGTGATGATGGCTAAAACAATTCATTACATCCTTGGTGCTTAATTTGGGATATGCATTGAATGCTAATCATCCTTTGATGAAGTCTCTTGACTTCATGTGAGGCTGAAGGATTTTTTTTGCGATCAGCTGTCATGGTCTTTTCATTTCTAGGTGCATGCATTTATAAATTTTCTTGTTTTCATGCAGATCCTCACAGATGAGAAGCTTTATTCAAGGACAATAATTTTGAATAGGCCTCGGCAACTAAATGCACTTTCAAACTTTATGGTAAGTAGAAGGATTGTCAAACTCATCATCTTTTACTTTCTAGCATTCTCAATTTTCCTTGCATTCTGTACTTTCTTTACCTTCAATTTTGATTTGTTAATTTTTCTAAATGCTGATATGATAATGTTTAGAAAAAAAAAAAAAAAAAACTCTTTTTTGGTTGTTCACCTCAAGTTAGCCTTGATCATAATGTAGTAAAGAGTGAAGTTTCTTTAAATAGAGATTGCACCTCTACTAAGTTGTATAAATTTCATTTTAATACGAATTTATATGTTATTGGATGGAGCTAGACAATCTTATATAGAGAACATCTAATAAAGGAAATATTACATCAATCATGTTTACACAAATAACTACTTTAAAGGAGATACACTTTATAATGTGCTGAAATGAATATAGTATGGATTACATGAATAATCATGTCATTCATCTAATAGCAGTGGACAAGATTTCTAGGCAATGAGTTAAGGTCTAAACCTTCTTTATCTATTTCTATGGAAGCCTTGAAGAGTTAAGGCATCAAAGAGATGGTGCAAAGTGAAGTAGCTGCTTCTATAGAAAATGAAATTGAAAATTTTCCTAAATAGTAATTTCCAAGTTATGAAAGATGAAAGGACTGACCCAGACTGGGAATATTGGAGAGGCACAAAGAGTTGAAACCACCATGGGTGTCTTGATTATGGAAATAGATTCACAAGAAACAACTTATACCGTGATAAATTACAATTAGGAAATGATGTAAGATTATTTCTTGGGGATAGATTTTTACATAGAAGAATAGCCTTGTAAAACCATTTGCTCATATGAGAAACCACCTACTTGGTAAATAACCTCTTGAGCAACCACATGCAAACTAACATTTAATTATTCTATCAACCTAATGCCTAACACTCTTATGCAAAACCATTTGGTTGTGTGAGAAACTACCCACTTGGTAAATAGCTTATTAACCTCTTGAGCAACTACCTAAAAACTAACATTTAATTGTTCTATGATTTTTATATCTAACACTCTAAATCTATATTTATTAACATTAACAAAATTGAAGTGGTGGTGACCTAATAAAAATTTGGTGGAATGCCTCACATAATTATTTACTATTAAACCTAACCAAGTTCTAATATTACAACATTCCTCTCCTTATTACATCACAACATTCCCCTTCTTCTACATCACTCTAGAGTCTAAACGATGGTAAGAACATTAGTAACAAATGTCTCCCGATTAATTAGGGGCACACATTGTTCTTCATCAAAGTTGTTTATTGGGGACACATTGTCAACATTGGTCATATTAGGCACAGATTGTCAACCTTGATCAACCACCAGAAACATCATCTAAAGTTGTTAAGCATAGCGTAAATGACAGTGAACTTACAACACATGTAGATAAGAGCCACATACAAACCACACCCTCTTCCCGTGATTTGTGACAATCTCAGTATTTGACAATTATAAGTGCTTTTCCCCTTGTTCCAAATAAGAAGATTGATTGTATCTTAAGTAGTGTACCATATTTGTAACTTAAGATGGGAACGTGCTTCCATTATTATGTGGATCTTCCATCGTCCTATTTGACCTTCATAGGCCTTAGCTACAAGATGCAACAATACCATTGACATTTGACGATATAGGCTTTGGGGGTGTCAATTACAATTGAAAATGTACTCGTTCCAATGATCTTTATCAAAAAAATTGATTAAAAGCCTTCAAAACTGAGAAACTATAACATCAACAGATCTGAAAGATGCCAAAGCCTATAAATGATGTTACCTTAAATGACGTTACATGCCTATGTTTACTTCATAATAATAGAATCTCAAAACTCGTTTAATAAAGCATATGCGCATTTAATTGATGTGATTAAAGACACCGAAAATGACCTTATGAGTGTTGAACTTCGGATTTCTCATATCAATGACAATATCTTCACCAATATGATATGCATCAATCCATATGTAGTATTTTTGCATGAAACATGGCAAGTTCCAAAGAGCCTCAAGTATTCTATAAATGTGTGTCTTGATGTATGTTACTAAGTATTCAAGAAAATTTGAATGATTAGTGTTGACAAGAAATAAATAAAAATACAGGAATGGTTTTTTCTTATGATTTCCAATCTTTAAGTTGTAAAATATGAGAGATTTATTAACCTACTTTAGCAAGATTACCCGATGTTCAATATTAAATAAAATAGATGCCATCTTCTATGGATTTTCCGAAATAATTAGAATACTTTAAATAAACCATCTTATTTCAGGTGCAGATTAATAATCACCCCAGTCAATTAATCAAAAATAAAAAGATTTTCAACATATATTTTGCTGTATAAAAATGTGATTCGTTCACTCTACCATTTTAGAGACAAGAAATGAATGATTGGACTAAGATCTTTATTAACTCCAACAAGATTCTTACATGGAAGTCTTGATCACTTTTTCTGTTTACCGTACGGGTAAATTAATCAACACGTACAGACAATGGAATAGAATAGCAGAATTATATTCGCATATCGAGACATACATTATGCTTCATAATATTAACAATAGTAGATTATTGATGATTTACAATGATCCCAGACGGTATATAAATACTATCCGCCGAACCTTCCCGAAGGAGTCCGTTGGCCACACACATTACATCTGCTACAAACTATTACCCGTCGGCTACAAAATACAAAACACCGACGACAATCATTCCGTCGGCTATAGAAACACCGCCGGGACCATCCAGTTGGCTGACACCATCCCCCCCAAAAAGAAAAGTCGTCTCCGGACGACAATTACAAAATATCTTAAACAAATTAACAAACAAAATACATCATCAGAGTGACTACAACAAGAAAAGTCTGCTTTTGTCACATCACTTCACTTCGTCCCGTGCCTATAGCCTCTGCTATCACAATACTGTGCCTCCTTGATGAAGCTGACCTTGATAGCCACCCGTGCTGCTTTCTCTGTTTTCAATTTCTCGGTACCCTTAGCCAAGTGTCGCTGCACTGCCTCCCATTGGATGATTAGCTCCTCCGGAGCTCTCTACGCATCCACCAAGACAGCCTCTCGGCCAACACCTACTCCGAGTGCCTCTGGTACACAGAAAGTCCATGCTGCAGCAACTTCAACTCTTCTCCACTGGTCAACTCCCACGACTGATATCCGCCACGATTGGGTGTCCAGGGGGCAATGCCCCCGGCGGGGTCGAGGGGTAGCTCCCCCGCGGGGTCCTAGGGCAGCCTTTCCTTTGGCATCATCTGTAACTCATTCTGAACAATTTGAATTTGTCGTCGTTTTTTTTTTTTTTTTTGCTAATAATAAAAAAAAGGCTCACACCCATCTTCTACACAAACTCAAACAAATGAGAAACAAAACTCCAACAAACTTCCAGTGAAACGTCTTCTCCAACAATGAAAACCAATACACAGACAAGCCTGTCTCCACTGAAAATATCAAACCGAATTGCTCATCAAAATCCATCCTCAAACGCTCTCGGGCTGCCGCTTCAATCTTGATCAATGCGGTAGTTCCTGGGACTGGCCTCGAAGCTTGGAGCGAGCTGTTACTTCCTTGCATCTGACGGAACAGTAACGGTAGGGCTCCTACAGAACCCTGTCACATGTTACGTAGGAATTCCCCTGTCCCTTTGATAATCGTGACTGTGGTCTCTGGTTCAAGAACCCAACCCTTGCGCTATTCGTGATATATGTGTGCACTAGAAAGCAGTTGTCTAAAGAAGAAGATGCAAGCAATTCATGTTGAACTCGGCGGAAGCAATTCAAAGAACACCAAGCGGTGGAGATTTGAGTCCGCCGTCACCTCGTATCCATCATGCCAAGTAGACCATTGCACAATGGATGTCACTGCTGCTAAGGATTATCACCAAAGGCACAAAGTATGCAAGGAAACCCTGCTGTACGTCCACAGAAAAGAGTTATAAGCCCGTGGAAGAGAGTTTGCAACAGACGGAGGACAAACCCGCAGAGAAAAAAAAGGGGTCTCCACGGAAAGAAGTCCGCAGGGACATCAAGTGGAAAGAAGTCCGTGGGGACAAGTGCCCGTGGGACATCCTGCCCGCAGAGCATAGTCCGCGGGGACAATGCCCGCGGACAGGTGTCCACGGGACATCCTGCCCGCGGAGCACAGTCCGCGGGGAGAGCCCGCGAACAACCCTCTACTTGCTTTTTTTTTTTTTATAATAAATTTTTTTTTTTGTTTTTTTGTTTTTTTTAGAAAAAAAAATGAACAATACCTCAATTTTGCCTCTGACCGTCGCCATTCGGCAACGACGAGGGAGTCCCCTTTTGCGACAACGACAGAGTCTTCCTGGCATCATATATTTTGAATTTGGATCCGTTGACTGCCGGAGGTACCTTCTGCCCGTCCAAAGTTGATAATCTGATCTCTCCATTGTCGCTGACCTTTCGAATCTGATATGGTCCAACCCATCTGGCCTTAAACTTTTCCACTTTGATTTCATTCCGATCGTCGTACGCCTTACATTTGTTTTGTGCCACCTTCATCGCCCACTGTGCTTGCGGTCATCGCGCAACTGGATTATTTCCTTGTTGTCGGTGCCCTTCCACTAATTTTATGCTGCGGTGTAACCTTTTCTTTCCGCACGGTCCATTCACCATGTACCGGACAGTGGGATCTTTCGTTTTTCTGTGTTCAAACCGTATGTTCTTCGCCTTAGCTTCAGCCATGGCAGCTTTTCCTTCTTCCGCTTCCCTGCATTCCTCCGGATATTCATTTCCCTGCGTTTTGTCACGTTCATCGACCGTTAACATATTGCAACTCGGAAACAGTTCGTAGTCTTCTATCTGCCAGTGGAATAGGCCATTCACCGAGTCCAGGTCGTCGTCATTCGATCCTCCGTCAAGTGTCAATACTCCTTCGTCTGGTTCCATTCTCCTCTTTGCTTCATCGTCACTTTCGCCGTCACTTTCTGAATCTGACGATGCTGCCTCCTCACCGACCATTTGTGTATGCAGGTCAATTGTGAATCTTTTGCCTCCGCGCTCCATTGATAGGGTATTTTGTTTCCAATCATGTTTTACTTTTGCTTGCACCAACCAATCCCGTCCCAAAATAGCATCATATCCTTTTCTTTTTAATGGAATGACCACAAAATCCAATAAAAATGGTTGCGTACCAATGGTTACCAGTTGCGCCCTCAAGATTCCCAACGGTTTGATTCCGTGCTGGTCCGCCGTGAGCAACTGGAATGTAGGTGGCCACAGCGTTGGCTTTCCCAACTTCTTCCAGGTATCCTCCGGTAAGACATTCACGCCGGACCCTCCGTCAACAATTGTCTCTGTCAAAACATTTCCCAAAATCCCCATCTCGACGACCGCCGGATGTTGTCCGGATGTGAGTGCCAGCAGCATTGGGTCTGTTGTCATCACTTCCCTACTGTCCCTTCCTGTGTCCTCCGTTGCTTTTGAAAACGGTGTATGATTCAGAATGGCCGTTTGTAACTGGGGCATTGTGAGAAGGAGGTCACTTATCTTGACGGGTATCTCCGTTTGTAAGATCTATCGTACAATGTTTTGTTCTGCGAAGTTCCTTGCTAAGGTGCCGGTGATGTCCTTCAATTGAGATCTCCCTGCCGACGATGCCTTTGCAATTTCCACCTGTGCTTCCCCCAATTTTCTCTTTTCCTCCACTTGCCTCCGTGTAATTGCTAGAACCTCCTCTACATCCGTGCCGATAGTGATCAAGTTTACTCCAGACTTTGGACACTTGGAATCTTCGTGATCGCCGGGTCCGCACCATCTGCATAATAATTTTGGTGTGTTTGCTGCTGTACAATCCCGCGCAAAATGACCCCACAAATTACATACTCGGCATTGAACGATTAGCCGTCCATTTGCATCATACTGAGTTCGACTTCGGCTCCCATTGTTATTGTTATTATTTGTATTGTTGTTATTTTGCCCTCTGCTATTATTCCTGTATCCTTCGGATGTAGTACCGGCGGCATTCGTGTTTCTGCTACTACCCAACGGGGAAGCCTCTTGTGTGAGAAACACTTGCGGAGATCCTTTTGTCTTCACGTTAAAGGGGCACTCCTTTGTCGAATGGCCCATGATTTGACAAATGTCACAGAATTGGTTCTTTGGACACGATCCTTTAGTATGCCTGTCTATCTTACACTCCGTGCACCACAGCTCACTGCCTTTTGGCTCCTTCTGCATGTTTTTAAACTCCTTCATCATGCGAACCATATCCTTCTGTAGGGCACGAACCTTCTTGCTGCTGCCTTCGTCATTGCTACTATCATCTCCGTCAGGCTCGTCGTCATCCGAATCAGAGGAGCTAGTTTTCTTCTTCTTTGTCTTCTGCTCACTTTCAAGGTCCAGTGCTCTGTTATACGCGTCCACATATGATGACGGTGGCACAATTTTCATTTTCCTGTGCAACTTCGAGCGTAGGCCGTCCAGAAACCATCTTTTCTGCAATCCGTCCGCCGGCTTGCTTTCCATTTTGTTTATTAAGTCTTTTAATCTCCTGGCATAGACGCGGATAGTTTCGTGTTTCCCCTGTTTGGTATTGAAAATTTCTGCTACGATTTCATTATCATCCCGCAAGAGTTTAAATTCTGCTAGGAACTCCTTTTTAATGTTATCCCAGGTATCCAGCTTTTGTGGATTTGTATCCGAAAACCAATCAATTGCCACGCCCCGTAGGGTTGTCGGAAATTGTCTCATCCAGTCATCTTCATCAGTTATGCCATTTGCCCTCTAGATCGTTTCACATGTTTTGCAATGTCGAATGGGATCGACCGTACCATCGCCATTGAACTTCGGCAGTTTCTCTTTTGGTCCCGCCATCACAATTGGTTTTTGTAAACAGGCGTTGCTCGGTCCTGCAACACTGGTGCTCTTCACTCCCACACCGACGGTCTGCACTCCCACACCGGCGGTCTGCACTCTCACACCGACAGTCTGTACTCCCACACCGGCGGACTGGTCTCCCACACTGGCGGTCTGCACTCCCACACCGACGGACTTGTCTCCCACGCTGGAGGTCTGCACTCCCACACTGGCAGTCTGCTCTCCCACACCGGCGGACTGCTCTCCCACATCGGCGGACTTCTCTCCCACACCGGAGGTCCCGATAGCTGCGAACCTTGGTGAAGAAGAAGGATCTTCTGAAGTTGTTTCCTGCGGAAGTCTATCTCGGACGAAGAGGTCACTCCACGCTCGTGCTCCCTCGGCACTGCGAGCCGTGCGAGTTGATGCTCTTCCGTCTGAATTTTCTTCCCTCGGCGAACACAAATTCAAGAAATCCTCCCGTGCTTCTTCAACCAATTCCACCCGCTGCCGAGTCTCCTCCAACAATTCCTCCGTGCTTTGGTTTTCGTCGGCAATCTTCTAAAATCTCCGTCGGCGTTCGGCTTGTTGTGCCAGAATTAAATTCTCTTGCGCAGTACGGATTCCATCTTTTCCCTTCGCCTTATTTCGATCCTTGTCAGGCTGATTTGGCATTAATCTTCATTCCTCCCACTTCCAGATTCATAAGGCAACGGCGCCAAATGTTTACCGTACGGGTAAATTAATCAACACATACAGACAATGGAATAGAATAGCAGAATTATATTTGCATATCGAGACATACATTATGCTTCATAATATTAACGATAGTAGATTATTGATGATTTACAATGATCTTAGATGGGATATAAATAGTATCTGCCGAACCTTCCCGAAGGAGTCCGTCGGCCACACACATTACATCCGCTACAAACTATTACCCGTCGGCTACAAAATACAAAACACCGACGACAATCATTCCGTCAGCTACAGAAACACCGCCGGGACCATCCAGTCGGCTGACATTTTCCAAAAGTTCTCTCAAAAATACTGTGAATCTTTTTTCTTTTTTTCTTTTTTTCTTTTTTTGTGTTGCAGCACGGCTGAAGCCATCTTAGTAGTGTCTCAATACAAATATCAATATCTCAAGAGGCAGCCTTTGTACAATCTCCAATGCTTTCTTTTATAGAGTAAGGAAGGGCTGTTTACATATAGCTTAACTGAGACTTAACAGCTACAAATTTTTTGTGCAAACAACTCTCACTACAGAATTCATCTAACAATAGCATTTTAACTTAAGCTTTCAACCAAGAACTTATGCATGAGTCTGTATATATTATGCATGCCATTTTTTGAACTTTTTCTTGGTAATAGTATTACTTGCTTTGCTTTTGACTGGAGCTTTGAACCAGTGGGGTCATATATGGGGGACCCAATCCCTGTTTGGCATAAAAACTTATTTGAGTTTTAAAATTCCAAAATTTTATTGTTGCTGAGCCCTTTTTTGTATTCCAAGTATTCAACTAGACACTTGGAAAGCTTTTCATTGTTTGGCCCTCTTGGAAAATTGACTTGGAGCTTAGTGTTGATGTTCATAGTTTTGAACTTCTCTACTGCTTCCTCATCCATCGTCTGACAAAGATCTTCAATCTTATTCGTTAAAACTAGACGAGACTCTTGTACCAATGCAGTATTTTGCTGGTTCATATCTACCAAATTTGGACTCATAACTTGAAACACAAAATCTTTAAAATCATCTCTGAATCTATGAAGTTCATCCTTTTCTTCTGGAATTTTCTACAATTACCACACTAATACATCCTTATTGAATGTAATCACCATGATAGTATTTTCCACAAAATCCTTGTCATCAGGCTGTAATGAGTTAATTAATAATTATTGACCAAAATCTTGAAGGACACACCCATCTCCCATAATAGTGGCTAGCTGTCTCCATACATGTTATCTTTAGTCTGCATCATTTCTATAAATTTGTCCATTATCTACATTAAATAGTTGGGCTCTTGATGTTATTTACTTTCTTACTCTGGAGTCTGGACTACCCTTTTTCATCAGAATGTAAATCCATTTATCTAAGCCTGAGCTTTCTGTTTCAGCTTACAAGCTATCCTCTTCACCTTTGGTCATAAAAATTGGGACATTTGTAGGGCTTAGAGCTGAAGCTATTGGAGTTATTTATTGTTTTACAAATTTTCGAAGTAGTTGTAATTGTTTCTTAAGTTCTTTCTTTATGGCTTTCTCTTTAGCCATCTGCAAACTTAGAGTCTCCACCACTGTGTCTAATGAAACCACTTTGTCCTTCCTTGTGTTTCCACAAATTGATCTGGGTGCTCTTATAGTCTAAAGGTGTCATCTCTGGTGCATGCTTTTCTACTGTGGGTGTTGCAATTTTTGCAATTCTTTCCCTATTTTAATCCATCTTTAAAGTCGATATGTCTGGAGGCTTCTTTAGACTTTCTTGACTGACCATTGGGTGTAATGCAACTAGGACTGAGGGCTGTGCTTGTGAAGTCATCTTTCTGTTTAATAATCTGAACCAAAATTTTGCAATTTTTTACAGTTTGTCACAGGCTGATCCAAGATAATCCTTTCAACATGTTTTTGTACAAGACACTTGAATAATCACTGTAGCATCAATTTACAAATCACAGTAACTCATTTCAAACAGAAAATTAACATATAAAATTGTCAGCAGGAAATTAATTTAACTTTGTATATTGCTGATGTGAAATGACATACACAATTTTTTTCTATACAGCAGAAATATCATTTACAAAGAACTAATATTGGCAAGTGAAGTGCTGACCTGGGCTTGGAACAGTCCACACTCCAATCGGTAACCTTTTGTAACCATTTCTCCTAAGCTTAAATTCCCTTTTCATGCCAGTACAACATCTCATATTTAATGTACGAAAACATTATTATTGATGTAGGAGCATCCTGGGTTGCCTTGTTATCCTGCTCATTTTGTTCATTCTGCATGTTGATGCTGAGTTATTGTAGCTCCAGTGTACGCCAAGTGACTCTTCATTCGCCAAGTTACCCAGTGTACGCCAAGTGACTCTTCATTCGCCAAGTTACCCAGTGTACGCCAAGTGACTCTTCATTCGCCGAGTTACCCAGTGTACGCCAAGTGACTCTTCATTCGCCAAGTTACCCAATGTACGCCAAGTGACTCTTCATTCGCCAAGTTACCCAATGTACGCCAAGTGACTCTTCATTCGCCAAGTTATCTAGTGTACGCCAAGTGACTCTTCATTAACCGAGTTATCCAGTGTACGCCAAGTGACTCTTCATTCGCCAAGTTACCCAGTGTATGCCAAGTGACTCTTCATTCGCCAAGTTACCCAGTGTATGCCCAGTGACTCTTCATTCGCCAAGTTACCCAATGTACGCCAAGTGACTCTTCATTTGCCAAGTTACCTAGTGTATGCCAAGTGACTCTTCATTAACCGAGTTATCCAGTGTATGCCAAGTGACTCTTCATTTGCCGAGTTACCCAGTGTATGCCAAGTGTTAGCATTTGGACATGATTTTTGCGAGCCGACTTGTGGGATTTATTTTGTTCGCAACATTTATGTTAAGATATTTTCTTGGGATGCATCCAGACTATTGTTGGGTTGACCTTCCTTTTATGTAATGTTCTTGAATAATCTGTAAGCCATTTTGGCAAGTATATATAGTGTTTAGGTTTAGAGTTAGGTAAGTTTTTGGGAAGAAGATTAGAGAGCAGAACTGAAAGTGCGAATTTGCAGTTGGATCTTTGAATGTGAATGTATTTGTAATCGGCCGTAACCCAAAAGGCCTTACAGCTGGGCATGTATGAAGATATTTTGATAAATCAATAAAAGTATTCTCTCTTCTTCTTTGGTTGCTGTTCCTTGTGTTTGCTTCCGTTGTGTTAACTCTTGTAGGGTGGTTTGGATAGCTGGGTGAGCCTTTGGCCCTAGTTATTCATCCTTTTGCCTGCGTCAATTATAGTGGCTGATCCCTTTAAGAAGGCTTTGCTGGCCATAATGAAACTTCAAAAAGCTGCAATTAGCATGTTTCAAGACTTTAAAGCTTCCTCGTTAACCATTCCACTCCTTTATGAGGTGTTCTTAAAATGTACGATACCTTCCTTAGTAAGAATAGAAGGAAAGAGTATGGTTGGGCAAAGTCCTAGCAACTTTAAAAAAATATATTAAGTATTAAATTTATCTCCTCCACAAAACACACATTACAATAGCTATTGATTGATAATCCACTAGCACATATGACACTTACAATTTCTGCTGTTTTACTGCTTACACACCACATTAACAAACCTATCGTTTGATTGTGATCTTAAAAATATTGTACCTGAGAATCAGAAGCTGGCAAGTCAAACGAATTTATTATTCCTCCATTTAAGCACAATTGTAAATCCACTATAGATTTGACTCAGAGAAAATCTTTCATTCCCAAAGCCAAGCACCCCTAGGATTTTTGCCCTCGGGTTCAAAGTTGAACTAAAATTCCAAAATTTGCAATCCAGAGAAATAAAATGTACAAGATATCCAAATGAGCCCTTTGATCCTATATTATATTTTCTCCAAGAACTTTCAAGAAATTTTAATATTTTCTCATTCATGTCTTAATCAATTAATCACCTTTATGGCCTCATAAGGTGACTTTATTTCATTTCAACATTTTAACTTATTTACTTTATATAGTTAATTAATTTAAGTCACTTGCAGCAACTTATGGTAACTTAATTTTATTACTAGTTAATTCTCTAAATTAGCTTGTAAGAATAGAATTAGGATAATGACATTTATACAAATGCCTAAGATGGAGAAGGAGACATTACATTCTGGCAGCAAAATCCAACTTGAGCTAAGTTGGGCCACTAGCATGGAGTTGATTTTGACGAGAAACTTAGATTAGCTACCACATGACTCAGAATATTCAGAGCCTATTGAAATGTGTGTTTGGTGTTCTTTGAACACGACAAGTCGTTCTGCTGACTTGGGCAAGCATGGAGAAGATACAATCAAGTTGTATTTTTGATCCAAACTTGATCAGTCAGGTAGCTGAGATTTGCATTATCTCAACGAGAAAATTGAATTTTTGAATATTCAAGTGATTGATAAGTGAAAATAGAATTTGCAATTTTTAAGTACCTCTCAAAACTCTTGAGCATCTTTGTAAAGAAGAGGCATGCCCTGAAAACCTTTTACTCAATAACTTCATAAAAACAGAAGATATTATATTTGTAATATATTTTCCATTTATTGAAGTGTTTTACCATCCAAATAGTCAAGTATTGAAAAGTTTCCATGTTTTGGATGATGTGTTCACTGTTCAGAAATGAAATATCTGAATTTTATGTTGAATATTTCAAGCAAGGTTGTATGGGGATGGGGTTGGGTACTTAGGGTACTGGTACGACTATTTTTCAAAATAGGGGATGGGGGTACTTGCGTACGTCAAAACCTTTTTATCAATATAATTTAACATTTATAGAAAATCTGAAATTGTTAGTCATGACAGTGGTTTTTCAAAACTAGAACAGTGATAAAGTTTGCAAATGTAATGTTTTTATTTAAAGTTTCAGATTTGCAATATGTTTGTAGTAATAATATACAATAATTTATAAATGTTTAGATACATAACATAGAAGGCAGACTTTAAACTCTTCTGACTTGAACAGTGATAAAGTTTACTCTTAATCAGTGTTAATCAGTATTGTATCGAAGTTTCAAACTGATTATGTATTGACTTAAGCATGATAAACAACAAGCTGATTACTCAAACAAAAAACCGAAACAAAAAATCAGAAATCTTAATCAAGATCCTTAGCTGTGATGCTTTCCACTGAGTACCCAGTACTTGGGTATGTGGGCAGGCATACTAGGGGTGTGGGTACGAGTACACATGCAACCTAGAATATTTGTGAGCAAAAAAATAAAAAGGGCTTTGAACAGTAAACATATTTAGTATATTCTGCCAAAAATATAAAAATTTCTCATCTCTGCTTATGCTCTCTTGCACTTTATATTGCCAATCTTCTTTATGTATAGGTTATTAAATGTAAAAGCTGACCCATTAACTTTTTTTAAAGATGGACTGTGATGATGGCATTGACTGTTGTGACAATGCAGAATTGTCGATTGAAAGAGCTATATTTGAAGTGGGAGAATGATAACAATGTTAATGTATTGATAATCAAGGTATGTCTATATGCTAATGAAACCAACAGGTGAGGTGCTCTATTTTAGTGATTGGATTATTTATCTTATAGTGATGCAAATTGAGCTCCTATTGAGCTACTCATGCAAAATGTTAGGATGTTTATCATAGTGTTCAAATGAAAAGTTGTTTGGAAAGGAGAATGAATGGAGTGAGATATTAAGTTTCATAGACAATCAATTAGGAAACGAAAATTGAGAAAATCATCTAAATCAAAAGATGGATAAAATTTGTAACATTTAGGTTTTGATGAATTTTACTGGGGGATACAAAGATCAATGGTAAAGAACAGGGCTACATGAGATAATAGGAGACATCATGAACTTCTATATGTTTGAAATAGACCCTTTATATTTACTACTAAGATGATATCTGCTACTGATTGCAAAGCAATGAGAAGAATTATAGGTAGATGATTTATACTAGAAGTTGCCAAGCAATCTGATTTTCTTATTCAAATCTGTAGCCAAGGAACACCTATGATCAAACTACTTTCTTTACTATGATAGATCTATATAAAACCTTTGTCGGTTTCCAAGTATCACAAGCACTGACTACTACTATAAATAGATTTCCAATAATTACCAAATTTTGACATATAATTGACACTGTAATGTCCCCACGTCTAGGCTTATGGAATTTGGAACTAATTCCTTCAAATTGTTTATAAGAGACTTCTTACTAGTCAATGACTTTACGTAAGGTATAAAATCCTTGCAATTTAAGATGGACATTCTGATAACTGTTGGATGACTTAATACTATATTCACACTTAGTGCTCTAAGATCTTTATTAATTCTGGCAAGATTAGGTTGGAATGAACTTGACACTCAGTACCATTCCCTAAAACGGTCTAAGAGTGGACTGCTGATATAAATATTATTTCATAACCTATAATATTCTGGACAGTATGACTGAAGATCCCCTTTTTGGCACACTCTATTGGCGCTGGAGCGCACACGGTGCTGAGACTGTAATGTCCCCTCTTCCAGATTAGGTCTGAATGTTGTAACCTTTAGAATCTGGATACTGATTTATCCTTAACGCTCTATTTAGTGTTCTATATCAACATTTCACTATCTCTACATCTTATACAAATCTCTTATATTCCCTTTTCAATTCTAATGAACGTTGATTTCTATGAATGATGGCAATGCTTCTATATTTCCTCAGTTATGGTGATGCTGACTGTTTCATTTTGTTAGACAACCTTCCATCAAATATCTTCAGCATTACTTATTCCCCTATTCTTCTATTCACTGGCGTGGTGAGTAAACTTTCACATCATGCCAGTTTGTTTTCTTTCTATCGAGCCTGAGAGGTTTGTCACCTTCATGTCGGATTGTGTTCTCTTGCTCGGTGGTAGTGATTTACTCAACTGGTTATTACTCCCGTCCATGGGTATGACTTGTCTTTCTTCTCTGGTTATGTCCACTTCAGAGGAGACAGTGTTGCCGTCTGTTGTTGGTAGAAATTGTGTAGCCGACGGGTTCATGTCGGTAAAGATTGTGTAGCCGACGGGTAGATTAGCATTGTCATGTAGCCAACGGACCCTTTGGGAAGGTTCGGCGGGAAGTATATATACCCTATCTGGGATCATTGTAAATCATCATCATAAGCATAATGTAATGTCTTTGGCATATGCGAATAATAGAAAGAGTATTGCTGTTGCTGTTCTGATTTGTTGTCTGTGTGCATTAATCCATTGATCTATGCGGTAAACATTTGGCGTCGTTGCCCGATGGACCTGGAACAAAGGTTGGAATGAAGATTGATGCCGAATCAGTTAAACAAAAATAAGAATAAGCTGAAGGACAAAGATGAAATTTGCACAGCTCAAAGAAATTTAATTTTGGCGTAGCATGCTAAATGCAGATGGAGGTTTCAGAAGATTGCCAATGGACACTGAAGCGCTGAGGAATTGTTGGAGGAGACTCGACAGTGGGTGGAATTGGTGGAAGAAGCAAGGTAGAAATTTTTGAACTTGTATTTGCCGAGGGAAGAGAATCTAGACAGAAGGGAATTAACTCGCATGGCTCAGAGTGTCGAGGGAGCATGAGCATGGAGTGAACTCTTCGTCTGCGATACACTTCCGGAATGGGAAGACCCTTCTTCATTAGAGAACACAGTTGTTGGAGATAAGACAACTGTTGGAGAGAGTGCCGGTGTGGGAGTGCAGAGGGTTGGTGTGGGAGTACAAAGTGCCGGTGTGGGAGTAAATAGTGCCAATGTTGCAGGACCAAACAACGCCCATGCACAAAATCCAGTAGTGATGGTGGGACCAAAGGAAAAGTTGCCAAAGTTTGATGGCGATGGTACAGCCGATCTGGTTCGACATTGTAAAACCTGCGAAATGATTTGGAGGGAAAATGGCATAACCGATACAAACGAATGGGTTCAGTAGTTTCTGGCCACCCTACAGGGTGTTGCAATTGACCAGTTCGTCGATGCAGATCCCCAAAAATTAACCACTTGGGACAACCTTAAGAAGGAGTTTACTACTGAATTTCAACTGCTCCGCGATAACAATGAGATTGTAGCCGAGATATACAACACAAAACAAGGAAAAAATGAAATAGTTCGAGTTTACGCCAGGAAATTAAAAGACTTGACAAATAAAATGGAAAATAGGCCAGTTGATGGGCTGCAAAAAAGATGGTTCATTGAAAGCCTACACCCGAAGTTGCGGAAGAAGATGAAGACTGTGCCGCCATCGTCATACACTGAAGCATACAATCATGCAATGAACTTAGAAAGTGAGCAGAAGACAAAAAAGAAAAAGAAGAGTAGTTCATCTGATTCAGATGATGACGCGTCCTTGGGAGAAGATAGCAGCGATGATGAAAACAATAGTAAGAAGGTCCGAGCCCTCTAGAAGGACATGATCTGTATGATGAAGGAATTTAAGAACATGCAGAAAGAAACGAAGGGAAGCGACCTATGGTGCATGGAGTGTAAGACAGAAGGTCACACCAGAGGGTCCTGTCCAAAGAACTAGTTCTGTGACATCTGCTAGATAATGGGACATTCCACAAAAGAATGCCCCTTTAATATGAAAACAAGAGGACCTCAACAACTGCTCTTGACATAGGCAGCTTCCACGTCAGGAGGGAATGAAAACACAAACATTGATGGTGCCACTTCGGGGGGGTATAGAAATAATAGCAGAGGGCAAAACAACAATGCGAACAATAATAATGGCAGAAGTCGAATTCAGTGCGATGCAAACGGCCGGTGGATGGTTCAATGCTGAGCATGTAATTTGTGGGGCCACTTTGTCCGAGATTGTACAACGAAAAACACACCAAAATTATTATGCAGATGTTGCAGACCCGGCGATCATGAAGATGCCAAGTGGCCGAAGTTTGGACTGAATCTGATCACAGTCGGGACGGACGAAGAGGAGGTGCTAGCAATCACACAGAAACAAGCAAAACTATACCCCGACCCAGAGGAAGAAAAGAAGAGGCTGGAGAAAGTACAGAGGGAAATTGAGAAAGCAACATAAGTGGAGACATCTCAGTTGAAGGACACCACAGGCACCTCACCAAGGAATTGCGTAGAACAGAACATTGTACGATAGATACTACAAATGGAGGTACTCGTCAAAATCAATGATCTGTTGATCACAATGCCTCAGCTCCGATCGACACTCTCAAATATCACACCAACTACCAAGTTACCAGAACTAGGAAGAGGGAAGGAAATTGCTGCCGGTGGAGAAGACCCAATGTTGTTAGCCCTCACATCCGGATGGCATTCGGCAGTCGTGGAGATGAGGGTTCTGGGAAATGTGCTGACGAACACAATTGTCGACGGAGGGTTCGGCGTGAATGTCTTACCCAGGAAAAGGAAAGATCCCACCGTACGACTGCGTAGAAAGAAAAGCTTACGACGAAACACTGATATATTAGAAGGGTGCCGATAGTAGGGAAAACACATCGTACAGTTGGCACAAGAAATAAAGAGAACAGGCTTAATAAAAACTTCAGCAATATAGAGTGAAGGTTCTAAAATCAAGAATATAGTTATTGACGGCAAGGGAATCCAGCCGACGAAATTGTAGGCACAATGGGCCACGGAGGTGACATAGAACAGACGCAAAGCGTGGCGTGATAAGCACTTGGAACTGAATAGGTTTCACTCGGGGCAGTTGGTGTTGAAGTATGACGGACGAAATAAACCATGAAAGTTTAAGGTCAGGTGGGTTAGGCCATACCAGATCCGCGAGGTAGCTGACAATGGAGCAATAAAATTGTGGACCTTGGACGGATAAGAATTGCCTCAGGCAGTCAACGGGTCGAAGCTGAAGATGTATCATGCTAGGAAGATTCCCTTGTCACACAAGGACGAAGTTCGAAAGACTCCCTCTTTGTCAAATGACGGAGTCTGGAGGGAAAATTGAGGTTGTATTTTTGTTTTTAAAAAAGAAAAGAAAAAAGAGAGAATAAAAAAAAAAGAAAAAAGAAAAAGGAAAGCAGAGGGAAAGAAGCAAAGTTAAAGAGAAGAAGAGAGACAAAAGTGTGCCCGTGGGCACATTTGCGTACTGCTGCTCCACGGGTAGGTGGTCTCGCGAACACCTGTCCTGCGGGCAGCATGTTCCGCGGGTGGTCCCGTGGACACCCCTGCGGGTGTCTTGTTTTCCCACGGGCTCCTATTGTTTTCCTTGGATGTTTTCATCTTCCCATGGATGTTTTTGTGTTCCGGTTGATGTTCCTTACCTTCTGCGGATGCCTATTGTTTCCCCGTGGAATAACTTCTTATTCGGCTGCCTGTTTATGCCGACAGTTATTATGCTACTCTTTTGCAGGTTCTTTCTAGATTTCTGTTCAGCCGTCGCTCCATCTTCTCTGCCGTGGCTTCTCTTCCTTGCATCCGCAACATTTCTTTTTCAACAACAGACTCCCTCTCTTCCGCAGCGTGAACACTTTTCCAAGGTAGTGAAGAGCTTTTCTTCTCACGAGCTATCAAGCTCTTTATTTCCATAGACAACTGTGCATTGAAGGAGTTCACAACCTCTCCTTTGCAGACTTCAATTCTTCCTTGTATCCCCACAGGTTGCAACATTCTTTTCGAGCATTGATGTGCTTTCTAACCTTCTCTCCATCAACACTCTGTTCATTTTCATGCTCATGTGAGGCGACATTATGTAAAGGAGAAGACTTGTAGAAGACATGCGGTTTTGTTGATAGTGTTGTTGGTGTGATAAGTTGATCGTCGAGAGTGAGTGTGGTGGATGGATTGGGTATTGTGTGAGTATTTTCGTCTGTTTTTCCACCATGGTTTCATTCCTTCTTCCTGTGGCATGTCTCTTCTTGTAGGGTAACACTCTATGCTTCCGCGAAGGTGTTTGTGAGTTCAGTGGTAGGTGTTTTAAATCCCATGGAATGAGCTGTCAATTCTCGTGGTTGATGTTGTAACCTTCCACGGATGCATCTTAAAGCAACAGGTGAATACGACACATTATAGAAACAAAACTAATGAAAGAGGCACAACAACAGAAGAGCAGAGGAAGGAGCCAAACAAAAAAAAACGACGACAAATTGAAACAGTTCGGAATAACGCAGGATGCCAAAGGGAAGGGAAAACATCAGTGGTGGAGAGAGCACTAGAGCAAGCCTTTTAAGAGGGATGTTACGCTTTGAGGCACTTGGAGTAGGTGTTGGGCGTAAGACTGTCTTGGTGGATGCATAGAGAGCTTGAGAGGAGTTGATCATCCAGTTGAAGGCAGTACAGCGACACTTGGCTTAGGTACTCGGGAGTTGGAAGCAGAGAAAGCGGTATGAGTGGCTATCAAGGTCAGCTTGATTAAGGAGACAGTATTGTGTTAGCAGAGGCTACTGATGCATCGTGGGTTGGAGACCAGTTTGGTGCAGGCACGAGACAAATGTGAAAGTGATGTTCTAATGACCCTGCTCAAATTTGATCCCAAAATGCTGATAAAGGTTCAAGAAAACTCTTTGCATACAAGGGTTATATGACTGATATAAAATTTCAGTTTGCTTTTATGGCTCTTTCCTTCACTTAGCATCAATAAGAATGCTTGCAAGAAGACTTTGAATTGACTAAACAATGACCTAACATGAATGTGCAACTTATTTTGACAATATTCAATGCATATATGTGATTGAAACTACTTGCAATATGCAGCTACAACAACTAGTAATTTTGACAAACACTTGGGATGCAAAAATTATAACATTATTTATGCCAAAAAAGAGAACTTATAGCCAATTGACATTTTGTCAAACAATTGACATGCAAACTAATAAGCTGATCATGAATGATAAATACATATTTAATTACACTATATCATACCAGCAACTTATGTCTCCTTTATTGCACATAAAATGTCAACTACAATGCTAGTATGAAATGGTCAAGACTCTTGGCTTACATCCGCATGAATAATGTTTAATTCTGTTACAACATTTCACCTACAGCCTTACCTCCTAATATGCATCTAAATGATAAGAACAATGCATGTAATATCCAAAAGAACCTGATTGTAGATGGCTGTAATAATTTTCTCCAATGCTGCCTTTCTGCTTTGCTTTTCACTTGCTTTTTCTGGATTTGCTTTTTCGCTTTGCTTTTTCGAACTGCTTTTTTGGATCTGCTTTTTTGGACATGCTTTTTCGGACTTTTTTTCGGGCTGCTTTTTCGGATCTGCTTTTTCGTATTGCTTCCAAAAACTCAAACCCTCAGGTAGTCTAAGTATACAAATTAAGCTCAACTTGAAATGGCTGAATACCACTTCCAAAGTGCAACCCTTCAGAAGGTCTTTCACTTCTTCAGTTATGCAATCTCTTGAGAGATATTGTTCTCAAGGATTATACTGAATATTTGCAGTCTTAGATGGTGCCACAAATGCTCAAGAGAAAATGTAGTAGAATTATCAAATCCGGTATATCCAAATGAGAGGCCAAGCCCTCTATTTATTTACTTTTCTAAGAAGTTACTAAGGATTTCTAGAAGCATCCTTTTCTAAGAAGTTACTAAGAACTTCTAAAAACATCCATTATAAAATCCCATTATAATGCACTTTTATAATAAATAACTTTATAAAATAAAAAGTGCAACTCAACTTAGAATTATGACATGTAGGCCCAATATAAGAAGTAATGATAAAATATAAATAATATCTCCAAGAGCATAATAAACCATCCAATCCCCAAATAAACGCCAGAATGACTCTCTCATCACAACCACCCGTCTACGAGAGTCCGTGATAGACGGATCCGGCACGCAAAATGATGTCAGCCAAAACGGGGACATTATAGTCTGCCCTTCCTGAAATTGCTTGTCCCCAAGCAATGGCCGAACAACAAACCAGTCAATCCACCTGGATCCCAAATGAAGTAGTATGTGACATCCTTGTGGACATTAAACCAACTGCAAATCAACATCATCAAGACCAACCACATGTCCTGTAACATAGCACCCAAAACTTGTGCGGGTGATGTAGAAGTCAGAATAACACCAAAAGGCAACTCCGTAGAAGATCTAAGAAATCTCTTCCTCCCTGTATCCACCCATGTAATATATATTGGACTGGAATCCTAGTCATCACCAACATGCATTGAAAAAGATGTAGCTACAGGAAAACCATATGCACTCATGCTAATTGTATCAACAATAGGTGTAGCCGTATCAAAATATATGGACATAGGAACAACACTAACAGCTGCAATAGAAAACTTAACTGAATCTGGAGTTGATGAAATCTCATAATCAACATGTGTGCCATCATTAGAACACACATCAACCACTGCATGCATACTACTAAATTCCTCATTGGATGGTTCAACTGACATAGAAGTAGTTGCTGATATGACAGTATCCTCGCATTCTCGTAATCCCACTATTGCTGCATCGTCATCTACTGACAAAGCTTCATATGTGAACTCCTGACTCTGCACATATGACTCAATGCCAGATTGTGAATCAATTATACTAGAGCATAAACCCACATTGACTGACTCTGCTGAAACATCAACATCATAGCTAGGTGGCTCTATATGTGTCTTGATCCCACTTGAGGAATCAACTACCTCCTGCATTGGAGCAACATACAAATCATCAATATTGATGCCCATTTGTCTAGCCATAAGCTGCAACATCATATCCATTCGCCTATTCTGCTCATGTTGCATCATATCCATTCGCCTATTTTGCTCCTTTAATGTATCCAGTAACCTGATCATTATATTTTCCTGATCTGGACTGATATACATTTTGTCAAACATTTTTCTCTCTATTTGGCTATTCCAAATTCCCAATAAGACCTCCACAGGATGGTAGGACTTATAGCTTTGATACCATTGTACTGACCCTGCTCAAATCTGATCCCAAAATGCTGATAAAGGTTCAAGAAAACTCTTTGCATACAAGGGTCATATGACTGATATAAAATTTCAGTTTGCTTTTATGGCTCTTTCCTTCACTTAGCATCAATAAGAATGCTTGCAAGAAGACTCTGAATTGACTAAACAATGACCTAACATGAATGTGCAACTTATTTTGACAATATTCAATGCATATATGTGACTGAAACTACTTGCAATATGCAGCTACAACAACTAGTAATTTTGACAAACACTTGGGATGCAAAATTATAACATTATTTATACCAAAAAAGAGAACCTACTGCCAATTGACATTTTGTCAAACAATTGACATGCAAACTAATAAGCTGATCATGAATGATAAATACATATTTAATTACACTATATCATACCAGCAACTTATGTCTCCTTTATTGCACATAAAATGTCAACTACAATGCTAGTATGAAATGGCCAAGACTCCTGGCTTACATCGGCATGAATAATGCTTAATTCTGTTACAACATTTCACCTACAGCCTTACCTCCTAATATGCATCTAAATGATAAGAAAATGAATGTAATATCCAAAGGAACTTGATTGTAGATATCTGTAATAATTTTCTCCAATGCTGCCTTTCTGATTTGCTTTTTCACTTGCTTTTTTCGGATTTTCTTTTTCGCTTTGCTTTTTCGAACTGCTTTTTCGGACTGCTTTTTTTGGACTGCTTTTTCGTACTGCTTCCAAAAACTCAAACCCTCAAGTAGTCTGAGTATACAAATTAAGCTCAACTTGAAATGACTGAATACCACTTCCAAAGTGCAACCCTTCAGAAGGTTTTTCACTTCCTCAGTTATGCAATCTCTTGAGAGGTATCGTTCTCAAGGATTATGCTGAATATTTGCAGACCTAGATGGTGCCACAAATGCTCAAGAGAAAATGTAGTAGAATTATCAAATCCAGTATATCCAAATGAGAGCCCAAGCCCTCTATTTATTTACTTTTCTAAGAAGTTACTAAAGACTTCTAAAAGCATCCTTTTCTAAGAAGTTACTAAGAACTTCTAAAAACATTCGTTATAAAATCCCATTATAATGCACTTTTATAGTAAATAACTTTATAAAATAAAAAGTGCAACTCAACTTAGAATTATGACATTTAGGCCCAATATAAGAAGTAATGATAAAATATAAATAATATCCCCAAGAGCATAATAAACCATCCAATCCCCAAATAAATGCCAGAATGACTCTCTCATCACAACCACCCGTCTACGAGAGTCTGTGATAGACGGATCTGACACGCAAAATGATGTTAGCCAAAACGGGGACATTACAGATGTGACAGAAATAGATCTATCTTGTTGTAGTTAGTCAATTAATGTATTTTGTTTGTTAATTTGTTTCGAATATTTTGTAATTGTCGTCTAGAAATTGTGTAGCCGACGGGGGGATGATGTCGATAGAAATTGTGTAGCCGACGGGTTCATATCGATAAAGATTGTGTAGCCTATGGGTTCATCTCGGTAAAGATTGTGTAACCGACGGGTAGATTAGCATTGTCATGTAGCTGACTGACCCCTTTGGGAAGGTTCGGCGGGAAGTATATATACCCTATCTGGGATCATTGTAAATCATCATCATAAGCATAATGTAATGTCTTTGGCATATGCGGATAATAGGAGTATTGCTGTTGCTGTTCTGATCTGTTGTCTGTGTGCATTTATCCATTGATCTATGCAGTAAACACCGTCTATGCATTGATTTACTACTGTGCACATGCCCCTCATACAAATCAATTGTATATTCCAATGTTTGCATTCATCATCCCCTTATGGTCTCTTAATATTTGTGGGTATAAAAATCTTTGTGGCCAATATTGATTGCCTTTGGCTGTGACTATATCTTCGTACTCCTGTACATTGTTCTCTTTGTAAACTTTGTGATGCAATCTGCTATGTTAGGATTGGATCGATTTCTGTTTGCTGTGATTTCCTTGTTGTCTACCTGACTCAATCTGTCTTCCTCTATCTCCGTCGTGTGTCTCCTAGTCTTTGCTATGGATGATATAGGCAACATCCCTTCTTGTTCAATGGTTCTTCCTAAGTGTCTTCCATGTTTCTCCTATTACTATTGTCTTACTGAATCCCTTTACCAGCTACTTTGCGATCTTTTGTGTATGAATGTGTGTGTATGAAGGTGAATGTCTTCCATAGACATCTGTATATTCCCTCTACGAATTGATACCGATGCCGGACTGTATCTGAATCCTCCATTTCGCTCATCTCTAATGGATGCCTAGGTCTTCATATTTCTGGCCCCTAAACTCCTCATGCTTGTTTCCGTCAGTTCTGCCTTGGTCAAGATTTTTATGCCCTGTGCCTTGGATATTCTCTTTGCTGAGTCATTGTGGTAGCATTGCAAATCTTTTGATTATTGCTTTCATCTCTTCCAATTTCGATCGTAAGGATTTTTTATTTCTTCCCTACCCCACCCCATTCTCCGTAGCTTATGCTCCTTTATACTTGTGTTGGATGGAAGAGGTACGAGCTTTCAAAGATCTTCATCCATTAAATTGTATGTTAACTATATGATCATTTAGATATAATTTTTTTTTTTTTTTTGATCAATAAACGGTCGAAGCCTTGATTAATTTTATAATTAAATAAAGGTATTACAAAGAGTCCCCTGTTTTGATAGGCACTAGTAGGGAAGAACGGGGAAAGAAACCCTCCAGTCTTGCCCGGGACCGCAGTCCTATATTATACATTGATAAAAGGGGCATACCCCAGTTTTTACATTGATAAAAGGGGCATACCCCAGTAGATATTATCACAATTTTTCATTACAAACGGTTTCGGGGCATACCCCTATTATTTACATTTACTTTCCTGGCAAGTACTATCCAAATATTGTATCCTCTTAACTCCAAACTAGAAGAAAGATCTAAAGTAAGAAATCTGCTCATATCTGTCTTTTGGCTGTCTAAATCTTTCCTACTAAACTGAAACTCTGTCTATAAGAGCACCTTCCTTTCCATTCTGTGCCAACTGTACCTATCTTTCTAAAATCTTTTCAAAGAACTGATTAGTCACAAACAACTCTGACTGATAATGATGATCTTTCAGCATCTATACTAAAACCTATTCTGAAAACCTATCCAAAAAATACCTATTCTTTCCAAATTTAAAATCAAAATATAAGAAAGGGAGGGAAATTTTAGAACCAAAATGGAATATCTCCAGATCATTACCTGTGAACCACCAACTGCCGGGGAAGCAGTAATACAGTGATGACAATTTTACCAAGACATAGATATTATAAAAACCTCAAGTCATAGATTAATCGAAGATGTCTTCTCATAGCATATATTTTAAAAGACCATACCAGTAGACTAAATCTCTATCCAAATTAATTCCTAAGAATTATCCAATAATCCACTCTTTCACGAAGGCTTGAGTGTCCACCGTTTCTATTTCAATAAACAAGAAGATACCCTGTTTGGACTGAGGGGCTGAAAATAAATGCTCCAGCAATTTTATCGAGTACTCCTCCAACAAAACTAAACCTCATTAATCTTGCTCAAAAAGGAATATCTGGATATCTCAATAGAAGCCTAATTCATACAGCGAAATTTTAAAGAGCATATCCTCTAATTTAGATCAGAACACTGATATTTATCTATGATAATCCCATAAACCTGATAGGAAACAAACGGAATACAGTCATATTAGGAAGCATTTATGAGATGAAGATTCTGTTTAAGCACTTTTTAAAAAAATACACTTACAGGAAATCCAGAAGAATTAGTTAAGCACTATTCTAAAAAGAAGCAGAAGGAACCCAGAAGTGATTTAGCATAGAGACGAATTAGCTTTATACTATTCATTGATTAGAGGATTACTCCATAAAGTCCTAATTTTAGCAGATGATCAGTTACTCACAGCCAACCACTGCACCTACTGCATTCAGGCTTTAAACTGAAGACTACTGTTTAACAGACAAAACAACATATACAAGTTTTCATCCAATACCAAATTATAGGGGGTTTTGATCTTTCCGAATACTATCATATTCATTAGATACAACTTAGAAAAGTTTCTTATATGAGAGCAAATTAGACCCTAGACCCCCAGTATACCCAAATCATCAGAAAAAACAGAGCGCAAAAAAAGGAGTTATCTATCCGTCCGATACAGAATTTGACATATTAGTTTATGCGACTGCTGAACTGATCCAGAGTCTAAACAAAACCTAAGTCCAGATTCTACGAGCTATATTATCAAATTACATATAAAAGTCCTTAATACTGAAAAAACCTACCCTATCCTTATTCTTTCCGTGTAACCATAAGCACTTCGGGTTCATCTTCTGTATCATCCATGGCCATATTCATGGGTATTTCGATTCGTAGTGAGACCCTGCTCTTTTTTTCAGATTTGAGGATGTCGAAATTGATAGCATTCAGATCGTCGAAGGAGACTCCCGGCTCAATGTAAGCATTAAACATTTTGAGGTAATTGTAAGCCCATTCGTTGCTGTCTTCTACAATGATCCCTCTCCAGCGTAAAAGGAAATTAATGCTGGCTTCCATACGGGGCCATTCCTTATAGAAGGCTAGGCCTTCCCTTACGATTAGGGCTTGTCGACGCGGGGCCGTCTCCAATTCTTCATCACCCACTAGGAGACCCATGTATTTTTCAGGGTATGGAATTCTGCCTTTATCGTCTATGCTGCATACGGCCTTTTTCAACCCCTTCCTCCACACCGGGCTGATAATGTCAAAGCAAAGCCATATAATGTCATCCTTAGGGATCTTTGCCCTAACCATTATCCCAATGAAAGAGCCGATAATGGAGCTGTTTGTCCTCCAGGTTGCTGAATAATCAAAGACTTCTTCACCCAGTGCCCTACTTACAGCAAATCTTATCATGTCATCGGTGATTCTCAGCAGCCGACTCCATCTTTCAGGCTTGATTTTTCCTAAGAAAGCCATAGTTCTAGATTCGGTCGAGTGAAAGACGTGAATGTTGGATTCCATCTTAAAACAGAGGGCTACAATGAAAAAGGTTCTAAGCAGGGACTAAGAGGGGAAGAACTATGATCAGAGAACTTCACTCTTAACCTTTCCTTCTGTTACAATCCTGGGAATGCATTAAAGCTTAAATGAACGAGCGGTCATTGTCACAAACTGGCTTGAACTCTATAATTAACATCACACAGGTGTTGAAACCATACTTCGTACCCTGTCATGATAAACTTAGGTCATTCAAATAAGCTTGGGAGATCCTTACCATATCTTGTGATGATGGAAATATGATCATGCTCAGATCTGGCATGCTTGGATCAAACGGGAAATATCTAACTATGTTTAATAATTCCGCTGGAAACAATTTCAGCGAGACATTTAGGGAAAAAAGGACTACACGTACACTTCCTAATGAGAAAGAATGACGCAAATTAGTATCAACGCTGAATAATCATTAATTTTGCTTGTAGTTGGAGGTTTTGGACTTGTTTATCTAATAATTTGATTACGGATGCTAGTTACAGTTTATAGATAAGGCGTTATTTATTAAAGATTATAATAATAGACGTAATCCTAAATCAGTAGTATTCAATAATTAAATTCTTGTTATATTCTTATAATGCTTGTTAATATTCCTATCTTACACAAGTATATAAATATCTCTGTATAGATTAACATATTTAATCTATGATTATATATATATATATATATATATTTTTTTAGTAATTTTTAATAATTTAGACCTTTAATTTATTTTTAAATAATATAAAATAAGTGATTTATAAATATTATATAGGTTAATAAGTAGTTGGATATTGGTATTAGCAATATTTTAAAGAATATAAGTATTTAAAAGTATGATACATTGCTTAAATTATGGTTTGAGATAGTGTGATCATGTTTCGATGAATATTAATGCTTTTATGGATTGACCGAATATAACTGCAATGCATTAATTGTGGATTCGAATTTGAACTAGATTTGGGCTTGGGATTAGTCCAAAAGGAACTTTAATATCAATCTGCAGTTGGTTCTTGATTCTCCTTACTATCTTTAACTTTCTTCTTTTTGTACTTACATATTATTTTATATACATAACTATCTAGTTATTATAGAGGAGAAATAACTGAATTGAAAAATAAGTTTGATTCTCCATCCGCACCCTTATTGGCAAGTTCATTTGCCAGCGAGTTACCTTCTCAATAAATATGACTGATAATGATCTCCTTGAAATGCTCTAATAATATTAACACTTCTTGGAGTTTAGAGTTCAAGACCCAATTTGGGGTCTTTTTTTGTCTGATTGTGTTAAGGACGACTTGAGAGTCGCCTTCAATGTGGATTTTGGGGAGGCTTAATTTATGACAGAGCTGAAGACCCTTCTCCAAAGCTTCAAGTTCTGCCACGTCATTGGAAACAGGTGGAAGAGGCGCTGCTAGTTTTGCTACCCATCTGCCATTCTCATCATTTATGATACATCCTACCCCGGCTATGCCCGGGTTCGCTCTTGCTGCACCATCAAAGTTCAATTTGTGCCAACTTGGGGGAGGAGGGGCCCATTTGCATTTTGCCCTTGCCTCCTTATTACTAAATGCATACACCAGTGGCGGATTGATAAGATTGGACCATTGTTTCTTCATAATTCCATCCCAATATGAGAAAGATCCTTCCACATGTGCTGTCTTTCTCAGATTAGCATTCATTACTTCTACTATTGAAGCTTCTAGATTTAGTATAAATCTGCCTAAATTCCACTCTTGATCTTTAAAGATATGACGATTTCTTTCTTTCCATAATTCCCATACAACTATGGTTGGGCAAATATTCCAGATTTTCCTGAAGACCCCATGTCCCATATTTGTGGGCCATGAGTGGAGGAGCCCATTAAGAGAGTTCTGAAGGGGGGTAGCCCAATTTAGTCAGGACTTGAGCCATTCCCAACAATTTTGGGTGAAAGGACAATTGAGAAAGAGATGATCAGCATCTTCATTGCTCTGTTTACACATGACACACCAATTGGGACCAATTATACCAAATCTAGAGAGTTTGTCTGCTCTCAAAGCTCTGTTCTGAAGGGCAAGCCATAGAAAGAAACTGGCCTTAGGAAGGCAGGCTGTATCCCAACACAACTTTAATGGGATCTCCACCGAGTTCCATTGCTGTGAATGAATAATAGCCTGACAACCTTGTTTCACACTGTATACTCCATCCTTTGAACCAGCCCAAATAAGACTATCTGACCTTTCGGATTGTTTCATTTTTCTATTCGAGATGATCTTTTTAAAGGCTACAGCTGATTCCGGATTAAGATCTAAACCATCTATTAACCGCCATCTCCAACGAAGTTCCCCATCAATCAACTCTTTGATTTTGTAATCTTTAACCTTACTATCCTATAATGATTTCAGCTTAATTATTAAGTTTTCTAAGTTGGGGGATGAGTGTAAAGGGGGTTACCCATCCCAGGAGTCTTCCCAGAACAAGGCTTTATCCCCTGCAGCCACGTCCTACGTTAGGTATTTGCTGATAATACCCCTACATTTTACCATGAAATTCCAGCATTTCGACCCTTTAGGAAAATTTCCCATCCTGAACAGCGATTCCGGCTTCGTTGGATCCAGATATTTATAATATAAAATTTTAGCCCATTTGTGCTCATTTTCTTGATATAGCCTCCATACAAGTTTAGCTCCCAAAGCCTCATTTTGCCATTGTGGCTTCCTCAATCCTAAGCCTCCACATTCTTTAGGTTTGCATAAATTGTCCCATTTAATAAGAGCGAGTTTCTTATCATCTTCCTTATCCTTCCAAAGGAAATTCCTAAGTTTGGATTCAAATCTCTTGGACATCCAGTTTGTGAGAGGAAGACATGCCAAAGGAAAAATTGGAATGGCTGAAAGGACTGATCGGATCTTAGTAATCTTACCAGCCTTAGAAAGCCATTTATTCTTCCAACTTCCAACACGCTTATCAACCTTTTCAATTGTATCCTGCCAAACTTTGGTATATCTCGAGTTCTTTTCCAGGGAGATACCCAAATACTTGCATGGGAACATACCCTTTTTATATCCCATAATTCCACAAATCTTGTTTTCCATCTCCGGAGAGGTGTTCATGCAGAAAATTTTGGATTTTTCTTTATTAACCTTCTGACTTGAAGCATCCATATAATTTTGAAGTATACTTTTAAAACCCATAGCTTCTTGGATAGAGCTCTTGCCAGGTAGAATGGTATCATCTGCATACTGTTGATGGGTAATGTTAGGGAGATTTCTGGTAACAGAAATCCCAGAGATCTTCCGTAGCTGATAAGCATAGGAGACTGCTCTACCAAAAGCTTCAGCCATTAGAATGAAGAGAGAGGGAGATAGAGGGTCTCCCTGCCTAATACCCCTGGAGGTTTCAAAGAAACCTTTAGGAGTCCCATTTATGAGAACAGAAATCTTCGGAGTAGAGATAAACTTGAATATTAGATTTACCCATTGATGCGAAAAGCCGAATGCTTCTAGAACTTTACAGAGGAAATGCCAATCAACCATATCGTAAGCCTTCTGTATGTCTAATTTCATAAACATACATGCTTCCTTATCTATGGCAGCCGAGTGAATAACTTACTGAATTATGAGTATGCCATCCAAAATAGATCTTCCTGGAACAAAACCTGTCTGTTCTTCAGAAATCAATTTTGGCATGATTGCCTTGAGTCTATTAGCTATAACTTTTGAGTAAATTTTGTAAATGGTGTTACACAGAGCTATAGGACGAAAATCTCCAGGATGTTCCGGACATTCCTTCTTAGGGATTAGTGTGAAGAATGAATAATTGATTTCAGCCAGCAAGGATCTACCATTTCTTGAAGCTTCAATTGCTCTCCATAGGTCTTCTCCAAGTATATCCCAACATTTTTGAAAAAAGAAAGCTTGAAACCCATCCGGGCCTGGAGATTTATCTGGACTCATATTAAAGACCACAGTCTTTACCTCTTCCAAAGTTATTGGTCTATTTAGATTTTTGTTATCTTCTGCAGTGACCAATTTTGGAATAAATTTGAGCATTCGGGCCTGTGCCTCCCCATTAGACCCTTCATAATTGTTAAGTAGAGTTTTAAAATGAGATACTATCGTGTCTGCTATTTCTAGTGGGTTTTCTGTATGCAAACCTTGCGGAGTCGGGATACTTGTTATTTTCTTTAGAGATCGGTTCTGAATAGTTGAATTGTGGAAAAACTTTGTATTTCGATCTCCCTCTTCCAACCATTTCTCCCTGGATTTTTGTCTCCAGAAGGTTTCCTCTTTGGATAAAATATCTTCCTGTTTCATAAGGAGCTCTTTTTCTAAAGTGTATTTCTCATAATTCATACCATATTTTATAATTTCCTGATTCAGATTTTTCAGTTTATCTTCAATTTCCAACTTTTCTTTAAAAATGTTGTTGAAGTGTTCTCTGTTCCACCTCAAAATGTTTTCTTTCAACAATTTGACTTTAGAAATAAAAATGAACATTCCGGACCCAACGAAGTTCGCTTGAGTCCACCATGTTTTAACCAGTTCAAAGAATATCGGATCTTGAAACCACATCTTCTCACACTTAAAAGGATTTCTGTGAGGTTTAAATGGTTCTGAAATCTCCAAACATACAGGGAAATGATCCGATCCTGCGAAGGGTAGGATAGAGGATTGAAAGTCCTTATTATAAGAAGAGATGTTTCCTACAATAAAGAATCTATCTAACTTTTCCGCAATGTAATCATTATCCTTTCTTCTATTATTCCACGTAAATATACCATTACTTGATGGAATTTCCAATAGACTAAGTTTGTCAATCCATAATTTGAATTCTATGGATGAGAGCGAGAGATGTTGAGGGGGTATGTAGGTTGGGGGGGACACTGGTTTTAAATTAGATTCAACATCTGGAAGATTAGAAGGCAATGAGGCGCTTCCCGGAGGGGACATAGTTTTGAATGAATTTGGATATACATACTTAGTCATGTTAAAAACCCGGATCTCGTTATCAAGTTGTTCTACCGTGAAGATAGGCAATTGGGAACGCGTTCCAAATTGGTTTTTGATACCAGAGGGAGCTTCCGCATTAATTTTAAGTCTTTGATGCCCTCCTTCCTGACGGAAGCAGGTAGATTCGTCCATAGATTTATCCAGTACCTCAAATCTGTTGGCCGTGGAGACATCAAACCTTGCATCTGTTTTTCCATTTTTTAGGTTATGAATTTTGCTCCGGTTTGCTGGAGAACATCCATGCCTCGCTTCTTCGATGGCGCACGCATTCCTGGAGTGTCTCCTTTTGTTCCTCTGCCCTCGATTCGGGCCTGGATAACTGAACGAGATCTTCGCTTTCGGCATTTTCGCAAGCAAAGCTTTTTTTTTTCTCCAACATGCGATAAATTTATCTTTTTTTATTTAGATATAAATTATTATACATCATTATAGATATATTTTATAATATATTTATATTGTAGATTTCCAAATTGATGATATTTATAATAATTATGGTATTTGAAATATATTGTTTCATTATAATATTACTTTAATCCTTTATTTATTATAAATATTATTGATTTTATTTGTAGTTATATATTTTCTTTTAATCATTTAATTATATATAAAATTCTTATAATTGTTAAATTCAATCTCGGAAATGGGGACATTACAAACACATAGTTGAGAATTGGCAATTGAACAAGCATAATCAAGAGAAGCCAACTGCATCATCCTTGCCAAAATTAAAGTCTTCGTAGATGAGAAAAATGAACTTTAGGGTCAGGGAAATGAGACATTCAAGATCTTCATAAATAGGAGTTTTATTCAAACTATAGAGAACGATGAAATATCCCCTTTTTTGAAACAAGATTTATTAATTAATAATAAAAAAAAAATATAAAAGAATTTAAAAAAAAAAAGAAAAAAGAAAAAAAGAATAAAGCTGAATAGAACTAAAATTTAGTTTAATGAATGTTCAAAAGGCATGATATGAAAAGTTGTGACTTCCTCAAGCATGGCATATAATATAAGATAAATTTATTAATGTCCAACAAGAGACCACCAAAAGGGTCTAAGGGGGACGCTTACAAACAAGGAAACAACCAACGATAGGCGCGCCCAATGGTGCCCGGGAAAGAGTGAACAAGAAAGGTCCTTCCTCAGTGGGAAGAAGTCCAATACTGAAGGGTACGGTTTGGGGTGACCACAAATGAATAGAGAATAAAATGAGGAAGTGATGCCTTTAAAATGCAAAAGTTATGAGGGGTTGTGACTCTCTCAAATGGTTGTAATTGTGAAAGGGTGTAACTCTTTTAAAGGGCAGCAATAATGAAGGGTTGGCTCTTGAGAATGGCAGGGATGATGAAGGGTTGCGACTCTCTTGAAGGGTGGTAATTGTGAATGGGCATGACTTCTTGCCAAGGGGCAGACACGATGAAGAGGTGTAACTTCAACCTCACATTGGAAGATATAAAGGGAAAGAACATTTCATTTGAGGAGGATCCAAGGGAGATCAATTTGGGGAAACAATGTATATTGTCAAAGGCAACAATGAAAAGTAACGATTCCAATTCTCATGAAAGGTAAAGGCTCCTTCACCAATAAAGTTTGAAGGAGAAATCACTACGAGCATTTAAGAGATTTATCTATCAATACTCATCAATGCATCAAACAAGCACACCCTCAATTATCACTTTTTGCTCTATGAATTCCTATTTATCCAATCATCATGCACTGATATATCAAATCATCAAAACAGAGGAAATCATTCAATCACGATAACATTTTAATTGAGAATCAAACAAATAGATCTGCAGTCAATTCATCCATCAATTCAGTCAGTCTATAGTAGTCATTGAAACATTAACCCAGTGAGGCACTGAAGACGACATTAGCATTCATTCAAGCAAGAACTGCCTGTAACATACCCTACTAATTCTACCTTGAATTTTTTAGTTTTGATTCAGCAACATTTTGTCAAACAGTTGGTGTGCAAAGTCTGATTTGTAATTTCTGAGTTCTTGTTCAGATGTTATAATATTTCTCTGCCAAACAATGACCATATGATCTGAAGAATAGCAAGGACAAATATCTTGGCACTTGAACACTACTACAAATATGCAATGTAAAGAGTTCTTATGGACTGATCGTTAATGTTCCGTACACTTATCCTCTATTCAAGATATACAAACTTCATATAGCTGTGTACAAAAGTGACTGAGTTTGTAGTGCAAAGACTGTTACACAGTGACTGAATATGCAAAACTCTTTATAATTATGACACCTATACATTCAATGAACTATTATAATCGGGTGTAGAAGAACCTGGAAATAATATGATCGCTGTTGTTCGAAATTTGAGGATGGATGTCCAGTTCAGCAACCCATCTAATAGCTGCTCGGTTAGGGTATGAAATATGACCTCCAAGTACACAGAATGAGGATTGTTCATGCGCACTATTCACATGCACTGTTCACACGCACTGTTCACGCGCACTGTAGCAGCACTGTTTACCCACAAACCTGCTCCAAATCTCACCTCCAAATCTGCTGTCCATGCTGTTCAATGTCTGCAATGATAATCCTTTGGAAATGGAACAATTTCAATCTTACCTGTAGCTGAAAAATTGAAGCTGAATGCACACAGTATGAAGCTAATAGATTCTTAAATCCCTTGACTCTGTCTTCCAAGAGCGAAAGGATTGTCACCAATGGAGGATTTCGTCTCCAAAAGCCAGCAACCAAACCAACCAAACTAAGCTTGAATTTCATCAATTTCTTCATATCTCCACACCCCACTCATGGCTGTATATAAAGTCCTCTTAGAGGGTCGACCCCCACTCCACAAGCAATGTGGGATTAAATCTCATATTTGCATTTTAATATATTGTTTCCATTTATCACTTTAAAGTCCCAAGGAGATCATTTGGTGTCCCACTCTTGGGCACACATATATATAATAAAGTAACCTTATAATATTAATTTAATTGAAGTTACTTTATTAAATAACTTCCGGCATTAAAATTCCATAGCAAATGATCTCGAAACACCACAAATGATAGCTCGTTAGAAAGAGCTAAGAAAAACACATCCAACCCCATCATCAAAATTATCATCCGACTAGCCTGGCTGACTTACTAAAAATAGTAAGTCACATTGTAAATGCCTCCAAACGAACTTAGTTGGCCCCAGAACAAAATCGACTAGGCCAAAACACCACAAGATCCCGTCCATGTCCTTGTTAGCCCCCGGGACCACATAGAAGTAGGCTAACGACAACATATATCCAAACTGGTTAAACAGGGGACATTACACTGCCAGTCACTTTATAGAACAGCAACTGATAGTGTTGACACCGCATTATTGATCTGGAGATCATAGTACAACAAGTAACACAGAAGCAATTGGACATCTGAACTAAATATCACAGGAGACTTCTGAAACTGATGTATGTTCGATAAACCTGGAGATTGAGCAAAGGGTTTAGTGGGTTGCTATATTGTTTTCCAGATTTCATCATAATGAGTGGTTGCACACTGGCTTTCAAAATGCCTCAATGCAAGAATGCTACTTGTGTTGTTGATCTCATATAGACTTTCCAAGGTTTTGAGCATGTCTCTTGCATTTTTCGTTTGAGAAATGAGAGGCACTAAATGATCGTTTACGGAGTCAATCAAGATTTTTTCTTTATGGCATTCTTCTTGAATTGAAGTATCTCCACTTGATCTTCTGGTTTAGATTCGTCTGCAAACCGAAGATCAATTTTTTAAGTGCAATAAGAATTCTAAGCTACCATAAAGTGAAGTTTGAAGGACCTTCAAGTCTATCTTTGACCTTGAGACCGTACACCATTTTCAAGGCTTTGATAGACACACCAAAAATGAGGAGGAGAGAGTAAGTTTAATGGTGCTTAATTAACTCTGATTGCGATCTTTCCTTAAACCCACTCTGATACCATGTTATTTGCTTTACATATAATCAGAGATATTTTAAAACAAAATTTAACAAATTATAAACAATAATGCACGGTATTACCCTGGGAAAACCTTTGAACTTGGTGGTGGAAAACCCAGCAACAAAGGTTTATATTTATTAAATAACAAAGATATGATTGCAATTTTGTCAATGTATATCGATCTGTAGTCGATATGCAAGATATAAGTATCGATCTCTCAATAAGAATCGATCTGATCTGCCAATATGGATCTATCTGAATTGGATAATGAATATATATCTGCCTGTATATATTAATTTAATCGGCTTGTATAATTGATTTGTTTGTATATATGTATGAGTCACGAACTGTATATCGAGCAATCTGAATATAAGAACTCAATTTGCCAATGTATGTATTTGATGCATCTTATTGTGGATAATCAGTCCTTTTTTGGGGTTGCTTTTATGTATTTGTAATTTTGTATACACTCCTTGGAAGAGATGTGGCTCTTGTTATCGTACCCCTTTTCCAACTGTTTCTTTGTTAATGTTAATCAACCTATCATATCTTAATGCATTTCTTAATGTAGTGACCATTTCTTAATTCTATATCAGGTTTTATTACATTAGTCAACGGTTTACATAAATTTAAAATTATAACTATGCAAAGCCGACAGGCTACTTGCATATTTGGTTAACGCTGACTAAGGAGATTCCTACCACTACAATCAACAACACCAATCAAAGCTAATGACCCCTGCGCCTGAAGGTCCTGGGTTACCCTTTTCAGCTCCATCAAAATTAATTTTAGTCGATCCTTTCTGAGGCTTTTCCCATCTAATTTCCACATTAGTTTTAGTTGTTCTTCTTCCACTACTATCGCACCATTAGCTCCACATTAGTTTTAGTTGTTTTTCTTCCACTACTATTGCACCATTAGCTCTGATGTTTATGCTTGGCTGCTTTGGTTGAATTTTCTGATCAGCCATGGTGTACAGAATTCGAGTGTGAAAATGAGATGTAGATGCCACCACAACTTCCTCAATCATGTGATTAATTCTGAATGTTCTCTTCATGGGCTTTTTTAATCCAAAAAGGTTCTATTATGTTCTTTCCATAGTTTCCATTTGAGGATTGAAGGACTTACAATCTACACACTTGATAAAGTTGATTTCCTCTGAAATTTAGGCCAGCTTTCAAAAACAACCTTTAGTGAGTTTTGGAAGGGGCCCTGCTGTGCTAGCTTAGACTTGAGTATATCCCAACACTCTGTAGCTACTTTGAATTGAAAAAGTAAATAACATTTAGTTAGTCCAATGAAACCAATTTTTTTTTCCCTTCATTCACCTATTAAAATTCCCTCTCTGATTGCATACCATGCAAAAGATCCAGCTTTAGGCAGAGAGCCTTTCCCACAACAAAGTCTAGTTGGTCAATTCTCCTCATCCGCATTTCTATCCAAAATTTGATAACTGATTTTTACCGTGTAGTTTCCACTTTTTGCACCACACCAGACAATCTTTTCTTTCTTTTGAGCAATAAGAATCCTCCTATTCTACTATACTTTTTTCATTTACCTTTCTTGCTGATTTGAGAGTCCTATATTCTCCATATTTTGCCACTCTCATTCCTTGTCATAGATAAGCGCTGATATTCTCTCGCCATCTTTGTGATGAAAAATTCCAGAGATTGTGATATTCAGTTGTGTTCTTCAACGCCGGGAGGGCGTTCCAAAAATCTTCCCAGAAATTTGTATTCCTGCCATTTCCTACTTGCCAGGTTATATGATTTGTGGTCAGCGGTTTGCATGCCACTATAAAGTTCCACATTGCTGAACTCTTTGGAGGGCCTTGGATTGTAAAAATTCTGTGATCCTCACCTGAGTCTAGATGTTTAGCCTTCATTACCTTTACTCACAATAAATTAGGGTTATCATATATACTCGAAACGAATTTCGCACCTAATGTTTCAATCATAACTTGTCAATTTCTAGTCCTTGCTCCATCATTATCCTTAGTCCTATACATTCTATTCCAAGCAAGTAGAGGGAGTTTGTCATCTTCACTTGGAGCATTCCAAAAGACAAATCTGCATTCTTTGTTCTATCATCTTGATCACCATCCTAGGTATTTGTAGATACATCATTCTAAAAACTGGTATTGCTAATATCACTGATTTGAGAATGAGATCCTACTGGCTGAAGTAAAGCATCTTTCTGTCCCGCCCATCGATTTTCTTGAAGCAACTGTCAATCAGATCCTTCCATAGATTATCTCTACATCCACCCCCAAAGAGAGGAATTCCTAGATATTTCCTTGGTAGGTTGCTAAGCCTCATTCCTAAGATCCTGCAAATCTCCTGCTATTTATGTATATCAGTATTGAAGAAATAAATTTTTGTTTTTCTCCCATTTGTACATTGTCTTGAAGCACTAGTGTACATATCAATAGTAGCTTTCATAATTCTGGCTTCTCTTGAAGATGCTTCACCCATCATTAAAGTGTCATCCGCAAATTGTAAATGTGATAGGGTATCTATTCCATCAACAACTTTAATTCCTTTTAATTGTCCATCTCTTATCTTCTTGGAGATCAACCGACCTAAAGCCTTTGCCATTATTAGAGACAGAAATGGGGAGATTGGATCACCTTGCCTTATGCACTTATTCGATTCAAAGAAACCCTATGGCTGCCATTTTCAAGCACTGAGAATCTCATAAAGCTTATACAAGCAATCCAAGTAATCCATACGTTTCTAAAGCTAGATTTCTCACACCTTTAAAACAAATTTTGATTCACCTCATCATAGGCCTTTCTAATGTCCAATTTTATTTACATTCTTCCTGTTTATGTTGATCTCACTGAATGAATTGCCTCACGGGATACAATAACCCCTTTGTATATGGATCTGTTTGGGGAGAAACCACTCTATTCACTAGATGTGATAAAGTCCAAAACATCTTTAAGTTTATTTGTAATGATTTTATACTAAGTTATTGATTATGATTCTGGTTTTGATGTTGGTGCGGAGTTTTGATGCGTGTATGCATGATTTTTTCTTTTTTGATTATATATATATACATGTAGATATGTACATATATACATATATATATATGTATATGTACATATATACATATATATATACATACATACATACATATATATATATATATATATATATGTGTATATATATATATATGTATATATATATACACATACACACACACACACACACACACACATATATATATATATATATATACATACAAAGAAAATGCAAGAAATATGTACCCCAACCGCCCAAGTTGGAATCCAAATACGACTGCTTAACAAGAAGAAATGAGGAGAGAGCTTTAGATGACTATGCATGCAGATTGAACTGTTTAGCACAATGGAGTGAAATCAAAACTTTCCTGCCTAAACAGCTAAACAAAGAAAACAAATACTAGGCCTCCCAATACGCTCACCAATGGATGCAATTTAGATGCCAAACTCTTTAATACCATGTCTGTCTTTCACTGGAAAGATATTGTTCAATATTTAGAGGCGTGTTATAAATACCACATATCATAATCATCGTTCGCGAGATTTAATGTTTGAATATTACATTTCTCTATCTATGAAAACTATGGCACTACTATTCTTTTCAAGTTCCTGACTAGAAACTTAAGCCCAATTTTCTATGGTTGCGAGTGTATATATTATTTATCAACTTTTATATGATCAGAGACTTCCTAGACATCAGTTAAGTGGGATAGAGGTGCACGATTTAGTTTTGCGCGTAGAAGAGGGCCAAGCTTTCTATGCCAAGGAAAAGAAGAAATGAGCAAAAGTAATGTTGGAGAAGCAGTTGCATTTGGATCCCAAGAGAGCACTCGTGCAGAACCCAAGGGCATCTGCGCATCTTTGTGCACCAACACTAGCATCCGGGGCAAACCTAAGCGCATCAGTATCTTAGATTTTGTATATTGTGTTGCAAAGTGAAATTGCTCTAAAGTCCTCAAAGGTGGCCCTCTTAGTCCTCTTTGGGATGATGGAAATGAAAGTATTATTGAAGTGCTTCAAGATAAAAATACTCACACTAAATTCCTCAACCACATCACAAGTGTTTAAACCAAAGATATCCCAAAGATTTTGATGGCCGGGAAGCCATCTAGTTGCGGAGCCTTCTCTTCACCCAAATAAAAAGGAGAAGCTTTAACTTCTTCCTTTGAACAAGACTCATTAATATTGCATTTTGTGCTTTAGATACACATTTGGAAATCACATCAAGAATATCTTAATTTGATCAAATAAGAAAATATTAGAGAAATATCTCACTACCTCATTGTTTATCTCCTTCGTAGTTTGAAGTGTATTGCTGGTTGGATCCTTGATAAAATATATTTTGTTTGAGACCTTTTTACTTTCATTGAATTATGAAAGAATTTAGTATTTCTATCATTCTCCCTCAATGAAGCCTCTCGTGACTTCTGTCATTAACAAATTTCTTCTCTTGCTAATAATATGGAATATTGTTTTTTTAGCAGTTTCCAAGTCTGATAATCTTCTTCACTCTTGCCATTATCAGTCACTTTTGGATTCAGATCATCTAATCCTTTTTCAATTTTAAACTCTTCTGCAAACATATTTTTAAAAAACTTCCCATTCCAAATTTTCAATTGTTCTTCAATGTATTGTAGTTTTGTGAGAAATACAAATGCCTTGTTACTTGTTACTTGTTCTTGAGGGGGCAGAGGTCCTCCAATTTGCAATTTTTTCTTTGAATCCTTTAGCACACATCCACATATCTTTGGATTTGAAAGGGAACCTCTCTGGAGCAACATTATCTTGAATGTGCACACTAATTGGTTAGTGATCTGATCCTATAATAGGAAGGATTTCCGCTATGCACGTCCATTTTGTCTCAACCCAATTTCAACCTAATAAGGATCTATTCAGCTTCTCTGCAATGTTTAAAATCCACTCCTATTAGTCCAAGTAAACTCCCCATTTATAAACTCTAACTCTATCAACTCATTGCCAGTAATAAAGTTTACAAAATCTTTTTGACTTTGGCTAGATCATCCTGAAGAGCACACAATTATACTAAGAGGGCGGGCGCGGGGGGGAGGGCGCAGGTGTGAATCAGTATAATAACAACTTTGCCAATTAAAACTTTTATCGAAACAATAACTTAAAATACCGAAATAAACAACTATGCAGATGAACACAATGACAAAATGTTTTACGTAGAAACCCAATGTGGGAGAAAACCACAACAAAATAATTGCATTTTATATTGGTTTGTTTCTTTTACAATGCTTTTTAGGCTTCAACTTACTAGAGGCTCCAACCCTTATGTCTATGAGCACTGACTCATTGGAAGCTCCAACTCCCATACTTCGCAAGCACCGCCTTCTCGAAGCACCAAACCCCACTGTTGTCTTTGTAAGTACCAATCCATTGCACGCAAACCTTATTTCTACCTTGATAATTTTGCATTAACAATAGATGATGGATCTTTTAAAAATCTCTTTATAACTCTCCTCTTTAATTTATTCTTCTATATCAGCATATACATCTCTTTTATTTGTACATATCTTCTTTTTACAGTTGTATATACTCTATATTTTATTCACCAGTGATAAACTTTTTCTTGCCCATTGTCTCATTTCACCTGCTTATCGAAGTTACATACTCTGATATATGTATATAAATCAGATTTTTAATCTGATTATATATTTTTCCCTTTTTACTCTTCTTACATAAATTTTATTCTTTATATTCCTTTCAAATGATCTATTCCCTTTATATATATATATATATATATATATATATATCTCAAAGGTTAGTTGTGACTATTCAATAATGAATGTGTTTGTTTGTTAATAATACTTTAATATTAAATGCATCCTCAACATGTGTTTAGTTGATTCCATTTTACTTAGCATGAACTCCAAATGGCAATAACTCTTGAATCGTACCCAATTCAAAAGTGACATGTCATTATTGATAGTTTACCATTATTATCATCCTCTTGACATCATATTTACTTTGATGTCGTTAATTGCTTATTCTTTTTATTCATTTTGTTAGGCCTTCAAAGATTGTTATTTTTGTCTTTACAAACTTGCTCACATGTCATGAGCACACTATTGTCCATCATAAAACTCTTCCCAATCTCAATATGCTGTAGCATATTCTCCATGTTGTTGGGTGACATGGCAAATATATCGTCGAGTATACCTTCCAACTTTGACTTCCTTTTTCTATGTCCACCACACTTGTGATTCTTATTGCTATCCATTTATTATAATCTTGTTGCCTTGCATATTCAATCCATTTGATTGCAGTATAATTTTGTCCCTGCTGGAAATATGATGTTTTGTCATCTTCATATGAATTTCATCGCTGCTTATCTTAGTTATCTTGCCGTCGACGTTTTTGATTAGCCTTTGAGATATGACATGCGTATCTTTCTCCATTCAAGTGATTGCATATGATTACTATGAAAACTCATGAACTAGGCTTTGATTGTTACTATCATTCCTATGTGGCTTCTGCTAATAAACATATTTGTTTAATGATTTGGACGCTGCCTTCATAGACTTGATATACGATGAACCATCTTGGAGTTTATGTACTAATCTAAGTTATCGGTTCGAGTTTGGTTCCAAGTTCGAAGTTCAAGAACCAATTCGCAAGTTTGTCAAAATTTTGGAAAGGGGTTTGGGTTTGTGAGTACAAAAACATGTAAAAATTATATATATACATATTTATGAAGCATGAGTTAAAATTAAAATGTAGCATAGTAGCACAAACACATTTAAACAACGAAAACACCATAAACTTGTAATCACAATGATCATACCATCATATAGATCAACATCAAAGATTCAAAACATTAAAAATAAATCATAGCATTAAGTTCAAGTATCATTGTTTCACATTCATTGTTCAACTAATGGAATAAAAATCTATTAATATTCAAAGTTCTTCAATCTTCATCTTGTTCTTCTTCATATTCATCTTTTTCATCTTCTTCTTTTGTGGCATTAGTTGACTCAGAAATAGAGCTAAGGCCAATGGGATCAGCAGCAACAATTGTATTGACATAAAATTCTTCAAAAAATGACAGTGAGAGGCCACCATAAGCATTTCATAACAATCTCTTAGGGTTGTGGATGCCAAAAACTTATTAGATTTTGCAATAAAAAAACACTTTATTGCCATCTGCGAGGCTGAGAAAGAACATAGTTTGAACTGGGTTCGATGTTTTTGGCTTGGGTAGCTCAGGTTCGAAGTTGGTTCAAACCAAATCGAACTAGTAGGCAAAAAGTGGAACCCTGCCTGAACCAGACCCGAACTTCGAACCAGTTCGAATTTCTGCAGTTCTGTGGGGTCTAGGGAGGAACCATGGTAACTTAGGTATTAATTATGCCATCTGCATATGCTTGACTTTATGTTTATCAGGTTCTTTCTTGATCACAGTCATGTTATCGTGGCATATCTCTGTCTATGATTTGATGTATATCCTGCTTTTGTACTCAAACTCTATTTTTCCACAATTGAATATTTGTTTATTGAGCTCTTTGATGCATGTAGAGGATTGACCAGATGTTATGTCTCGCTTGCAATAGTCGCTGCATTAAAAAACACTCTTAATTGCTGTCGTCTATCACACAGGAAATTAGAGTTTTTATAGTGCCACCAATGATAACTTTGATATCCCTCCTTATTATCATTCACATCTATATATATTGCCGAAGATCGATATCTACAGTCCAATGCAGTTTCAACCTGATTCACATAATGTTTTCTACTCTGATGTCTTTTGCTAATGCATATAAGTTTGTATAAATATATCTTATATATTTGCCCCGTTTTTTCACACAGTTATCCATGCATCTTAATTTATCTGCCCCTTTTCTTCCACACCACTGTCCATGCATCTGATGTATTTTTCTGATGCACAGTACTTAATTTGGTGTACTTTCAACAAATTAAAGTCATGGTGTGTATATATACAGGCTAATTCTATTTTCATCTCTAGTTAGCACTATTATTATGCCAACAATTGTTACACTGTTTTTGTAATACTTTCAATGACGAAATCCATCACTGTGATTGCTTGACATTGAAATTGACGCCTCTATAAATATATCCTTATCCATAAGTTTTCACTAGACTCATTCTATAAGTGTTTTTTAACTATTATATTCTATATATGTGAACAGTCATATGATTATCTTCTTCACCAAATAATTCACCTTTTACTTAGTCCAATTTATTTAACACCTTTAGTATTTACAACACTCTTCCAAAACGGCTTTGATATTGCTTCATACCTTTGACATCAATGATAATACTTTCATCACATCCTAGCCCACCTTTTTTCTCTGCCAGACTCAGAATAACCTTAAAATCTCTACCAAGGATGAACACTTCATGTGGAGCATTGGTCAGAACATTTGACATTTTTAGCCATAGTTCTCATTTACTAGCTAGGTTGTTTGGGCCATAAGTGTTAATGGCATAAAATCTAGTAAACAATTGTTTTGATTCCCCACTAATCCATTGCCAATGTCTTTCTTGTCTAACTTCTTGCACATCTATAATAGCTTCATTCGATAGCGCACATAAACCTCCCGAGGTCCCAATAGCCTCCGATAAACACCATTTCCATCTACTAAAACTCCTTTTAAATGTCTCTTTGTCAAGACATTTAACTTTGTTTCTTGTATGAATACTATGTCTAGTTTCGTCTATTCAAGACATCTTTTGATCAAACAAATCTTGTCAGTGGCATTGCAGCCCCTGACATTCCACAGGAGGACCTTCATTGCTGCTGGGGAAAGGCACAACTTTTTTCTCGATTGCAATTTAGTTTGTCTTGCAACATTGTTGGCCATGTTAGGTCTACAAAGGGAAGGGGGCAAAGATCGAATAACACTAATCTACCTAGTGGAAATTATCATCTTATCAAAAACTCTTCATCTTGTTTCAAGGAGGATATACTATTGTGCATGTATTCATGTGTTTCTAAATTAGATATGGGTGTTATACTTAAATAACATTGATGTGCATATTGAGCATCTCTCAAATTCTTGATTTTATGAGAATCGAGCTTAAGCAATTTGTTTGTGATCATGCCTTTTACATATTGTTGTCTTTCACATGACTTATGTTGGTGATCATCCCAATCCAGCTAATATACATATTTTGAACTTTACTTGGCATTCACATTGTAGGGTATAGGAAGGGCATTTTGTTCTGGTGGAGACGTTGCAAATGTTTGTCTTGCAGGCAATTCAGGTATGTCTTACTTTTATGGCCATTCCTTTAGGTGTTTTTATATGTTAGTTGATTTCCAAGACAATTTCTAGTTATGGACATCATATTGTTTATTTTATTTCACCACACATAATATTAGTTTGTGCATGTAAGTTGTAAATAGTTCAGTTGCATCTCATAATTTTAAATGTTTTGTTTGTTTCAATTTAACATTTTATCTTTAACGTACGTTCATTACTATAAAAGCTACTTCAGTGGTTATGAAGCAACAAATTCATGTGCTTTGTCTTGTAGATGAAGTCGGGACATGTTTGAAAGTATTATCCATAATATTTTTGTTTTTTGTCAACTTTATTAAATGAAGACTTCATTATCTATCCTCGATTAGATCAAAATTGTTGTCATCTATGCAGTGCTCTATTGGTTCTTCTCACTAACCTCATAGAATCATGAATTCAGATGTTAAGAAATTTACACATGCATTGGGATAAGCATATTGGTAAGTTGAAATTATTGATGATATGCCAAAGAAAAGGATGGTGAGTGTATAATCATGTAACAAAGATTGGAGGCACACCTCAACAAAGAACATAAAGCCTTTAAAATGTTCCCTTAGAATAACCTTTGGCTTTGGCTAGTTACCAAAGGGGACATTGATTCACACTTGGAGTGATAAAAAAATAAAAATGGAAAAATATATTAGGAAAAAACAGATCTTGACGTTGACAGGAGAATATCTATTTAATAAGTTTTTAATCCTTCTTTTCTCCCACAATGGAAGCAATTTTCTTCCTCCCACAATAGGTACAATGAAAACAACTTCTCATAGGCATGATTTTTGCAAATTGTAATGTCCCCTTTTTTGGGACATTCAAAATCCTAAATCCAGTCCATAAAATATTAAATTTGGCTTAAGGGAGTTTAATGCAAATTTATAAAATGGCCAAATTAATATCATAAAGTGGGTTAAAGGTGACAAAGAAGAATAAGACGAAAAGATAGAAGGCAGTTGAAGAGTCAGCTTTAAAAGTGGCAGTCTCATTCATTTTCGGCCATGCTTGGTTTATGATTTCAGACCTCAGATCTCTCTTGGAGAGTTATTTGGAAGTTTTCAACTTCCATCCAGCCTGAGGATGAAAACCTTGTGCCGGTAGACAGTGGATGCAACCCCATTGTCCGTGGAGACGTCACATTAGGTGTCTTATGTGTGCTTACAAGTTCTTCTTTAGTTTTCCAATCTGACCGTAATTTTGTGTTTAAGATTGGACTCTTGATAATTAGTTATTGTATTGCTGATTTATAATATAATAACAAATTTGGGAGTAAGTTGCTGGTTATTTATAGTTTATGTTGTGATTAATTCACTGGTTACTTGTTGGTTATTATTGCATAAAATCTTGTTTATGATTCTGAAATTTACTGAGGATAAAATTGGAAAGGAATATCCGGGTAGCATATTACACAAATTTTCAAGTAAAAGAGGTCAAAACTATTCAATAAAACTTTTTTTCTTATGACAAGACCACCAAGTCAAATGATAAGGGATGACTGCAAGAAAAGGAAATAGCAAACTTGCCAGCAAATAAGAATAAGCAGGAAATGGTGGTAGAATTATATAAAGAAACAGATGAAGATTGTCATCCCTTGGAAAACATGTTGGACATAGAACCAGATCAAGCATTAGAAGCGAACAAGACAAAAACGAGGAAATGTAATTGGAAAATCTCAGCCTAAGGGTTAACTCCAATAAAACAAAAGTTAGAGCTCGACATCTCAAATGGAGAGTCAAAGGATAGTGGAGATGACCCCTTGGATGAACTAGATGTATTGGAGCCTCATTGCCTTAGCCGAATTGTTCCAAATATTATAAACTATGACCTCTATAGAAAGGGAAAGGTAAGTGTTGTGAGGTTTTCACACATCACCCCATTGCGAATGGGGACCCACTTTTCTTTCTTGTAGTTGTTAGGTTGGTTAGGTTTTGGTCTAAATTTGGTAGTTTAGAGCTTTAAAAGACCAAGGGGTAACGCAAAAAATCTAATGTCCAAGTTGTGATTTTAGGATGGGAATGTTAAAATTGAAGTCTGTCGGGATCATGTTATAATGGGTTGAATGTATTATCCCAAGTGTATTTAAAATCTGGCTATTCAATTAGTTCAAAATTCCCCATAAAGGAATATTCCATACATAAGAGCCTTAAAATCCTTTTAAGAATTGATTATCCACACTTTAAATGGCCAAAAGCCTAAGAAAATTCCATTTTTCTTTATTAAAAGACACAAAATCCAGACTATACATGAATGTTTGTAATGTTCCATACTTGACTAACTCAAGAAATAAGAACAGTTACCCGACAATCTAAGTTACAAGCCACTTCTTCTTTCAAATCTTCAATTATTACTATGAATCTCTATTTGTGAATGTTAAAGTTACACAGTTCGCATGTAGATAGGATATTGATAAGTGTTATACACCTGATATGGCTGATTAAAATTATACCAGTGGATTTTGATATTTAATGCTAAAGATAGTACTCTTCTCTGTTTTTCTATTCTCTTCTTATTATAGGTAACGGTGAAAGCTACAAACTTGCAAGTGTTCTTATCATCACGTATAGGATGTAACCTGTTATCCTGGTCTTGGCAATATGTGTTTGCTCGATGGGCAGATCCAATATGGGATTAAGTGCGGGTGAAGTTTTGTATCTCCTTCTATCCTATCCTCTCTACCATGACAATGAAGTGGCCGGATGTAATTAGCTGGTTCTGCCAATATATAATTATATGAGTCTCCAAAACTGAATCTAAAGTAAGGATATGTTTCGTCTCCTCCGTAGTTGATATAACTTATTGATTCTAATCTTAGCTATTTTATGATCTCACGTTCCCATCCTATTTAATGAGATTTTTCTAAATACCAAGAATATCCATACTAGGGTCGCCTTTCTCCCTTCTGATGGAAAAGTGAGATCAAACTTTTTCCAAGTACAAGATGAATCATATCCAAGCCTTGATCAATTTTTCCCACTTTGCATGTAATAGGCCACCCTGTTTTCAGCTTGTTTTTGAATCCGTCTGCTTGTAGAAATTTTGTCACAGTTTTCAAGAAATCTGGTAGCTGAGATTTCTGATTTTTCTCTTTCCAGTATGGATGAAATGTTTGTCGATATAAAACTATTGCTTACAGTTACTTTCAATAATAAATAATTAAATAACAAGATGAATACTTCAAGAGTCACATAAACATAACTTCAGTGCAATTTTTTTTAAAGCTTCCAACTTTCAGATTTATCTCAGAAATTTGCATTACAAATCAGAGCATCTGACAATTGCAAGCTTGGTAATTACCAACGTAAGTTTCACACAGGTTTGACAAGAATGTAACAGTTACTCATAAGAAACAGCTCCAGCAATAGCAACAGCAGATCGCTTTGAAAATGTTCAAACTCCAGACCTGGTCGTACTGATTCTGTGCCTCTATGCAGTCACTAGTCAGCCACAGCACTGATTTGCAGCCCCTCCAAAATAGACACAAATTATTTACCAGCAGTCTATCTTCAACCCAGCCCTTATTCCTTCAAATCGAATTCCCAAGGAACTGACAATCTCCTTCAAATAAAATGTCAAATACCTCACAATCTGATTTCCACAAGACAACAATTACTGTAGCCGTGTCACTGTAATTCGGCACTGTAGCTCGGTACTGTAGCGCTGTCACTGTAGCTCGGCCACAAACCCAACCATGCTAAATGATGCCTTCAACAAAGACGTCCAGTAACATGTACAACAGCCTGGGGAAATACTATGAACTTCGAACTCTATTAGCAACCCAGATTTATAATTTAGCTCTTCATTCCCGACTACCAAAATTGAACTCTTCCTGGCACAGTGAAATTCGACCAAATAGAGAATAGATATCAATATAAATTACCTTGAAGTTCCAACACAAATCTCAAGACCATGTCTTTCAATGGCATCAAGATTGATAGCACAGAGGGTTTACGTCCTCCAAGCCCAAGGAGAAAATCTCCACAATTGCCAAATTCACATAATATCCAAGCATGGTCAAATGAGAGCTATCCTCTTTCTTTTAACCCTTCCTCACTAGTTCTACGCTTCCCTCTTGCCAATGTGGGATAATACATGAGTTTTAATGTTACTTTTTCCCTTGTACAAATGCCCATGCATGTACTTTAAAAGGAGGAACTTGATTTTTATAAAGTGACTTTATGAAACATTATAATATTTAATTTAAATAGTCACTTTTATTGTTATAACTTCAAACATTAAAATAATATACCAAATAAATTTGGAATCCCACATATAATAGCTCATCGGAAAGAGCTTGACAAAATACATCTTATCCTGCCGCCGAAAAAAAATGAAGGCCTGCATCCCCTGTTGGCTTACTAAAAATAGTAAGTCCTCCCCGAAACCCAACAAACAATCTCCATTTGGCCTGTAATTAAATTTGACTAGGCCAAATAACCTCAGGATCCCATTTGAAGTCCTGGTTAGCCCTTGGGACCATGAAAGAATGGGCTAACGACAACATATATCCAAACTGACTAAGCGGGGACATTACATTGCATGACTGGAATTAGAGGGTGGATGTGTCCTTTGGATCCATGGATGATGTGTTGGAGATGGAAATGTGGACTTAGTCAAATTGTTTGGGAGTCCATACTTGGGTTGTTTTTCCCCTATTATGGCCTTTTTTGTTAGTAAATGAAGTAAATAATGAGAAATTAATGAAGTAAAGTGAGAAGCTTCCAGAAGGGTATTGAATTTATCCCAAATTGCTTGTGGGTGGTAAAGCAACATCCTAAACCCCTTTTAAAGGCCATCAACTAAGAAAAGAAATCATAAGGTTTTATAAAGACAAAGGCTAAGTGGTTGAAAATCTTAAGCAATAGGTTAAGTGAGAGATAGATCCAGTTGTAGGTATTGAAGCTTGGGTGAAGAAGAAGATAAGGTTCCATGGGAGAAGGGTCTGATGTAAGTACAGGCGTGAGATAAAGCCATAAGAATACTTGTTTATGATTTAAATCTGAAGGTGGCCTTCATGGAAGCAATTCCTTGCCAAGATTGAAGCATTTGTTCTAGCTTCCAAGTTGATTCCTCATAATTGTAGGCTCTGAAGGGACGCTTTTGGGAGACTTTAGAAGCCATCAGAAGTCTGAAAACAAAATAATTACATACCAGGTGTGCAGACCACTTGGAAAGGAACATTTTTTTTGAAAAATCTCAGAAATTCACTAAGTGCAAAAATTCACTAAGTGCTCAAACTGCCATTGACTTGTTCTAGACTGATCCTCCATTCTTAGACATGAATATTGATGCCATTAGAGGGCCAAATCAGAGGTATGCAGGCCCAAATCTGAAAGCACTGAAAACAGGGGTAATTTTCCTTGAATTAAAAAAAAAAAACAATCTGAGGGTCTAACCAGTCCAAACTGGTATGCTAGGTCTTCTCCGGTCCATTACTCATCATTTCCAATCATTATTGATCATTAGAGGACTTTGGTAAGGCTGCCATGAGTGAAAGTCTGAGGGCGCGGTCTGAAAATTTAATTTTTTAATAAATCTGTTTTGTTTTTGTTTGCAATCTGATCCAAACCTTGTTACAGGCTCGTGGTAACATCTTAAGGTACATTCTAAGCCATCTGTAAGTCTGAAAACCTAAGTTAGAGACTAAATCTGAAGCATCCATGTACAGGAGCAATTTTGAGAAATAATCTCTTAATTTATCAACCTGCTAAATCACTATAAGGACTGTTGCTGAGTGTTTGTGCGCCATTCTTGTGCAAAGAAAACCAGGTTTGAAGACCAATATCATCCAAAGAAGGTAAGTTTCAGATGCCTGAACTTCATCATAATGATAGGGCAAGTTTGTTGTCATGATAGACAAGAACAAACTATGGGAAGACCTAACCAAATCATCTAATTGTCACAAAACAATATCATTTCAGGAGATTTTAATGTTATTTTGAAATTAAGGGAGAAACCTAAGGGACTGGGCATGTCACACACCTCGAAAAGGATTTTCATAATTTTATTAAAAAATAATTAATAGATTGTCTGTTGTCAGACATCAAATGGTAATTATGACAAACAAACAATGAGAACATCTAACCCAAACCATCTCATTGTTGGAAAACAGTACCATTTTAGGAGATTTTAATACTGGGCTGAATGTAAGGGAGAAATCTGGGGAATTGGGTGTGGCACACAAGTCCAACAGGATTTTCAACGTTTTTTAACAAAACAATGAAGTAAAAGATTTTCATTCATTAAATAGTAAGTATAATCAGTTTCATATTCATAGCAGATTGGTTAGATCGTTTGCTATTATCAAAAAACTGGACCAAAGATCCTTGTCTCCCGACATCAGTGATACATCCCAATCCCATTCCCAATCATTTCCCCATAGAGAGATGTCCCCGAAAACTCCAATGAACTGAAAGTCCAATTTTTCTTTGAGAAGATGTGGAATAGACACATAGAGCTAACAACCAATCTAAAATGGCGGTGAGAAGAACCCACCAAAGAGAAGGTAGCATCGATGTTCATTGTTCATGAAAAGCTAAAAACCTTAAGAAAAAATTAAAGATATGAAACAAAACCACTTTTTGAAACATTTGTGAAGAACAAAATGAGGATAACACAAGAGATTTCTGAACTAAGTAACACAGTCGTACAACATGGAATGACACAAATAGAATTTGGCAATTGAAAATTTCTAATGGAAGAGTACGAAGAAATCTTGGCGAGAGATGAAAGATATTGGAGATCAAAATCCAAAGGAATGGCTAGATCTCAATACAAAAAGTTTCCATAATACATCAAAGATGCAACAACAAAGCCATTATGGGTCTCATCAGTCCTCAAAGGTTTGCTACTTGTTTGTGGATCTTTGCAAGGCTAAGATTCTATAGCTAGGATGGTTCTCTTCTGCAGACTTCACGACATTGGTTTTTTTGAGATTCTCTTGACTGCCATCATGAAACAATTGTTGGTCGCATTAAGACCCCTCACAGGGTGTCAGATGTTATCCGGAGCCCCATCGAGGTGAAGGAGGGTTGCCCTTTGCCTCCTACCTTGTTTGAGCTTTACATTGATGAGATGGAGGTATTTCTTCAGGTACATCACAATGAGGTGGTGATTATTCCTTACACCAGGTCCAAATGACATCTCTTCTCTTTGCAACTTGTGACAACTAATAGTTAACCTGGGTGAGACTAAGGTGATGGTCTTCAATTACCTCAACACCTTTCACCTCCACTTCTTTTTCTAGGGCGCACAGGTTGAGATCTCTTCTTCATACACATATTCGAGGGTCAAGTTCTTTGGCCCTTGCTTCAACATGGGACATTCTCTACAACCTTGCAACAACAAAAGGTATGGATCTTTGGCCCTTGTGGAGAGTGTTTCCAACATCACTTCTAGAACACCACTTTCAAGATGACTCTTATGGAAACTTTTAGTACCGATGGTGTTCTATGGGTCTATTGTGTGGGAGCATGTCATGTCCCCATTTTGGAGGCAATTTAATTTAATTAATTTAATTAATTAGGTTGTCCAAAATAATGAATATTTTATGAGGATGACTAATTAATTATTTTAATTAAATAAATAAGTGATATTAAGTTAATTATTTATAAAGTTATCAAATAAATAAATATTAAAAGGTAACTTTATATTTAATTAATTTAATAAAGTGACTTGAATTATAAAATATTTTTTATAAAGTCACTAATAGATAAAATAAAATAATGTTCTAGAAGTTTCTAGAGAAAGTGGAGAAAAAGAATAAATAGGCACCCCGGGCTTCATTCTAATCATCCAGTTGTTTATTTCTCTCTTGACATCAAATTGTGATTCAGTCACATAGTCTATTGTGGAGCCAAGTGGTTTCAGATAGTCGGTTGATCTTTGGGAACGAAAACTCCCTTGGATTAGCATAATTGAGGAAGTGAAATATCTTCTGAAGGGTTGCACATTTGGAGGTGATACTTCAGTCACTTCAGCTAGGGCATCATTGGGCCTAAGGCCATTTTCAGCATTTCAGCATTTCAGGAGGCAATTTTTAGCAGGGCCAAAATTATTGGAGGTCATTTCTAGCAGGTTTGAAATTATAGGAAGCCATTTTAAAGCAGACCCGAAAAAAGCAGGCGGAAAAAGCAGTTCGAAAAAAAAGCAGGCCGAAAAAGAAGACCCGAAAAAAGCAGGCGAAAAAAGCAATCCGAAAAAGCAATCAAAAAAAAGCAATCCGAAAAAGCAAATTCGAAAAAGCAAAGGAAATTATTACAGCCATCTACACTCGGGGGCGGCAACTAGAGAGGCATGACTTGGGCACTTGAGGAGGCTATTTTCTGTTCAGTGGTATTGCAATACATCTATTCTCTAAGGCGACTTCATAAGCCAGGTCTGATATGTATTTTCATAGTTTCCTTTCACTATAGAGTGCTGTTGTAACTGTCATTTCGTATCAGACCTATCATTCATTAATAGATACATCATTCATTTTTACATTTCTCACAATGGTATCAGCAATCCATGGCTTTAGTTGTATTTAATCATGCATGTGATTAGCGTTCTGCTATAGGGGAGTATTGAAGTTAGATATTTAGTATTGCATTAGTTTTCATTGGCAGCTGTAGGTGCATATTACTTTACCAGCAATCATCATATTTTGATATCTTTGTAAATGCCAAGAGTCTTGGCTAACTTAGTATGAATATTGTATTGGATACTCATTCTCAATTAAGGAGATACAATTGTTGGTCATTAATAGTTGTCTTTGAGCGTTAATATATCATTTCTTATCAGCCAGTTAGCTTGCATACCAACTGTTTGTGAAAATACCAGTTGGCTGTAGGTGATCATTTTCATGATTAGAACTCATATATGCATTCACTATTGCCAAAATTAGTTACATATTTATGTTAGGTCATTGTTTAGACAATTTGGAGTCTTTTGTAAGCATTCTCTTTGAGGCAAATCCAAACAAGAATCACTGCAGCAATCTGAAAAGTTATATTAGTCAGATGACTCTTGCTTACAAAGTGTTTGACGAAATGTCAAACAACTAAAGTATAACGATTTTTGGTGTTTGAAGAAGTTATAACCTATTGGGGTTATTACAGAGCATCGTCTTTGCTGTAGTTTGACTAAGCCACTCTAGAGTGGGTCTAGACCCTCCTTCCATGTATCATCAGATGCAAGGAGTCCACACCTCAATGTATGTCCTGGCTTAGTTCAGGGCCAACCTTTTAGACTTGGTATCATCTTTGACCTGGCTTGGTTCTTGCATCGCCTTTAGTGTTTCATAGACTCTTCTGAGGAGGATCACAAATATTCCTACCTTGCCTACCACTCCTTAGAGGCTATCAAAGGTTTATGATTCTTGAGGTCGGGCTTGGTGCTGGTTTTCTCAGGCTTCGACTCTTTTGGGTTCATCTGGGATCAACATCGATCACCTTCCTCATTTTCAGTACTCTTTGGATGCCCCCTCTCATCTTTTGTCGTCATAGCAGGAGTTGATACACATATCCGAATGGATATTTATAGGTCGTATATTCTTATTACTTGGGTGAGTCGCCCTTGGGGGCTTCGCCTGAGGATGACTTTTTATGCAGACCACTTTCTCAATATATAGGACGAGATCATTGTTTGCCCCTTGTAACTTTCTTACAATTAGTCACATGCACTCCACATCTATCTTGGCTCCTTTAGAGTGGGATTACATCGGCTCTGCATTTAGTTTGACCAACAGTTGGCTAAAGAGGACAAGATTTGCTAGTAATAGGACTCGAGGGTGGTAGAGATAGTGACACATTCTATTTTTTGTTTCCCCATCTATTATGAGATTAGAGGGAGATTCTATTGCTTCTTCAGAGAGACAAAGTCCCTACCCTTCTTCTGGTACACAGATCAGATTTGCTTCATGTCCTACCTTAATTAGGCCTAAGGCTTTAGGACCATTGTTTTTAGAATCACTTCCCCACTAGACCGCACTTTGATCATCTTATCACATCATTTTTTTGGTATTATCCCCTTCATGTGGTACTAAGCGACCACTTGACCCTCCTTCTGGACTTATCAAGTCTGTGAGACGACTTGAGCTCTGATGCAAGAGCATCCTAGGCTTTCTTGCAATCCTACATGTTGGAGCCGAGTGCCAATGGTTTCGGATCTTTTATGTTGCTGCTGAGCTGTCTAGTGGGTGCCAAGTTATTGTAGCTCTAGTTGGTGCCGAGTTACTGTAGCACTTAGTGGGTGCTGAGTTATTGTAGCTCTAGTTGGTGCCAAGTTACTATAGCACTTAGTTGCTGCCGAGTTACTGTAGCTCTAGTGGGTGCCGAGTTACTGTAGCACTTAGTGGGGTGCCGAGTTACTATAGCTAGTGGATGCTGAGTTTTCCTGTTTATGCTCGAGTGTCAACATTTTGGACATGATTTCTGCATTTTGGTGCGAGCCTACTTGAGGGATTTATTTCGATTGCAACGTTTATGATGAGATCTTGCCTTGGGATGTGTCCTGACCGTTGTTGGCTCGACCTTCCTATTTTGTATGTTCTAGAATGTTCTGTAAGCCATTTTCGCAAGTATAAATAAGGGTCTTGTTGAGTCTTTTGGCAGTTCAATTTTGGGAATAAAGAAAGATGCGAATTTTGGAAAGCTAGGGCTGTGGCTTGGGAACCAGTGGATTGGTTGGTGGACCTGAGGGTACAGGTGCGGATTCTTCTTGGTGTTCTTATCTAGTGGTGTATTTGGACTAGCTGGGATTGGATTTGTAAGTTGGATCTTGTTGGATCTTGCAAAACTGATTGTTTTGTAATTGCTATTTGTATTTGTCCCTAACCCGGAAGGCCTTACAGCTGGGCATATTGCATGTAATCAGTTATATCTATGATTAGAAAGTTGTGATTTGATACCAGATCTTGCATTATTGCTTCTTGTGGTTGTGTCTCCGCTGTGTGGTTTTACTGCTGGGAGCTAGGACATCTCCTTTGGGGATTCTCCTGCCTCGCATTGTGTTAGATGGTATCAAAGCGAAAGTTTTTCCTAAGTGTGTTGACAGATTGCCGAAGCTAAGGCAGTTTACACTAGGATTGCAAAGAAGGTTGATCTTGTGGCTGATTGATCTTCTGGATTGGTGGATTTGTTGCTTAGGGTTTGCTAAAATTTTGGAAGATGCCTCCAAGAAGATTGGGCCCTAGGGCAATTGCTGATCTTAGTGATGTTGTAGAAGAATGGATCTCAGAGAAGGTTAAAGCAGATTTCAGATCTGAGATGGAGGAGGTTAAAGCCAATTTTAGATCTCAGATAACATTAATGAAGAGTGACATGATTGCTGAAATTATAAGTGCTTTAGGTGGTGTACTTAGGCATGTGGGTACTAAAGGTAGTTATGAAGAAGTTGCCAAAGACTTTGAAGTTGCTGGATCGAGTAGTGAGGACAGAACTGATCGTGTGGAGAGACCTATTCCAATTAATGCTGGTCAGTTTGCTCAACCTAGATCTCAGTTGAAGCTGAAGCATAAGATGGAGGTTTCTAATTTCTCGGGTACTTTGAATCCTGAAGACCTGATTGATTGGATGATTGGATTGGTGAATTGGAAGACTACTTTGAGCGTGAGAATATTGAGGATCCACTCAGAGTAAGGTTGGCACAAACTAAGTTGAAGGGACATGCTGCTCTTTGGTGGAAAGAACTACAAAGGGATAGATAAGAGGAAGGTGAAATGAAGATCACTAGATGGAGGTTGATGGTGACTAAGTTGAAGGCTAAGTCCATTGCTGCTGATTATGAACTTGAGTTGTTTAAAAGGTTGCAGAAGCTGAAATAGAAGGATATGACTGTGAAAGATTATACAGAGGAGTTCTACAAGTTGACTATTCAGTCTGGGCATAGAGAATTGTCAAAAGAGAAGGTAGCTTGGTATATTAATGGTTTGAGATTCAATATTCAAGATGAGTTTGGTATGCTGAATATTTCTTCAGTTGAGGATGCTTATCAGTATGCTTTGAGAGTAGAGGAGAAGCTAAAGAGGAAGAATCAAGGTAGTTGTTGAGGGAAGGAGAAGCAGGATAGTTGAGCACAAGCTGAACCAAAAGTAGAAGATGAACCAAAACTTGTTGAAAGAAGGACAGGTGAAGGTGGGTTCAGAGGTAATTGTTTCAAGTGTGGTCAAGAAGGGCATAGATCTTTTGAATGCCCATTGGGTAGGACAACTGCTGTTGTGAATGAGGTTGCAGTCCAGGACAGTCAACCTGAGCAAGGAGAGAGTTTGCTGGCTTTGCGAGTACTGGTTGGTGAGAGGGCATTGGATTCTTGTCAGAGGACTAGTTTGTTTAGGACCTGTTGTAAGTTTGGTGGAAAAATCTGCAAGGTGATTGTGGATGGTGGTAGTACTGATAACCTTGTTGCTGAGGAGATGGTTTAGAAACTTGGTTTATTCTTATCCTTATAGGATCGGTTGGTTGCAAGGTGAACATGCTTTGAAAGTGAGGGAACAATGCCTTGTTGCTTTCTAGATTGGGCAATATAAGGATCAAGTGCTATGTGATATTGTGGACATGAACAATTGTCATGTGTTGCTTGGTAGACCTTGGCAACATGATTGCAGGGCTGTACATGATTGTGTAAAGAATGTGTTTACTGTTGAGAAAGGTGGCAGGAAGTTTTCCCTAATTCCTTTGCAGAATGAAGAGCTTGGTAGGAGGAACTTGAGTATTGGCAGTCGAGTTGAGTTGGCAGATCTTGAGAAGGCTAGAGATCAATATGGAAAGCAAACCTATAGCACACCGCAGATGGATGTGAAGAAGCAGAAGAAGAACAAGGGAAAGAGTGTACAAGTTGAAGATTTGGAGGACATATGTGAAGAACCAATTTGGGATTTATGTGTTGAATCCCAGAAGATGTTCTTCCAGTTATTAGAACATCTTTTTGAACCTAGGGTGTTTGATGCAGGAGCATCCTAGGCTTTCTTGCAATCCTACATGTTGGAGCCGAGTGCCAGTGGTTTTGGATATTATGTTGCTGCCTTTAAAGTTTCTGCTAATTCTTTGTTCTTTGGATCAGACTTTTAGTTCAGACTTGAATTGCTGAGAATGGTCTTCTAAATATTATGAATATTCAGATCGTTTGAGGAAGTTAACACTTATCTTAAATGCAGATCCAATGCTCTATATTCGATCTTAATTGAATTAGAATATCTTTGATTTAGAATTCGTTGGATGTAAAATGCTTAGAGGAGCAAACTGTTGTAACTGTGTGTCCTATAATTGCATTTACAACCTAAATAAATATCTTGACTAAAGGGCATGTCCCTCAAAGGGACATGTCGCTTTCCTAAGTTGGCCCATATGTCCTTTCCAAAAATTGGCGATTTCAAGGCTTGAGTAAAACATTAATTACTAACTAACACAAGTGTGTTAGATTAGTGTTTGAATATTAAATACCCTTCTAGGAAGTTGCCGCCTCACAAGAGGAATATAGGAAAATATATAATGCCATACTTAAGATATTTATGATGTGAAGATCAAGTGTGGTCTGAACTACAAACCTATAGATTTTCAGGTTATAAACTTAACATTGCAGAGCTATCTAGTGGGTGTTGAGTTACTGTAGCTCTAGTTGGTGTTGAGTTACTGTAGTACTTAGTGGGTGCCGAGTTCCGAGTTACTGTAGCTCTTGGTGCCGAGTTACTGTAGCTCTAGTGGGTGCCGAGTTACTATAGCACTTAGTGGGTGCCGAGTTGCTGTAGCTACTGGATGCCGAGTTTTCCTCTTTATGTCGAGTGTTAGTATTTTGGACGTGATTTTTGCATTTTGGTGTGAGCCGACTTGCGGGATTTATTTTGATTGCGATGTTTATGATGAGATCTTGCCTTAGGATGTGTCCTGACTGTTGTTGGGTCAGCCTTCCTATTTTGTATGTTCTAGAATGTTTTGTAAGCCGTTTCGGCAAGTATAAATAAGGGTCTTGTTGAGTCTTTTGGCAGTTTAGTTTTGGGAATAAAGAGAGATGTGAATTTTGGAAAGCTAGGGTTGCGGCTTGGAAACGAGAGGATTGCTTGGTGGACTTGAGGGTACAAGTGCGGATTCTTCTTGGTGTTCTTATCCAATGGTGTATCTGGACTAGCTGGGATTGGGTTTGTAAGTTGGATCTTGCAGAACTAATTGTTTTGTAATTGCTATTTGTATTTGGCCCTAACCTGGAAGGCCTTACAGCTGGGCATATTGCATGTAATCAGTTATATCTATGATTAGAAAGTTGTGATTTGATACCAGATCTTGCATTATTGCTTCTTGTGGTTGTGTCTCCGCTGTGTGGTTTTACTGCTGGGTTCTAGGACATCTCCTTTGGGGATTCTCCTGCCTTGTATTGTGTCAGGCTCCTTCTTGCCCCAGGGCCTATCTTTTGGTTCTAGACTTTTCCAAAGCTGCTCGAAGCACCTAGTTGGTTGTTCGGTTTCTTGTTGTTTCTTTCTTTTGTAGTTTTGTTTTCTCTCTTCGGGCACTGTTTGGTGTTCCTATAGTGGGTTGGCCTTCTGTTTTGTTTTAGTAGTCCCTTGGAACCTCTTAGTGGTCTTATATTGGACACTAATAAGTTTATCTTATCTTTATTATCCTTTCACTTCCATACTTTTTAAAATATTTTTGATTGGGTTTTCATTCTTCTTTCCTTTAGGGCATGTGGAGTTTGGATGGAATTGAACATCACAGTTAAGGAAACAAAACCTTGATTCTTCAATTTTTATACTTGCCCCCAAATACTTGTACTTGTTGTGACGTGGATTTGATTTAGGATCTCTTTGATATTTGCTTGATACATTCAAAAAGAGCTGTATCGTGTATACCCATTTCCAAGTCCACTACTCTGCCAAGCATTGATCCAATTGACTTGAGACAATCCTCGGTCTACTATTCCAATGGAAAGTTGTTTAATTGAAGCCAAAAGCCTCACTCTATAAGTGTAGCTACAAGGGGATTGAAGTTTCTTTCCCATTTATGTACATATATTAATTGTTTTCAAGCCACTAAGGTAGTGTATCTACAATTTTTGAAGCTTTCCAACTCTATGGTTGCTACAAAAAAATTCTTGGGGTGAAAACAGATTTCTGCTTTGGAAGACTACGCTGTATTAGAATATTTTGCTACTTTTAGTTTATTAATTTTAGTTCTCTTTTAATGGTCAAGTACATAGCTTTTACAATTCGTTTGTTAGAAGTCCTAGTTGCTATTTTTAGGTTCACTTGAAGCTTTAATTCAATGGGTTGTGCTGTTTAGAACACCCTTGTAAATTGCTACATGTACCTAGTGATTCCATTAATTTATATGTGTAAGTTTTTTTTATGGTATTAGAGTGCATTTTTTTTCAGGGTTTGCTGAAATTTGTGGGTGGAGCAATAAGCTTTTTTTTTGGAAAAATACATCGGTTCAAAGGTCTATTAAAATGTGAGGTTGATGGTTGTCATTAATGTCAACATCATTATGACAACCTCTGGTGCATCGGTAGCTGTGTGCGGGCAGCTTGGTGCTTATATGGTGTATCGGTTGGTTTCATATTGGATATTTTCCTTCACCGATAGCATGTATTGGGTGATGTGTGTTAATGTTGGATATCTTTCTTCTAGTTAGTTCAATAACAATAAGTTTATCTCCACTTTTTCAAACTCACATTTGCCACTTCCCTCGAATTTTTTACCGAGGTGCAGTCGAAGAAGGAATGCACAGTCAAACACACTTGTGTCCAACTATTCGGTATTCTGTTGTCCTTATTATGGTTCGAACAAAATACTTAAGACTTCATATTAGCAATGTTCACAACTAGAGAGGATAATAGATTGCAGACTCACCTCCCATGCTGGCTACACACACACACACACACACATATCATTAAGATGTCTACTTAGGTTCTTTTAGAAAACTGACTCTGGTCTTCTTATAAAACACTATAACTACACCCATATGACAACAATGTCTGTCTTCACTAATATGACGTTTCTATAGCCAAGTTCAATACCAGAGATAGTTTATCAAATTTCTAAAACCATTGTGGCTATACAAGCAGCTACATTTGCAAATCCAACTTCAAAGTCTCCACGTAGATGTAACACAGTTATCTGCAGTCTTCAGGGATCATCTATTTTTACTCTTGATTCTCATTTCTACTACAGTCCACCCACACTAATAACAAACATTCCCGTGCTAAAGAATCTCCCACAATGTTAAATTTGAAGCATTGTATAAAAAAATGAAATCAAATTATTACATTTTAATGCATATTTGGTAAGAAATAGAGCAGACTGTCTCTTTTTGTCATGGAAAATTCCTATCTCTGCTCAATAGCCTCAACAACCAGTGAAGTCATCAGGGATGACAAATAATAACTATAAGAGTTCTTTTTTCTCAAGTCTTTGTGAAAGACTTTTCCTTACTAAACCAATCTATAGTCGTTTATGACTCTTACAATGAAACTCGTCATATCTCCTTAGTTCCTTTCTTTTTTCATGCATTCCATAAATAATTTCATAATATGTTTAAAACCTGTAACGTATGTTCTTAAACTTGCAATACCGTTCTTGCAAATCTGAAACTATTTTGTCCTTATATTTTTTTGGATACCATGTCCTTGTAGTTTAAAAACACTTAAATATTTGTCCCTAACATCTCATATATGTTTCCAAAACTAATGAATCCAAATTTAATCTTTAGTCTTCAAAAAGCCTTCAGATACTAAAACCAAATATGAAAATACCTTGAGGGTTTCTTTCAACCTTGAAGGTGATGATTCCCTGAAAAGTTATCATTTTGCTGTAGTTCGTGCAATATGCTGGTTACCAAAACTCCTCTTTTTCCAGCAAATCTTTTCTTTCAATAAAATGCATCCTTTTAACTCATTTGCCTCCCACCCCCGAAATGTAATTATCTATATGTATTGAAATACCACTACTCTCCAACACATAAGACAAAAATAATTACTCTCTTTTTATTGATTTTGTTTGAACTTGTCAGGTTAAGAGAAATATTAAATAATGTTATTAAATGCTAGTTTGGGCCTTAGCATTCAACTTAATTTATAATATAAACTTATAGGCTAAGGGGTGACGTTGCAAGAAGAAAAGATCCTAGGCACGTTGATTTTACAGACCTAGATTGGGCAGGTTGTGTTCATGGCAGAAAGTCTACTTCTAGGTATGTTTTGAGTTTTGATGTAGGTGCATTCACATGGACTAGCAAGAAGCAGGCTGAAGCAGAATACTGGGGAACTGTAAAGGCAACTTGTGACGTAGTTTGGCTTTGGCTTTGAGGAATGCTTGTTGACATGCACACATCACAAGGACCTACTTCCTTGATCTGTGACCATCAAGGAGTGACCTTAACTTATTGCAACATCACTGATTGTCATTACCCGAAAATGACATACAAATCAATCCATCTTAATGCATATATAACATGTTAAAAATTATAAAGATCTTTTTCATGCTAATCAATATAGAGTTTTTATTAATGTTATAATAAAAACCATCAAATACAAGATATATGTGTGTGTGTGTTAAGGTCCTGCAACGCTGATATGGAATAAGACCTCCTTGTGTGAATCGTCTTTCCTTCTTCAGTCTTCTCTATTAGTGATATCCTTCCTGTTCACTATCTTTCTGCTCTCTGTTTGGTTTTCTACGATGACTCTAGATAATAATTTTAGCTTATTGTTATTCTCTCCCATTTTATTCCCTATCTGACCCCTTCCTCTTCCCGTGATTATTAGATTATATATATGTTGCCTTCAAAATTTCAAATACATGAGTGAAGAAGATTTGGATGTGATTCTTAATCGCACTCTTTCAATTTGTTACTTAAAAATATTAATTAATGCAAACTATGTAAACAATTAATTATAATTGTATTATACTATTATCCATCTATTTATATTTTTCTTCTAATATTTTTTTTTTGCAATTGTAATTATATATATATATATATATATATATATATATATATATATATATATATATATTATAATCCGGATTTCCTCCTTTGCAGTATTATTGAAATCCTTGCCTTCACCTTTTGTTTGCACCAAAATGGAATTTCAAACAATCTGATTTGATTCCAGGAAATTGGAAATCACCTTATAATGTGTTACGAACTTACGATGCTTGATATGAATCTAAAATTGTTTAATTTTGATAAATTTCACTTTAATTATATCTTAAATCATCTTTACAAAATTATAATCACAGTTTTGTGTTAGATTATTTTTAGTATCCTAGGTTCTTGCTATATTTAGCTCGTTCTTCAAGAACTTTAGTTAATGGTCATTTAGGTGTTCTTTTTTAGTTTTCCTTAATCTATTTTTAGACTACACTATTATTAGCACTTGTAAACTCTACTTAAGAGTGCATTGTTAATACTGTTATTAATTCTGATTTTTAGAGTTTCATGGTATCAAAAATACAAAACAAATGATTTTTGAGGAAAAATTATTAAAACTGAACAAATAATTTTTGAGGAAAAAAATTGCTAAAACCCTTCCGTAAGGGTGTCATACTCATATTGGCTTCTGCTCTAATACCGTGAAATTATTTAAAACAAATTGATTGTACAAGTCTACTGCTCATAAAATTGTGGGTTTTTTGGGGTTTACAAATTTTTCCCATTAGAAAAATGTTTTTGAGTTATCAATAAATTTATCTCCTTAAAAAATTTATGTGGAGGACTTATAATTTTTCCTAAAAAATCAAGGGGTTTCTCCTGTATACCTTGGTTATGTTTTCTGTAGTTTAGAAGGGCTCTTCAGTTTATATTGGGTTTTACTATTTTTCCTAAAAACAATGTTTTGTATGCTAATCCATTTCTCTGATTTTGTACCAGCTTTTTGTTTGGTTTTGGTCAATTTTTCTCCTCAAAAGTCATTTCTTGCTTTTGTAATTTAATGTTTGTGAGGTTGGTTTTTACCCTTTTTCGCCCAAAAATGATGCTTTGTATGGTATCTTGCATTCCATTTTGAGGCATCCTATTCATCTGCAAATACTTTGGAGGGTTTAGTAGCTATGCGTAGCGTGTTTCTGTCTATAGGGAGGGGCAACTCAGTTATTCCACATCAGGTTGGATGTTTTTGTGATAATTTCTAATTAGAAGTTTTGCAGATTCTAAGAGGGTTAGTGGCAACCACATCTTAGTCGCAAAATATGTTGTAGGATCTTGTCTCTTGTTGCAGACCATTTTGAAGAAGGGGACAAACTTCATTGTTTTTTTTGACAGCTCTTAGTCATTGACATTCTGTAGATCCAAGGAGGGTCTCTATAGAAACCATATATTCTGAAGGATTTGTAACTACAAGACATGTATTGTCTTGTGTAGGTTAGTTGGTAGAATGATCAGTAAGGGAGGGTATTAGATTGTTTTTAGTATCCTAGGTTCTTGCTATATTTAGCTCATTCTTTTAGAACCTTAGGTAATGGTCATTTAGGCTCTCTTTTTCAGTTTTTCTAAATCTAGTCTGTCTTTAGACTACACTATTGTTAGCATCCGTAAACTCTATTTAAGTGTGCATTGTTAATACAATTAATAATTCCATTCTTCAAAGTTTCAATTCCCACCTTCAAATTGGAAGGAATTTGCCTTGTTTTTGCTAATTGCACTTCAATTGATGGAATTCACACCTTTCATATGATTTTAAACCTCACCTTCAAATCTGGAATGAATTCACTCTTATTAGGGCAGAAAAAGACGCGTTTGATCTGATTTTCCTGATAATGTCAACTCTGAGTTGGAGTGCCTATATTAATTGCTGAAAGTCGCACTTGCTATTAAATTTTGCTTTGAATCTGCTTCTAATTCACTAGGGGCTGCTCGAAATTTGTCTTGTTCTGCCATGAATTTGCACTTATCTGCTCAAATTTTCTTTATATATTAGCATTTATTATTCTTATTATATTATTCATTTACATTATTGCTTTCTATTGCATTAGAATTGTTATTAGTTAACCCTTGATTAGCAAGTAAGTCTGCTACTTTGTTTTGTTCAATGAAATAATGAGATATCAACACATTTTTAAATTTCTTCATCCAATTTTATATTTCTTCTACAATTGCTCAAGGTCAAGTTAGGACAATAGTCTTTTTTACAGTTTGCACTACAATTTTGGAATCTCAGTCTATATCTAGTTTCTTATGGCCTGCCACATATGCCACTATAGTGTCCATCAGGAGAGTTTCCTATTCTACAGCATTATTGTTTTTGTTACCAAAGTAAATAGAATGAGCTATAAACCAACCCTGGCTTCACCCAGCTTGCCTTTGGACGCACCATCAAAATTCAATTTATTTATTTCATAACTCTGGTTTCCTATTGCACTTCTATGTACATTTCTTTGCTTTGAGACTTGTTTGAATTGCCACTAGTTTATTTAACAGTGGAGGTTAAAGTGTATAGATTTAGATACTATTTTTCAATGTATTACTGCCATAATTTGCTTTGAATTCAAGGTTTTACCATTTTTCTGCATCTTGTATTGTTCTCTGTGGTCTAAATCTAAAATGTTATGATAATGAGAAGAACATTCCTATGCACATTGATATATTCTTTTTTGATTGTTCTAATCAGGTGATTACAGTCATGGGACACAATATTTCTGGAATGAATATATTATGAACTATACTCTTGCAACTTACAAAAAGCCTCAAGTGAGTGGGTTTTCATAATATGATTCCCCATTAAATTAAAATTTCGATAAGCTAATGCTTTTTAAGTTAATGTTTTTGAGAAATGTAAGTTAATCTTACCCTTTCTAAATATACTTGTTTTACTGAAGATTGCTTATGGCTTTGTTGTTGAAGGTTGCTTTGCTGAATGGGATTGTTATGGGAGGAGGTTCTGGTATTTCCATTCATGGCAAGTTTCGAGTCACAACAGAGAAGACTGTAATTGTTCTACTCTTCTTGCTTATTTGATAAAAATGCTCAGGGACTCTTGCAGCAGACCTCTTGAAAGGGTTTGGTCTAGAATTTCCGTATCTTTAGTCGTTGAGTGAATTGTAACATACCGTCTTTAGTTCTGCTTAAGTTTCCCTTTGAGAAATCCTTACCTACTATTTGTGACAGAGAAAAACAAACTTTGAAGTGATAGCATTTAGCCCAAAGTTCAAGTAGGTTTTATTTCTATTTAGATGCTATATGGCTAATATTCCATGCTTTTCGTATCATGCTTGTTTACTAAATACTTATCCTTCTCTCGGGGGTATCCTTAACTGCAAGGTCCGAGATTATTAGATAACTATTTTTCACTTAGTAAAATCACTTGCAGTCATGTTGACTGCCTCAGGCCTTTAATATTGTGACATCTTCTGTCCTCCTGTGTTTTTGTTCTCGTGATCAATGGATACAACTATATGTTTGAGCTATATATTGTTGGTCTGACTGCTTTGAATATTTGTATATTAATCTCTAAATTGAACACGTGTTATCTCTGAGATACATTGTGTACTGGATGCAATTGTGCAGCTTTATGCTATGCCAGAAACAGGACTGGGACTACACCCTGATGTTGGTGCATCATATTTCTTATCAAGACTTCCAGGATTCTTGGGTATGTCTCTGCTATTATACCATTGGATCAAATTGGTTTTTCTCATTGAACGAGGTACTTAATTCCTACATTCATAATGTTGCCCATCTTGTCGTAGAAGTTGAAGTTTCAATCCTGTGCCATTTACATGAGGCCTGAAATCCATCTTTTATACTGTGAAGGTATATGATTGCCATGCTTCATATACAATCTGATGTTTTTCATATTACCTGATCTGCCCTTTGATTTGATTGTTCAGTAAATAATGTAGAGATCTGTCTTTTAAGTCTTTCCATTTTCCCCAGAAAGTCTGATTTTCTGTATGATTTAAATTATAGGGTTTTTTCCTTTAATCAGCTTTTTCCTTGCCACTGGTGCAATCTCATAAGAATGCTTTGGATTTTTGGTTCTGAGAGGATCCATATTTTCTTTGCAAAACTTGTGGCATACAAGAGATGTACGGTTTCAACTTTCTTCCATAGTTCAGAACATCTCAGATATATCCGCAATTAGTCTACTTCGCGTGATATTGTTTGGCTCCCGATAGGTAGCGTCAACTTATTTTGGATAAGTCATTGCAGAGAAGTTTCAAATTAGTGCAGGGAACTTGGTAAAATATCAACAATATCTCTATTTTATCACGACAAATAGCAAACTTATCGCTTGATGGCCCAGAAAAGGGAAAAACACAATTTTTGATTGAAAAAACAGATTTGGAGAGGAGAGAAAGGGAAAAGAGGAGAAAGAACGCTCCATCAAGATTGGAAAAACAGATTTTTGAATGGAAAAACAAATTTTAAATTCCCTATATTTTCCTGAGAAGTTTCCGACTTATCTCTGATATTTTCTGATATCTTTTTTCTTGTCCTTCGCATTAAGTTGCCGATAACGATATTTTGAACTATGGTTTCTTCATTGTTTTGGTAATTAGGATGTCCATTGGGTCCATCCTCCCTCCTTCACTTGTGTAGTGTTGCAAATTGCACCCTTTGTATTAATGACACCTGAATATAAGGCCCGGTATATTTATGACAGAATCCATGATCAAGCGTTCACATTCTGACATTGTGGATTTAAAGAGAAAAGCATTTATGACCCTTGGCCCAATTCGGAGTCGATTTGGTCAGACGATAACATGATGTGCACTTGTCCTTGAAAGATTTGGCATGTTCCTTCTATTGGACACATTTTGTTGGCTAAATGTTTTGCATGTAACTTAATATCTTGCAAAATAGTAATTTTAGACATGTATGTGTGATAAATCTCTCCTCTCAGCAATAGGAGAGGCGCTCTTCTTACTGTTCAATTCAACAAATACTAAATTGGAAATTGAAAATGAGTGGGACACAAGATCAATTCCTTTAATTTCAAGAATGATTAAAAAAATTGATTAATACTGTAGTGATAATATTGATAGTCTTCTGATTGACGTAAGAACAATCAACAGTATACCAATTATTTTTAACAAGAGAGTTGTGGAAACCCAAAGGTTTTTGCTTTTTTATTAAAATGGTTGAGTAACAATATACAATACAAAAAAGCACAAAGTCTACTACTGTGATGCACCTTTAAACTTGTGATGCTGACTGGAATTGAGGCACAAAATCTCTGAATTCTTACCTATCTTCTAATAACATAATTTACTTCAATCAGCAAAATTGTAACAAAAGGTCTACAGAAAAAGCATATTGAACAATTACACCAACAGAACATGCACCTCTCAATGAATTCATGTTGTTATCACAAATGTAACTTACAAACGCTGATTCAATACCTCAAGCCTCTTCAACACAAAGTTTGAAATAAACTTGATGCATTCTTCACTTTTAAACAACTTGCACATTAACAGTCATAGTTTTTACTCTTGCAACAATTTGAGCATAACCTACTTGTACAAAACAAAAAATGGATATATACAATGAAGCACCCTCCTATATATAAATGAGGGTCTGAGAGCTATAGGTGGGAGAAGTCCAACTAACTATGACTTTTTCACAATTAACTATGACTTATTCCAAATTGCAGTCCTAATGTAACTTGACTTGCAATTTGTTTACCTGTAATTATAACTTCTCCTGAACGTGTAATTTGTCAAAAAAAATTACATCCTACAACCAAAAAGTGGGGAAAAGAGAACCAAGTGTCCTATGACATTCCTTGGTCTTGTTTCTTGTTCATGATTGCTTGATACTTGTGAATTGATTCACACACTTCTTCAGGATTAGACACCCCTATAGTCTCCGCCACTGTAGTTGTCTTGATGACTGCACCTAAGCACTCGGAGATTATTGTCTTGTCCTCAAGATCAATTTAAGCCGATCAAGTGAAAATTGGTACCTTTTGAGCTTGTGAAGCGAACCTAGTGTGAAATTGTAATGGTCACCCTTGGATGTCCCAAAAAACTAAACCAATTTGCTGAAAGGAATTTTGCCAAATAGTTTGCATGCAACCTCTTATTTCTCCGTTTAACTGATACCACTGTAATGGGCACCCCTGAATGTCCCAAAAAACTAAACCAAATTGCTGAAAGGAATTATGTCAAACAGTTTGCATTCAACTTCTTAAAACCCCTTATAACTCCAGAAATCAAACGTTTATTTGTTTGTTGTGTTTCGTGTATGGAATTGGTATCATACAACATAAACAAGAAAGAAACTACAATAATATGCAAAGTGGAAATGAACGGCTGCTAATAAAATGTTATTTTCAAAATTCATAAAACCAAATACATGGCAGATTTATCAACTCACTAATTACTTCAGCAATATTGTCATAATACTCTAGCCCATGCTTACGAACTTGCTGCTACAATACTTTGTCCTCCAGTCAGTCCACTACCTTCATAATACCATTCCCTCCAAGCGGCATAAGCGTCGGACAAGTAGTGAAGAAGATATGAGCAAAATATCAAATCTGCCTGTAGCCGGAAATGCAACTAAACTGCCTGATAATGAAGCCAATAAGAAAGAATTCCAAAGGCCAAACCCCAAGGGAATGACGTCTAGAATGTTACAAGAGAGGATAGACATCCTCAAATGCCAAGAACAAAGCTGCAACTCACACACCAATTTCTTCTCATATTCAACCTGCCTAATGAAGCCACAAATGCTTCCTTTTATTCTATTCCCACGGGTCCGCTCAACTCATATGGGCAATGTGGGATAAAAGATGTATAATATAAAACATATATTAAAATACCCCTTATGTCTCCTTTGGGTACACATCACCATAAAATAAATATTAAAGTAACACTTTAATATTTTACAATTAAATTAGACGTTACTTTAATAAAACTTCAGGCATTAAAATGTATTAGCAATCGGACTCCGAATAATGCGAGTGATAGCTCATCGGAAAGCTCTCACCGAGGAGTATCGAATCCAATCAACAAAATTGACCTGCACTGTGTCCTGCCGACTTACTAAAAATAGTAAGTATGCCTAAAACTGAGTAAATCAACTTCGTTTTGGCCCAAACTGGAAATGACTAGGCCAAAACACTCCAAGATCCCATTAAACCCTTCGTTAGCCCTCGGGACCATGTAGAACAAGGCTAACGCACACACACTTGGTCAACTGCTAAAAGATGGGATCATTACAGAAATGATCCATCTCAAGCTCTAAATGGATCCTTAGTAGTAGTTTTGCGATTGCAATATCTTCCAAAAATAGGTCTTGGTCTTCAGGTACCAGTTTGCAAGATATTTCCTCAAATTAACATTGATCTTCTGCTCTTTCTCAGTGCAATTTTCAACAACCACTTCCAAATCTTTAACCAAGCCTTCAATGAGCTTACCTTTACTCACCAACACCTCCTTGTATACAATAAGAAGGTATTTCTCCATTTTCGCACAACATTTTTAATTCAAAATCTGAAATCTTAGTCCAGGTTTCCAGATCTTTCTCAAGGGATTCCAAGTTCTGGTTAAAGTTTCAAGAGCTTTTAACTTGGACGTCATTGTCCTTGTGTGTGCTAGCACCTGGAGTTTTTTTCTCACTACCTATTTTTCTTGTATCATCATTTGACCCACCCAAGAGTCAATAGTTTAGCCTTTTCCTTAGCCTTCTCTGCCTGTTTAATGGATTCTTTGGGGATAGAAGGCATTAAATCCACACTTCTGGAAGATATTGTGATCTTTTGAATCAATGCAATAAGTTGTGTTGTCTTCTCATTGAGTTTGTCTTTCTTCACCTAGAGCTTATTAGAACCTTGAGCCAACATTGGCACAAAGGAATGTGCATCATTATATTGAACCAAAATACACAGCCACATACACATAATATTGAATAGTAAAAAAGAAAACCTATCATACTTGAAAATAGACGCTTGAACAAAAACTTGCAAATCTCCAGCGAATAGAACTTGGGCAAAAATGATGGCAACTACGATGGGCAGATATGATGGCAAAATCTTCAGCGAACAAAACTTCTTCGAACACAACTTGGCACATACGATGTGGATAGGAAAAAATGAGCAATTGAACTCGAAAATTTTATAAATATTGAACTATAAAAAAGTGGAATTAGAATTGGTTTTCCAATTCCACCTTTTGAGAGGGAAGATTCGTATAGTCATTTTGGGCAAAAATTAGAATTTGTAAAAATCAATTGTAGTCGGAATAAAGTAACTATTATGTTTAGTATTTGTTAAAGCTAGTTGGGTTGGGTAGTTAGGTGGTGAGGAAATGTGTTGGTTGGTTTCCAACCAACCGACCCTTCTATAAATATTTGAAACATTGTTAATGTACTCATGTTGATTTTTGGTATTAATAAAGAAATCATTTCCTCACCTACTGGTATTGTGGTATGAATGGCATGTTCGAGGTTTTACTTAATATGTATCAAATGGACTATTTTGTATATCTATGAAATTGTGTGATATTTCCACTCTACATTTTTGGCGCCGTTGCCTAGGTTCGAACCTAGAGGTCTGCAAGATGGAGTAATAGGAAGACCCTTTGTACCGCCCATCCAAGTAAATAGTGATAGGGAAGAGGAGGAAATATCTAGGGAAGATCAATTGACACGTGATCTGGTAATGATCTGGGAAGTTGTGGTCGGTCAATACGTACAAAGGGAAGAGAGAAAAGTCCCTGAAGGTACAGTACACGACGAACTTTCGGTGCCACTAATAGTGTACAATCTCCTGGGAGAGATCTCTCGCTTGTTAGCACGAAATTTGTTATAAGTGGAAGAGGAAAGAGCTGAAACACAAAGAGAACGGAGGAGACAACAAGTACTTCAACAATTTGTGAAAAGGAGGACGAGGGAGCGCGAAGAACGTGAAGATTCCAAAAAGGGAAACAAACAATAAAATGATTCATGCCCTTGATTCCAAACATATATCCTAGGCGGGTACAGGGAGAAGAAAACGAGGATGAAGTCGCCTTGAGGAGACTACATTGCTAACAATAGGAGGAGCGACGTCATAGTTGGAAGAAGGACAAGGGGATTCCACAAGAATCCAAGAAGATTTGATCAAGCATACAATTGAAGGTATAGGAAATTTGGTCATCTCAGAGACACCAGCAAGGAAGTTGGGATACAAAAATCCAGAGACACCGGCAGGGAGAGACTTCCAACAGGAGCAAAATCAAGAAGGGGATACTTTCAGTAGTTCCTCCAGAACGAACTTCCAGTCGGGAGGGAGTGTTCCATCGGGAGGTGTTCCATTAGGAGGTGTTCCATCGGGAGGTGTTCACATAATGGCAATAGACAAACAAAAATTACCAAGGTGCATAGGGGATGGCTCAAAGGACCCCCGCTCGCCACTGTAAAACATGTATAACTATATGGCAAGCGAATGGACAAAATGACGCAATAGAATGGTTAAAAGCCTTTTCGGCCACATTAAGGGGTATGGCCATTGATTGGTATACAGATTTGCAGGCAACAAAGAAAAACACACGGAATAACATCCACACAGCCTTCGAGGAAGAATTCAAATTTTTGAGAGATGATGATGAAATAGTAACGAAGATTTATAACACAAGACAGGGGAAGAGTGAATTTGTCAAAGCCTACAATAGAAGAATGAAAGAGCTGATAGGGAAACTAGATAACAAGCTAGCAGATGGACTAAAGAGACTATGGTTCATCAAAGGATTAACACCATCTCTAAGAAAAAAGATGAAGATAGTCCCACCATCGACCTTTGGAGATGCATGTACCCGTGCCATGGACATAGAAAGCGAGAGTAAAACTTCCAAGGCAAGAAGGCATGGAAGCTAAAGTGGAAGCTCAGAGGAGAGCGAAGAAGAATCCAAAACCATTCAAGCCCTGAGAAAAGACCTGAGGCATTTGATGAAGGAAGTGGCAGGGAGTAAAGAAGAAAAGAAAGAAGGGAGAGAACTTTGGTGTATTGAGTGTGAAAAAGAAGGCCATACTAAAAGAGCATGCCTGAAGAAAGCATTTTGTGAGATTTTTCAGGTATTGGGGCACGCAATTAAAGCTTGCCCCTATAATTTGAAAAGGAGCGGCCAAGTATTCCTGACCCAAGGGGGGCAATCCACACCTCCCTCCACTCCGCTGAAGAACATAAATACGAAAACCTCACCAAGAGGATACATAAATAACAGGAGAGGAAGTAACAATAATAGCAACAACAATAGCAATAACAACACACTGCGACGGCCACTCCAGCATGTTTCCAAGGGGAGGCCGATGATTCAATGTAGGAGATGTAATGAATGGGGACATTTTGCATGAGATTGTCAAAGCGAAGGAGGAAAAAATGGAGGGATGCTCTGCAAATGGTGTGGGCCAGGCAACCGTGAAGATGCAAATTGCCCGAGACAAAAGGGGGTAAATATGCTAGTCATTGAAGATCCAAAAGGCGAGATCCTTGCAGTCACCAGGATGCGAGCCAAAAAATTAACTTATTCGGATGCTACTATGGAGACTGAAAGATTTAAGGAAACAAAGAAACACATTCAGGATAGCATGAGAGAGGAAGGAAAGACAAAGCTAGAAAAGCCTACTTCAAAGAAGGGTGCAACGAATATTGTGCAGCAAGGCAAGTACTGGAAACTACTATCCTAGTGAGAATAGGTGATTTATTAGAAACATTACCCCCGACTGCAGGTAGCACTAACACAGGGGACTAACTCGAAAGAGATAACGTCAAAGAAAGAGAGGGAGGGAGAAATATGGGCAGAAGACAATACCCTGTTCACCATAGGGATGGGGAGAACACTAGTGGTAGTAGAGATGGAGATACTAGGGTGGAAACTCTCAAATACTATTGTGGATGGAGGTTCTAGCTTAAATGTCTTATCAAAAGAAACATGGAAGGAAATAGGGAAACCTACACTCTGGCCATCGACATTTCAACTAGTGGGAGCGGACCAACATGGAATCGAGAGTATAGGAACGCTCATGGGACAAAATGTCATAGTTGGCACACAACAAATTTTTCTTGATTTTTTAGTTATCACCCTAGAGAAGAAAGGATACGATGCTCTATTAGGAAGGGGATGGTTGCAGCAAAAGCTACCGATAATTGGAAGTGAAACACTCAATCTATTGAGTCGAAAGGAAGAAAGTACATCATAGACCTCAAGAACCAGTTAGTGCATTAGACTTAGAAGGAGAGGACTATGGAGGGATGGAACCAGATGAGGAAGGAGTAGTTAGATTAGGGGAATGCTTAGAAGACTACACAAGTTCCCTTAATGGATTATTTCACTGACAGATGAGAGACTATGAAGTTTTCCATGTAGAATGTAATATGCTGGAAGCACAAGAATCTAAGTTGGAGGAACAATACCCGGAAGGGTACACATGGTATAAGGAAGGGATGGAAACTCTTAGCAAGACACATGCACACATTTTTGAAAAAAGGGTGGAATACAAGGAAGCCAAGCTCCAGGCATTAAACCTCGAAGAAGGAGATCAACTTAAGGAAATATGGATAGGAGATGATTGGGACCCAGTATTGAAAGCGACAACCCTTTGAATCTTCTTGGAGTATAAGGATATCTTTGCTTGGACATACAAAGACTTGAAGGGAGTACCCCCGGAACTGTGTCCATCGGATTCCATTGGTACCTGGAGCAAGACTAGTGTGGAAAAGGCCTTATAGAATGGACAAAAACTATGCAGAAAGGGTCAGGGAAGAAATCAAAAAGATGTTAGAAGTAGGGATAATATTCAAAGTACAAACAAGTGAATGGGTATCTCCTATGGTCATATCACTTAAGAAGGATGACGCTCAAATTCGGATTTCTGTAGATTTCAGATGTTTGAATTCGGTGACAAAAAAAGACCCATTTCCCATTTTGTTTATTGATAGCATTTTGGAGGAGGTAGCCAACTATGAGATGTATTCCTTTATGGACGGATTTTTAGGATACAATCAGATTAGCATTGCGGAAGAAGATAAGCTAAAAACTACATTTATGGTCGAAGATGGGGTATATGCCTATAATAAGATGCCCTTCGGACTATGCAATGCACTAGCCACCTTCTGGAGGATCATACTACATATCTTTGATGGAATGTCTGTGGGGAATTTCAAAGCATTCTTACACGACCGGTCGGTTTACAGTGGGCAGGAGCAACACCTCAAATTTTTTTGAGAATGCATGGAGAAATGTCGAAGAGCAAGATTAGCCCCCAATCCAAAAAAATGCAGGTTCATGGTTTCACATGGGAGACTTCTTGGGCATATTGTGTGCAAAGAAGAATTGAATACAGATCTTGAGAAGATCAAGGTGATTTTGGAAATGGAAGCATAGTCCAATGTAACAGGTATCAAGTCATTTTTGGATCATGTAGGATACTATAGAAGATTTATAAAAGGATTTGCTGAAGTATCAGTGCCACTAGAGAGATTAACTAGGAAAGGCGAGCGCTTTGGGTGGAAGGAAGAGCAGGAAGATGCCTTCCAAGAATTGAAGAAAAGATTAATCGGGGCCCCTATGCTCATATATCCCGACTAGGACAAAGAATTCTGTGTCCATGTGGACGCATCCAATTATGCAATAGGTGCCACTTTGGCACAAATAGGGAAGGAAGGGCTGGATCATCTTGTATATTTTGCAAGCAGGCTCCTATCTAAAATTGAGTGTAACTACAGTATCACGGAGCGGGAACCATTAGGTATGGTGTATTCAGTACAGAAATTCAGACATTACTTACGAGCTACACCCTTTACATTTTTTGTTGACCACCAAGCACTAATGTACGTAGTAAATGAACCGGTGATTCAAGGGAGAGTAAGTAGATGGCTGTCATGCCCCCATTTTGGAGGCAATTTGATTTAATTAATTTAATTAATTAGGTTGTCCAAAATAATGAATATTTTATGAGGATGACTAATTAATTATTTTAATTAAATAAATAAGTGATATTAAGTTAATTATTTATAAAGTTATCAAATAAATAAATATTAAAAGGTAACTTTATATTTAATTAATTTAATAAAGTGACTTGAATTATAAAATATTTTTTATAAAGTCACTAATAGATAAAATAAAATAATGTTCTAGAAGTTTTTGGAGAAAGTGGAGAAAAAGAATAAATAGGCACCTCGGGCTTCATTCTAATCATCCAGTTGTTTATTTCTCTCTTGACATCAAATTGTGATTCAGTCACATAGTCTATTGTGGAGCCAAGTGGTTTGAGATAGTCAATTGATCTTTGGGAACAAAAACTCCTTTGGATTTGCATAACTGAGGAAGTGAAATATCTTTTGAAGGCTTGCACATTTGGAGGTGATACTTCAGTCACTTCAGCTAGGGCATCATTGGGCCTAAGGCCATTTTCAGCATTTCAGCATTTCAGAAGGCAATTTTAGCAGGGCCGAAATTATTGGTCATTTCTAGCAGGTCTGAAATTATAGGAAGCCATTTTAAAGCAGAACTGAAAAAGCAGGCCGAAAAAGCAGTCTGAAAAAAGTAGGCCGGAAAAGCAGAACTAAAAAAGCAGGCCGAAAAAGTAGTCCGAAAAAGAAGCTCCGAAAAAAGCAACCGGAAAAAGCAGTTCGAAAAGCGGATCCGAAAAAGCAGTTCAAAAAAGTGGATTTGAAAAAAGTAGTTCGAAAAAGCAAATCCGGAAAAAGCAAGTGGAAAAAGCAGATCGAAAAAAAGCAAAGCAGAAGGAGCAGCATTGAAGAAAATTATTGCAGCCATCTACAATCAGGTTCTTCACTTCTCATTTGGCATATTTCCTGAGAAATGTAGGTTTTCAGCTGAGTACACAATATAGCTTCAGCACTTCACTATTTTACATTGCACTTGTCTTTGTTTGCCATTTGGCATTATTGGTATCAAAGGATGGCTAGGATTTTGCAATTGAAAGAGCGTTGTAATTTTTAGACTATCTATATTGCAACCCTAGAGTTGATGATCAGCTTATTAGTTTGCATTCCAATTGTTTGACAAAATATCAATTGGCTGTAAGTTCTCTTTTTGGCATAAATAATGTTATAATTTTGCATACTAAGTGTTTATATTAATGATGGTTGTAAGTGCATTAATGCCATCTTAGGTTGCATCCAAAGTATTTGTCATAATTACTAGTTGCTGTAGCTGCATTTTGCAAGTAGTTAAGTCACATATTTGTATTGAATATTGTCAAAATTAGTTGCACATTCATGTTAGGTCATTGTTTAGACAATCTGGAGTCTTTTTTGTAAGCATTCTCTTTGATGCAAATCGAAACAAGAGTCATTGCAGCAATCTGAAAAGTTATATCCGTCATATGACACCTTGTATGCAAAGTGTTTGACAAAATTCTTCAAGCCTTCAATCAGCATTCTAAGGTCGGATTTGAGCAGGACCATTACAGTGGTATCAGAGCTTGCTTGCAAACTGTTTGACGAAATGTCAAACCACTGAACTATAAAGATTTTTGGTGTTTGAAGAAGTTATAACCTGTTGGGGTTATTACAATGGCTAATTCTATTACAAGAATTTACATTTAAAATTATAATGAGGTCGGGAAAATCTCATGTGATTGCTGATCAGTTGTCAAGGATCAAGTCAAGGGAAGCTTTGAGTAGTGGGGTGTGTGAGGATTTTTCAGATGCACACTTATTTCAGATTGTAGTATTACCTTAGTGGTATGAAAAAATTGGACACTATCTATCAACAATCTTTCCAAAGGAAATGCCTGCAGCAGAAAGGAGAAAAATTGCCTTAAAAAGTAGCACATTCTAGCTAATTGACGGGGTATTGTACAAAATGGGACTGGATGAAATACTGAGGAGATGTGTAATGGAGGAAGAAATTCCAGGGGTTCTAAGTGAAGCCCATGAAAGATTGGTGGGAGGTCACATGGAACCAGATACTAGATTGAAGAAGGTACTTTTGGGAGCACTATGGTGGCTGACATTGTTCGCAGATGTAAGGGAATGGGTATTGAGTTGCGACACTTGTCAAAGAGCAGGAAGACCACTCAAAAGAGACTTCATGCCATTATTTCCGTCTAAACCAGAAGAATTATTTGAGTGGTGGGGACTAGATTTTGTAGGACCCTTACCGGTAAGCAAAAGTCATCGGTGTAAGTACATTGTGCTGGCAACATAGTACTTAACTAAAGGGGCTGAAGTTCGGGCCCTCCCAGACAACATGGCTCTCAACACGGCCAAGTTTTTGTATAAACAAATAGTCACGAGATTCGGAATTCCACTCCAGATAACAAGTGACCGAGTACATTTCGTCAATTATACCATCAGGAGGATGACAAGTGAGTATAAAATTTTTCATTCTTTCTCCAATCCTTATTATCCAAGAGCAAATGGCCAAGCAGAGGCCACAAACAAAGTAATAGTGGCAATCCTATATAAAACTTGTGGAGTAGAAGGGCAGGATTGGGAAGAACGAATTCCGACAGTGGTTTGGGCATATAGGACTATGTATAAGGCCATTACTAGACATACTCCCTTCTCCCTTATGTATGGACAGGAGGCCTTGGTACCAATGGAACATGTAGTCCCAAGCTTACGGGTGGTAGTCGAACACAGATTGGAGGATGAGGAGAGCCTCAAGGAAGGACTATGTACTTTACTCAAACTAGATGAAAAGAGGATATTTGCTCAATGGAGTACTGAGGTGGCCCAGCAAAGGTGAAAATTTTGGCATGACAAACATTTGAAGAAAATGGATTTTAAACGAGGACAACTGGTACTAAGGTATAATGGGAAAAATGAAATAAAGCTAGGAAAATTTAAAGTCTAATGGCTAGGATCATTTAAAATATCATAAATAAAGGAGAATGGAGCAATAAAGTTATCTACTTTGGATAACAAACCTATCGGAGACTTAGTAAATAGGTATAAGTTAAAAGCATATAAGGATAGAAATAAATTAGCAAGCACCCATTTTACAGGTACAGAAAAAGAACAAGTACACAAAACAAAAAGTATGAGTATTGAAGGAGAAAAACTTAAGCCAGGTCAATATAAAGAGGAGTTATAGAACATACTCGCCATAACAGTGGAGAAAGCACCAACCATACGAGTAGTGAAAGGAACACCCGTATGGACGTCCGTACCACCGGAGGGAAGCATAGGAGGACGTACGATAGTGTTAGTGATACAGAGGAAGTGCAGAATTCCGTACGACAAAAATCTGTACAACAACATTCCTTATGATAGCATTTCAGATGAGAGAATTCCATACAACATCATTCCATACAACATCATTCCGTACGACAACATTCCGTTCAGCAACATCCCGTATGGCAGCAACAGGTATCCGTATGACATGGGCAATCTTTGACATCTGTAAGGCAAAAACAATAGATAACATACGTATGGGAGGAAGAGGCAACATTGATACAGGAGGAAAAGATAACATCTGTACGTGAGGAGTCCGTAGAATGGCAGAAGACAGTACAAGCAATCGTACCTATCAATTCTAAGATGGAAGAAGGGCTTTGTTGCAAGCACTCACATTGTAAGAACGGTTGGTATAGTTGGTACAGGTGGCATATACAAATAGTTGAAGAGATTTGGGAACTGACACATCAACACACAATGGTGAAACCAAGCATTGGTAATCCGAGCAAAGGAAACATTATCGACTCCAAAAAGAAGAAATCTGCTGCATTGCAAGCAAAGGAGGTAAGGAAGATGACAAAAAGTAAAGGGAAAGTGGCACAGAAAATCACCACCACAGTTGAGATTCGAGAATATTACATTTGGAAGTGTGATGGGAAGCGAGTGCAGGACTTGGTGTGAAAAAGCAGAGGCGGACCATCCTTTGAAGAAAGTGTTATGTGCAACAAAGGTAGATAAAATCATTTTCATGCCGATTTTTGAATTAAAAGAGTTTAAACCTATACTACGGAATTTAATCACAAGGTATGAGAAATCATGTCATAAATCTATAGTATAACATTGTTACAAGATTCAAGAATTGGTAGATTAGTGGATTTTCGGATGATTGATTGATTAACAGAGGAACAAATGTGTTCCTTATGAAGAATTACAAGGATGTTGTTTCTAAAAGAAACAACGTAGACTGAAGACGAAATTAGAAACAAAATTGAAGACAGGATAGGAAACATTCTTATCTAGACTGATAGACACAGGATAGGAAACATTGCTATCTAGACTGAAAGATGGACTACAGACAAGTAGTTGATCATTATAGAAAGTATTTAACTAAGGAAATAATATCTTAATACCCTCCCTTAATGGTCAATGTACGGATGTTGGAACATTCTGGGATAACTGAGACCCTCCTTGGATCTACAAAATGCTGAAACCAAGAAGAAGCTTTGCCAGAAGAGTGCTATGACTCAAAACAAATTGCAATTACAAAATTTTGTTTTTGTGGAAAAAATAGTAAAACCCAGAATCTCACACAACCTTGAGTATTACAGACAACATGAAATGATTTTTAAGGAGAAAATCAACAAACCCAAAAAACAAAAAAAAAGATTTAGAAGGCGAAAATGCAGCCTCGCCTTGATCAAGACTCGGAGAAGTCGGACTCTTCGTAACACCCAGAACAAGTTGATCGGTGTTCCGATATTGAAAGATTGTGATGATGCGCTGCTTCCAAGTTCCATAATTGTGACCATTGAATTTGGAGTTATGCTCGAGCAAAATATTCATCAGAGATGCCATGGCATATTTTTCAATGAAAAAATGTGAAAATCTGTGAACACACGTTCTTCGAGGCAAAAAAACAGAAGACCTAGAAGAATCAGAGTGATCCAGATGAGAGCTTCAAAAACCTAGAAGAAATCTACTGTTGATTTCTAGATCCGCTAGCTCGAAAATCGAGGCACAAAAAATAAGGCATTCAGACAAAACGGATGACAACCCAGTTGAGCTCTTGAAAAACCCATCAAGAATCTGTAATCAAAAAAGTTTTCTGACCCCATAAATTAGAGTTTCGAGTAGAAAATCTAGTCGGCGGCCATGGAGGTCAAAAAGGCAAAAAATGATGTTTTCAGTCCAAAAAACTGTTCGATTCTGATCAGAATAGAGGTGTTTTTGTCTGAGACAGAAAAGGCAAGGAGATATTTGCAAAACAAACTGAGTTTTCTCTCTTAACAACGCTGTACGTGATCTTAGAAAAACACGAGCTATTTGCAGAGCCATCTGAGAAAGTACGGGTTTTTCATAGGTTTTGGATGACACCTTTCAATTGCAGACTTAGGTCGACCATCCACACGGAGAAACGTGGCTTTGGAGGAAGAAATCACGACTGGAAAGCATGATTTTGCAAATGAAAAACAAACCCCAAGAAAAAACGTGATTTTTTGATCTCGAATCCGCGATTTGTAGATAAGTTTGAAACACATAAACGTGCACTGCTCAAAACTCAGTCTCAGAAACCCTAGCCTGAGATTGTGATCTGATTCGGATTTCTCTAGACAGAAAACCCTATGCAGGTTTTTAGCGAAATAAATTGAAAAATATTTAAACAAATAATTTCAAGAAGAAATCATAAATTTTTTCGAAGAAATTAAGTATTAGCTTTGATACCATGTTACAAGATTCAAGAATTGGCAGATTAACGGATTTTTGGATGATTGATTGATTAACAGAGGAACAAATGTGTTCCTTATAAAGAATTACAAGGACGTTGTTTCTAAAAGAAACAACGTAGACTGAAGACAAAATTAGAAACAAAATTGAAGACAAGATAGGAAACATTCCTATCTAGACTAAAAGACATAGGATAGGAAACATTCCTATCTAGACTGAAAGATGGACTATAGACAAGTAGTTGACCATTATAGAAAGTATTTAACTAAGGAGATAATATCTTAATCTGTAGTACAACATTTCCAAAAATAGGTGACAGTTTCTTATTCAGTAGAAGAAATAAGTAGGGTTTTCAAAATTCCCAATAGTGGGAAAGAAATTGAAAAAACTTCTATGACAATAGAAGACAAGAAGAAATGGTTGAAATTAATGTGTCAAAAAGATCTTACAAGTTTGGAATAGGAAGGAATCTTGAAGAACAATAGGGGTTTAAAGGAAATTTTCATAGCAAATGATGAATGACATTGTGTTGTAGATTTGGTTAAAAGCAAGCTCACTACGGTCAGCCGCACTTCCGACATTGCCCTTTGGATGTTACCGGTAGTGGATGGATTGTATAAAGGGCAGACATATAACTGGGCTAAATTTCTTTCTGATATAGACCTCGAGAATTCATGGAGTTGAAACACAAAGCCTTTTATATGCCTCATCATACGGTGGCCTTGTTCTTAGAAGCAATACGCACTCAGGTGAGCAATGAGCATCAGGGGACATAGGTACCGGCTAGTAGAGTAGAACCTTACAAATTGGCTATGACATACTGGCTCCATCTGGATACCATGGATGTAGGATCTCACAATGGAGGTGAACGCAAGAAAAAAAAACCAAGACAAACAATAGTGATCGAAGAAGCAGAAGAGGAAGAGGATGACGAAAGCTCAAAAGAAGAAGGCAGTGATATGGATTCATCCTCCGCTGACTCATAGGAGGCGGAGATCCGCCTGAGTCATTTGCAAGGGACTCCATAGACGATGACATTTTTACCACCTATAGAGAGGCCACTTCTAACAAGAGTAGCAAAAACTCCTGAGCTTTACCAAAAACCGCCTAGTGATCTCGACAGAATTGAGGTAGCAGATAATTCCAATCCAAATCAAGCAGGAGTCAAGGAAGGAATAGGTGGTAGTAAACAAATTCTGACATGGGGGGCTTCTAGAATATCAGTGCCAAAGATGGCGCCACTTATCTTTCCGGAACAACCCTCCTGTACTGACGTCATAGATTTGAGGTGCCAAACAAAGTGTGCCCATAAAGTGAGGTTACAAACACCTCTTGGCCCAGAAATAGTCCATTCGGTTGCTCTTGTGGTACAACCAGTAGGAGAGGAGAAAAAAGGAAAATTCACACTTAGGGAAGCATGACGACAATGGCTGTTACGGATATGGCCAAGATAGATATCGTCCTAGAGGAGGCGAATAGGTTACTCGAGGAAGAAGGCATGGTGCCTTCACCCTTAGAGATAGTTGTTGAGGATCAGGTAGAGATACAAAGTGAGCGTGGGGAACCACCAGACACAACCTCTTTTGTAGCCAAGGCCGAACTATTCCTTATTGAGCTTCATGCGATGGAGCATTCTACTAGGAAGATCATGTAGCCGGCCAGGGTTCAGAATCTGGAAACTATCATCACGACAGTAGAGATGATGGCTACCTTTATGCAGATTAACTGCCACACAGATTGGGGACTACTAAAACAAGGTGGATATTTAGAGGAGGACATGGCTACTACATGGACTAGCAACTCTATCATTTCCATGGGATAGGGACAATCGCCTCTCACAGAGGCGCTAATAGCTATGGAGGTTGCCTTTTGGGGAACCTTATTGAAACTTCAAAAAGAAAAAAACCTACCTAAAGCTTGGGGGCTAGAAAGAAAGTGTCTTCAACATCAGTGGGTAGCGGAGAAAGTTGCCATGCAAGAAGCTTGGAACAAAGAAAAAGCTGCATTAGAGAGCAAGGTCGCCACCACAGAAGCCAAAAAGATGGACACATTACGGGTATTGCAAGGCGTTTGGACAAAGTAGAAGACAATTGAGTGAGACCTGTAATGGCTAAGGGGAACTCTGAGCACAGGGATGCCCCCCCCATCCTTCCTCTTGAAGTCAAAGTTTGTTTTTGTTGGATTCATGTTCTATAGTCGTCTAGAAGATGGCGTTTTTTTTGGGGCGATAGATGTAGTTGGAATAAAGTAACTATTATGTTTAGTATTTGTTAAAGCTAGTCGGGTTGGGTAGTTAGGTGGTGAGGAAATGCATCGGTTGGTTTCCAACCAAATGAGCCTTCTATAAATATCTGGAACATTGTTAATGTACTCATGTTGATTTTTGATATTAATAAAGAAATCATTTCCTTGCCTACTGGTATTGTGGTATGAATGGTATGTTCAAGGTTTTACTTCATATGTATCAATTGGACTATTTTGTGTATCTGTGAAATTGTGTGATATTTCCACTTTACATCAATTCCATTTTTGAGAATTCCAGTATTTCCATCTCCCAATTCCACCTCAATTCTAGCAACCAAACAGGCTCTAAACAAAGTGATTCACTCTACTAACGCCATCAACTTTAGTATCTCAACAATGTGCATATATATATATATATATATATATATGGAACACCAAAGAATTTTACTCTGATTGTGAAGTACACCAACGGTTGTATATGATCAGGAGTATTGCTAAGTTTAAATTATAGCATCTAGGATTTACTGTAGTGCATCACAGTGATTGGTCATGCTATTATACACTCAACATTTGATATTATATTACACCATATATGATAAAAATGGTGAGATTTTTTTATACATATTATATACAAGACTTGATTCCTTTTTACTAGTTGAGATCAACAAATAGAGCAGCCGAATTCTCTACGAATATAGGGTGTCTTTGGCGGAAGGATTTGGGAATCATCAAACTATCTCTATAATCATCAATGGAGTAATTAGCTTGGAAGTTTTATTAAGTTCAATCTTTCTAGTATGCTGATTAAGAGATGATTGAATCGATAAGGAAACAATCATTAAACCATAGAAGTTATATAACCATTGATATTATGAGAAGATAAGTAGTAACAATGGTGGCTATTTATTACAAATGGGATTATGAGGAAATATATGGGCTTTGGAAATCATAAGAGAACTAATGTAACAAACCAATTTTAAAGAGGGATATCGAACATGTCTTTTAGAGATAATCCATCCTTTTGCACATTATAAAGTGGCACTCAAACTCATCCCCACGTGGGGGGGGCGTGGTTTGGGGAAGTAGCAGATATAATATTTCTAGTCATTCCAAAGGGGTGTCATTGAGTGGACTCAAGCTTAATATTTAACGAATCTTGATAGACGCTGAAGTCCGAAGAATCATGGACTGAATATGGAAGAGGGGACATGGAATATCCAATAGTGATCTATACAAACAGCATGAGATATCCATTTAGTTACATGTATTATCGGGCACAATTAATATGGTTGTTAGAGGTTTCCATTTAAGCTTGATCAAGGGATTTAGAGGTGAAAACACATTACAAAGCATTGCCAAAGAGGTACCAATAATATATATATGATACACTTAGTATTGGTCGACTCTAATCAAATTAATCGGGTGGATTTCGTTTGGAGAGCACAACAGTTATATACTTTAATCAATACATAGAAATCACTGATATTGAAGAAAGTCAATCCACAGAACTTACAACATTATGGTGACTGAGGTATGAGTCGTATCTAATCTGATACTTATGCCAACAGAGGGATTACGGGTCTGAATGTTGCAGCCAAAAATTTCAATTTGAACAGTTCATTAAGATGCTGTGGGGATGGTGGCTTCCAAAGTCTCTTATATTCACCTTCCCAAACTAACTTGGTTAATCACCTAGTGGATTTCATTAATTTTCACTGAATAATCATAGGTTGGCCGTTTTAGTATATGCAAAACATTAAAGAGATGCTTAAAGTATTTGCTAGTGTGGGATATGAATTACTGATATGAATATTCAGACTTCAATCAGATGCAAGGTGAAGTATGAAATTATAGATTGAAAGAAATGAATCCATAGAGAATACACCAGATAAAGGACTAACTACTTTAAAGTAAATAACCATTTTAATCAATCTTTTCTAGTTCACTATTCTATCCTAATTAAGTGAACTGTATGTCAAATGGGAAAATCCATATAAATAGTCAATTTATCAAGAGTGTTAATAATAAGAAATAAGGTAAACATAGAGAAATTTTCCAAGGGACATTACAAAAACAAGAAAGATATGCATTTACCTTATTATGGCGACTAAAGCCTTAAAACGAATGAATTTTTTTAAATCAAAACATTAACAAATGAAAGGAAAACATGCCTGAAAAGGATGAACCAGGAAAATACCAAAACTACATGCTAAATATGACGTCTAAAATGTAGGCAATAGCCTTTGGAATCCTTCAATGCGAGCTTATATGGACTTAATGATAAATGCATCCACTGTGATCTGAGCTTCTAGCAGAAAAACACAGTTTCTAGAAGACAAAACATGTGCAGAACTCCAGTCATGGGCTTTGGAAAACAGATTGGAAGTCTTAAACTTGAAACACACATTGAATCCCTCATTTCGGGTTTCATGAAGCCCAACACAAGTCACAACAAGGATTTGCAACTTGTATTTCTTTTAATGAAGGCCAAAACAGCACTAACAATATATATCAGGTTACAAATAACAAGCTCCTTTCTATTACAAACTTGCAATATGGGCTTAGCAAACTGATTTTCAAGTTATTGACTTTGCGAAAAGGCACTAAAGAAGGCATTCTGTGGTTTAAAGTACATGTTATAAAATGATGGGAAACTTGTAATTTGAGCTTTAAGAACCAGTTTACAAGCTTTAATAACTTGACAAAAAGACTTAAAGTGCAATTTGGGGTTTCTAATAACAAGTAACCAAATTTTCAAAAGACATCTAATAGAACAGCACTTGCATTTCAGGTTTATAAGAACTGATTTGCAAGTATCTTCTAGATATAGAACCCAATTTTAATTTATTTAAACTTTTCAATTTTAATGTTCAATTTCAATGCCCTCCATATTGATCAGTTATTTCAATATTTCAGTGGCATTAAAGTTATGGAGAATGAAAATAAATAAATACCAGAATAAAATCTGATTTTATATGCAACTTAACATTAAATTAATAATTCTTTTAGTTTATCTTCAAGCTCACCATAGTGCTAGTTTTAAGTTAGGTAGCGTAAGGTACATTTGTTATTTAGGATCTCAATATCCCGAGGGTGACAAATAACATACTCCTCAGCTTGTTATGCGGCAACAATTCTTTTGTGCTGAACTAACCAAAGAAATGATTGAGATTGGACAGGGATAGCATTTTAGAACTGTTTCCAATGTTTTTCTATTATTGTAGCACATTTGTGATTAGCGAATACAGCTATGCAGTCATCATTTGATGTGTATTTTCACATGATAGTATTAGGTTTGTTGAAAATTTGTAGATGACATTTCCATCATCATTTGTTGGAGTTAAAGAGTTTTGAGTGTTGAGATGATGGTGATTTATTTTCAAAATCTATGCTGTTCTATTATCATCTAGAGCTGTAAAATCTGCCACTTTTTTGTAGTCCTCACCATCTATCATTTTTTCGAGATGGTTGTATAAGGTTTGTGGGAATTTGTAGTCATCTTGCAATTAGGATTTTTTTGGAATTTAAAGCTTTGTTTGTCAAGATGTTGCAATCAATGCCATTACTTTTTTGAAATCCACTCTGTACTATTATTTTCTATAGTTGTAAACTCTGCTTCTTTGTTGTATCCTTGGTTTTGAAATTCTTGATTAATAGGTAGGAGTTCATGTAATGGATCAAGGTATACACAATACATGGATATCCCAGACGAGATTCCCTTGGTACCTCACTCACTGCTGAACTCATGCTGTCTGCATCTCTTTGGGGTGCTTTAAAGTGGATTCCCTCCAGTTACGTATACAGACTGACCGCCAAATTGATGAAGGACAGGGTCTGTCGTCTTTGCTCCCTTGGGGAGGCAAAAATTGAGACCCATTTTGTTTTTTATTCCCCATTTACTATGAGATTAGGGGGGATGTTCTACTGCTTGTCCAAAGAGTGCATGCACATTTCTTTATTTTTCAGATACACTAATCAATGGTGTCTTGCACTTTACCTCTAGGAGGCCATAAAACTTCGTGATTACAATTTGCAGCTTCAGTTTTCGTTGAGACAAACATTTGACTTGCTCATCACCTCTTTCTTCACGCCTGTGTCCCTTGCCCAGGGGACGAAGTGGTTGCTCGACTCTTCCTCAAGACACACTAGTTTTGTGAGGCCTTGTAGAGGACCCACTCAGTAGCATCACCCTGTCTTCAATAGCTCCTTGAAATGGTCTGGAGCAAACCCTCACCCCGGACTAGATCCTTCAGTTCTGGGTAACTTATAGTTTGTCAGGAGTATTTAATCTTTATTTGTTTTTGCTTCTTTTGCTTTCTTGCTTGTTCTTCCCGTGGACATTGTTTAGTGCTCCTGCTCCTAGCTGATGCCTTGTACACTTTTCAGTCTCTTAGACCTTTGTGGTCTCTTCTTGGACATATAAATTTGTCTTATCTATCTTACTTGGATCTCGTAACCATCTCCCAAACTTAAATCTTCATGGATTTGCCCTTTGATGCCCAATTTGGATGAAGCAAAAAACGGAATTGATGTTCTTGAACCCTTTGAACACACTAGTGAGCTTAGAGTGAGATTGCACGAATAAGATCTAATTATTTTATTTGTGATGCAAATCCACAGAGAGGACCCCCACAAATCTAGTATTTCTATCTCAAGCTTTTTGCTTCTCTTGGCCAACATTGAAGGTAAGAGAGGAGCATACTGAAAATTTCAAGATCTACAAGGATTTTCTCTCAAAATCTCTCAAAACGGCTAATCAATGACACTCGGGTTGCTCCCATACAATGTAAGGTATAATTATGGTGATAACCACCCAAGATCTATATGCCTAATGGAAAGTACAATTAAACGAGAAGATCAATATGACAAGAGTAAAATGTATTTGTATAATAATGCTAAATAGGATTAGATTAATTAGATTACAAGGTAGATTCCTTCAATTATATAAGCTAAGGTGAACATGGGATTGCATAAGATTATGAACAAATGAGGAGGTGCTATGTGTAATGTTCCATTTCCCTTCCAACATGATCTAGCCTATCAAGTATGTGTTAGATGCACAATGGGGAAGCCGTACAATAGTCTCTTGGTAGACGGTGCACAATGGGGGAGGCTGTACGGTAGTATTAGAGCACAAGGGAAGCCATATGGTAGCATTGGAGCAGGCTATGCGAAATGGAGGAGGCCGTATGGTAGTAATTGGAAGTCGTACGGTAGCAAGAGCAGAGAGACCGTATGGTTGTCTTTGAGAGGTTGTACGGTAGTGGGTTGAGGTGATGAGGCGGGAGAGGAGGCCGTACAGTGATGTGGGTGTTGTGTACGATGAGGGGTAGTGGGTTGAGAGGCCATACGATGAGGGGGGAGAGGAGGCTGTACGGTGATATGGGTGATGCGTACGATGAGGGGAAAAGGATAGAGTGCACTACGAGATTGTCCTTCAAATTCCCCAATGCTAAGTCCTCCAGAATGAAACGAAAACTTCAAGGAATTTGTACAGAAAGACACCGAAGTATATTAAGATAATCACAAATAGATATAGATGTATTCTAGACTAAATGATGTTCCAGATTTGCTAGATCTGAAGCAAAGAAATACAATAGACAAAATAGGGTGAGGGTTGATTCCTGTCGAAATTGGAAAGCCAAGTAGGGAAGATCTTTCACTTTTGAAATGGTGAACAACAGAGAACTCCAAGAAGGAATCCATAGTACAAAGAAGATAATCCAAATCGCATACTAACTACTACCTACATGCCGTACTTAAATACCCTTCGGAGGAACTTCCCAAGGGTTTTCAAAGATAGCCGATGACCAGACGGATACAATTAAGTAAAAATGGGTCCGAGATATACTAAATCAATCAGCCCATAAACAAAGGCTTGATTAATTATTATTTTTATGACAGGAATTATAGTCCTCCTGTCCCAAAATTTCCTTGTCCTTAAAAAAATGCAATGCTGGATGCTGCAGAATGTGTTCAGATTCCCAAGTCGCATTCGTCCAATGGCAAGTGTTTCTAGCGTACCAAGTATTCCCTTAGGGTACGATTGCGCAGAGTTTTCTCTCGTACATCAAGGATCTCGGTCGGTACTAACATGAGTTTCCCTTCTTCATTGAGTGGTGGAAGATCTGTGGTTACTGTGATGCTCTGTCCCATGACTTTCTTTAGGCAAGAGACATGAAAGGCGTTATGGATGTAGCATCCTTCTAGAAGTTCTAGTTCGTAGACAACTTCACTGATGGCGCGAGCTACACGATAAGGACCATAAGAAAACGGCGTCAATTTTTCTTTCCCTTTTTCCTTCAATGAGGACTGCCTGTATGGCTGGAGTCTGAGATAGACCAAGTCTCCCATTTCAAAACTTCTCTCGGTCTGGTGTCTGTCGGCATAGATCTTTTGTTGATTCTGCACCCTTTGTAAGTTCTCCTTCAAGAATCTTAGGATGTCTTGCCCTTGTTGAAGCCAGTCCCTCGCCCTTGGTGCACGACTGTCTCCCAATACCATGTTGATAAATAAAAGAGGTTCATACCTATATAGTGCTTTGAAGGGTGCCATTCAAATGGACATGTGATAAGTGGTATTGTAATAATATTCACCTAGATACATCCATTTGACCCATGTTTGCTACTATACCGAAATGTAGTTTCGGAGGTAGTCTTCTAGCTAGTTGTTCACAATCTCCGGTTGTGTGTTTGTCTGAGGGTGGTAGCTAGTACTTGGTGATAATTCTGTTCCTGCCAACCAAAACAATTCTGCCAAGAAAATACTGAGAAACCGACCATCCCTGTCACTAACAATGTTTTGGGGTAACCCACGCAAATGAAAAATTTCTTTGAAAAACAAGTTAACTACTTGTGCAACCTAGAAATCTGAGATGGTGAAGAAGTGTGAATACTTCGTCAGTCTGTCAACCACTACAAAGAGACAATCCTTCCCATTTACCTTAGGAAGTCCGATGATGAAGTCCATAGAGATACTTGCCCACTTCTGTTTTGGTATAGGCATGGGTTGCAGTAACCCGACAGATAAAGTGTGTTCGGATTTGTTTTGTTGATAGATTGCACATTCCCGTATGTACTGCAATACATCTTCTTTCAGTCCCTTAAATGAAAACCTCTCCCTGAGTTGTCTATAGGTTTTGAGAAAATCCAGGTGTCCGACCAAGGGTGCAGCATGTATTTCCTTCATGATTCTTTGCTTCAATTTGGATTCAGGTACTAAGTATATCCGATCCTTATAGTAAATGATGTCATCCACCACCTTGTATCAGTCATCCTGAGTGTTTCCATCCATTAGATTACATGCAAATGTGTTTTTGTAATATTCCACCAATAAGTGTGCTTTCCAATTAGCTGAAATTTGAGCCATTAAGCAGATGGCGGGTTTTCTTGACAAGGCATCTACAACCACATTGTTCTTTCCCTTCACATATTCAATGTCAAAATCAAAAGCCTAAATCTTAGTTACCCATTTTTGTTGCCTCTATCTCAAACTATTATGATTGGTACAGACAACAAACTTGGCACCTACCAAATACTGTCGAAATTTTGTCAGTGCATGCACGATGATCAACATCTTTTTGTCATAAATGGAATATAAACGCTCTGCTTGTGTAAGCTATAGGGTGTCTATTTTGCATTAATACCGCGCCAATGCTTTCTCCATATGCGTCACACGATAGAATGAATGATTGAGAGAAATCAGGCAAGGCCACAACCGGGCAAATGCTCATGATTCTTATACTTATCAAAAGTGTGTTTCGCTCTTTCATTCCATTGGAAGGAACCTTTCTTAGTTAGATTTGTCAATGGTGTGTTGACTTGAGAGAAACCGTTTACAAACCTCCGGTAATAACTGCATAGTCCCAAGAACCCTCACAACTCAGAGAGCGATTTTGGTGGGGGCCAATCGAGGATAGTTATGAATCTTCTCTTGGTGAACCTGCACTCCATATTTACTGACAACGTGCCCTAGGTGCAATATTTCTGTGATCCCAAATTCACACTTGGATTGCTTGGCAAAAAAAGACTGAGCCTTCATGATCCCTAGGACTTCATCCAAATCTCTCAGGTGTTCTTCCCAAGTTTTGCTGTAAATAAGGATATCATAAAGAAATGCTAGCAAGTACTTACGCAATTGTTTGTTGAAGATGCGATTCATGCAAGATTGAAAAGTAGTTGGTGCATTCGTTAATCCGAATCGTATGACTAGGAACTCATAATACTTGTAGTGATAACAAAAAGCCGTCTTCTCCACATCTTCCCGCATGTGGATCTGATGGTATCTGAAACAGAGATCTATTTTAGAAAAGTAAACCGCACCATGCAACTCATCCAACAATTCATCAATCTTGGTAATAGGGTATCTATTTTTTATTGTTTTCTTATTCAGTGCACCATAGTCCACACACATGCACATCGTTTCATCCTTATTTTTAACCAATACTATTGATGATGCAAAAGGGCTAGAGTTGGGGCGGGTCCATCCTTTCTTGAGCAGCTCTTGAATTGTCTTCTTGATCTCATCTTTGAATTTTTTGTGGTGGCGGTATGGTGTGGTGATAACTGGTTTGGTGCCAGCTTCCAACTCGATGGTATGCTCCAACCCGCAATGGGGGGTATGCTAGGAGGAATGTCTATAAAAACTTTATCATATGTACTCAAGATATTTTGAAGGTCATCATCTCGGTGGGGTGTCTGTTGTTCTTTTATTAGTTCTGCCGAAACGAAACAATGTGCAACCCATGCAATGTAATCATGTCGAAAAATGGCCACCTTCCGTTGTGCCGAAACTTCCTTCGGTCCCTCATTGGCCATAGCATGAAGAACCACCTTCTTCCCATCGACAACAAAAGTGAAGTCAATCCGCTTGAAACTTTGTGTGTATTCATCAAGTGTCTCCATCCACTGTATGCCTAGAATAACCTCTATATCATCCGTCTGGTAGCTTTGTCCAATGAAGGCTTCTTCGATAGAAGTTTGTTATCTTTGTCGCTTGGAAATACTGGCGGTTTGGGGTGGGAGTAACCCCAAGAGGATGATGTCAATGATGATGCCATGTTTTGCGCCTTTTCTATAGCCTCTGAAAGGGTGGCAGGAATGAAACCTTTTATGCAACCCCTTAGTGGTTTAGTTAGTCCGTCCATGAAGAGCACTATCCGTCTCCTTTTGAAAATGTTCGTAACCAAAACAGAGAATTTCTGAAATTCTGTGATCTATTGATCGACCACTCCAGTTTGCCTTAATTGTGCCAACTCTTTGAAATTAAGTTCGAGATCTTTCCCATCAAAACGATCTATCAATCTTTTAGTGAATTTTGCATAAGTATTTACTTGGTCATGCCCTAGCGTAATAGTGCCATGATGCCACCATTCATGCAGCACTCCTTCTAAGTGGAGTGCTGCAAATGTAATTGCTTCTTCTAGCATTAGATTAAGTTGGAAATAAGTATCGACCTTCATTACCTATGCTTGGGTAGATATGGATTTGGATCCGTCGAATGGTGACATATTTACTTAACTTTTGTTTGAGATCATCGTTAAAATATCCTCGGTTTTGGCCTCCGAAATACCGCATTCCCAATTTTGCGTAGTGTTTGTAGGATATATCCTCTTCCAAGTTTGCATTCTTCTAGTCTTTTTTCAACTCTTCTTGAATTTCCTCAAAGGTTGGTTGCCTTCCTCCATGTGGTACCTCCGTTCGTGTAGGAAAAGGCGGCATGGAAGGTTGAGAGTGTGTCGGATGAGGATTCACCTTTCTCGAAACCAAGTCAGAATTGTGACCATTTTGTTCCCTAGATATCTTACTGTCTACCAGTTTTTGGAGAGTTTCTTCCATAAGTCGCTGAGTGTCATTGATCTGTGCTTGATTCCTTGAAAGATCCCTTAATAGTGCCATGACTTCCGTAGGAGTGGGTTCTTGGTCTGCCATTTTGTTAATTGAGTGGGATCTCCTTTTCCGGCCATAAACTTTCATTCATTGTTCATAGGCTAGCAGGATCTTTGGCTTTGATACCACTGTAATGTTCCGTTTCCCTTCCAACATGATCTAGTCTATCAAGTATGCATTAGATGCACAATGGGGAGGTCCTACGGTTGTCTCCTGGCAGACGTTGCACAATGGGGGAGGCCGTATGGTAGTATTGGAGCACAGGAATCCGTACGGTAGTATTGGAGCAGGCTATGCAAAATGGAGAAGGCCGTACAATAGTAGTTGGAAGTTGTACGGTAGCAAGAGCAGAGAGGCCGTACGGTTGTCTCTGAGAGGCTATACGGTTGTGGGTTGAGAGGCCATATGATGTGGGGGGAGAGGAGACTGTACGGTGAGGGGTGAGAGGAGGCTGTACAGTGATGTGGGTGATGTGTATGATGAGGGGAAAAGGACAAAGTGTAGTATGGGATCATCTTTCATATTCACCAACGCTAAGTCCTCTGGAATGAAACGACAACTTCAAGGAATTTGTACAGAAAGATACCGAAGTATAGTGAGATAATCGCAAATAGATATAGATGTATTCCAGACTAGATGATGTTTCAGATTTGCTAGATCCAAAGCAAAGAAATACAATAGATGGAATAGGGTGAGGATTGAATCCCCACCAAAAATGGAAAAGCCAAGTAGGGAAGATCTTTGACTTCCGAAATGGCGCACAATAGAGAACTCCAAGCAGGAATTCGCAATGCAAAGAAGATAGTCCAAATCGCATACCAACTACTACCTACATGTCATACTTAAATACCTTTCTGAGGAACTTCCCAAGGGTTTACAAAGATAGCCGATGGCCACACCTACGAAATCAATTAAATAAAAATGGGTCCAAGATATACTAAATCAATCAGCTCATAAACAAAGGTTTGATTAATTATTAATTTTAATGACGGGAACATTACACTGTGGTGTGCACAAGTAGATTGTATATTTGCATGCTTGTTGTACCTTTTTGTGTAGGTCCAGCTATGTCAAGGGTCAAGGGGCAACACATCAATGAAATATTTTTCTCTCAAAATTGATGTGTTTGATTTTCTTTCTAAATCTACTTCGAATTGACTAAATAAAATGCTTGCAAATGACCTTGCATAAGCTTGGGCAGGTGTTTTGGGGCTTGACCAGCAAACAAGAACTCAAAAAAGCCAAATGAAACTTTGAGTTTGACATCAAAATCTTTAGATGCTGCTATGGTTGAGTAATTGTCATGGACGCACTAAGTTTTTGTAAAAAATTGACGAGTTTTTACCAACTTCTCTACTAGTTTTTGTCCCAACATCTCAACGAGTTTAAGTGTTAAAAACCTGCTAGCTTAAGCTACTTGCAAGGTTTTTGATTACTCATCGGGTATTTTGTGAGTTTTGCAACTAGAAAATTCATTCATAAAACCCCTAAAATAGCTACTTGCATTGTAGCAAAAATGACACTTCTACATTGTAAGTGTTGTATATAACTTGACAATGAGGGATTTGATTCTCAATCTTTTACAAGAAATGACACAATCTTTCTCAAATCCTTTACTATAATGTCCCCTTTTTGGGACATTAGGGAATTTAAAGACATATTCATATAATATTTAAATTGACTATGAGAGTTTGAATTAAATTTATAAGAGATCAATTTAATATTATGTTGCGGTCTAAAAGTGACGAGGAGTGATAAGACGAAAAGACAAGAAGGGAGTCGAAGAGTCACAACTTTGAGGATTAAAAGGAGAAGAGACTCATTCATTCGGATATGCTTGGTTTATGATTCAGATTTCAGTTTCTCTCTTGTAAGAGTTATTTGGAAAGCTTCAGCTTTCATCCAGCGGGAGGACATAAACCCTCGCCCTAGTAGACAGTGGAAGCAAACTCATTGTCCATGGAGATGTCACATCAGGGGTCTCACGTATGCGTATAGGTTCTTTCTTAGTATTCCAATTTGACTGTAAAACTATGTTTAAGATTGGACTTTTGAATCTTGGTTATTGTATTGCTGATGTATAATGCAATAGCATATTTCAAGGTATTTTATGAGAAACTATGGTTTTATATTATTGGTTTATAATGCAACTTTGTATGTTTATGTTCTGAATATTATTTTGAGAAAGAAATTGGGTCAATATGCATTTGGGATATTTCAGTGGTATTAGAGCCAAAAACCTGCCATCCTGTGGAGTGAAATAAATAAAAAAATAAAAAGAAGGGGAATATTTTGCAGACTAGTCTGTCAAAAACATTATTCTTGAGAAACATTTGTGAAAGAGAAACACAAGTGTTGTATCTGAGAATATTGAAGTGAATAACATATTGAAATCTTTATCTGAAGGACGTAGAATAAATCCTTGGAAGGAGATTTGTGGTCAATTTTAATATTTGGATGTATATGCACATTTCAGAAACCAGGGCACAAACATTTGTGAGAATTGATACAGTCAGGAGCAATGGGCAATTCCAGGCCTGGTTGAGTATATAATATTATGCGACCATTGCACAGAAAACAAGAAATTAGCGAAATATTCTTGGTTTTTGTGGGTCTATTTTACTGCAGATTACATTGGAGTGCATAATCTCCAATAATAATTAACGCACTTGAAATATTTTGGTGTTGGGGCGATGTTATAGAGCTTAATATTTGAATAAAATAGAGTCTTCTATTGGTTGCACACGTTATTTTTAAAGAAGACAGTAATTTAATAATTCTTATTGGTAATTGCTCAAAGATCGCAAACATCTCAAGTTTTAAACTCGTGAATGCTCTCTTCAAAGGCATTGAGTGTAGAAGAAAATTAAGGACGACTAAGTAATTGAGCAAAAATCCTCAGAAATTGAGCTTGCTGGATGATGAACATGATGGAAGACATTTTCAAATTCTGCGAGTCTTGCTCCCGTTTTAACCACAAATTGTGAAGGAAGTTTCAATCTAGTTCACTCTGTTGATGCCTTGGGTTAGAGATAGAGATCTCAATATATATTTTCAAATTTGATCCGTTTTATTGCCAAGATAATTGAGCAACGTCCGAAGTTGGGAAAAGTTGAAGGTACATATGAATTAAGATTTCCTGTAGAAGATATGTGCAACAAGAGAAGTGAATCCACTGGAAGACTCATGAAATGAAATTTGTTTGAAGAATTTTTTGGCTTCAATCAGCTCTTGGAAAGTACCGTTAAACATCTATCAATAATGGCTAAGCGTTACTCATAATCAAGGTTGTCGAGAGCTTCTAAGGATTAGAAACTGACACCTTCAGAACATCTCGCACACTTTACTCCATCAAGGCTCTGAAGTGTTACCTTTCGTCTACCACATGGCTATCATCGTTGGAGTCATGGTAAAATTGATGGTATGGAAAATTGAACATAATTGTTCATTGCGTAGCCTCCACAAATGCTGAAGCAGCAACTAATATCCGATGAGTCATATCTTGATGGAAGCCGTTACTTTGGTAACTCAAAGAATCGTGGGACCTAATTTAATCGAAGGGGATCGTTGGGCTTTGAATACATTGGATTGTGTTGATGCGAGTTCTGTATCACTTAAATAACATATTAGGATTTGAACATTCAATATGGGATATCAAACATACAATTCCTCTCTTGAAAAGCTATTGTTCATGGGATATGAGAATAGCTCCAATGTTCCTTACACTATTGGATACTCGCTCAGTTTTATCGATGTGATTCGTTGGTAATCACGTAGGCGGCCTTACGCTATTCATTCGAGGATGACTTGGACTTTGGTAGGATGAAGGTGATGGTGGTTTGGTTTGTGAAATATGCGAGGGTAGATAATGTTGATGGTGGTGATGATGGAGGATGTGTCTGCCAATGATGATGTTGATGGGAAAGTGGCGGTGGTGGAAGGTGAATGGATGTGTTCTGATACTTGACTTCTCTAACTTCCTTCTCTAAGCTTCGACTACCTAGCTACTCACTATTCTACTCCTACTCCTATGAATGGAAGGTTAGCAAATGGACGGGGATCAAATCTAATGAAGGCTAACGAGCAGCCCCACCTCCATAGATGCAATGATTCTAAGGAAAATGAACTAGTTTACCACACAAGGCTTCCCAACCAGCCGCTAGGATGCTAGTGGTCTAGTATTGATCCCTATCAAACATCTACCAATGCTACCATACAACTATCCATCTACTTTAACCTCACTTAAACAACTTCAAATGCAACCAACTTTAACAACTTGAAAGGAAATCTAACTATGTGGAAGTAGAAAACATGCAATAGCACCCAATGTTCTTAATCACCATGCAAGTCACAACAATGAAGAAGAGAGCGATTTCAGTATTATCTTAGCAACAATTTCTCCAACACTTTACAAATGAGAGCAAATGGCCTTTTATAGGGGCCAAAAATACAACGGACGGTGGAGATCAAAACAAGATCGACGATCCAGATTGGATCCTCAAAACCCTAATTAGGGTTGCCACCCCATCGGCCAATGAGAAGCTGCCACCTTGTCAATGGACCAATGAAAAAAGTGCAAAAAGTGGCAACCAATGAGAAGGCGCCAAAATAGTGGACAATCAGAAATAGACACTTGTCCTATTCTAGAAGAAAGAGAAATTGCTACTTGGGCTTACATCAAATGATCTTCTAATATAACTCTTCTCTTTTCTTTCATTTTCTTAGTTAAGGCAATGAACTTAGCTAGCCTTTCGTTAACTTCTTCCATAGGAGGACAAGGTACACCCTGAGTTCCGCTGACTTCACCACACTACTTGCTGCTTGTAGTATCTTTTCATGGTCCTCATATTCTTTCGCAAATCCAATAAAAGCATAGAGAGAGGAAAGGGTGTTTAGATGCTTCCTTTTAATAGCAACCTTTCCTAGCTCATCCAATCTTGATCCAAGATCTGTCTCATTGATATTCTCTTCTTTGATGTCCTCAAAATCAAGCGCCATCCCAATGTTGCTCATCATGCTTGGGCTGTGCCGTGCAATCTCATTATGTATCTTCTTTGCCAAGGGGGATTGTCCTTCCTTTAGTCTATCTTTCATCCATATCATGTCCATTGTACCAATATTGGTGTCGGTTATTTGCTTCATTTTCGAGAAGGGTGTTTTGGGCATCATATCCTCTTTATCTTTCTTCGTGTTTGTTCGCTTGAGATTCTTACTTGCACTAACATCCTCCATACTCGTCGCCCTATTACGGGATGGTAGAGTGGTGGACCAGAAGGCAAGTAGAACCAAGGGAAACAATCCTTAAACTAGAACGAAAGAAGGATGTCAGCTTAAGGACCCTTTTCAACTTTAAATGATTAAAAGTCACCTTAACCAATAATTGTACAACGACTTTTCGGAATTAGGACTAGACCTCAAGAACTTCAAATCCACTTGCAAATCAGAAATTTATGATGTAATTCACCTTAAAATAAAATTACCCAACCTAGGGCAAAATCGCAGCCCCTTGCAAAAATCAGAATTTTATCTTTCACAAATTTCGGCTCCCACAAAATTTGGCTCCCACAAATTTCGGCAAGCAAGAAGAGTGTAGATTTGTTCTTGCAAAATCACCAACACCTTGAGAAGGAGAAGTGAGAAGTGAGGAGGAAACAGGAGAGAGGCCTCCTCTTATACCCAACTTTCTTACTCCCTCCAAGCTGGCCGACTTGGACCCTGAGAGAAAGAAAAACAAATAATTAATGCAAAATTATGGTCCACAATTAAATACTTAACCAAAATTAATTTTGCCATGATGAAAATTGCCTTTTAAAATTGCCAATTAGTTCTAAATTGCAAAAAGAAATTAAATGTTGCCTTGGAGATGTTAAATATTTCCATTTAATGAGGATTTAGTAATTAATACGTCATTAAAATTGGATTTTGGCTAGCCAAAAGCCATTTTTCAATATTAAATTACTAATTTCATTGAAGGCAAAAAAGTTTTCAATGCAATTTTAATCTATTAAAGCTAATTTTTGCAATTTTAATTCAAATCGATTTTGCTAAGCAATTTTAGCATTTTAACACAAATAAAATTATTTCTCTAAAGTCTAAAATCGATTTTGCAATTTGCTTTCATCATAACAAAAAATAATTTTTCTTCACCAAAAATTGAAGATTTTCCAAAAGACCAGATTTAATAAAAAAATTTCATTTTCAAAATTATTCCAAATTTACACAATTATAGCCGGATTTTCAAAAGAAAACGTCCAAGTACAAATTTTACAATTTTATCCTGCTAAGTTGGGATTAACTTTGAAATTTGTTGGGCCTAAGGCTAGAATTGGTGGCTTTGGAAAATCAAGTAAAAAAAAACCAGGTGAAAATAAGCTAAGTCTCTCCCACTGGCCTAAAGGTGTCCAAGGCTCAAAATTTTCAAAAGAATAAATTTTTTTTGGACAACTCAAAAAATTTGCTAAGGCGACTAAAAAAAGGGGGTCCCCAAAGTTTTGGGGCGATGGTGTGAGAACCTCAGGACAAATTGAAGGATGAATGTTTGGAACCATCATTATTGGTGGAAGGAAGTAATTGATGCAGCTTGCCAAGTGTCATTCATCTTCTCTAACAAGAAGTCGAATCTCTGGACCATGAGTCTTCTCTAATAAGTATATTTTTGGCAGTGGGTTATCTAGAGGTAAGAAATAGAAAGGCAGGTTGTAACAATAGACGACATCTTTGAGCTACCTAACAGAATATATTCTGAGAGTAGCATGAAATGTTGGAGTCGTTGAATTCAACAATTATTGATCGGAAAAAATTGTAACAGGGAGAATTGAAGCGGAGATGATTGCCTATACAAGGTTGGAGCAATACCATCTCATTCTTTCATTTTCTAAGATTTGATCGTCGGTTGGCTTCATAATCAAACAGCTTCACCCGTATGTTGGGCCCTGTGGAATATTGGATTGGTAGGCGATATTCTTCATATATTGTGAGTGGTTGATTCTTGGCATGACTCAACTTTTATTTGAAAGGCAATACAAGTGCGGAGAAGATTAACAGGGTTATCCATTAATCGTTGCAATACCATCAGGATCATTTAGAAACATCACAAGGATGTGGCTACATTGTCAGAATTCCAAATGAAATGAACGACTTGTGAAGAGATTTGAACATTGAATTGGAAACATTTTCTAAGTATGCCAATGATTTGACAAATTTTACAAGAGCTACAAAGTTTCTGGTGGTAATGGAATTTGTTAAGGGACTTATTCAATAGTCACCGTCTTGGCTGGAGTTCTATCACAGAAATAGGTACTTACATCTGGGGTCATGTCTTCTAAGAGACACGAATTGCAGAGTAGTAGAGAATTCTATTCACTTTTCAATCAGAGTAACTTAGCTCAAACAATCAGGACATTCCTTTTATAAAGAATTCTAAAAAAATGCTACAACAGCCATGCAAGCAAATTTTTTGAGAAAGTGATAAGTGTAAACTCCATCTCCATGCAAAGTGTTTATTTAGTGCCTGGGCAGTAAGCTTGTGACTTGTATTGAAAATTTGCGCCAATTGTAAAAGGGGATCTTATATTGGTATGATAGTGATAGCCATTGGGGTCGCAAGTCTTGGAGTTTAGGCCGTTTGTGCATTGCAGAGGGCAAGGAAAATTGGAGGAAAGTCATCAACTAACAGCTTGGTCTGAGTACTATATCAAATAGGTGGCACTGGGGAGGAGTCATTAATTTTCAGATTGAACGTACCAACAGATTTAACAATTACAATAGTGAAATCTTGCTTCAACAATCACTTGAAAAAGAAATACATTCTTTAATCAAACAAAAGCACAGGTATTTGAAAGCGGTCATCGAAAGTCTGAAAAATCAAGTGTTTTCTTCTGAATTTAATGACACTTTTAATGGTGAATAGCTAAGAAACTTGCAGAAAGAAAAACAATTGAGTCGACTATATGTACTTGGGTTGCAATTAGAAGAAATGGAATCTTCAAATGATGTTCTTTCCAAATTGGAAGAAATAGAAACTTATTTGACCAATGTAGAGAAGGCAGATTGTAGATTGTTAAATTGCGCTTTACAACCTTAAATGGTGACCTTGGTCCAACCCAGGTTTATGGAGCATCTAGATAAACGGGTTAGCCTTGTGGTTGCTTCTTGTCTCAATGAGATTGTTCAAATAACATCTCCTACAACAGCCTACAATGATGTGTTGTTGAAGAAAATTTTGCAGTTGATAGTGAAAAACTTGAAGGGGTTTACAAGTCAAAGGAATTCCTATGAGGCAGGAACAAATTTTCTTGACATGTGAGGAACTAGTACAACCGATCATGTTTGTGGGAATCGTAAATATGAAGAGGAGGCTAAAGAAATTCAGACTAGCATAAGGAGAAATGTGGATAAGATGATTTTCAGTTGTGGATAAGGACCATACAAGTTTCTACATTGGTTATTTGGAGGTTAGCCTTGACAAACATGTTGTACTCAAAGTAACATGTTGGAGTCTTTGTATGATGAACCATATGTTTCTTATACACATGATATTAACTTTAATGAACAATCCAAGATGACACTACAAGACGATGAGTTGTATCAACATGACAATAATGAGATGTATGTCTTAAAGAACTAGTTGAAAGTTAGTGAAGACATGGTTGCGACATCTTTGGTATGTTGTGACAGCACTCACAGGATGGTGGAGGATCTCCATAGGAAGACTCAAAAGGGAGTGAAAGAAGATTTGCTCGTTGCTGATTTGTAGGTAGTCAAAACAACCCTTGAATCTATGAAATCAAATTATTTATGTTTGCTTTACAACAAAGATTATATTCTTAAGGTTGCTGGAATTTATGTTGATCAGTTGAATAAAGGAAGGAATGAGATTATGGAGCTCAATAGGGAGCTTAAGTATGCTCATGGGGCATTGGATGATACTCAGATTGCTCTTCAGGAAGTAGAAAATTAGGTTAGTATCACAAATTATTTTTGGGAGCATGAGGGTAAAGAGTCAGGAGTTTTTCTAAGAAGTAATTGATGAACACGATAGCATTCAATGGACTTATGATTTGGATAGTTGTCCCAAAAGACCAGGTACCAAAATGGATAGTTGTCCCAAAAGACCAGGTACCAAAATTTCAGATCGCATTCAAGCTTGTAGACAACCCAATGTTTGAAGTAGATGCTGATTGGACTTTTGATAATCCCCTTTTTAAGATAAACGAGGGAACTCCTTTTGATTGTCATGAAGAGAATGATCTCGACTTAAGAATATTGAACCCAGATACAATTCCTAGCAGTGAATCTTGGTTACAGGATTGGTGTGGTGAATTAACTATGATCGCTCATCCTTTGATAAGCCCAAATATGGTTTCCTATTTCAACCCATATAGGAGTTGGATGGATTTCATGCATCAACCATTGAATAGATCTTGATGGAGTATTGATGAGAGTTATGTTTCAATCATAGGGGATTGTTTTTCAGCTTCATTCTTACTCATAGCACCTATGTACTTAGGGTTTCTCTAGATTGATGATGACAATATGGCATTTGATGTGCCCATGGTGTTGTTTTCAACTTTTGTGCAACTTGTTTCTTACATCAACTATTTAGGTCGGGTCATCACCATCTACTGGGTTATATAGTCCCTTGATACATTTCTACCTCATATCAGCTAGTCATGACAACAGAGTTTCGGATCCAAGTGTTAACTGTATGTATCTAATGGAATTTTGAGGATTTTGTTGTAGTTCTACACATTTTGAGACTAGATGCAATTATGATCAGAATTGTATAGCCTACAGATGCAATGATACTTCATAGATTAACATGGGATCCAGGAATTTGGTTGATGAATGGGTTGCAGTTTGACATCTTGCTTTTCAGTGTGGTAGGGTTTATTTTTAGATTGGGCTATAGAGCTACCTGTAGATTCATATGGGATCTTGGTAATGATTGCTTGAGGACAAGCAATCTCGAGGAGGGAAGATTTGTAATCTCCCTTTTTTGGGACATTAGAAAATTTAAAGACATTCATATAATATTAAAATTGACTATGAGAGTGTGAATTAAATTTATAAAAAGTCAATTTAATATTATGAAGTGGGCTAAAAGTGACAAGGAGGGATAAGACGAAAAGACAGGAAGGGGGTTGAAGAGTCACAACTTTGAGGATTAAAAGGAGAAGAGACTCATTCGTTCGGATATGCTTGGTTTATGATTCAGATTTCAGTTTCTCTCTTGTGAGAGTTATTCGAAAAGCTTCAGCTTTCATCCATTGGGAGGACGTAAACCCTCATGCTAGTAGATAGTGGACGCAATTCCATTGTCCGTGGAGACGACACATCAAGTGTCTTGCATGTGCTTACAGGTTCCTTCCTAGTAATCCAATCTGACTGTAAAATTGTGTTTAAGATTGGACTTTTGAATGCTAGTTATTGTATTGCTGATGTATAATGCAATAGCATATTTCAAGGTATTTTATGAGAATCTATGGTTTTAATATTTTATTATTGGTTTATAATGCAACATCGCATGTTTATGTTCTGAATATTGTTTTGAGAAAGAAATCGGGTCAATATCCATTTGGGATATTTTGAGAAAGAAATTGGGTCAATATTCATTTGGGATATTTCATTTACGCTGGTGATCTTACTGTTGAAATTTGCAAACTAATATATTTCTGTAGAAACTTGATAGCTACCACTATAAGTGCATCGCTTTCCGTTTCTACAGTAGGGATGCATGTTTAGGGCTTTATATCATATTACAGATATTTTGACAGGGTTTCTGTTTTTCAGGTGAATATGTGGGTCTGACTGGCATGAGATTGGATGGAGCAGAATTAGTCACTTGTGGTCTTGCAACTCATTTTGTGCATTCTACGGTATTGTTCCCATCTGTTAATTTAATAGTGGATAATATAGAACAAAGATTTAGGGATGGTTTTGCTAGAAGATTTGAGCATGTTTTCAATCTGTAATTTGATCTGACATTTGGTGCAATGCTTAGGGTATTCCTTTGTTTGATTCATTACAGCTCAATAACCTTTTCAACATAATTTGAATTACATAACATATCATCACACAACAACAAAAAATGCCAGTATTATATTACAAACCCATGTTTAATGATCAGTGTTCGCAAATTCAACAAGTCCCTCCATGGCCTCACGAGGGAAATCTTGGCATCTATGAAAATCTTAGATCAAGGATGGAAGTCAAGACAAAACCATAGAACAGTACATCATCAAATAATATTTTATGAGCTTTTGGATGATACATAATTGTCCATATTTGGTAAAAAAAAAAGCGTAGATAACGTCTTCTAATTAGGAGTTGGTATTTGCTTTCCAATTCACCTACGCAGAGTTCCAAACTCATACAGACAGATTTCTGACACTACACTGTGAAATAAAAATAATGCTTATGATAATGTTGACACAAGGAGATGTGGGTACTTGGAGACGCCAGAGACTGGTAGCAGTATCGGCATGGCTATTTTTAAAAAAAATGAGATGGGCGTGAGTGAAGACAACATTTTTATAATATAATTTAATGATTTTCAGAAAACATCATGCCATAGAACTTTGAAAACGTGAACAGTAAATTAGGCATACAAGAGCAGTAAATAGTAAAGACAATTTGTCTTTAGCCCATTACAATCACAGGAAATCAGTCATGCAATTGTTTATGCCCCTTCTCAAAAAGTCTACATTTTCAGTAGATCTGATTACTATAACTTTGCATGGATTTTTGTAACATTTTGCTTACTTATTTTATTTATTTGCCTACCCTTTTTGCCTCACACGTTTTGCCCTATGTTTGCTGCCGCAAGACGTCAATTTTTTATCAAGATGAAGAGACTTCGGAGAGGTGAGAAATGCCAGCCAATTGAACCTTGTTGTTCGGGATGTTTCCAGGAATGTCTCTGATATTGGAAACACATCTCCATCTCGAAGACACATCTCGGGGGTTGGGAGATCTGTCCCTAAGTACAACACTTGACACACAATTATAATGCTTATTCAAGTGCTAGAAATGGAAGTGGTGTTGCAAATGAATGAAAATGAGAAAGTAAAAGCAAGTATAGCAGTCACACAAACATGAGAATGCAAACATTTACAGTGGACAAAACCAACTTGTGAAAGCTCTAGAAACATTTGGGCCTATGCCCCCTTATGCCTACTGCAAAATCAACAGTATTGCAAGCCCTTGGCTTGCTTAAACCCCTTTAAAGGAATTGTGAGACTGAATTGAGTTTGCCAGAACTCTTTTCCTATCTTGTTATGCTCTTATTGAAACAACATTGCTTATGTTTCCTCTCAGCTGAAATTGGATACTACAACTGTCAATGATTTTTACAAATCCCTTTCGACATGTTTATGCATAAAAGAATATCGATTTTGGCATATAGGTACCTAAGCTGCATGCATCTCAGCAACAGAATATGGAGTATTTTGACTTCTGCTTTGGGTGGACGTTATCGCACTTTCTGATCATTGAAGGATATGTCGGATGTTGAATGTGCTTAATCCAAATGTATCCAGTGTGATGAATTTGGTAGCTACTCAACCTGTCACATATCCCCCATTCTCTCAAGTGGAATGTTAAATTGGCCCCTGATGGTCTTGGTCATCCTCAGAATTTTATCTATTTTCTATTCTGTACATTGACATGCAACATTCTTTTCAACTTTCCTTGCTTATATTCTTACTGAATGTAGTGTTTTAATGTTGGTTGTCAACTTTGGTTACACAAAACACAACTAAGAAATTGAATGCAATTCAAGTAAATGATTCAAATCAGATCACATAACTTTAGAAAAGATATAAAAAAACCCATGTATAGGGGAGACATTTTTGTCAATTTACTAGGGTGAAGCTTATCATTGTCTACTAGCATGACAATTATTAATAAAGCTGCAACTGGAAATTTATACAATTGAGAATTTAATAATTTATAATTTCACAGTTCTAAATCCACGTGTTTCAGTTTCCACCTTTGTAGCATATTGATAGTTATGAATGACTAGCTTTAATGTGGAGAGGCCTGGTTCCTGCATTTACTTGTTTTATGTTATGTTTTCAGCTCTGTAAATATCTTTAACAGCTTTGGAATGCATTTCCTCACAATGCGTGCATATCTAAATTCTTCATATCAAAGAACATTGTTGTTGCAACCAAAATGAATCTATTTCAGATGTACATGGTACCCTACAAGAGTACAGAACCTAACTATCCAAATGGTAAAAGAAGCATGATAGGGAAAAGAAACATGATAACTCATTCAAGGGATGGTCACAGAAAATCACATCATTAAAATGCTTTTCCTCACACAAATGACAAATACAAGCACACTTACATCGTAAATATTTAGCCACACAGCAGAAGGCAAACTCCACCTATTTCAACAATTAATGATTAGGCGTGGCTGACATCTTAAATTAATGTCACTTAGTAAACAGTGAATCTAGAAGTTTACAATGATTGAAATCTTACTTACTGGGTGCGTACACCTGCCCATGTATCTGGTTGCTGGTACATGTGGGTTCAGATCCTGATGTGGGTGCATTTGGATACACCCTGGGAGTGCTTTTACAACCTCTGGGTGCATCCGGATGTGCATCCATGCTCATCCAAGTGTGCCTTGGTACATCTGGATGCACTTGGACGCCCAGTGTGCTGTCAGGAATCTTGGTAGTTAGACAGTTTGACATAACTGAGGCAGTTACACAGGTGCGACTGTTCGCCTCGCACCCCCTCGGCCACTATATGTATGTACCTTCTTTGTTAGAAAAGGCATGTTGTGCATTGCGAATGTAACCTCGTGTTCAACGAGTAATGAATATATGAGTTGCTTTTGAGTTTGCTACATTTTCTGTATTCAATACCTTGTTCTGCATTTATTTTTTAGTTCTTCTTACCCGTGAGGGTAACACACTGCACATATTTTTTCATAATTTTTTTAAAAGGTCACCATTTTGATATTTTTTATATATCTTGCATTATTTCTTGTATATGTTGTATATATCTTGTATAATTTATTGCACATTTTGTATATATAAAAATGTACCCAAACCACCCCCCCTCCCCCCTGCTTAAAAAAAGAATTCATGTACCCATGTACCGGGTTCTTGTACACGCATCTGCATTCAAATTGGTAACTTAGATTTAAATATACTTGTCTGGACGAAAGTATATCCACACAAACTATTGAAAAGTTAACATTACAATGTAGTCTAATTTAGCATCTTTGAGTTAGAGTTTCACAAGAGCAACGCACTGGAAAATGGAATTTTCAACTGGACAAATAGATGAGACCTTTATCTACCTGACTCAAATGGAGAATCAACAGTTTGTCTCTAAAAATAAACAAAATAAATATTGATCATTTAGTTGATTGGTGGAAGAAATATATAAAATGGTACTTCAAGATAAGGAACCCACAAATTTAATTATTTCAGGCTCATGTGAAATTGATGGGTTTGAATATTCGCTTCTAAGATTTCCATGTGAAGCATTTCTTTTGTTTTTTTAATGTTCAGTTTCACCCTACTAGACTAGCTCTTAAATAAGTTCGTAATTTTAGATCCCGCAGAAATCTTCTTCTTGCCATCAGAGGTGGGGGCATTCCACTTAACTAATTTTTTATTGCAACATCATTTTTATTACCATCTAGGGTTCTTCTCGTAGAGGTTTTCTTAGCCATGATGTCTAGAAAGATATTGCATTTTTGAAGGCTTCAGATTGACCTATGTACTACTCATAATCTTTGCCAATCTACAAGACATTCTTCCATCATTTGTCTTCCTCCAATTCTTTTTGCAGAAACCTAGATTTTGATAGTTTTGGGAAGCTATTTCTTGCAGTTCTATTATTTGCAGACATACTCCCTTATCCTTGAGATGCTTTAGTAGATTAAATTTTTTTCAGGTTTTCTTTACTATGCGACAATTGCTGCATTAGGTCTGTAAATTTCTAGTCTTTAAAGCAACCTAATTATGCTCTCCTGGAGGAAATTGTCTTTTCCTCCAGTAGTTTATTTATTGTAAAGTTCTGCAAATTCTTTTGTTCTTGAATCAGACTTACAGTTCAGTTTCGAGTTGCTGAGAATGATCTTTTCAACAATATGTGTATTCTGATTTTATTGAGGCAGATATCACTAATGTTTACTGCAGGTTCAGTCCTCTATACTTGATCTTGGATGATGAGAATATCTCTGCAATGTATTCAAAGGAAGGAGAATGCTTGGAAGATCAGACTGCTGTGTGTATGTGTCCTCCAAACTACATTCACAACTCTTATATATATATCCTTCTAGACGGTATGTCCCTTAGTTTTGGCATTAAAACATAATTATTCCTAAATCGGCGACTTCAAGAATTCTGATTAGAATTAACAAAACTAAGTATTAGTTTAGTTAAATACAAAACAAGAACATCTATTTGGAAATCGCCGGCACCTATAGGAGAGGCATAAATATGTATTACTTGCCAACCATTGGATATATTATCCATAAAAGAAGGTATGGTCTGTACTATCAGACCTGTAGAATTATCTAGGTTACATTCTTAACACTTCCTCTTAACTTGATAATTCTACAGAGAGATATCATATCTAGCAATATCAATACAGATGTTTAAGCAAGAATTAATACTCTATATCTATCTGTCTCTTCTTAGTATGTGGTATCATAGAACACATGATACAAAGTCATATTACTAAACTTGTGATATGACAAATCATTGTTACTAGTGATAAGACACATGTTGTGACTCATAAAAACTGGTATTTCTATATCACAACGAAATCCTGAGTTTAAGATCTACCAGAATATAGGATAAACCTGGAGAATTCTAAGATTCTTCCTTTATCCAATTTGTGACCCATGAACATAGCAATGTCAATGTCACAAGACGATCTAAAACTCATTTGGATCTTACAGTAAAATCTACTATTTAGTACATTACCTAAGAGATCGTCATTTCTCATAATGCCTTTTACACAAGTATTCATTATTTCAGAGATCGTCACCTCTTTAAATAATGATTACACATGGTGGAGCCCATAACAGTCAATAGCCTGCCAAGTCTCTTCCTGAAATGTTCTATCTTTACTCTAGATAGAGGTTTGGTGAGTGTGTCTGCTGTCTGATCTGCAGTACAAATGTATTCCAATTTTACAGAATTCCTATCTATCATATCTCTTACATAATGGTAAGGAATTTCAATATGCTTGGATCTATCATGGAAAACTAGATTCATCAAGAGCTTGATGGAACTTTGATTATCACAATGAATAATCGTAGAATTCATGGCTTGCCTAAATAATCCCACAAGTAACTTCCTCAGCCATATTGCTTCTCGAGAGGCCATCATTGCTGCAATGTATTCGGCTTCTGTGGAGCTTTGAGCTACTAAAAACTGCTTTCTGCATATCCATGAAATCATAGCTGATCCTAAACTAAAACAGCATCCCGAAGTGCTTTTTTGTCTTTAACACTTCCACCCCAATCTAAATCGGTGAATCCATGCAAATCTAAAGCAACTTTCTCATATTTGATTCCATAATTAAAAGTGCCTTGTAAGTATCTCATAATGTGTTTAACAACAACTAGGTGAATCTCCTTAGGTTCACACATAAACTGACTTAAGGCATGAACAACATAGCAAAAATCAGGTCTTGTATTCACTAGGTACATAAGGGACCCAATCATCTGTCTATAGAGAGTCGAATCTATTGGAGGTGATTCTGCAGCTGCTTCTTTAAGTTTATGCAGCTGCTTCTTTAAGTTTATGCAAATTGGTCTCCATTGGAGAAGACATAGACTTGCAATTTCACATTTCAAATTTCTTCAAGATATCTGAAGTGTACCTTTCTTGATTTAGTATGATACTATCAGAATTCTGTTTTACTTCCAATCCTAAGAAGTAATGGAGAAGCCCGAAGTCTTTCATCTCGAATTCTCTAGCTAGATCTTTTTTGCACTGATCTATAAGATGATCATCACCTGTGATTAATAAATCATCAACATACAATATCAGTATTACCATATCATCTTTATCTCTTTTATAATATAAGTTTGGATCGGCTTCATTCTTGGAGAATCCTAAGCCAGTGAGATATTTATCAATCTTTTCATACCAGGCCCTGGGAGCCTGTTTAAGCCCATAGAGAGCTTTCTTGAGTCTGCAAACAAAAGCGTTAGGATCATTGGTTTCAAATCCTTTGGTTGCTCTAGATAGACTTCTTCTGAAATCTTTCCATTTAGAAATGTTGTCTTTACATCCATTTGATGTACCTTCCATCCCTTAGATGCGGCAATTGCAAAGACTGCTCGTACGAAAGTATATCTGGCAACAGGAGCAAATGTTTCTTCATAATCAATCCCTTCTTTCTGAGAAAAACCTCTAACTACGAATCTGGCTTTATATTTCTCAATACTCCCATCAGCAACATGCTTTATTTTGAATATCCATTTGGAAGAAACAACAGATTTTCCTTTTGTTCTTGGAAGTATTTCCCAAACATCATTTTTCATAATTGATTGATATTCTTCTATCATAGCTTCTTTCCAGGCTGGATTTTTAATAGCATCAGAAGGATTGGTTGGCTCTGATTTGGATAAATCAATCATATTTGCTATATGACCAGAGAATCTTTTAGGTCTTTTACTTTCTCTGATTGATCCTGAAGGTGTAGTAAAGTCTTGAGCTGCTTCAACTATTTTTATGGCCCAAAGTGGTCTTTTCTTTGAATTTTCCTCAAGGTTCATATTTTCATTTTCGACCTCTTCTAAGTTCTTCCTCTGGGATTCAGATTCACTAATTCTTTTAGAACTTGATAAAGGAGAAGATTCATTGGAACTTATGGCTCTTTTGAATGCAAGATCTTCCTCGAAGATTATATTTCTGCTAAGTTCAATAGTTTTCTGTCCAGGTATGAAAATTCTATATGCTTTTGAAGTTTCACTATACCCTACAAGGATACCTTTCCTCCCAGATGGTTCTAATTTGGTTCTCTTCTCCTTTGGAACATGAATGTATATAGGACATCCAAAAATTCTGAGATGACTTATATTGGGTTTTACTTTAGTAAATACTTCTTCAGGGGTTTTATCTTTAAGATAGGAGTGAGGGCTTCTGTTTTGAATATAAACAACAGTACAAGAGGCTTCTGCCCAAAGATAGTATTCTAGATTTTGGTCAAAAATCATAGCCCTAGCAGCTTTTATAATTGTCCTATTCTTTCTTTCAGCTACTCCGTTTTGTTTTGGGTTATAAGGAACAGTGTACTCCCTCTTGATCCTTGATTCTTTACAAAACCTTTAAACAAGTCTGAGGTATATTCTCCTCCATTATTTGTTCTAAGGGTTTTAATTTTATGTCTTGGAAAATTTTGAGTTAATGCTTTGAATTCTTTAAATCTTTGTAGGATTTCTTCTAATTCCTTGCATTTAAAAAAATAAATCCATGTTTACCTAGAGAAGTCATCTATGAACAAGATATAATACCAGAATCCTCCAAGAGAGGGAACGGACATAGGTCCACATAAATTTGAATGAATTAATTCTAGTACATTATTTGTTTTTCTAGTACTATCATTATAAGGACTTCTAGTACTTTTACCGAGAGCACACCCTTTGCAAATACTAGGGCGATCTTTATTTAATTTTGGTAATCCGGTAACCATCTTTTTCATAGTTGATAAGGTTTTAAAGTTTAAATTCCCTACTCTTTTGTGCCATATTTCGTTTGAATCTTTAGCTTCGTGAACTAGGGCTTGAATGGATCGACTAGATTCTGTATTCAGTTCATACAAATATCCGTTTCTTTGACCAATTAATTTAGCTTTTTTGATGGAAGAGTTCTTAGCCCAAGTTAATCCTTTGCCATCCACGAATGCAACATTGTGTCCATCATCTTCAAGTGCTGTAATTGAGATTAGGTTTCTTTTAATCCCTGGTACATAGAATACACCTTTAAGAAGAAGAGTATTTCCTGTTTTTAGTTTCAAAGTGCAGCTTCCAATTCCTTCAACTGAGTGTGTAGAGTTATCACCAATAGTAACTTCACCGTTACCTTTCTCTGATAAGGAATCTAGAGTTTCTTTGTATCCTGTTATATGTCTGGAAGATCCACTATCAATTACCCATGCCTTATTTGAGATTTCATTTGATAGAGAGGAATATAAAACACGGTTCTCAGGATCATAAGTCTCTTCTTCTCTAATGACATTTGTACAATTTGCCTGTTGTTTGGAATTTTCCAGACAATTAGATCTATAGTGTCCAAATTTTTCACATTTGAAACACTTTATTTTAGATAGATCTTTCTTGGGCTTTCCATTCTTCTGATTTCCCCTTTTCTTCTTTAAGTGCTTTTTCTTGCCTTAGAGGAGTTTGCATTAAGAACGTGAAGTTCTTCATCTTCTACTTTTGGTTTTCCTCCTTTCTTTAGTTTTCTTGACTCTTCTTGAATACAATCATTCTTGAGTCTGTTAAAGTCCGGAAGCTGATCTCTTGCACTTATTCCTTGTGCGAATGTTTCCCATGATTCTTGCAATCCATCTATGGCCATGAGCATTAGTTCGGTGTCATTAATGATGGTTCCTATGCTTGATAATTCATCTCTAATGCCGGCAACTCTTAGGAAATAAGAGTTTATCGATTCTCCTTTCTTTATCTGGATGTGATTCAGTTGTCTTTTTAGTGCAAGAATCCTAGTTGCATTGTTTACTTCATATGCATTCTGTAATGCATTCATCATATCGTAGGCAGTTTGGTGTTTCGTAAGCATAGGTACGATACCATTTTTAACTCCATCCAAGATGATTTGAATGGCTTTTCTATTTCCATTGGTCCATATGGATTTGTAAGGTTCAATTGGTGGCTGTTTGGATGCTCCATCAACAAATTGTCTAACATTGTTCTCTTCAAGAATCATCAAAATTCTGAATTTCCAAGCTTCAAAGTGTTCCTTTCCATCGAATCTGTCCTCAGGTTTGATTGTATATGCCATTGAAAATGGGAGAAAACTACTTGAATATATATGAGGTCTGATTACTGAAATTTTGCGGAGCCCTAGATCTGATAACTTGGCTCTGATACCATGTAAAGTTTTGCAAATTCTTTTGTTCTTGAATCAGACTTATAGTTCAGTTTTGAGTTGCTAAGAATGATCTTTTCAGCAATATGTATATTCTGATTTTATTGAGGCAGATATCGCTAATGTTTACTGCAAGTCCAGTCCTTTATACTCGATCTTGGATGATGAGAATATCTTTGCTATGTATTCGAAGGAAGGAGAATGCTTGGAAGATCAGACTGCTGTGTGTATGTGTGTCCTCCAAACTACATTCACAACCCGTATATATATCCTTCTAGAGGGTATGTCTATGTTGCTGGATTCGTCCCCTGCTGCCCGGATTTGGGTTCGGGTCCGTACGGGTCCGGATTCGTCCCTGGGTTCAGTTCAGGATCGGGCAGGGTCCTTAGTTTTGACTGTGGATTCGTCTGGGTCCTTGCTGAAGCGAACCCAGATGAACCCACAGTGAACTCAAGGCTAAAACAACATTAAAGAGTGTTTTTTTTAATTGTTTTCTTATGCAACTCTCAAAGGAACTTAATAAAAAACATTTCACTCATCTAATCCCTTATGTCAAGGAGGAGGACGATGATATAGCAGCATATGGGACTAGTGGAACTAGTTTGGGTTCTAATGATGATCTAGATATAGTTGCAGTTGGGGATGAAGCCATTGATCCCTCATTTTGTGATGATCCATTTGACCCTTGAAGGGCATTTGATACTATGATTATTGATAAACTACTAAAAACTTGTCATCTATCATCATGTTTCAATATTTATTACTTGATGAACTAGTCTTTCTTTTGCAATTTAGTAATTCAATGTATTATTTGATGAACTAGTCTATGTTTTGCAATTTAGTAATTCAATGTATAATTTTCATTACAATCATGAAGATAGATTAATGAGCGAGTATTTAATGCTTTTAGATTCAGGTAAAAACAGGTTTTAAAGGGACCCGAAACCCTTTGGCATTTGGCATTGATCAATGATCAAGCAACAATTGTTCGTATTGTGAAATGACTTTGTTTTGCAACTATGCATGTTTCTCTTGTGTGTGTGTGTTTATATTTATATAAATAAATAAATAAATAAATAAATAAATATATTGTTTACCGTACAGGTAAAGTAAATGAATGCACACAGAAAGTAACAGCAGAACAGTAGCATAATATTCGCAATAGTAAGTGAATGATGATTTACAATGATCCCGGACGGGATATAAATACTACTGCCGAACCTTCCCGAAGGAGTCCGTCGGCCACAATTATTTTATCCATTACAAACTATTTACCGCCGGACTGTCGGCTACAGAAACACTGCCGGACCGTCGGCTACAGAACATCGCCGGACCGTCGGCTACAGAAACATCGCCGGACCGTCGGCTACAGAATACAAAATACCGCCGGAACCATCCAGTCGGCTAACACCATCCCCCCAAAAAGAAAAGTCGTCTCCTGACGACTGACAAAATATCTGAGACAAATTAACAACAAAATACATTAATAGAGTGACTACAACAAGAGAAATCTGCTTCTGTCATATCACTTCCACATTCATCCCGTTACATCTGTAGCCTCTGTTAACACAATACTGTCTCCTCAAGCTGACCTTGATAGGCACTTGTGCTGCTTTCTCTGTTTTCAATTCCTCGGTACCCTAAGCCAAGTGTCGCTGCACTGCCTCCAACTGGATGTTCAGCTCCTCCCGAGCTCTCTACGTATCCACCTAGACAGCCTCATAGCCAACACCTGCTCCCACTGCCTCTGGTACACAGAAAGTCCATGCTTGCAGCAACTTCAACTCTTCTCAACTGGTCAGACTCCTACGGCTGATATCCGCCACGACTGGGGGTCCAGGGGGCAACGCCCCTGGCAGGGTCGAGGGGCAGCGCCTCGCAGGGTCCTGGGGCAGCGCCCCTCGCCGCCAAGACCAAATTAACACTTCGCAACCCACACAGGAATGCACGGATCACACCATTTCTGTCATTATCTGCCGATTCTGCACTCTTTCTGGCAACCACGAATGCGTCCCCTTCCCTTTGGCATCATCTGTCACTCATTCTGAACAACTTGATTCTGTCGACGTTTTTTTTTTTTAGTACTGAACCTCTGGCTTTGCGTCACCCGCGGCCTTCCTGTTCTCCCTGCGGCCTTTCTGTTCTCTCCGCGGCCTTTCTTTTCTCCCCGCGGCCTTTCTTTTTCTTCCCGCGACCCATTCTTCTCCTACCCGCGGCCTTCCTGTCGTCGCCCGCGGTCTTTTCTCTTACCGTCGGAGGCTGCTAAAAATTCTGGCGGAAATGATTATAAGCCCGCGGCTATCATTGGCGGAGGATGCGAAAAAATTTTGTGCCCGCGGACCATTCTTCCACCGGTGGCTTACTGGCGAGGATTTTCTAAAATGTTATGCCCGCGGCTTCACACTCCGCGGGGGTCTCTTGCCCGTGGACCCGCGGAACTTTCAACTTCACTGGTCGCGGACAGCTGTTGCCCGCGGGGCCTCCAACTTCGACGCCCGCGGGGCCTTTCTTTCGGCCGCAGACAATTGTTGCCCGTGGGGTCCTCCAGCAGGTGTTGCCCGCGGGACCTCCAGCAAGTGTTGCCCGCGGGGTCCTCCAACCGATGTTGCCTGCGGGACCTCCAGCAGGTGTTGCCCGTGGGGTCTAACTTTCCCGCGGGGCCTCTGGCAGGTGCTGCCTGCGGGGCCACCGGCGGATGTTGCCCGCGGGGCCTCCGGTAGGTGCTGCCCGCGGGGCTTTTCCACAGCTTTTTTTTTTTTTCCAATTTTTTTTTTTTTTTTTTTTTTATTATTTGTGTTTTCAACTTTTTTTTTTTTTTTCAACTTTTTATTTTATTTTATTTTACACATCAAATGACAGAGGTACCTCCATTTTGCCTCCCGGCGTCATCATTCTGCAACGACAACGGAGTCAGCTGGCCATCTTGTGACAGCGATGGAGTCTTCCTAGCACCATATATTTTGAATTTGGATCTGTTGACTGTCGGAGGTACCTTCTGCCTATCCAGGGTTGATAATCTGATCGCTCCATTGTCGCCGACCTTCCGAATCTGATATGGTCCAACCCAACTGCCCTTAAACTTTTCCACTTTGATTTCATTTTGACTGTCGTACGCCTTACATTTGTTCTGTGCCACCCCCGTCGCCCACTGTGCCTGCGGTCGTCGCACAACTGGATTATTTCCTTGCTGTCGGTGCTCTTCCACTAATTTTATGCTGCAGTGTGACCTTTTCTTTCCGCGCGGTCTATTCACCATGTACCGGACAGTGGAATCTTTCGTTTTTTTGTGTTCAAACTGTGTGTTCTTCCCCTCAGCTTCAGCCATAGCAGCTTTTCCTTCTTCCGCTTCCTTGCATTCCTGCGGACATTCATTTTCCTCCTTTTTCTCATCTTCGTCAACCCTTAGCATATTGCAACTCGGAAAGAGTTCGTAGTCTTCTATCTGCCAGTGGTAAAGGCCATTCACTGAGTCCAGGTCGTCGTCATTCGATCCTCCATCAAGTCTCAATACTCCTTTTTCATCCGGTTCCATTCTCCTCTTTCCTTCATCATCACTCTCGCCTTCACTGTCAGAATCTGACAATGCTGCCTCCTCGCCAACCATTTGCGTGTGCAGGTCAATTATGAATCTTTTGCCTCCGCACTCCATTGATAGGGTATTGCGTTTCCAATCATGTTTTACTTTTGCTTGCACCAACCAATCCCGTCCCAGAATAGCATCATAGCCTTTTCTTTTTAATGGAATGACTACAAAATCCAATAAAAATGGTTGCGTACCAATTGTTACCAGTTGCGCTTTCAGAATTCCCAACGGTTTGATTCCATGTTGGTCTGCCGTGAGCAACTGAAATGCAAGTGGCCACAACGTCGGTTTTCCCAACTTCTTCCAAGTATCCTCCGGTAAGACATTCACGCCGGACCCTCCGTCAACAATTGTCTCTGTCAAAACATTTCCCAAAATCCCCATCTCAACGACCGCCGGATGCCGTCTGGAGGTGAGTGCCAGCAGCATTGGGTCTGTTGTCATTACTTCCCTACTATTCCTTCCTGTGTCCTCCGGTGCTTTTGAAAACGGTGTATGATTCAAAATAGCCGTCCGTAACTGGGGCATTGTGAGAAGGAGGTCACTTATCTTGACCGGTATCTCCGTTTGTAAGATCTGCCGTACAATGCTTTGTTCTGCGAAGTTCTTTGCCAAGGTGCCGGTGATGTCCTTCAACTGAGATGTTTCCGTTGACGATGCCTTTGCAATGTCCGCCTGCACTTCCCCCACTTTTCTCTTTTCCTCCGCTTGCCTCCGTGTAATTGCCAAAACCTCCTCTACATCCGTGCCGACAGTGATCAAATTTACTCCAGCCTTTGGACACTTGGAATCTTCGTGATCGCCGGGTCCGCACCATCTGCATAATAATTTCGGTGTGTTTGCCACTGTACAATCTCGCGCAAAATGACCCCACAAATTACACGCTCGACATTGAACGATCGGCCGTCCGTTTGCATCATATTGGGTTCGACTTCGGCCTCCATTATTATTGTTATTATTTGCATTGTTGTTATTTTGCCCTCTGCTATTATTCCTATACCCTCCGAATGTGGCACCATCAATGTTTGCATTTCCGTTATTGCCCGATGGGGAAGCCTGCTGCATAAGAAGCACCTGCGGAGATCCTCTTGTCTTCATGTTAAAAGGACAGTCCTTTGTCGAATGGCCCATGATCTGACAGATGTCACAGAATTGGTTCTTCGGGCACGATCCCTTAGTATGACCGTCGGTCTTACATTCCGTGCACCACAGTTCACTACCTTTTGGCTCCTTCTGCATGTTTTTAAACTCCATCATTCGAACCATATCCTTTTGTAAGGCACGAACCTTTTTGCTACTACCTTCGTCATCGCTGCTATCATCTCCGACAGGCTCGTCGTCATCAAAATCAGAGGAGCTAGTTTTCTTCTTGTTTGTCTTCTGCGCACTTTCAAGGTCCAGTGCTCTGTTATAAGCATTGGCATATGATGACAGTGGCACAATTTTCATTTTTCTCCGCAACTTCGAGCGTAGGCCGTCCACAAACCACCTTTTCTGCAATCCGTCCGCTGGCTTGCTTTCCATTTTGTTTATTAAGTCTTTCAATCTCCTGGCATAGACACGGACAGTTTCGTGCTTCCCTTGCTTGGTATTGAAAATTTCCGCTACAATTTCATTATCATCCCGCAAGAGTTTAAATTCGGCCAAGAATTCCTTTTTAATGTTCTCCCATGTATCCAGCTTCTGCGGATTTGTATCCGAAAACCAATCAATCGCGACACCCCGTAGGGTTGCCGGGAATTGCCTGGTCCATTCGTCGGCATCTGTGATTCCATTTGCCCGCCAGATCGTCTCACATGTCTTACAATGTCGGAGGGGGTCGGCTGTACCATCGCCTTCAAATTTTGGTAATTTTTCTTTGGATCCTGCCATAACTCTGGAGGTCTGCACTCCTACAATGGTCGGCACTCCGACACCGGCAGTCTGTACTCCCACACCGGCAGTCTGCACTCCCACACCGGAGGTGTCGACAGCTGCAACCCTTGGTGAAGATGGAGGATCCTCCGAAATTGTTTCCCGCGGAAGTCTATCCTGGACGAAGAGGTCACTCCACGCTCGTGCTCCGTCGGCACCACGAGCCGTGCGAGTTGATGCTCTCCCGTCTGAATTTTCTTCCCTCGGCGAACACAAATTCAAGAACTCCTCCCGTGCTTCTTCCACCAATTCCACCCGCTGCCGAGTCTCCGCCAACAATTCCTCCGCACTTCGGTTTCCGTCGGCAATCCTTTGAAATCTTCGTCGGCGTTCGGCTTGCTGTGCTAAAATTAAATTCTCTTGCGTAATACGGATTCCATCTTTTCCCTTCACTTTATTCCGATCCTTGTTAAGCTGATTTGACATTAATCTTCATTCCTCCCACCTTCCAGATTCATAAGGCAACGACGCCAAATGTTTACCGTACAGGTAAAGTAAATGAACGCACACAGAAAGTAACAGCAGAACAGTAGCATAATATTCGCAATAGTAAGTGAATGATGATTTACAATGATCCCGGACGGGATATAAATACTACTACCGAACCTTCCCGAAGGAGTCCGTCGGCCACAATTATTTTATCCGTTACAAACTATTTACCGCCGGACCGTCGGCTACAGAAACACCGCCGGACCGTCGGCTACAGAACATCGCTGGACCGTCGGCTACAGAAACATCGCCGGACCGTCGGTTACAGAATACAAAATACCGCCGGAACCATCCAGTCGGCTAACATATATATATATATGTACTCACGAACCCACCCACGAACCCAAATATGCAAAATAAAAAAACATAGAAAATACTGAAAAATTAGATTTCAGTATTTTTTCCATTTCTGCTTGTGCCAACATCCTCTGCATCGTCCTGAACTGTGTTCTGATCGCTAAATGGTAAAACCTTCCTATCTATTAAAATTCTAACTTGCAGAACAGATGTAACCTTTGTGTGAATCTAACCTCTGGAACCCAAAGGGGTTTAATCCTCCAAACTCCATGAAATCAAGGTTTCATCCATTAATCTTAGAATCTAAGGATTTTTTTTTTCTCGTAGATCCAGCAGGTTTGTTGAAATAATCATCAAGTGGATCCAATTACATAAAGTAGTCTTTTACATTATGTATAAGTTGCAGGCCTAGTCTGGGTTGAGTTTTTCATGATTTTGTTACATTTAGATTTTGTCCCATTTTCCTTAGATCCTATCAGTAAATACAAGTGCTCAATTATGCAAGCTACCTTTGGTGAGAAATTATCAAAAGATGGTCCAAATTCATGAAAGCAGTCTACTACTTTTTATAGAGGTTCGAGGCCCTGTGCGGGTTGTTTATAAGATTAAGATTTTATGTCATTCGTGTTTGGCTCAAGTAGTGACTGAAGTCCTTTGTTTGAATTTTTGGGTTCTAGGAAAGTATGACATGAGAAAATCAGAATTCTTGCCCATGGTTAGAAAGTGTCTTAGACTTCCTTAGAATAATGGATATTGCTTGGATATGAAAATGAAATATGCCTTAGTGTTTATACCTTGGAAGGAGAAAAGATGGCAGATTTGGTAAGTTAGGAATATGGTGGTTCATCTTGACCTATAGTTAATGGAAACAGAGTCTTATTTGGCTAAAGGGAAACCTCAATCCATGTGAGCAATAATTTTGCAGATGGTGAGGATAGCATAAAAATATTATCATTCATTTGTAAGAAATATTCAGCATATAAAGCAAGTTTCAAGCTGAGAGGCATGGAAGGGAAGGTCTGTGTGACTTGGACGAATAGCCTGTAGATGCCTCTTCTAGAATTTGAATGATACCAAAAGAAAAATTTGCTTAGACAGATGTGCTTGTCCCCATATATGAATTCAGTTGAACAGGATAAATGATGTCTCATACATTTAGTAAAATGTTGACAATAATTACCAATCGAAGTCATAGCTTAAAATAGTATCCTTCGTTTGTGTGAAATACTCAGCATAGAAAGAAAACTTCAGGCTGAGTGACATAGGAGGGGAGCTCCACAGGAGTTGAATGTATTGCTTGTAAATGCCTTTTATGGAAGCTTTAAAATTTTCAAAAAAAAATCATTTATAGATGTGCTTGTGCCCAAATATGAATTCAGTTGAACAGGGAGGTCTACGCGAGTCAGATGTATTGCTTGTAAATGCCTTTTCTGGCAGCTCTAACAATTTTAAAAGAAAATTTCCTTTAGGTAGATCAGATGTGCTTGTTCACAAAAATGAATTCAGTTGAACAGGGTAAGAAATGTCTGATACATAAACTAATACTAACAATAGGTACCAGTATGTAGTCATAGCAGCTGAGAAATTGGTGTGATAAGATTTCAATTGTTCACACATTCAATCCCTATAGTCCTTGTGCCCTTTCTGCTGAAGACAATCTATAGTCCTTGTGTCTTATTCGCTGAAGACAATCTTGAGAACACTTAATTTATCTTCATAATTTGGTTTTTGCAAGGGACTGCTGAAACTAGTGACACTTGAATTATCTTCAGAAATCTGTGTTTGCAAGGAACTGATAACATTAGTGAGTGAATGAGCAAGCTTCACTGTTATGTTTCCCACCATTTCAAAATCCTGAATTCCTGGAACTTGGCAGAAATTGGCTTCATATGAAAACAATCAAAAGGAAGTGTTTCTTTCCTATGTAATGATGCAATCCTAATGCTCTTGTCTTATTTTCTCTATGGTTATCATAGAACAATGTTCTGAGGAGATGGAATTAATTTCAAAATTTAGAACATTACAGCTACTGACTGTGTTCTAGACCAGATAAAATGAAATGGCAAATCTTCAAAAAGAATTTGTAGGCAGATTGACACTCTGGAAAACAATGAAAATAAATTACAGTTCTATGCTATTTTGTTAAAGGACTATTATATGTTTTTTGACTTCTGTATCTTGAATCTCACTATTTTCTCTGTTACAACCCTAGTTTGCATTCTGAAGACAACAAATACATTCTTCCAAGATATTAAGTAGGATTTAATGTTTACTAGATTTTAAAGGAGTAGGGGATTTTCTCTGCAGCACCATTACCAGACTAAAATGATATCTTCATATCCTATTTACTTGTGGAGATGGGAAGAATGTTTATCTGATTATGAGAAATTGAAAACCTCACTGATCTCTAGGAACATCACAACTAAAGAATATGCTTTAAGTGTTTCGTTATTTTCTTTGCCTGTAGATCATACTCAATGTATTTGATAATTGTCTTGTTTTAGTCTACAATATATTTTGTGGTTAACTCTCAGTTACTTGACCACCTTCTATGAACAGAGGTTGCATTTGTTGGAAGAAGCTTTAGCCAAAGTGGAGAAACCAGATTCAAATCTTGTTAATTCTATGATTGATGGAATTTCAGATAAAATATGTGTGAAAGATGGTAGTGCACTACAAAGGTACCTCATCACTTCCATTAATTCATTCTTTGGAAAGTTTGTGGACTATAGAACAAAGGTGCCACATTTCACGAATTCCTTATTTTGCTTGAATTTTGTTGTGCATTATGGGAAATATGTGCATTTGCTTGAGTTGAGATGTCATGTTGTAGATTGTATAGTGAATATAAAAAATATTTACTATGTACGAGAGTAGGTAGGCCCATCTGCCCTTTGTTTAGTTTATATTAGATATGAAATAAGAGCCCAAGGTAGTGGGGTTCTTGCCCCCACCTACTGAAATATATTGGGTGAGTTAATATCACTGTAATGTGATGGTGGATCCAAATGAACATCTGGAGTAGGAGTGCATTGCCTATTAGCCAATAATTTTAAATGGGTGGTGGTTTAGATAATTGAAATGAATCCTGTCTCTATTGAACAAATAAATTAGGAAGTGCATACATCCACACAGTTTTCCACAAACATCTTTGGGATAAATGGTTCCTTGGTATTTGAGATTCTGAAACACCACTTTGTACAACTCTTATCTCTTTAGTAACTTTTCCATTGTATGATAGCATCCATGTCTTAAACTATTTGGTCAATTTATGTCCCTCCTGGGGTCAATCTAATCATAATTCCAGAAAATTGGTGTCAATCCACTCTCCCTAAGGAAATATATAAAAGACGAACACAAATCATACAAGAAGGAAACCAACAATGATTGGTTTCATCAGGTTGAGGTCTCCCCAAGGCCAGGTTCACTAGTGAGAACCTCAAGACTAAGTTCAATGACTATCATAAGGATACTACTAAAGGATGGGGAATATCTTGTACTTAAACATGAGGCTTGCTTATATGCTATTGGCCATGACTTAATTTGTTCTCTCAAGCCTGTCCTTTGAAGTCATGTCAATTTATAGTTGTGTAATTGTTCATTGGACATAATTTAGCATGATCTATTGACATGGTGGTTAAAGAACTTTGTAATTTAGATGTGCATTAATTGTATGATGTGATTGATTGATGTAACAATAATAAATTGAGATGTTGTGTTACTGCATATGTGATCCTTGATCTGGAGTTTGATTCGCAATTCTTTTTCATCTCCAATTATTTGAGTTTATAAGTTTTCTGTTACCTACAAATGGTATCAAAACCTTGGGGAAGTAGAAATATTCTTGGTTTTCTTATATTTCTTCCTCGGACTCAACCTTTAACATGCTGAACTTGGATGTGATTTGTCCCTTTCAGGAAACATATGAAAACTCATCACTGGTTACTATGCCCACACTTCATTTTCTTGTTGTAGGGTGAAGCCTAGTTTACCACTTTATGAAAATCATCTTTTAGTTTCTTATACTTCATTTCAATACAATTAAGTATGGTTCAATAATTCCAACTTGCAACCTAAAATAAGGTGTAATGTCAACATCTGAATATTTGAGTTAGCGTGCAGCCATCTTTTAACTGCTTTCCAGCATTAAAACATCACTCTTAGTCAAGTAGTATCTCATCTTTATCCAGGGTTCTATTTTTGACACTGTTGTTGTCTTTGCAAATATATGCATCTCTGCTGCCTACCACAATTCTTCTCCGCTGCTAAACTTGTTAGAGAGATGAATGAGGCAGTGTCAAGTAGTTGACAGAACAAAGAGCATAGCACCGACTCAGAATTCTGCCACTTTATAGGAATGACTGATTTTAGTTCCATGAAAAAGTTGGCAGTGATTAAAGCAAGGTTCCTCCTGAGAAGTCCATGGATGTAGCCAAGGAGTCAAATTTAAAAGAAAATAATCTATGCTCCACAGAGTTTCCGGGACGGGGGCGTTTTAGGGGACGGGAACGTGTTTCTTGTACGGGTACGGGTCAAAGCCAAAATTTAGGGGACAGGACCTTAAGGGACGGCTATAAAATATAGGGGATTTTTAAATTTATATATATGGAGAATCAGACTTCTTTAGAGATATATTTGATATTTTAAATATGCATATCATAACATTGATAAACCATTCACCATAGAATACATGGAAATTGAAAACTATCAAGATTAAAATCAAAATGAGAATATGATATGATGATATATCCAAATATCGCATACAATTAGCAAAAATGCCCAAAGGTATTAAGTATCAATGTATCATCATGATCCATGAAATCAAAATGATATAATGAAAGTAAATACTAGAAGTGTAAATGAGATGCCCAACTCCATAATAATCAAAAGCAATAATGTATTTGAGTATTTGCAAAGCGGAAAGCCAAATATATGGCTATCCTCTAGGAATCTAAATCTATATCTAGATCAAGATCAGTCCTAGTCTCTTCCTCTGAATCACTGCCAGGGGTAGGCAGAGGGTCCTCATCCAATGGAACACCAAGCAGCCCTGGAGGTGTGTTATCCTCATCAATCTGCAGTGCATCCTTAGGATTAACATTCCATTGTAGTGCTGGAGTCTGTTGATACTCAAGACTCTGTGGCTCCTGTAGTCGCAATACAAGCTTCTCCGATCGTCTAGAGGTAAGGTTGTTCCTCTTGACTGATTGGATAAAGCTATATGTAGACCAATTCCTCTTTGCAGTAGAGGAACTCACAACCTGTGAGAGAAGACGGATGGCAAGGCCTTTCAGCTCAGGTGCATCTCTACCATGCCATGTCCACCATCCAATCGGGTCCCTTTGAGCTAATGTAGCTCTATCAATCCTCGCCTCTGGTCTACCAAATGTTAGACCATGAAGATTGGAAAAGTCAAGCCATTGCCCTCGAATTTTTGTAGCATCCTCTGCATTATACATTTTTGAAAGGGCCTTGAAGAAGCCCTCCTTCACCTATATTGAACAAACAAAAATTAAGAAGTTAGAGTTTATAAACTTTACAAATAAAATCAAAATTTTAAAAACATATTATAAAATTCGAAATCTTTAACATAAATTAAACTCACCTCCTCATCATTAGATGGAGGCACTCTCCTAGGCCTTGGTGCATACCATTTTGAATTGACTACATAGGCTGCCATATGAAGTGGGGTGTTCATAGAGTTCCACCTTTTCGTTACAATGGGCTTAAGATGCTCCTCATAGAACTCCAAAGTAGGTTCCTTCTCTTTAATAACTTGCTTTAGCTGCCCAAGCATGCTATCAAAGGTCTCATGAATCTCTCCAAGGCTAGGAGATTCAGTATCAGCATATCTAATGACCTGCACAATAGGGTCAACGAAGGAGCAAATGTATCTGCAAATGAAAGAAAATTGCAAGTGAGAAACATCATATGTTAAAAAAGTCAGCAAGTGCTTAAATCAGAAATGTTTTTATTAAATTAGCAATAACAATTATGATGTCAATTACTTAAGTTTCTTACCTCATCGTGGTCCACCAGATCTCATCTACGATTCTTTGTCTGACAAGTCTTCCATCTAGGGTGCTTGATTCATGCCATCTATTCCACTCTGCATTGACCACCATGGATTGTAAGGCCTCTTGGACCTCAAACATCCTCTTCAACAAAATGAAGTAGCTAGCATATTGAGTCTCCACAGGCTTGAGTAGTTCTTTTTTGGAAAATGTCCTAAATAATGCAAGAGATGTGTGATGATTGCAAATAAACATTTTCACATCTCTAGCCTCATACATCATAGTCTTTATCCAATCAATTTTCCCAAAGCCCTTCAAAGTATTATTCAATGCATGCACACAACATGGGGTCCAAAAAATGTGTCTATAGGTGCTCTCTACTATCAATCCAACTGATTTACACACCCAAGCTGACTACTTGAACAACAATTGAAGCCCCTACCTGTTCTATAGCATCCTTCAAAATCTGAAATTGGAAGGATGCATCCTTCTTTTTTCCCTGAGCAATCAATGGCTCTAAGAAAATAGGCCCCTGCTGTACTAGTAATAATAAGATTGATGAGTGTCCGATGTTTGATATCGGTCCAACCATCCATGATAATAGAACATGCATCACTCATCCATGTTTGTCTCATATCCTCCATCAAAATGTTTACTTTTTGAGTACTCTTTGTCAATGATAGTGGTGTGTAATTTAGTTTCTCCTAGTGGTACAAACGAGGGACGAGCAACATAAATATCTTTGCACATTTGTTTATAGAATGAGGAATGAGAAACATGGTATGGTATGCTATGAGCAACAAGAAATCTGCCAATGGACTCTTCAACTCTCTCTTTTGCTTGTATGTTAAATAAATCAGTCACATTGGTATCTCTCTTGGCCTTTACCTTCCCTTTACTAGCAATGCTAGTGGGAGTGAGTGTGGGAGTGAATGAGGGTGTGGGTGTGCTACCTATAGGATCCCTGGATTTCAATAACTCTCCCTCCACATACAACCTAGTGGCCTCAAGTTTTTCATCATCCTTAATTTTTTTGCAAACCTTCAACCCTTGCCCACCTATTCATAAAAGATGACAATACACTCTTGTGTAGTTCCCAAAATAACGCTTCTTACATATATGACACTCCCATTCCCTACTACCCCCTGAATTTTTCTTGTTATTGTTGTCTACTTTGTGGCAAATTGTAGGAGAGGTTTCTTAGGGTTGTATGAGCCTTTGGCATATTTTTTTAGGGCTTTGGAAGGGCACTCAAATGGATTAGGCATTGCATCTTCCATAGGGACATGTATATTAGGCTCACTTGAAAAATCATCCATGGTTGCCCTAGGTCTTTTTCTTGGTCTTTGTAAATGTGACACTTGAGTTTCTTGCATGACAACATCCATGCTATCACTACGTCCCTCACTCTCATTGCTGCTCATGTTTTTGCCTTTGGATTTTACAATGTTTAATATTGCTGCAAGTTATGGAAAAAAAACATTTCAATGTTCCATTCAACTTTCCTTCTCTATGTCGTTGGAAAAATTGAAAAATGACAACAAACAACAATAAAGTTTGAATCAAACAAAAAGAAAATAAAAAACATACTTGGAATGAAGTAGAATGAAGGCAAAACCTCCTCTTGTACCTCCAAAATGCACTCCTCTTTTGTTGTTGCTGTTTTCCTCTTCCCAACTTGCAAACAACTCCAATTGAACAATACTCTTTTAGTATTTACCTGTTGTTATTTGAAGCCACATTAGGGTTCTCTTATTTTAGAAAACTCCAACGTCCATGTGGGGCCTAGGCGGAATTGAAAAACAATAAAAAAACATTTTTTTGGGCTTTTAACTCAGTTGTCATCAGCTGGGAAAAAGGGGAAGCGTTAGCAAAAGGGGACAGTCGAGGGACGGGAATGGAATCCTCCGTATGGGATTCCATAGCCCTATTTCCTAGCAAAATTTTTTTTGAGTTTTGGGCACGGTACCCTTTTTCCCCAATTCGGGACGTCGCAGGGGATGGCGGAAATAGGTACTCGTGTCCCCATTTCATACCCAGTACAAGGACGAGCATAAAAGGGCTAGAAATGCGTCCCCGTGGAGCATAGAAAATAATTGCCTTGGTAGTTTGATCTATAGCACTTGTTTCTAAACTTGTAGATTTTGTTAGGAAAACACTGATATTGTTAATGGAGTAGGAATGTTAAATGGTTATAAATCAGCAACATATCAGAAATGCGTTAAAGCAAACAAACACACTATCTATTTCAGGAGAAAACACAACAAAAGTCAGCCCCATTCGCTATATTATCTATTATCAGTGGTAAAGTGATTATGATCATGGTTACTAGGGGACGGGGAAACTTGGAGGTCTCCGCAACTGGTAATGGTACTAGTACCACTATTTTTCAAAAATAGGAGACATGGTACTTGGAGATGGCCTTTTTATTAATAGTTTGACAAAGTAGAAAAACTATAAAACTAAAAGACTAAAGTAAATACTAATAGTAATCTCACATTAATATAGAGTCAAATAGTTCAAAACTCACATAATCACATTACTGTATCTCATAGTCATATCTGATTTCTAAATATTGCATATGATCATCATCATATCATATTAGTAATCACTGAGATTGTCATTACATATTCAAATTTTAAACTCAAAAAAATATAGTTTGATGCTAAATAGCTGATAGGCCAAAAAAATGAAATAACTTAGTACTGTAAACAAAAACCAGAAATCTATCTAGTATGATGATGATACTGTCAGCTACTCCACAAGGTTGTGATCATCTATCTCAAGGTCTTTAGATATCATGCTCTCCAAATGATCATCATTCTCCATCTTAGATTCCATGTTATTATCTAAATAATATTTTTAATTATTGTTGGTTAAGTTGGATTCTGGAATTAAAAAAAACAAATTAAAAGTGTTTCTAATGTTTATAAATTATTAAATAGATTTTTAAAATGATTCAAATCATTTAAATTGTCATTGGTTTTAATTCTTCCATTAAAATACATTAAAATGAGGGCCAAAATACATAAAATAATTTAATATTATATTGTACATTTATTTTTTAATCAAGAGACCCCGAGGAGACTTCACTTTTTGGATTTGGAGTCTCGTACACTTCAAGAGACTTCTTCATGAAGTCTCCAACCTTTTTTGAGGTCTCTAGAGAAGCAAAAAGTCTCTGAGACGTGTTACTGTCTCGAGGGGTTGGGGGAGACAAGTCTCCCCATAACACTATTCATGATAAAATAATAATTCAATTTTTTTTTGAAAGTGTAGAGGCAAATTTCTTCTTGTGAATATTGTGGCAAACCAAAAGATAAAGGTATTTTTTTTAAAGATATTACCAAGAAACCAAAAGAAACAGCAAAAATCAAGAAAGAGAAAAACAATTAATGTTTTCTAATATTTAAATCCATCCTAAATGTTTAGAGAGATCGAGTGAAATTAAAGGGAGTAGTGTATGCTGAAATTCGCAATATAGATTCTTCTCATTAATTTTGAAGTTGATGATTAGAATGTACATTGGTTTGTGGGCTACAAAATAATTGGACTTCAAAGTTCTAACCTTAAAAATGAGTTATAAAATATGAATGCCAAGATACACAGTATAAACTACAAATAAAAAACAAAGCAGATATTGTTGTTAAGGCTAGCTGCTATGAAATACAATCCACTAAGGGAATTTCTCATTTTGAAGCTTCAACAATATATTCACTACTAACTTGAAACATGCTCTTCATCAAATTCATTGAGATCCTAAAGATCTCAATGTGTTTCTTAAGAAGTGACTGTTCTTCACGAGCTTGCTGTTACAGGAAAGGTTTCATCGTGTCAAGATAAATTGGCTGGTCATTCCAAGCAATCCTTGATATAACAAAATCAAATGCATTTTTTTGTTACCTTTACAAAATAAATTTCTAATTGCAAATCACAAGAAAATGATGACAAATTGAAATGGAATTTCTCACTACCTTGGGAGGCTTTTGTCCAAAAGTAATGGGCACTTATCATACTGCTGCTATTTGTTCCATAAGATGCCACAATGCATCCTAGTGCTGCCAAAATGTTTCGCATGGCTGCTATAGTGATCCTTACTATTTTCAATTTGGGTAGTAGCAGTTTTAGTGAGTTTTGGGTGTCATACTTTGCTAATAATGGGTTGTATAAATAGGTAAAGCCAAAAATTTCTTGATATCAGTTTTTGGTTTATAAGGGATGATTACCTTCTAATGATGACTGAATTGGAAAACTAAAACTATGAATCTTAAACAAAGGGATGATTACCTTCTAATGATGACTGAATTGGAAAACTAAAACTATGAATCCTAAACAAGGCCAATGTAATGTTCCCATTATAAAAATAATCATTAATCAAACTATTGTTAATGGACCGATTGATTTAATATATCTCGGTCCCATTCTTATTTTGTTTCCGTAGTTTGTGTCACCGTCAGCCTTGGAAAGTTATCCCTGACGGTTATTGAAGCACGGCTTGTAGGTTGTCTTGAGGTATGCAATTTTAATTGTCTTTTATACTGCGAATTCCAATTGGGATTCTCTGTAGTTCGCCATTTCGGAAGTGAAAGATCTTCTCTATTTGGTTTGTTTCCGGTTTCAGTGGGATTCAACCCTCACCTTATTCCGTTGCTTGTAACACTTTGCTCAGATCTAGGAAATTGGAGCATCATCTTACGGCATATATTAATAAATGTTTCCTGTGTTCCAATTGTCGTCGGTAAATATTGTGTAGCCAATAGGGTGTGTGTCAAGATGTATGTCATTGGTAAATACTGTGTAGCTGATGGTCCCTTCGAGAAAGTTCTTGTTATGTAGCCGACAACCCTTCGAGAAGGTTCTTTGGGAAGTATACACACACCCTCCGGGATCATTGTAATCATGATCATAAGCATAATATAATGTCTTGGCATATGCGAATAATACAAAGAGTTTTGCTATTCTTATCTATTGTTTGTATGCATTGATTCATTTACCCAGTACGGTAAACATTTGGCTCCGTTGCCCGATGGACCTGGAAAGACAGATGAATGAAGACTAATGCCGAATCAGCTGAACAAAAATAAGAATAAGCTGGAAGAAAAGGATGAAATACGCATAGCACAAGGAAATCTAATTTTGGTACAACAAGCCGAACGCAGAAGGAGGTTTTAGAAGATTGCCGATGGACACAGAAGCGCTGAGGAATTGTTGGAGGAGATTCGACAGCGGGTGGAATTGGTCGAAGAAGCAAGGGATGAATTTTTGAATCTGTATTTGCCGAGGGAAGAGAATCCGGATAGAAGAAAATAACCTTGCATGGCTCGGAGTGCTGAGGGAGCATGAGCATGGAGTGAACTCTTCGTTTGCGATATACTTCCGGAACAGACAAGTTCGCTTAACGAAGACCCTTCATCAAACAACGTAGCTGTTGGGAATAAGATGTCTGCCCAAAACGTCAGTGTCAGAGTACAGAGCGTTGGTGTCAGAATACAAAGCGTTGGTACCGGAATACAGAGCGTTGGTGTCATGATACAAACCGTTGGTATCAGAGAGCAAAGCGTTGGTGCTGGAATATAGAGCATTGGTGCTAGAATACAAAGCGTTGGTGTCGGAATATAGAGCATTGGTGCCGAGATACAAACTATTGGTATCGGAGAGCAAAGCGTTGGTGCTGGAATACAAAGAGCGTCCGCATCGCAGTGCCGAACAACGCCCTTACACAACATCCAGTAATAATAGCAGGACCAAAGGAAAAATTGCCAAAATTTGATGGTGATGGAGTAGCCAATCCAATCCGACATTGTAAAATATGCTAAATGATTTGGAGTGCGAATGGCATAACAGATACAAACGAATGGGTTTGGCAATTTCTAGCCACCCTACGAGGTGTCGCAATTGATTGGTTTGCCGATACAGATCCCCAAAAGTTAAACAATTGGGACCATAAAAAAGGAGTTTATTACGGAATTTCAACCGTTGCGTGACGACAATGAGATTGTAGCTGAGATATACAACACAAAATAGGGGAAGAATGAAACAGTCCGAGTCTATGCCAGGAAATTAAAAGACTTAATAAATAAAATAGAAAACAAGCCGGTTGATGGGTTGCAAAAAAGATGGTTCATTGAAGGCCTAGACCCGAAGTTGCGGAAGAAGATGAAGATTGTGCCGCCATCGTCATACACTAAAGCATACAATCGAGCAATGAACCCGGAAAATGAGCATAAGACAAAAAAGAAGAAGAGTAGCTCATCTAATTCAGATGATGACGCATCTTCAGAAGAGGAGAGCAACGATGACGAAAATGGCAGCAAGAAGGTTCAAGCCCTCCAAAAGGATATGATTCGGATGATGAAAGAATTTAAAAACATGCAGAAGGAGACCAAGGGAAATGAGCTATGGTGCACAGAGTGCAAGAAAGAAGGCCATACGAAGGGATCCTGTTGAAAGGACCAATTCTGCGAGATCTGCCAGATCATGGGACATTCCACAAAAGAATGCCCCTTCAATATGAAAACAAGAGGACCTCAGCAAGTGTTCTTGACACAGGAGGCTTCCACGTCAGTAGGGAGCGGGAACTCTAGTACAGAGGGTGCCACGTCGGGAGGGTACAAAAATGATCAGCGAGGTCAAAACAACAACAATGGCAATAATAATAATGATAGCAGGAGTCGAATTCAATACGATGCGAATGGCCGGTCAATAGTTCAATGCCGAGCATGTAATTTGTGGGGCCACTTTGCCTGAGACTGTACAACGGCAAACACACCGAAATTATTATGTAGATGGTGCGGACCTGTGATCATGAAGATGCTAAGTGCTCGAAGTCGGGAGTGAATTTGATCACCATTAGGATGGATGAAGAGGAGGTTCTAGCAATCACACAGAAGAAACCAAAACTGTACCCTGACCTGAGGGAAGAAAAGAAGAGAGTACAGGAAACACGGGCAAAAATTGAGAAGGCGATGTAGGTGGAGAAAGCACACTTGAAGGACACTACTGATACCTCAGCAAGGAACTGTGCGGAACAAAACATCGTACAGAAGATATTACAAATTGAAGTACCAATCAAAATAAACGATCTGTTGCTCACAATGCCTCAACTCCAATCGACACTCACAAACGTCGCTCCAGCTGCTAAACTACTAGGAGAACACGGAAGAGAACAAGAAAGTGGAGCAAGTATAGCAGACGGAAGGGAAAAGGAAAGTAGAGCAAGTGCAGAGGATTCAATGCTGCTAGCCCTCTGAATTGGACGGCATCCGACAGTCGTCGAGATGAGAATTTTGGGAACTGTTCTGACAGACACAACTGTGGACGGAGGGTCCGGTGTGAATGTGTTACCAGAGAATACCTGGAAGAGGTTGGGACAGCCGACATTGTGGCCACCTACGTTCTAATTATTAATGGCGGACCAGCACAGGATCAAACCGTTGGGAGTCCTGATGGCACAACCAGTCACTATCGGAACATAGTTGTTCCTGCTTGACTTTGTCGTCATCCCGTTGAAGAGGAGAGGATATGATGCCATTCTGGGCCGAGGATGGCTCATACAAGCAAAGGTTAAGCATGACTGGAAGAAGAATACCCTATCAATGGAGCGCGGAGGTAGAAGATTCATAATTGACTTGCACACACAAATGGTAGGTGAGGAGGCAGCATCGTCAAACTCAGAAGGTGAAAGCGAGAATGATGACGAGGGGAAGAAGAGAATGGAACCTAATAAAGAGGGAGTATTAAGACTGGAAGGAGGGTCGAGTAAGGATGATCTAGAGTCGTTGAATGGCCTTTTCTACTGGCAGATGGAGGATTATGAGCTCTTTCCGAACTGTAATATGTTAAGGGTCGACGAAGGTGAGAAAGAAGAGAGAAATGAATGTCTGAACTTTGAAGGAATACAGAGAAGCAGAAGAAGGAAAGGCGGTTAGGATTGAAGCTGAAGGGAAGAACATACCCAAAAAAAGGAAAGATTCCACTGTACGACCGTGCAGAAAGGAAATGTTACGTCGAACCACAGATATAGCAGAAAGGTGCCAGCAGCAAGGAAGACACATCATATGATCTGCAGAGGAAACAAAGAGGAAGGGTTTAATAAAAGCTTTAGTAATATGGACTAGAGGTGTTATTGACGGCAAGAAGGGGCAGCCGACAGAATTCATAGTACTGAGTGTTGAGAACAAATTGGGTGATATGGAAAGCATGAGGGGAAGGATGCATAATCTGAACAAGCTCGAGGAGAAGCGGCTATTAGCACCATGGGCCACGGAGGTGACACAGAACAGGCGCAAAGCGTGGCATGGTAAAAACCTGAAACTGAACAGGTTTCAACCGGGACAGTTGGCGTTGAAGTATGATGGACGAAACAAAATCGAACCTGGAAAGTTTAGAGTCAAATGGATCGGACGTACCAGATCTGAGAGGTAGGTGATAATGGAGCAATAAAGTTGTGGACATTAGACGGACAAGAGATACCTAAGGTAGTCAACGGTTTGAAGCTAAAGATGTACCATGCCAGAACGATTCCCTCGTCACTAGAGAATGAGAAAACTAGAGGGAGAAATAATGAAGTATTTAATTTAAAAATAAAAGGAAAAAAAAGAAAAAAAAAAAGAAAAAAGAAAAAAAAAGAAAAAAAGAAAAAAAAAATGATAAGTACTGTACGATAGGCACGACACAGAAAACACCATACAGTAGAGAGGAGCAAAAAATACCGTACAGTGCTCATCATACTGCACCCGTACACACCGTATGCCGGTACCAAGCTTCCATTAAGAGTACCATACAACTTTATACTTGCCAATATATGCAAAGACCATACGGCAAAATTAGGCGACTCAGCACCACCGTATGATGTTTTATTGCTTCCACCATTCATACCAGTGTACTGTACAATGAAAACTGGGTAGATTGGATATAGTACGAAGTCTTCCAGTAATGATCGTACGAGAAAAGCAAGTACACATCTAAGCATTTCACCGTCCACAGCAAGATTAAGGGCAAGGAGCATTAACGTTACTATATTTTGGCAAACATATTTAGTAGCGTCACACCGTACGGCAACATCAGGGGTTCATCAATCATTCAATCCACCGTATGAGCGACTGATACAATACGCATAAGGAGTTGAGAGGCCGTACGGTAGCAGGAAGATGGTATGGCTATGGTAGAAGCATTCCATTGTGTAGCTGTACATTGGCAGCGAGGTGGTAACATAGCAGAGAGAGACCACCGTATAGATATAGAAGGGTGGCAGGAGGTTTTCCAAAAAAATAAAATAAAAAAATGACAGATTGAAACAGTTTGGAATGAGTAACGCATGATGCCAAAGGGAAGGAAAAACATCAGCGATTGCCCCTCAACCCCGCCCCCTAGACACCTAGTCGATGCGGTTATCGGTCGTGGGAAGTGTGACCAGTTGATGAGACCTGGAGCTATTGTAGGCATGGAGTGTCTAAACAACAGAGCAAGCCTTTCAAGAAGGGCGATATGCTTTGAGGCATTTGGAGTAGGTCTTGGACGTGAAGCTGTCTTGGTGGATGCATAGAGAGCTCGGGAGGAGTTGATCATCCAGTTGAAGGCAGTACGACGACACTTGGCTCAGTGTACCCAGGAGTTGGAAGCAGAGAAAGCAGCATGGGTGGCTATCAAGGTCAGCTTGATTAAGGAGACAGTATTGTGTTAGCAGAGGCTACAGATGTGACGTGGTTTGTAGACCAATTTGGTGCAGGAACAGGACAAATGTGAAAGTGGTGTGACAGAAACAGATCTATCTTGTTGTAGTTAGTCAGTTAATGTATTCTGTTTTGTTAATCTATCGCGGATATTTTGTAATTGTCGTCCGAAGACGATTTTTTCTTTTGGGGGGGATGATGTCAGTAAATATTGTGTAGCCGACAGGGTGTGTGTCAGGATGTATGTTGTTGGTAAATACTGTGTAGCCGATGGGCCCTTTGGGAAAGTTCTTGTTATGTAGCCGATGGCCCTTCGGGAAGGTTCTTCGGAAGTATATATACACCCTTCAGGATCATTGTAATCACGATCATAAGCATAATGTAATGTCTTGGCATATGCGAATAATATAAGGAGTACTACTGTTCTTGTCTATTGTCTGTGTGCATTAATCTATTTAACCCATACGGAAAACACCAATCTCTATTCTTGTTGGTTTATTTCATAAGTACGGATCTATAAATTTATGATTGCATCGTTCTTACTGTACGAACTCGGTAATTGTTGTGGCTTCACCATCCCTACGTATGGCTTGGATTAATTGTATCATTTCATCTCCCATCTATTTCCTCCTACTGTACGGCCTTATTGGCCCTCACACCATACTTGTCATCCTCCCTTCCATCACCGTATGACCTTGTATCACCATACGGTTAAGGCTGCCCACCGTACACCATCTAATTTCCCCCCATTGTACGACATATATTGTACGACCTGTGACTGTACGACTTTCTTCCGTGACCATACACCTCATTTGGTACCCATACATACCGTATGACCTTCCCATTATCGTTCGTACATTGTCAATTGGCATCCATACGCCATCTCACTCCATCGTACCAGCCTCCAATTCACTGTATGTATTCCATCTAGTTGCCAAAATTATTTGGAGAAAGATTGTTCATGCATCGTGTATGGAATCAGACCATTATAGTGGTATCAGAGCGCTTCGATCCTGCTAGCCTATGAATAGTGAATGAGAGTTTATAGCCGAAAGAGACAAGAAACCCATTTCGTTGATAGAGTGGCTATCGAACCAGAACCAACAGCTGTTGAACTCGTGGCACTACTGAGAGAACTTGCGAAGAATCAGGCCTAGATAAATGATACTTAACGACTCATGGAAGAAACTCTCAAGAAATTGGCAGACAATAAAATATTCGGAGAACAAAATGGTCATAGCGCGGACTTGGTGTGTAGACTCGGTGTTGGGTAAAACAAACCCTCATCCAACACACTCTCGACCTTCCATGCCATCTTTTTATTTGCCACTCGGAGGGCAGTAGCCGACCTTTGAAGAAATGCAAGAATAGTTGAGAGAAGATTGGAAGAATGTGAATTTTGAAGAAGATATATCCTACAAAGATTATGCAGATCTAAGAATGAGATTTTTAGGAGGCGAAGATAGAGGATATTTTAATGATGATCTTAGGAGGAAGTTGAGTAAAGTAAATTTGTCTACATTTGATAGATCCATATCCATATCTGTGCAAGCGTGGGTAATGAAGGTCGATACTTCTAGCTTAATCCCATGCCAGAAGAAGAAGCAATCAAATTTGTGGCATTGCACTTGGAGGGAGTTGTGCATGAATGGTGGCATCATGACACCATCACATTGGGGCATGACCAAATAAATACTTATGCGGAATTCATTGAGAGATTGATAGATCGATTTGATGGTAAAGATCCAGAACTCAATTTCAAAGATTTGACACAGCTGAGACAAACTGGATTGGTCGATAAGTACATTGTGGAATTTCAGAAACTCTCTGTTTTGGTGATGGACATTTTTGAAAGAAGACGGATAGTGCTCTTCATGGATGGACTGATGGAACCATTGAAAGGTTGGGTAAAGGGGTTCAATCTTGCCATCCTGTCAGAGGCCATTAAAAAGACACAGAGTATGGCATCATCATCAACATCATCCTCGCGAAGTTACATTCAAAACTGCAAATGTTTTCGAGGGATAGAGATAATAAACCTTCGCCCAAGGAGCCGTCATTGGATGAAGCCACCAGACAGGAGCTCCGAAGGAAGAAACTATGTTTCAATTGCAAGGGATCTTTGGAGCCTGACCATAGATGCCTCAAAAAAGGGAAGATCCATTACATTGAAGTCGTGCCCGATGATGAAGACGAATAGGAAGAAATACTTGCCGAAGACAGCCAACATGACGACGACACCAACATGGTTAGTTTGAACCGTAAGGAAAGAATTGCAGCTTTGGTACGGTGTGGAGGAACTATTGCCCTAGCCGGTTGCCTGAGGTGCACAGTGTTTTGGGTACATGGAACCCTTAAAGGACAAAGGGTTATGGTGATGCTCGATAGTGGAGGTACTCTAAACTTCATAAACTCATCTCTGGTGAAGTGAAGAGGACTACCTACGGAGACACATGCAGGATTTTAGGTCAAGGTTGCGGGAGGGACTCTCCTACCTTGCACACACCTTGTTCCTCAGCGAAGTATTATAATGGCGAATCACATGGTGACCCAGGATTTCTTCATAGTGGACCTTGATGACATGGAGGTTATTCTAGGCATACAGTGGATGTAACATTGGATGAATACACTCAGAGTTTCGAATGGATGGATTTCACTTTTTTTGTTGATGGAAAGAAGGTTATTCTTCGTGGAATGGAAAATGAGGGTTCGAAGGAAGTTTCTGCACATTGGATGGAGGCAATTTTTCGGCGCAATGACTTTGCTTGGGTCGCACATTGTTTTGTTTTGACAAAACCTATAAAAGGGCAATAGACACCTTCCTAGGATGACAATCTCTAGAAGATTTTGAGTGACCACAATAAAGTTTTTATAGACATTCCTCCCATACCATTGCATCGAGGGTTTGAACATACTATCGAGTTGGAAGCAGGAGTCAAACCGGTCATAACCACACTGTACCGCCATCCCAAGAAATTCAAAGATGAGATCAAAAAGACGATTCAAGAACTGCTAGAGAAAGGATGGATCCGTCCCAGTTCTAGCCCTTTCGCATCGTCAATGGTATCGGTCAAAAAGGACGGGATGATGCGCATGTGTGTGGACTGCCATGTATTGAACAAAAAAAAAAGAGAATAGATATCCGATTTTGAGGATCGATGAGTTGCTGGATGAATTGCATGGTGCAGTCCATTTTTCAAAAATAGATCTCCATTCTGGATACCATTAGATTTGCATGAGGGAGGAAGACGTGGAAAAGACGGCTTTTCATTGTCACTACGGGCATTATGAGTTCCTGGTCATACCATTTGGATTGACAAATACACCTACATTCCAATCGTGCATGAATCGCATTTTCAACAAACAATTGCGTAAGTACTTATTGGTATTTTTTGTTGATCTTATTTATAGCAGGACATGGGAGGAGCACTTGAAATATTTGGATGAAGTCCTAAGGATCATGGAGGAGCAGTCTTTGCTCGCCAAGCAATCCAAGTGTGAATTCGGTATGACAGAAATATTGTACCTGGGGCATGTCAGTAAATATGGAGTTCAAGTTCATCAGGAGAAGATTTAGGCTATCCTTGATTGGCCTCCCCCAAAATCACTCACAGATATACTAGAGTTTTTCGGACTGTGCAGTTATTATCGGAGGTTCATTAAAGGATTCTCTCAGCTCAGCGCACTCTTAATAGATCTGACAAGGAAGGGTTCTTTCCAATGGAATGAAAAGGCACAACTCACTTTTGATAAACTGAAAGAGGCAATGAGCACTTGTCCCGTACTTGCATTACCTGATTTCACTCGACCGTTCATTTTGGAGTGCGATGCATTCGAAGAAGGCATTGGTGTAATGTCCCCCACTTAGCCAGTCTGGATGTATGTTGTCGTTAGCCCATTCTTGTATGGTCCCGAGGGCTAACCAGGACTTCAAAAGGGATCCTGAGGTTATTTGGCCTAGTCAAATTTAATTACAGGCCAAACGGAGTTCGTTTGTTGGGTTTTCGGAAAGACTTAATAATTTTAGTAAGCCAATAGGGGGATGTAGTGCCTTCAATTTTCAGTGACAGGATGAGATGCATTTTGTTGGGCTCTTTCTAATGAGCTATTATGTGGGATTCCGAGTTTATTTGGTATATTATTTTAATGTTTGAAGTTACAACGGTAAAGTGACTATTTAAATGAAATATTATAATGTTTCATAAAGTCACTTTATAAAAAATCAAGAGTCCCCCTTTTGAGTACATACATGGACTTTGTAAAAGGAAAAAAAAGAAGGAATATTAAAACTCATGTATTATCCCAAATTGGCAAGACGGAAGCATGGAGCGAGTGAGGAAGGGATTAAAAGAAAGAGGATAGCTCTCTTTTATTCATGCTTGGAAATATCAACGAGATTGGGTAATATTCTGGAGATTATATCTCAATAGTTTGAAGGACGAAATCCCTTCAAGCTGGAAATCTTGACGCCATTGAAAGATATGGTCTTGAGATTCAACATGGTAACAAGTTCCTGTAGCAGTTGAATCACTGTAGCGCAGTATTGTAGCAGCAAGTTCCTGTAGTAGCCGAATCACTGTAGCACGGTACTGTAGCAGCAAGTTCTTGTAGCAGCCGAATCACTGTAGCGCGGTACTGTAGCAGCCAAATCACTATAGCGCGGTACTGTAGTAGCAAGTTACTATAGCGGCCGAATCACTGTAGCGCGGTACTGAAGCAGCAAGTTACTGTCGCAGTCCAAATCACTGTAGCTGCGAGTTGCTGTAGCAATTTTAGAACTATTAACACGCTATAGCCGCAATTGGTATGGACCATCATTGAACTCTATAATTGATATAATGTGTTGAGTTTAATGAGAAGATATGATTGTTATGGTAGTTGTAACTTTCTGATAATCTGGAAACAAGAAATAAATAAATGGTCATTGTTATTAGCTGCATATGGTTTTATGTTGCCTCCTATCTGCATCTTATATGAATCACAAACAATCTTGAGAAACCATTAATCAACATCAAGCTGAAAACTATTAAAAAATTTAGTTGCAAGCCAATCGTTTGATTAAATTCTAGTGGAAGAAATAGACATCAAAATAGCAGAACAAGGCAGGTTGTTACAATTGGCGTGGTACTGATGAAAGATAGACATCCCATTGCTTATGAGAGAAGAAAGCTTATGCAAATAGAACGCCTATATTCCATCTACGACAAAGAGATGTTGGCCATCGTACATGCACTAACCAAGTTTTGACAGTACTTGGTAGGTGCCAAGTTTGTCGTCTGCATGGATCACAATAGTTTGAGATATTTTCTGGAGCAACGAGTTTTGAACGAGAGGCAACAAAAATGGGTAAGCAAGGTTCAATCCTTTGATTTTGACATTGAATATATAAAAGGAAAGACCAATGTGGTTGCAGATGCTTTGTCTAGGAAACCTGCCGTGTGCTTACTATCCTAGATTTCAGTTGACTGGAAAGCACATTTGTTGGTAGAATATTCCAAAAACACATTTGCCTCTGAGCTAATGGATGGCAACACAAAGGATGATTGGTACAAAGTGGTGGATGACATCATTTACTATAAGAGTCGGATGTTTTTAGTGCCGAAATCGATTTGAAGCAGAAAATTTTGAAGGCGGTACACGACTCACCCTTGGCAGGACACCCGGGTTTCCTCAAAACTTACAAAAGTCTCTGGGAGAGGTTTTCATGGAAAGGACTTAAAGGAGACGTATTGCAGTATGTAAGAGAGAGTGCGGTCTGCCAGTAGAACAAATCCGAACATACTCTACCTATCGGGTTATTGCAACCTCTTCCGATTCTAGAACATAAGTGGGAAAGTATCTCAATGGATTTTAGATTTTCAGGCCACACAAGTTGCCGATATGTTTTTTAGAAAAGTCTTCTGTTTGCACGGGTTACCTCAAAACATTGTTAGTGATCGAGATGGATGATTCATCAGTATCTTCTGGATAGAACTATTTTGATTGGTAGGGACAAAATTGTCACCAAGTACTAGTTACCACCTTTAGACAGACAGACAAACAGAGATTGTGAACAAGTGTCATGTCCCCTTTCTAGAGTGGACATCAGAGATGATAGATTTGGCCTATCATTAGAGTCTCGTAGGCTGGCAGTGGTGTTTAGGGACTCAGTTAGGGTACACAGTGTTCAGATCTGGAGTTTCAGATAGTAGGAGAACAGTTGAGAGCAGTTCCTTAATTGTAGGAGTTTGCTACATTTTAGGAAGAGATGGATTACATTCTTGAGTCTCTATGAGATCATTCTATGGTTTCAGTTTTGGGAGATTCGGAGACATTCCTATTTTTTAGGAGTATCCCTATTTTTGAGGGATGAGATTGTCAGTTATTTCAGATTATCCGGCATCAGTCACAGGAGGTGATGAGATCAGTTTCACCTTGTAGAGGTGTTTTGGCTATCAGTTTTCTATGTGGAAAATATTTTAATATATTTAAATATTCTCCTTAAGTTAGCATTTTAATAATTTAAATAAGGCTAAGTTATAGCCATTTTGGAGTAATAAGGGGTTTTTTTGGCCTCATCTGGGTGAATATCCGTTAGTATAATAGCTCGTTGGAAAGGTCTTGAACTTTTCTAAATATTTGTATTTTGACTTAGAGCATTTCAGTGAATAGATTTCTTTCTATTGGGGAAAAGGTCATTTTTTGGATACTTGACCACTTTAAAAATGAGAGATATATTATTTTATAACCCAACGCCACATGGAGACACTTTTAGGGTTCGAGCAAAGTTTGGTGGGTTATAAGGAGGTAAAGACAAAGTTCAAGGACATTATTGATAGATTACATTATGGATTTGGGTTTTGCGCTCTAATTGAGCTTTCAGCATTTGGGATGCCAAACCCTCTTACTTTGCTTGTTTGGGATGTAGCCCCCAAAACAGTAGTTTGGATTCTTAGCAGTCAGAAGCATCTTGGAGATTGTGCATTGTTTCTTCAGGGGAACGCAGTATTGAGACAGAGTTTTAGCTGGGGTTTGGACATTTTATCCACATGTGGGCACTTTGCAGTTGTACGGCTGCGCCTGGCAGCCATATTCTTTCCCACGTGCAGCACTTGAAGAGCTGGAATCTGGCCGTAACTTCTTGCTGGGCTCATATTTCTCATTCACGTCTTCAGGTTGGCTTTGTACTTGGTTGTATTCATCTGGATATGATTATAAATCTTCATCCAGTTACTTACTAGGCGTATATTTAGGAAAATCTGCTTGAAGCGACTTTGTTTTTAATATATTTGGAATACATTTTTAGAACTGGTTCATGTTATTGTACTTCTGTTATTACTTATTGAAAATCATCAAAAATACAAAACAATCAAACCCTTCTCCAACTTCTGTCTAGCTCTGCAAGAAAATTTTAATAAACAGGGAAAACAAATTTAAAAATATAAATTTACAATAGATTAGCAGAAGAGATCCATCAGTGATCTTTCAATAAGTAGCTCGAAAGTTACCCTCGAAACCATGTTTCAGCACAATAATGGGCGTGGGTCAAGTGGATACACCTAGGAGAATATTGTTACAATGCCACGTATCACACGTCCATCGGGTTGGAACCATTCAAAACTCTATACGGATACGAACCTCTCTCCTTCATCGACACAGTGCTGGGAGATAGCCGCGCACCAAGGGCGAGGGATTGGCTTTAGGAGGGATAGGACATCCTACAATACCTGAAGGAAAACTTGCAACGGGCACAGAATCAATAGAAGATGTATGTTGACAGACACCGAATGAAGAAGAGTTTTGAAGTAGGGGACTTGGTTTATCTCAATCTCCAGCTATATTGACAATCCTCATTGAAGGAAAAGAGAAAAGAAAAATTGAAGCCACGATTTTATGGCCCTTATCGCATAGTTCGTCGCATTGGCGAAGTTGCTTACGAGCTAGAACTTTCGAAGACAAGCCGTATTCATAACATCTTTCATGTTTGACGCTTGAAGAAGGCCATGGGGCAGAACGTCATGTAGCTGCAGACCTCTCGCCGCTCAATGAAGAAAGAAAACTCATATTGGAACTAACCAAGATCATCAAAGTATTTGAGAAGAACTTGCGGAACTGCATAGTGAAGGAATATTTGATGTGTTGGAAACACTTGCTATTGGATGACGTGATGTGGTAGGGCAAGCGCATTCTCCAACACCCAGCATTGCATTTGCTTGAGGGCAAGCAAAATTTGGGACGGGAGGACTAAAATGTTCTCGTTATAAAATAAATTATTAATCAAACTATTGTTAATGGCTCGATTGATTTAATATATCTCGGACCCATTTTTATTTTGTTTTCGTAGTTTATATCACTGTCAGCTATTTTTGTACACCCTTGGAAAGTTTTTCCCGATGGGTATTTAAGCACGACTTGTAGGTTGTCATTAGGTATGCAATTTGGATTATCTTTTGTACTGCGAATTCTAGTTGGGATTCTCTATAGTCTACCATTTCGGAAGTGAAAGATCTTCCCTATTTGATTTGTTTCCGATTTCGGTGGGATTCAGCCCTCACCCTATTCTGTCCCTTATAAGACTTCGTTTGGATTTGGCAAATTGGAGCATCATCTTACGACATATATTAATGAAAGTTTACTGCATTCCAATATCTATTCTTGTTGGTTTATTTCATAAGTATGGATCTATAAATTTTTGATTGCATTGTTCTTATTGTACGGACTCAGCAATTACTGTGGCTTCACCATCCCTATCGTACGGCTTGGATTAATTGTATCATTCATCTCCCATCTATTTCCTACTACTGTACGGCCTTATTGGCCCTCACATTGTACTCATCATCCTCTCTTCCATCACTGTACAACCTTGTATCACTGTATGGCCAAGGCTGCCCACTGTACACCATCTAATTTCCCCCTCACTGTACGGCATATACCATACAGCTTGTGACCATACGACCTTCTTCTGTGACCTTACACCTCATTTGGCACCCATACGTACTCTACGACCTCCCCATTGTCGTCCATACATTGGCAATTGGCATTCGTACGCAATCTCACTCCATCGTACTTGCCTCTAGTTCACTGTACGTATTCCATCTGGTTGCCAAACTTATTTGGAGAAAGACTGTTTGTGCATTGTGTACAGAATTAGACCATTACAACCAACCATAAGAAAAGGATTCTTAACTAACTATCCAATTTCCATATCAATGGAGTTCTTCCTCGAGAAATGCAAACCTAAAACAAATAAACACATAACATATGCATTCAAAAGATGCTCGACTCCATCGTTTTCTCATCTACAAAATTCTTTCATTCAATACTTTATTGTTCTCAGATTTTTAGCATTGAACAAGAGGCTATGGAGAATGGAATTGGTTAATTGATGGAATGATCAATATTTTGATATGGCTCTCAAGGCTGTCCTTAAGAGGAAAACTGATTTGTGGGAAAAATGTGGGACAAAGGATTAGTTGGAAAGTTAATTGCGCTTGACCTATGGCTATATTTGATTCTTTTGTGTGAAATGATTCCTGAAAATTAAAAGGGGAGGATTTATGTATTTATCAAAGGGATTTTATTAATAAATGGAGAAAGGGGAGATGAAAAGAGGGATAAATGACACATTTTTAATCGTAGGATAGGAAGGCTCTCAAGACAGCGTGAAAGCATTTAATCTTCAAGGATGGGACCCCTAAAAGTGAGGGGAAAAGGTTTTTTTATAGATGTCCTTATGAGGGATATTGATGTCTGGGAAGAATGTGGGACAAAAGAATTAGGTGGGATGTTAAATGATACTTGACCCATAGCTTTATTTGATTTTTGTAGGGGAATGTGATTGGTGAAAATTGAAAGGGGAGATGAAAATGGTAAGAATATAGCTTCATTTGGATTGACGCATTCTTATCATTAATATGAATTTCATATATATATATATATATATATATTTGTGATAATACAAATACATATATTTATATATAGACACACACACACATATATATATCAAAGTAACGTGACTCGGACCTAGCCTGGACTCGGCAAGGGTAACTTGATCCATGACCTATTTCGGACTTGCCAGTGACTCGGCAAAGTGAAAAAATTTCGAAATTTTGAGATTTTTTAGGATTTAAAGAACATTCCATGCACCTATTATTGAATAAAGCTTAAAGACACAATAACTTCATGAAATAGAAGGTAATTTGATCACAATGCACATACTTAAAAGTTAAACATACATCGATTACATAACTACAATCTACAAAGGTAAATTGCTAAATACTAAATAGTAGCTGAAGGAAATAGAAAAGTAAAACATAAATATATAAAATGATAAATCCATGAAACCCATCAAAATGTATATCAAATCCATGAAATCCAACACATCAATAGTCATCATCAAATGTTCCAAATTCCAATCATATGTTAAGTTAAACAAAAAATTAAACAAGACTATAGCTATGGCTTCTAGTCCTCATTCTCATGCTCATTGTCATCCTTATCCTCATCCCCATCCCCATCCCCAACCTCAACTTTAGGCTCGGTATAATCTATAAAATGCCTCTTAGTAAGGTGTCTAAGGTAGGTCCTGGATGATTGATTAGCCAGAGCATCAGCCTGTGAGGTGCCTGTAGGATCAACTGTAGTCTCTGGCTCTGCCAGTGCCTGTGAAGTGCCACTAGGAATAACTGTGCTCTCTGGTCCTCTGCTGCCATAGCCATGTCCTTAGCCTCCCTGTCTGCCTTGTCAATCCACTCTAGGTCCTCATCATAAAAAACAAGATCAGTAGCCTTAGTGATCCATTTAAACTCTGGATCAACCTCCTCTAGAGTAATCAGAGAGGTGTCACTATCCAAAATCTCTCTAGTCCTAATGCGCAGGTTGTAATGCACAAAGACTAGCTTATTCATTTTCTCCACAGACAACCTATTACACTTCTTCGAGTCGATGTGCTTGAACATGCTCTAGTTGCGCTCACATCTAGAAGTGCTACTTGGTTGGCTCATTATGCGGATGACGATTTGCTGAAGGTTTTTAGTTGAAGACCCAAACATTTGCCACCATCTATCTGAATCTTGAAAAAAGGAAAAGAAAAGAAAAATTAGTTTCATTTCAAAATTTGAACTTTAAAGCTAGAAATTTAGAAACTAGATTGTATAAGGCTTAAGTTGCAACTTTTACCTGGCTGCAATTTTGTATGACCTTCTTTGCAAATTTAACTTGAAAAAATGGGCCCTGTTGCATTATTATAGGCACCAATCTTAAGCAATATATCTGTGGCATTAGTGGCCATCTTTGATATCACCGTGTATAGGCCACTAAGAACCTCCTCATTTGCCTTGAAATCTTCATGGAAACGGTATGCCAAATTGAGATAATAGGTTACTGTGTGGATGGGTTTATGAAGCTGATTTTGCCATCTCCTATCAATTATGTCCCAAAGAGGGCCATACTTATCCTCAACTCTTACATATTTGGCCTTAATAGCCTCTTTGGCTTTATCCATGCCCTCATATATGTAGCCCATAGTGGGTTTCTCCCCATCGACAACTCGAAGGAGGACTACAAGGGGCTTAGTGATCTATAAAACAATTAAACAAAAAAACAATTTAGTGAATGATGAAACTTTGCAAAGTTGCACAATGAAAATCAAATATAAAAATATGTATGAGATAAATTAATTTATAAAATCTTAAGACTTAAGCTTTTAAAATTTAAATTACCTCCACAATCTCCTTACATCACTTCGAAAAACCTTCTTCATCATAAATGCATTTTGTTGCATTTATCCCTGAAGGGGCGGTGACAAAGGAGGAGGAACTCCATTGTGGACCAACAAACATGCACTTCAAAGCTAACTTTGAACTCAACAAGGAATTTTGTGTGATAAAATTAGAGGCAAATCTTGCGATACTGGGACAAGCCAACTCCTTTCCTTTTGTGTATTCCCTCATAATGCTAAGGACCAAGGCATGATTATAGATGAACTTGCAAAGATTTTTGGCCTTAGCAACACATGATTTCACCCATTCACGCTTGCCAGTATCCTCTAACATGAGGTTGAGGTAATGGGCCGCACATGGAGTCCAAAAGATTCTTGGGTGTCTACATCAAAAGTTTTCCGGCAGCAATTTTAAATTAGTTATTAAACAATTAAAAATTTAGATGTGTTAAAAAAACTTTTAATTTTCAAAATTTAATGAAAAACTAAAATAATTTTTTTAGAATTTAGAAGTTAAACTTTTGCCTGCAACAACATTATTAGCTACATGATCAGTCGCCACTTGGACAACATTATCTTTTTCCACCCCCCTTATGACCCCCTTAATAGCCTCACATAAGAATTTAACATTTTTGACATGTGAGGAAGCATCTGTAGACTTCAAAAACATGGTGGATCTTGAAAGTGAAAATTAAACAAAATAATTATCATTGAAAAGTCAATAAAACAAAATTTTAATTATTCAATCATACATTAAATTTTAGATTTCGAGAAGTAGAGGATGATGAATTACTTGCGCTAGAAACAAGAAAATTGAGTAGAGTTCTATTCCTCCCATCTGTCCACCTATCTATTATAATGGTACACCCCCTTTGGCTCCAAATCTTTCTATGGTCCTCCAACTAAAGTTTCATCTCCTCAACCATTTCTAGTAAGAGGGGGCCACTCAACTCATTTTCAGTGGGGGCTTTAAACCCCGCACCACAGATAGCAACTGCATCAATCATCCCTTGCCAATAAGGAGTCCTGTTACATTTATAAAATAATTTTAATTAGCATATTTCAGCATCAAGTTAAAATTATAAAATTCTATTTTAAAAATTGGATTTAAAACTTAAAACGTAAAACAATCAAATATAAATAAAGTTGAAGTGCCTGGCTTGTATAAATGGAATGTTGCAGAAATATCAAAACTTGCAAATTGCTCTTCTTCCAGCTTCATGGATCTCCCTATTCTAGACCAAGCTCTCAAGTGAGGGTTGTGCACCAAGAGTGGAATGTGGTACAAAAAAATTGTCCAACCAAGATTTTTTGACTCTGGACCAAAGGTAATGCCAGTACTATTAGCAGGGGAAGCGCCACGAGCAATGCAAGAAATAGATGTAGAAGAAGTACAACTAGTAGAAGCACTAGGACGATAGGGGGGAAGAGAAGCACCTTCTCCAACACAACCTATTGAACCTAGGGGTGTAAAATTAGATATAGAAGCAGTTCCAGATGACCGTGGAAGGGAATTGGAACCAATCTGAGCTAACTCTGCTAGTTGTTTTTGTTTTAATTCCTCTTCTTGTTCATATTTTTCTAAGGCAACATAACAAAAACGTTTAGCCTCAAGAGTTGCAACTTTACAAGGCTCAACATCATGACCACATATGCCAACAGTATGGTATTTCAATCTATTTATCCCCCCACTATTAACAACCTTGCAAAATAGGCATTTTGTTTGAGTTCTACCTCTACCCGAAAAGTCTATGGTGTACTTCCAACACTCATATTTTTTATTGCCTTTAGAGAGCTTGGGTTTTTTAGCTGGAGGAGCCATTATGAGTAAGGAAAAATGTCAAGGTTGCTGCAATAAGACATTTTAGAGAAAATATTACTATTTAAGCATTGTATTTTATGAAGGTCTAATGTAAAACAAAACCCATAAACATACAATATAAATTCATCCAAAAAACTCCTAAGCATAGAGAAAAAAATCAAAATCCAAAAAATCAACTCTTACCTCTTTGAAATGAGTTGATAAGTGTTGAGAAGAGCTCCTATAAAGTCCTTGATGATCTAAATGCAAGCATATAGTTGCTCCAATGTCACAGATGCAAGCTTTTCTCCTATTCCTTTTAGCTGGTTGCAAAAAAATGGCACTCTATTTCTCTTCTTCCTCTCTCTCTTTTTTTTCTCACAATAGGGTGTTATGAAAGCCCTTTTAGGGTCCTAAGGATTAAAAAGAACCAAAAAATATATTTAAAAAACAAGTGGTTTTTTATGTTTTCACTTTGCTGGACGTTGACTATTGTGATTGGGTCAAGCAAGTCGTGACTTGCGAGTCATGCGAGTCACCCTTTGTCCCGCTGAGCTTGAGTCATGAGTCATTTTGACCTGGCAAACCCTTCCTGACTCGCTGGCTCGGGAGACTCGCTCAACTTGCGGCGAGTCTCGTTACTATGATATATATATATATATATATATATATATATATATATATATATATATATATATATATATATATATATATATATATATATAAAATTGTATATAGTATTGTTTATCACAAAATTGGGTTCGACAATTTCCAGTGAATGGTGTAACGGACGAAGATGATTGGGTTCGACAATTTCCAACGACCCTACGGGGTGTGGCAATTGATTGGTTTGCAGATGCCGACCCTCAGAAACTGACTACATGGGTGGAGGTTAGAAAGGAGTTCATAGCAGATTTCCGACTGCTACGGGATGATAATGAAATTGTAGCAGAGATATACAGTACCAAGCAAGGAAAGAACGAAACAATCCGTGCCTATGCAAGACGGCTGAAGGAGCTGGTTGGGAAGATGGAGAGTCAACCAGCTGACGGATTGAAAAAAACATAGTTTGTTGAAGAGCTATAGCCGGCTATGAAAAAGATGAAAATTGTACAACCAACGTCATACACCGATGTGTATAATCATGTGATGGATCTGGAAAGTGAACAAAAGAGAAGTAAAACGAAGCATAAATCGTCGAATTCAGATGATTCATCATCCGACAGTAGCAGTAGTGACGAAGAATCAAATAAGAAAGTTCAAGCATTACAAAAAGATATGCTAAGAATGATGAAAGAATTTAAGAATTTGAAAAAGAATCCGGATTCAGTGAAGGGAGAACTATGGTTCATGGACTGTAAAGAGGTTGGCCACACAAAGGGCTCATGCCCGAAGAAACAGTTCTGTGATATTTGCCAGGTGGTGGGACATTCCATAAAGGAGTGCCCGTTTAACATGAAGTCAAAAGGCCATCAACAAGTATTACTGACGCAGGAAGCATTTGCGGGAACAAACGCAACCAACAATGCAACTTTGGGAGGATATCAAAACAATAATAGACTTGGAAGGGGTGGCAATAATAACAATAATAACAATGGAGGCCAAAGCCGAATATAGTACGACACAAGTGGACGGCTGTTGATACAGTGTCGTGCGTGCAATCTCTGGGGGTACTTTGCCAGAGATTGTACCACGAAGGAAACGCCACAGCTACTATGCAGATGCTGTGGTCCGTGGGACCATGAAGATTCAAAATGCCCAAAGGAAGGGGTAAATCGATTAAACATTGAAACATGTGATGAGAAGGTACTGGCGGTTACATGTGAGCAGGCGAAGAAAGCGAAATACCTTGATGCAGAAGAAGAGAAGGAGAGGTTACAAAAAGCAAGAACAGAGCTGGAAAGGCAGATGAAAACAAAAAAATCACAAGTAAAAGAAACTGCTGAAACTTCGAAAAGGAACTTAGCAGAACAAAACATGATAAGGCAGATAATGCAAACAGAAGTTCCTATTAAATTAAATGACCTTCTCACAATGCCATAGTTACGGATGACTATTATGAATATGACACCGCTCCTGAGAGTGACGGAGGAAACGGGAAGGAATGGTAGTGGAACAATTGCAGGAGACCCGATGCTACTGGCACTTATGACAGGAAGGCATCCGACAGTAGTGGAAATGGGCATTCTAGGCACTGTACTGATAGACACAATTGTGGACGGAGGATTAGGTGTGAATGTGTTACCGGAAGACATATGGAAGAAGTTAGGACAATCTACATTGTGGCTACCTACATTCCAGTTACTCACGGCGGATCAGCACGGGATGAAACCGTTGGGAACTTTGATGGCATAGCCAGTAATGATTGGGACGCAACCATTCTTACTAGATTTTGTGGTCATTCCATTAAAAAGAAGAGGGTATGACGCTATCCTTGGATGGGGTTGGTTGGTGCAAGCAAAAATAAAGCATGACTGGAAACGAAACACCCTATCCATGGAACGCGGAGGCAAGAGGTTCATAATTGATTTGCACACATAGATGGTGGGGGAGGAGACAGCGTCGTCAGATTCAAAAGGTGAAGGCGAGAGTGATGATGAAGGAAAAAAGAGAATGGAACTAGACGAAGAAGGGATATTGAGATTAGGAGGGTCAACTGATGACGACTTAGATTTGGTGAACGACAGCTACATTGGTAGATGGAGGACTATGAGCTCTTCCCGAGCTGCAACATGTTGGGTGTTGAGGAAGAAAAAGAAGGAAACGAGTTCCCGAAGGAGTATAGTGAACTAAAGGAGGGAGAAGCGCAAATGAATGAGACATCGGCTCCTATGTTCAGTGAGGATAAATCGATAAAGTATGAAGAGCCTATGGTGAAAACAATGAACTTGGGAGATGAGGTGAATCCAAAAAATATTCTTGTAGGAGATGATTGGAACCTAGTTTTGAAGGCAGCAGCATTCAAAATATTTATGGAGTACAAGGACGTCTTCGCTTAGATGTATAAAGACTTAAAAGGAGTACCATCGGATACCGCTGATTGAAGGTGCAGTACCCATATGGAAGTGACCATACCGAATGAATAAAAACTATGCGGCACGAGTCACGGAAGAAATCGATCGAATGTTGGAAGCAGAAATTATTTTTAAAGTGCAGACGAGTGAGTGGGTATCGCTGATCGTGATATCTCTGAAAAAGGACACCATGCAGATAAGAATATGCGTAGATTTCCAATGCCTAAACGCGGTAACAATTAAAGATTCGTTCCCGATACCATTCACAGATAGCATCTTGGAGGAAGTAGTGGGGCATGAAATTCATTTATTCATGGACGGATTCTCAAGGTACAATTAGATATCCATCGCTAAGGAGGATAAATTAGAAACAACATTCATTGTGGAAGATGGAGTATATGCATACAACAGGATGCCATTCGGACTATGCAATGCCCCTGTGACATTTCAAAAGATTATCCTACATATATTTGATAAAATGTCTGTTGGAAGTTTTAAAGCATTCCTAGATGACTGGTCAATCTTTAACGCAAAAGATAAACACATAACAGCGCTCAGAGAATGCATGGAAAGGTGCAGACAAGCAAGATTGGTGCTGAACCTGAAGAAGTACAGATTTATGTTGCCACAGGGAAAGCTACTCGAACACATTGTCTACAAAGTAGGGTTGAAGACAGATTCAGATAAGGTTCGCGTAATCTTGGAGATGCCACCATCGACAAATGTATCTGGAGTAGGGCACATCAGATGTTACCGAAGATTCATTAAGAACTTTGCGAAGGTCTCCTACCCACTGGACAAACTCCCCTGCAAGGGTGAACGTTATAAATGGAAAGACGAACAAAATGAAGCTTTCGAAGGATTGAAGACCAGGTTGGCCACGGCACCGATTTTAGCCTATCCGAATTGGGACAAAGAATTTCATGTTCATGTAGATGCATCAAATTACGCCATTGGAGCAACATTGGCGCAAACAGGTGACCACGGATTGGACCATCCGGTGTATTTTGCAAATAGATTGTTATCTAAGGTAGAGGAAAACTATAGTACAACAGAATGAGAGGCATTAGGGATGGTATATGCAGTGCAAAAGTTCAGACATTATTTGTTGGTGATGCCATTCGTATTCTATGTATATCATCAAGCACTACTATATTTGGTAAATAAGCCAATTATTCAAGGAAGGATAAGTAGATGGTTGCTATTATTACAGTAGTTCACATTTAAGATCATGGTACGGCTAGGAAAAAGTCATGTTAGTGCAGACCATTTGTCGAGAATAAAGTTAGGGGAGCCATTGGAAGGAGTTAATGATGATTTTCCCAACATGTAGCTATTTTACGTCACAGTACTACCATCCTAGTATGCACGTATTGGAGAATATCTATCGAGGGGACAGTTTCCGAGCGAGATGCCACCAAATGAGAGAAGGAAATTGGTGCCGAGGAGTCGGACATTTTAGTTAATCAACGGGCTATTATACAAATTGGAACCTAATCAAATTCTAAGGTGGTGCCTCTTAGAGGAGGAAATTCCAAAGCTACTAAAGGAAGCACATGAAGGACCGACCGGAGGACACGTGGGGCCAGACACAACTGCAAGGAAGTTATTACTAGTAGGATTATGGTGGCCAACCGTATACAATGATGCCAGAGAGTGGGTCGTTGCATGCGACACATGTTAGTGAGTTGGGAAACCATTGAAGAGGGACTTCATGCCTCTGAATCCTTAGCACATGCAGGAGCTTTTTGAAAGATGAGGATTGGACTTTGTTGGACCCCTGAAGGTAAGTAAAACTAGAAGGTGCCGATACATTGTGGTTGCAATGGAGTACTTGACAAAGTGGGTGGAGGCACGCGCACTACCATATAACTCGGCAGTAAGAACAACGAGATTTATTCATGAGCAAATCATCACCAGGTATGGGATTCCGCTACAGTTGACAAGTGATCCGGGAGGACACTTTGTTAATCATGTTGTCCAACTGCTCACTATTGAATTTACAATCTATCTTTCATTGTTGAGTCTGTACTATCCGAGAGCCAACAGACAAGTCGAAGCCATGAATAAGATTTTGGTCGGAGTGATTTATAAATCCTATGCAGTTGAAGGAGAAGATTGGGAAGAGAAGTTACCATCAGCTCTATGGGCATACCGTACTTCATATAAAGTAACTACCGGACAGACTCCGTTCCAACTGATGTACGGATAGAAGGCAGTAGTGCCAACATAATTCATGGTACCAAGTTTGATGATAGCAATCGAGAACAAGTTGGGCGACATGGAAAGCTTAAGGGAAAGATTGTACAACCTGAATAAACTGGATGTGTAGCGACTCCAAGCACAGTGGGCCATGGAAGTCACACAGAACAGGTGGAAAGCATGGCATGATAAGCACTTAAAATTAAATAAGTTTCAACCGGGTTAGTGGATGTTGAAGTATAATGGGCGGAATGAGATCAGGCCAAGGAAGTTCAAAGTTAAATGGGTCGAACCATACAAGATATGAGAAGTCAGCGATAACAGGGCAATCAAGTTATGGACGCTGGATGGGAAAGAAGTACTAGATGCAGTGAATGGGTCGAAGTTAAAAATATATCATGAGAGAAATGTTTCCCCGCTGACGAACAACTGATAAAACAGAACGATAGTAAATAATGTATATATGTAACACAAATGTAAAATGGAATCTTGTATTTTTATTTTTAAATTGACAAACGTAATAAGGAATAGTCAAGGAAAGCATGGTTTTTCTAGAGATGTAATGTTAAGAAGTTTGTATAAACCATCGTATAACCCGTAAGAGAGATACCAACGTACGGTTTATGGATAATCACAAAGTGTAGCAGCAACTGTATGGATGTAAGAACCCAACAGGTGACAGGCAAAGACTGTATAGTGAATGGGTGACAGCTTGGTGAAAACAAAACATTGTACGACCTATGTTCGTACGACCTCAAATTGGCAAAAATTGAATAGTGTACGGCGAGCTAAAGAGAGAAATATCTTCCATATGGTACTAGTAGAGGATAACATTGGGCATCGTACGATCATACGGTAACATACAAGGAAAGATCATTTCCGTATGGTGTGCAGCTGAGGACAAGAGAGTCGTACAGGCCAGTAGAAAGACTGTACGACATCTATACGGACATAATCGTGCACTTAATGACAAGAAAAAATGTGGTGCAGTACAGAAGTTATCTGGGAAGATGGAGATTGAATTAGGATATGCCATACGCTTGAAGATCAAAGGAAGAAAGGGAAATCAATATGCGATAGGAAGAAAACCCTATGGCCTCATTTCTGTATGGTTTAGGGAGTAGAGAGAAAAAAAAAAGTTGTGAGAAACACTACAAAAGCACTGTACGACTGTACAAGCGCAGTGAGAGGAAGAAAGCACAACACGGCAAGGAGAAATAAATACAGTGGCCGTACATCTATCATAGAAGGATAAGGGGTGAACAAACTAGGAGCAGCCGTACAGCAGAGAGTGTTGGAGGGAAAGAAGCCATTCAGAAAGCCTTGATGTAGGACCATACAGATCCGTATAGGCACCAAGGTAGGAGAGGAATTTTTTTGAAACAAGATTGTACGGAGAAGCAACCTACCTAACAGTTTGCAATCTATCATGCAAAATGACAAGGACGTGACAGTTATGCAGTCAGCTAGCAAAAGGGCTTGGAAAAAGAAACTAGACGAAGACTCAGCCATGAAAAGAAATGTGAAGATGTTGCCATCCAGAGTCCGTGTAGCAGGAGGAACCAGTATAGGTCCAAGCAAGAAGAAAGTAAAGCAACCAAAACAATCGGTTGCGACAGATATTCCTACAATACAGTGTTACATTCGAAGGATTGAATGGTGTAGAATGTCGGAAGTGGTGGCAGGAGACTCTAGACAACCACCAGGTGAAAGATAGCATTCGAAAAGCATAGGTAGAATGGGTGATACAAATGCCGGTATTTTGTATCAGAGACTATGAAGGGTTTCTACGCATCATGATAGAAACGTATGACAAGTTCTCTCGAATCAGTACGTTTGAATATCTTGATTGCAACTTAGTAGTGTCATTCAAATCGGCCAACTTCACATGAGTATTAGGGATACCTGGCCATGCTCAAGGTGGAAGGAAAATAGAAAGTAAACCTAAAAAGATCAGCCGAGAAGTGAAGATACAATTGATACAGCTCGTTTGTGAAGACCTGTCATAGGCAGAGTAGGAGGTTCTTTTAGACACATCGAAGGGAAGAGGGTTGAAGAAATCCAATATACAAGGTCACTGGCGCTGTTTGATGGACATTGTGAAGAGTCTCCTCACAGGTTCTAGCTGCGGCCCGAGTATTTCGTTTCCACATGTAGTGATGATGAACGGGATTTTGCACGGTAGGGCATATGATTGGGCAACATTGTTGGCCGAACGGATGTCAGAATTCATGACATTGCAGCACAAGACATTCTACATGTCGCATTATGCCATCGATCTATTCCTGGAGGCAATGACGCGGATGATCCCCAATGATGCACTTGAGGCCAAACTGGGACCACTTGCGCCTGGCGAACCACCGATTGTGTAGTGGAGGCATTTGGATACACTTGGCACCAAAACCATTAGACAGAAATGACCGAGGCCAGATGGTGGAAACACAGACAGTGGTCGAAAGGAGACTTCTTCAGAGGAGAATGGGACCAATGGGGAAGAGGAAGAGGACGAGGAGGTAGAAATGATTACAGCAATGCCATTGAGATTTCCACGGCCTACACTTTCAGCTATTTGGCTCCTGTTGGCATACATGGCATTCTAGGTTTTGGTTAGTTCAGGCAGGCAGTGGTGATGACACTAGTTTTGATTGCGACGTAGCCTACCATAGAGACATGAGCTATTCTGGAGGCAATAACAGAGGCACATCCATCACCAACAGAGGTAGCGGCTCCGATGTTCACGATGGAGCCGACTTGTGAGACTTTACTAGAGGTTGGAGATGAGACATTGGTACCTGATACTGAGATGGACACAAAGATACGGGTAATGGAGGTGTTGACTAGCGAGGATTTGGGGGCGTCGGGTGTCGGATTGGATGTAGTAGGTTTTGATGCAGTGGTTACGATATATACGACACTGCTAGCATCACTGGAGCGAGACAGAGAGAGCCGAACTCAACAGTTGTGCGTACCTGAGTACACTGTTCCACCATACCAGCACCTCGAGTGGTGTACCTTCAAACACCCATGCGGGAAGCAGTTCTAGAGGAGAATCCATTGCAGACATAGGAGGTTGGGCAGACACAAGTTGAGGGACTATTGCACAATGCTATTGAGTGTATGACGAAAGCAGTATATAGGGCTATGGTGTGCAATAGGAACATCCAGTAGTGTGGGAAGTAGGGATGAGAAAGGCATTCCTTGCTGATGTAGCAGCTCTAGTGACTCGGGCTCGCCAGGTGTTAGCTTTGGCAGAGACTTAGGTGTTGGACTCGGTAGTGAAGGAGCTGGAGGGAGTAACATCCTTTATGAGATTAGGATGCTCGACTACCTTTACAGTCTATTTTGAGGAGTGGGGATGGCCAGATGTGGAGACTGCAGAGATGCGATAGGACTGGGCGACGCCGAGAGATCCTGGCATGGAGAGCCGTGTAGAGGCTTTGACTCACTAGATAGTGGAGATACATAGGAAGGCATACTACACCCTGCGGAGGAGCCAGGCAGATCAGGTAGCAATTGAGAAGGCTTAGGAGGAGTTAGCTGCTAGGTTAGCCATGGAGAGGGCAGCCTGGGAATCCGAGAGGGCAACCTTGTTAGACAGACAGAGTCAGCTACAGAAGTTGGAAGTAGAGAAGGAACAAATAGCGGCAGAGAAGAAGAGAGTAGTAGAGGAGAAGGAGAAAGAGCTGGGAGAAATGGCAGGGATGATGCAATAAGCTTTAGAGCTTTAAATGGAGGCAGAAGCAGAACTGAAGGTTAGGAAAGAGCAAGTCTACAAGCTACAGGCGGAGCTGAACAAGTTGAGGGCGCGGATGACCACTACGTCAGGGACACATCCCTCTGTTTAGTATTTATGCATTGATGTACTTAGTGGGTTATTTTTGAGTTTTGTTGTATTGTCATCTGAAAACGACTTTTGTTTTTGGGGGATGATGTTGTCGGTAAATTCTATAGTGTAGCCGACAGGTAGAATAGTATTTGAACAGGCATGTGATGCTTGAGTCACCCCTTCAGGAAGGTATATGTATACTGTCTGAAATGGACTTGGAATTATCATTGGAGTTATTGTAATAAGCATATGTTACAAATGTAAATGGTGGAATACTTGAATGAATTAATCAGAGATCAAACTAATCTATATATACAAAGAGGAGAGTCAAATAGAATAGAAACATTCTATTCTAGACTACACTTAAATATTAGAAACATTCTAATATTTACAGAGATATAATAAGATACAATAGTGAGCAGTAAAAAGAAACATGAAGGTTATTTTAATACCCCCCCCTTAATGCTCAATCTATTTACTACACCAATAGATCCCCTGAATTTAACAAACTTGTTAGGACCAAGGGGTTTTGTGAAAATATCTGCTGATTGCTCTGAGGTAGGAATATAGCGTAACTGAATAGATCCATCTTCTACTAATTTTCGAATGTAATGGCAATGAAGCTCTATGTGCTTGGTTCGTTCATGAAACACTAGGTTCTTGGCAAGTTTGAGTACGCCCTGATTGTCTGTAAACAAAGAAGTCGGACCTGCTTGAGGAATATGCATATCTGCAAGCATCTGCCGGAGCCAAACTGCTTCACAAGCTGCCTTGACAGCTCCTCTATATTCTGCTTCTGTAGAGGAGAGTGCATGTGCCTGTTGCTTCTTACTGGTCCAAGTAACTGCTGCAGATTCGATACTAAACACATAGCCAGAAGTAGATTTCCTGTCATCAACTGAGCCGACCCAATCGGAATCGGTGAATCCACTGAGTTGAGGAGTAGTACTCCTTGTGTAAAGAAGACCATAATCTGAAGTACCATGTACATAGCGTAACACATGTTTTGCTGCAATCCAATGATCAGTCTTGGGGTTTGTCATGAACTGTGAGATGTAGTTGACTGCAAAACTGAGATCAGGTCTAGTAGTAGTAAGGTAGATGAGACTACCTACTAGTTGCTTGAAGAGTGTTTCATCTACAGGAGGAGAAATAGATTGTGCGGACAATTTCAGACCAGTCTCCATAGGAGTGGAGGCAGATTTGCAATATTGCATTCGAAACCTATCAAGCAAACTTCTGGCATACTTGGACAGAGACAAAAAGACACTGTTGTCAGTCTGCCAAACCTCAATACCTAAACAATAATGAAGCAATCCGAGATTTGTCATATCAAAAGTTCTGCATAGATCCTATTTGATTTCTGAAATCAAATGTTCTGAATTTCCAGTAATGATCAAATCATCCACATAGACAACAAGAAAAAGAATATTATTACCAGAGTGTTTAATATACAAATTACTGTCTGACGAACTACGCTGAAATCCTTGAGCAACCAAGTAATGATCAATCTTTATGTATCAAGCCCTAGGGGCTTGTTTAAGACCATAGAGGGCCTTTTGGAGTCTACATACTTTGTGTTCTGAACCGGCAACCTTAAAACTTGGGGGCTGCGTCATGTAGACTTCTTCTTGTAATTCACCATTGAGAAAGGCGCTCTTCACATCCATCTAATGAACTTTCCAACCATCCTGAGCTGCAATTGCAAGAAGAATGCGAATAGTGCTCATCTTGGCTGTTGGTGCAACTCATAATCAATGCCTTCGCGCTGGGTGAATCCTTAAGCAACAAGTCTGGCTTTGTATTTGTCCAAGGTACCATCTGCATGGTACTTGACCTTATAGACCCATTTACAGCTAATGGGTTTCTTCCTAGGAGGGAGATCTAAAAGAACCCAAGTGTGGTTCTTTTGAAGACTCTGAAGCTCAACATCCATTGCTTGTTCCCATTCTGGAATTCCTTTGGCCTCTGCATATATCTGGGGCTCAGGGATACTATGGATGTTGGCCATAAGAGCTATATTAACTGTGTTGTGCTAAAGGCTCTTATTTCTGGAGGTTCTACCCTCAATGAGTTCATCAGGACGAAGATCACTAATCGTTTGAGCCCACCATTTTGGCCGAAGAGTCGAGGAGCCAATATCAGATGTTGTCGGAATAGCTGGATGAGAAGCAGGAGCAAGAGTTGTATTAACTGGAAGTGACTGAGGTGGTGTATTAGTAGCATCAGATGACTCATATAAATAGAAGAACCCAAGTCAGAGATAGCTGAAGACTGAATCTCGAAATGTGGTGGGGAGTCAGAGAGCGGAAATGGTCCAAATTCCTCATCAAACACAACATTACGACTGAAGATTAAACGATCAGTATTTACATCAATCAGTCTGTAGGCCTTATGTGTGTGACTGTATCTTGTAAACATAAGTTTCTGGCTTTTGGAATCCAACTTAGTGCGTTCGGCATCAGGAATCCATACATATGCCAAAGAGCCAAAAACTTTCAAATGGTTGATCCTAGGTTTGCGACCAGACCAGGCTTCCTTAGGAGTCTTATGATTAACTGCAAGGGTGGGTGACCGGTTAAGAAGGTAGATAGCTGTGGATATTGCTTTTACCCAATATTTTCTGGGAACATTTCTATATTCTAGCATAGCCCTAGCCATTTCTGTGATGGTACGGTTTCAACGCTCTACAACACCATTTTGTTGAGGGGTGTGAGGTGTGGTGAACTGACGTCTAATGCCATGAGTAGTATAGAAGGCAGAGAAAGCAAAAGAACAGAATTCCCCTCCATTATCGGTCCTAAGAGTACGGATGGAGGAACCAGACTCTTTTTCTACTAGAGCTTTAAACTGCTGAAATACAAGAAAGGCATCTGATTTTTGCTTAAGAAAATATACCCACATTTTGCGACTGAAATCATCCACAAAGAGTAAAAAATACCTGTTCCCAGTAATAGAAGGAGTATTCATAGGACCACATACATCAACATGGATTAGCTGGAGTACTCTGTATGCCTGCCATGATTCACCATTCTTAAATGGTGTCTTATGTTGCTTCCCTTCTTGGCAAGCTCCGCAAACGCGATGGTTCTGGGTCTGAATATTAGGTAGGCCATGGACTAAATTATCCCGAGCAAGTTGTGCTAGATATTGAATGTTTAGATGACCGTATCGCTGATGCTAGAGACTTTTGAGAGCGGATGATTATGTTTCATGCCAGGAACATAACATACATTGAGAAACATGAGTTTTCTTCCTCCAGACTAAATCTGAACATTGCCCTTGCCGACAATATTGTATTCTTTGCCGCCTCCAAAAATTATTGAGTCAGAATAGGGAGTGAATTCAACAAACCAATCACGCCTATGAGTGAAATGTCGGGAGGCACTAGAATCAATGTACCAGGCAGAAGATTTCACATGATTTGTAGGTATGCTTGCCATAAAGGCATGGTAGATAGATTCTTTCTGCTCTGAGTGTTGAGCAGTATTGGCGTGCTGTTTAATTGAGTCCGACTTCTGATGCTGCTGATACAGATGCTTATAATATGTGAATATTTCAAATGGCACAAACTTCGAGGTGAGAAAATGAAAGACCTAGAAAAATTGGAGTACCCAGAAAAGAGCTCAAAAAACCCAAAAATAAAATGTCGAAATCCGAATTTGTTGGCTCGAAAATCGAGGCACAAAAAATGAGGCACCCACAAAAATCTGATGAAGACCCATTTGAGATTTCAAAAAATCCACCAAGACTGTGATCAGAAAAATTTTCTGGAGTCAAAAAACTAGGGTTTCGAGCAGAATAACAGTCGGCGGCCAAAAAGGTCAAAAAAAGGCAAAAAAATGATGTTTGCAGGTAAAAAAAAACAACAAAACCTAGCAGCTGAAACGCAAACAGAATATCCAACAGGGATAGACAGACTCGTTTTTGAAAAAAAAAAAACAACCAAAAAATCCCACTTTTTGAGATTTGGATGTGAATAGATTTGAAAAAACGACCTCCAGATTTGAAAAAATGACCTTCAGATTTGTGATTTACAGACTAAGCCATAGGTTTCCAAGAACACCAGTAGCTGAAGACACAAATTTTCAGTCGATTTGCACAGAGGGTTTAAACCCTAGCTCTGATACCATGTTATGAATGTAAATGGTGGAATACTTGAATGAATTAATCAAAGATCAAACTAATCTATATATACAAAGAGGAGAGTCGAATAGAATAGAAACATTCTATTCTAGACTACACCTAAATATTAGAAACATTCTAATATTTAGAGAGATATAATAAGATACAATAGTGAGCATTAAAAAGAAACATGAAGGTTATTTTAATAGCATATTGCGCATATGAAACGTATCTGTTTTGCGTTATATCGTGTTATACTACATGTGTTAATCATCCTTTTACCCTGTACGGTAAATAGATCCATTTTATATCATATATCACTATTTGTCAATTTGGCATTGATTTAGAGTTGGATGATATAGACTACCATTCCGGCATTGACTCGTCTCTGTTTATCATTTGTAAGTTTGGCTCGATCAGAATTTGCATATCATTGTGTGTAAAGACCTTTAGCAATGATTTTGCAAATTTTCTGTTTTAACACCCAGATTAAGAACCTATGTGCTTGCTATTTGAAATATAATTGCTGTATTTTTTTTTTTTCAATGCTGATTCTTTTTATGTTTAGTTCCAGTTTTGCAATTGTTTGGTACAGGATTGCATATTTACGCACAACGAAAATTAATTGCCCAAGAATAATATTCCAATAAAGTGAAATATGTTTCTGAATGGTCAAATACCTATGTATGCAATATTTAATAAATTCAAGGGTTTACAAAGAAGATATTATCAAAGATATGCTTGAGAACAAATTAAATAATTTACACCTTTATCACTCTGCATAGAAGCAATGAATAACCCTACTAATAAGAAAGTCGATATATATAAAAATGCTTGTGTTGGGAGTTGTAGGGCATTACCAACAGAAATTCTGCTACAACGATGACCTTGTGGTTCAAAAGGAAGAATCATCCTGAACAAGGATGGGTTGCCACCAACAAATGTAGCCACTGCAAGAAAGGAACATGCCTTCAGGAAAGGAGGTCACAAAAAGTGCAAATAGCTCTTATGTAGGAAGTGTAGAAGTCCCACGACAAATAACATAAGGAAGCCATGATACCAGTAACTTGTGCCAGTAAATAGGGAATGAAATACACCTAAAATCCAAACCTTTTTGTAATGTTCCCATTATAAAATAAATAATAAATTATTTTTTTGTAAGGGGCCGATTGATTTATTTTATCTCAGACCCATTTTTATTTTGTTTTCGAAGTTTGTGTCGCCGTCGGCTATCTTTGTGCACCCTCGGAAAGGTTTCCCCGACGGGTATTTAAGCACGACTTGTAGGAAGTCTTTAGGTATGCTTTGGATTATATTTTCTCTGTACTATGGATTCCTGTTGGAGTTCAGAATTGTTCACCATTTTGGAAGTGAAAGATCTTCCCTATTTGGCTCATGCAGTTTTGGTAGGATTCAACCCTCACCCTATTCCGTTGTGGCATGTATTTCGTCACTTGGACCTGGCAAATCGGAGTAATATCTTTCAGCAATTATTGTTATTTGCATTCAAGTGTGTTTTATCATATTTTGTGTAGAAAGCAGATCACATTCTGTATTGGAAGCATTTGTGTGACCTCCATCTTCTTCCGTTCAGCTCACTCCTATCCTGTACGGCCTCTTACTTCTTCCTACCATTTACTATCTTCACCGCTTTGTATGGCCTCCTATTCCGTACTGTCCTTGCACACACACCGTATAACATCCATAATCACCATTGTACGACCTTTTTTGTCCACCGTACGAACATCCCTAATCACCGTACGGTTGAACTTCTGCTTCGTACAGCCTACTTAATACCCATACTCGTATAGACTGTTTAGTACGACCCTTCTTGCACTCGTACGAAGCTCTGTCTCAACGTACGACCAGCATTTCATAAATCGTACGGCCTTGGTTTAACTTCTCCACTCAGCCGTACCTCCTGCACTCTGACTCACAAACCGTATGGAGCCTTCAGCTTGCTGGGCCAAGTACATTATAGTGGTATCAGAGAGCTTCAATCTTGCCAGCCTATGGATAGTGAAAGAGAGTTTATAGTTGGAAAAGGATACATTCCGTTGGTCAAATGGCGGACGAACGTGAACCAACCGCTACCGAACTTGTGGCTCTTCTGAGGGAACTTGACAGGAATCAGGCATAGATCACTAATACGCAGCGACTCATGGAAGAAACTCTCAAGAAGTTGGCAGAGAACAAAATATTTGGAGAACAAAATGGTCACAGCGCAGACTCGGTGTCGAGTAAATCACATCCTTAGCCAGCACGCTCTCGACCTTCCATGCCAACTTTCCCACCACAGATGAAGGCACATCCCGGAGAGAGACAACCAACTTTCGAAGAGATGAGAGAAGACTGAAAGAATGCAAACCTTGAAGAAGACATTTCCGACAAAGATTATGCAGATCTAAGAATGAGATATTCGGGAGGCGGAAATAGAGGATACTTTAACGATGATCTCAGGAGAAAGTTGAGTAAGGTGAATCTGTCTCCATTTGACGGATTGGGTTCTATATTAGCGCAAGCGTGGGTGATGAAAGTCGATACCTACTTCCAACTGAATCCTATGCTAGAAGAAGAAGCAATCAAATTTGTCGCGTTGCACTTGGAGGGAGTTGCGCACGAATGGTGGCACTACGGTACCATCACATTAGGGCATGATCAAATAAAGACATGCAGAATTCATGGAGAGATTGATAGAACGATTTGATGGGAAAGATCCCAAGCTCAATTTCAAAGATTTGGCGCAATTGAGGCAAATTGGATCGGTAGATGAGTTCATTGCGGAGTTTCAGAAACTTTCTGTTTTGTTCATAGACATTTCCGAAAGAAGGCAGGTCATGCTCTTCATGGACGGACTGGCAGAACTGCTGAAAGGTTGGTTGAAGGGATTCAATCCGTCTACCCTGTCGGAAGCAATTAGTAAGGCACAAAGTATGGCATCATCGTCGGCATCATCCTCATCCTCTTGAAGTCACTCACATCCGAAACTGCTAACGTTTCCGAGGGACAAACCTTCGCCCAAGAAGCCGTCATTGGATGAAGCTAGCCGACAGGAACTCCGAAGGAAGAAATTGTGTTTCAATTGCAAGGGACCTTGGGAGCTTGGCCACCGATGCCTCGAGAAAGGGAAGATCCACTAAATTGAGGTCGTATCCAAAGATGAGGATGAACACGAATAGGGAGAAATGCCGGCTGAAGATAACCAACCCTACCATGACACCAACATCAGTCTGAACCTTACGGAGAGAATTGCTACTTTGGTACAGCGCGGAGGAGCCATTGCATTGGCTGGCAGTCCAAGGTGCACAGTTTTTCATGTACGAGGTACCCTTCAGGGACAAAGGGTTACAGTGATGTTGGATAGCGGTGCAACTCTAAATTTCATCAACTCATCCTTGGTAAGACAAAGAAGTCTGTCTACGGAGGCGCACTCAGGCTTTCGGGTCAAGGTAGCCAGAGTGACTTTCCTGCCTTGCACGCACCTTGTTCCTCAATTGAGCATCACAATGGCGAATCACACGGTAATTGAGGACTTCTTCATAGTGGACTTGGCAGACATGGAAGTTATTCTTGGAATACAGTGGATGGAAACCCTTGATGAATACACCTAGAGTTTCAAACGAATGGACTTCACTTTTGTGGTTGATGGAAAGGTCGTCCTCCGAGGAATGGTGAATGAAGGTCCGAGGAAAGTTTTTGCGCATCGGATGGAGGCAATCTTTCGACACGATGACGTTATGTGGGCTACACATTGTTTCATCTCGACAAAACCTATAAAAGGGCAAAGAACACCTCCACAGGATGATGAGCTCCAAAATATTTTAAGTAGACATGAAAAGGTTTTTATGGAAATTCCTCCTGGCACACCATCGCACCGAGGGTTTGAACACACTATTGAGTTGGAATCAAGGGTAAAGCCGGTCATAACCACACCGTACCGCCACCCCAAAAAATTCAAAGAGGAGATCGAAAGGACGACTCAGGAATTGCTAGAGAAAGAATGAATCCGTCCTAGTTCCAGCCCATTCGCATTATCTATAGTGTTGGTCAAAAAGAAGGATGGAACGATGCGCATGTGTGTGGACTACCGCGCATTGAACAAGAAAACAATAAAAAATAGGTATCCCATTCCAAGGATAGATGAGTTGCTGGATGAACTGCATGGAGCGGTCTATTTTTCAAAAATAGATCTCTGTTTTGGATACCATTAGATCCAAATGAGAGAAGATGTGGAGAAAATAGCTTTCCGTTGCCACTACGGACATTATGAGTTCCTGGTCATGCTGTTCGGATTGACCAATGTACCAGCTACATTTCAATTATGCATGAACTGCATCTTTAACAAACAATTGTGTAAGTATCTATTGGTATTCTTTGATGATCTTATTTATAGTAGGACATGGGAGGAGCATCTGAAGCATCTGAATGAAGTTCAGAGTATCATGGAGGAACAGTCCTTGTTCGCCAAGCAGTCCAAATGTGAGTTTGGTATGATAGAGATATTGTACTTGGGACATGTTGTCAGTAAATATGGGGTTCAAGTGCATCAAGAGAAGATTCAGGCTATCTTCGACTGGCCTCCGCCAAAATCACTCACGGACTTGCAAGGATTCTTCGGACTGTGTAGTTACTATAGGAGGTTTGTTAAAGGATTCTCTCAGCTCAGCGCACCTTTAACGGATTTGACAAAGAAGGGGTCATTTCAATGGAACGAAGAGGCACAACTCACCTTTGATAAGCTGAAAAAGGCCATGAGCACTTGTCCCATACTTGCACTGCCTGATTTCACCCGACCGTTCATTTTGGAGTGCGACACGTTCGGGGAAGGCATTGGAGTAGTTCTGATGCAGGATAGACACCCCATCGCCTATGAGAGTAGGAAGCTCACACCAACAGAACATCTGTATTCCATCTACAACAAAGAAATGTTGGCCATCGTACATGCACTAACCAAGTTCCGGCAGTATCTGGTAGGTACCAAGTATTTTGTCCGTATGGATCACAACAAACTGAGATATTTCCTGGAGCAGCGAGACTTGAACAAACGGCAACAAAAATGGGTAAGCAAAGTTCAGTGTTTTGATTTCGACATTGCATATGTAAAAGGGAAGAACAATGTTGTTGCAGATGCCTTGTCCAGAAAACCCACCATCTGCTCACTAGACCAGATTTTAGCTGACTGGAAGGCACAACTGTTAGTGGAATATTCCAAGAATACATTTCCCTGTGAAATAGTGGATGGCCACACCCACGATGATCAGTACAGAGTGGTGGATGATATCATCTACTAGAAAGACCGAATATACCTGGTGCCAGAATCCAAACTGAAGCAGAAGATCTTGAAGGAAGTACACGAATCACCTCTGGCTGGACACCCTGATTTCCTCAATGCTTACAAAAGTCTTTGAGAGAGGTTTTCATGGAAGGGACTAAAAGGGGACGTGTTGCAGCATGTAAGAGAATGTACGGTCTGCCAATAGAACAAGTCTGAACACAATCTGCCTGTCCGGCTGCTATAGCCTTTGCTAATTCCCAAACATAAGTGGAAAAGCATATCAATGTACTTCATAACAGGTCTTCCCAAGGTGAATGGAAAGGACTGTATCTTCGTGGTGGTTGACAGATTGACGAAGTATGCACATTTCTTCGCCATTCCCTCGGACCTTTAGGCTGCACAAGTTGTCCATCTGTTTTTCAGAGAAGTCTTTCGTCTGCACGGGTTACCCCGAAGCATCGTCAGTGATTAGTATGGATGATTCGTCAATATCTTCTGGATAGAATTGTTTCGAATGGCAGGAACAAAATTATCACCAAGCACGAGTTACCACCCGTAGACAGACGGTCAAACTGAGATTGTGAACAAGTGGCTTGAAGGGTACTTTCAGAACTACATCTTGGCACAACAATGAGCGTGGGTAAAATGGATCCATTTGGGGGATTATTGCTACAATACCACGTATCACATGTCTATCGGGATGGCACCATTCAAAGCTCTATACGGGTACGAACCCCTCTCCTTCATTGACACAGTTTTGGGTGACAGTCGTGCTCGAAGGGCGAGGGACTGGCTTTAGGAAGGGCAGGACATATTGAGGAGTTTGAAAGAAAACCTACAGTAGGCACAAAATCAACAAAAGATGTATGCCGACAGATGTCGGATAGAGAGGAGTTTTGAAGTGGGGGATCTAGTCTATCTCTGGCTCCAACCATACCGATAGTCTTCATTAAAGGGAACAGGGAAGGAGAAATTGAAGCCACGATTTTATGGTCCCGATCGCATGGTTCGTCGCATTGGTGAGGTAGCGTACGAACTGGAACTTCTGGAGGAGAGCGGCATTCATAATGTCTTCCATGTTTCTTGTTTGAAGAAAGCCATAGGGCAGAACGTCACAGTTGCTACCAACCTTTTACCACTCAACAAAGAAGGAAAACTCATTTTGGAACCTGCCGAGATCCTCGAAGTACGTGAGAAGACCTTACAGAACCGCACTGTGAAGAAATACTTGGTACGCTGGTGACACTTACCGCTGGAGGATGCAACGTGGGAAGGTGAGCACATCCTCTAGCACTTGGCATTGCACTTGCTTAACGACAAGCAAATTTTGGGCGAGAGGACTGCAATGTTCCCGTTATAAAATAAATAATAAATTAATCTTTGTAATAGGCCGATTGATTTATTTTATCTCGGATCCATTTTTATTTTGTTTTCGAAGTTTGTGTCGCTGTCAACTATCTTTGTACACCCTCGGAAAGGTTTCCCCGATGGGTATTTAAGCATGGCTTGTAGGAAGTCTGTAGGTATGCTTTGGATTATATTTTCTCTGTACTGTGGATTACTGTTGGAGTTCGGAATTGTTTGCCATTTCGGAAGTGAAAGATCTTCCCTATTTGGCTCGTGCGGTTTTGGTGGGATTCAACCCTCACCCTATTCTGTTGTTGCATGTATTTTGTCACCTGGACCAGGCAAATTGGAGTAATATCTTTCGGCAATTATTGTTATTTGCATTCAAGTGTGTTTTATCATATTTTGTGTAGAAAGCAGATCGCATTCTGTGTTGGAAGCATTTGTGTGACCTCCATCTTCTTCCGTTCAGCTCACTCCTGCCCTGTACGGCTTCTTACTTCTTCCTACCATTTACTATCTTCACCGTACGGCTAGTATCCTTGCTCCATATGGCCTCCTATTTTGTACTGTCCTTGCACACACCATACAACATCCATAATCACCATCGTGCGGACATCCCTAATCACCATACGGCTGAACTTCTGCTTCGTATGGCCTACTTAATACCCACACCTGTACAAACTGTTTAGTGCGGCCCTTCTTCCACCCGTACGGAGCTTTGTCTCAATGTACGACCAGCATTTCATAAACCGTATGGCCCTGGTTTCACTTCTCCACTTAGCCGTACCTCCTACACTCTAACTCACAAACCGTATAGAGCCTTCAGCTTGCTAGGTGACGTCACCAGGTACATTACACTTTTTGCCATACTCCATGAATTAATAAATCTAACCTTGATTAAGAGTTATTCTCTAGAAAGTGCCCGGGCCAATATGAAACAACTCCATGCCAAACTGAGACTTATTCTTCCAAATATCATTCTCTCCAAGGTTATGCCAAGCAACATATAAGATTTTATTGTATTAAAACAAATCCATTTACTCAAACCTGTGTCCATTCTTTATTAAGTCACAAAATAGCAATGAATTTTGACTTCGCAATTTTTACCTCCAAAGGAGACTTAATAAATTTGAATTAGTTAACAGTAGAGCATGCTGAAAGCAGCAAAATACCTGAGTAATATTTCTTGCAATTGGCTAGAGTAGATTGTTGCTCTACCAAAGGTAGTAAACCATTAGGGTTTTTGTCCAAGGTGTCAAGCTTAGAAAATCTCCTTATAAATATAAGAGAAATAAACGAAGCATATCGCAGATGAATCCCCTTCTGCTTATTTATAACTATTGATGACGCTACTTGGTTTTCCCTCTTCTTTACCTTTTGATTTTCCCTCTCTTCTTAGTATAAATTTTAGGGGTATAATAATAAATTGACTTAATAAATTTTCAATTAGTTAACTATTAAAGCTCCTTAATTAAATTAATTAATATTGAAGTGATATTGTAATATTTATTATCATTGTCATGTAACTTTCTTTTGAGTGAGTCAATTTTTAGTAATATTTTGTTCTTTAAGTTTAGTTAGTCTTGTAATTTTCTGTTCTTTTCTTATTTCTTAATTGTTTCCATTATGAAAAGATCTTTTTACAATTGCTTATTGAAGCAATATTCCTCTCCTTTTTTTTAATGTTGAATAACATTGAATAGTAGTTGATTATCATTTCAGGGTATTAAAGCAGGGTTTGGTTTCTGGCGAATTTTTCCAATATAAATCATGATTTAATTACCTCAAGATTCTGACTAGAAGCTTTTTGCTCAATATTTTTATAAGAAAGTGATGGGGTTTTTCGGTATATTATTTTATAGAATAAAACTCATAGATTTTCCTAAGCATTTCTTGGGGAGATTTTTAGAAGATTTTTTGCTTGAATTTTTTTTTTAAAATCAAGGGGTTTCGTGTTTTAGCAATTTTTGAAAACAATGTTTTTGGGTTTTGCTGATTTCTTTAGTGTTTTTTGACCAGAAAAACTATGTTGATTAAGATTTACAAAGGTTTTCTATTTTTTCTGACTGAGGGTTGCTGGTTTTCCTGAAGTCAGAGGGTTTTGCACTTTTTTGTGTAGTGTTTTTATTGTTATACTGGAAACTCTCTGCCTGATGCTGTGATGCATTATGATCTTTACAGGTTGGATATAATTGACAAGTGCTTCTCGAAAGAAACAGTCGAAGATATTTTATCTGCTCTTGTGAGTTGCATATTACGTAACCTTCTAAGATTTAATAGCTAGCCATACTTATTTATTGCATATGAATTTTATGGGCTTTATTTCACATTTTCTGGCTTTAGACAAAATCTGAATTCATACTATGTTATTTGATGCTATTATTTATGAGGTGTGGTGGGTATCTAGCGTTGAATGGTTGCTTTATGCTCACTATCTTTTAAGTTCAGAATTACCACTACATATGTTTTGAGCTATCGTGCTTGGATTTTTTAAGCCATGTAGCTTATTTAGCAATCGTTCTAGCTTTCAAACCTATTTAAATGTATTATTGTTTCTATCTTTAAAGATTTGTTAGAAACAATAGTCCACCGAGATAACATATATTTTTTAAAAACAAATTTAACCATTCAACCAAAATAAACAACAACAATAATAAGATTCACATAGACAATTACACTAGATATGTTAACTAGGGAAACCCTTGATCAGAGGGAAAACCCTAGTGGGAGTGACACCCACAAGAGGATGTACTAATATAAATATTCCTTGTTAGAGGATGGACCTTGTTAGGAGTCTATTACAACATTTAGTACACAGAGTCCCTGTTAGGAGACTTTGAATCCCTGTTAGGAGTTGTATTACAATATATGCAAGAAGAGTCCACTGCCCAAACATGCAATTTCAACTACAAGAAGAGGTCACTGCTCAAACAAGCAATTTAATGTTATGTTCTTCTTTCCTTTGTTCTGTCAACCAAACCAAACATTGTTAGACCTTGTAGATCAGGTCATGAGCCTTGGATCCAAATATCGAACCTTGGATCACTCAGCAAAACCTCGGCAATGAAGTTTCCTTCACTTCTGCTCTACTCTACTCAACTTCGCATTCGGCTCTCTCTGCGGCTTACAAACACTTCTTTTATCTCATCCACATATCCATTTTGATAAAGGAAAATGTCCTTCCTTTATACTAAGTCCATAAAACAATTCCTTGAGTCAGCTGATAGACCACCTCAATTAATCATTATAGGACCACATTAAGAACACGTTATACTTAGCGATAACATTAATCTTCTGCTTTGCAACTTGAATAACTTTCCATACATGTAATATTATGATGAGTGAACTTAGCCACGTCATCAACATGTTTTCTACACATCCTGAACCTCGATTCTTAGAATAACAATTCTGCTAAGAGATATAACAAGTTTACAAGAACATGCCTCTGTAAACTTTATCTCAGAACAAACATCACCAAAACTTACATAACTTCTTCTAGACTTATCATTTCTTCTTCCGATGTTACTGCATATAGTAGATACTCAAACATATCTCTCATAACCTCGGATAGTTAAAACACTTAACTAACCGTCCGTACCAACTTGATCTTTCCCTTGTTCTTTTGTCAGATACCACAAAAAACTTCTATGTTGAGATCAATGACAAACTCAGTCATAAATGTAACATATTATCATAGTAACATATCTACAATACTCTCCCATAAGAATATCATTAGCATTCAAGCTTCCAACAATCTCGCCCTTTGGCATTGATGACAACATAGATGAAAAACATCTAGTTCTAAGAATATCAACAAAAGATTGTTCATCTTTCTTTTCAAATCCTTTTCATCAATCATTCTCCTCCATTGATACTCAATGTGCTTTCCATCAAACTGACATTTCATGTTGTACTTCTTCTCAACATGTTTTTTGTGCTAAACTTCTTCCCCATTGACATCAATGTCAATGGTTTCAACAATGAACTTTACTGCATCAAAACTCTGCAACATCTGATTCTAACTAGCGCAAGTGTCCAAAGACATTGTTAAAAAACAACATCCAACAAGGGTCCTAGATGACTTCGTCCATCACAGATACTCCGCCATATAGGAAGCATCAACATTCAGTCTAAACAAATAATGGTGCTTTGTTACACTAGACTATTGCCGTCTTGTATCTTCTACTCTGATGTAGGAAGGGGCATAACCCCTAGCATACCTTGCAAATACTCAAAAGTCTCTTTGGGGAGAGGCTTAGTGAATATATCTGTAATTTTCTTTTTAGTGCTCACATACTCTAATCTAATTTCCTTTTCTGCAACTCTCTCTTAACATGTGATACTTAATAGAAATGTGCTTAGTTCTCGAATGCAACACTGGATTCATAGACATATTTACCGTGCTTGTGTTGTCACAATGTATGACAACAGGTTCACTGATTTCTATACTTATATCCTTCAGCATCTGCTTCATCCAAACAACTTGATTGCAATTGTTTGCTACTAGAACATATTCTGCTTCCGTTGTACTTTTTGATGTACAATCCTTCTTCTTGCGCAGCCCAGAAGCCAATCTTCCTCTAAGAAAGAAGGCTCCACCACTAGTGCTCTTTCTATCATCCATACTGCCTGCCCAGTCAACATCAGTATAAGCACTTAAATTAAAATCATTAGATCTATCATACCACAATACGAACTCAGATGTTCCTTTTAGATACCTAAATATCCTTTTGACTGTTGCATAATGTGCTTCTCTAGGGTCAGCTTGGAATCTTGCAACAATTCTAACTGCATTTGCCATGTCCGGCCTTGTGCGAGTCAGATATTGCAAACCTCCAATCATAGATTTGTTCTTATTCTGCTCAACAACAGGTGTCGCATCCTTTGTAAATAACTCGTGTCCAGTTACCATAGGTGTTTCAATGGGTTTACATGTTTCCAAACCAAACCTTTTTAGTAAATCCTTCAAGTACTTAGTTTGAGAAATAAAGATTCCTTCTTTATTCTGTACAATCTACAATCTTAGAAAATATTTCATTTCTCTTATCATACTCATCTCAAATTCTTTCTTCATCTCTCTGCAAACTTCTCACTTTCGTCATCATTTCCTCCAAATATGATATCATCAACAAATATTATCAAAATCATCAAACCATCATCAATTTGTTTCCAGTATAGATTACTAGCTGCCATACATTTGCTATATCCAAGCTTTGTCAAATGCTTGTCCAACCTCGCATACCAAGTTCTCGGTGCTTGCTTCAAGCCATACAATGCTTTCTTCAGTCTGCATACTATGTCCTTGTCATTTGTCAAAGGACAATCTTCAAACTATTCAACGTATACCTCTTCTTTAAGTTCTCCATTCAGAAATGCTAACTTGACATCCATCTGATATACTTTGAATTTCTTTTGTACTGTATAGGCTAAGAATAATCTTACTGGTTCTATTCTAGCCACTGGAGCATAGGTCTCATCATAGTCTATTCCTTCTTGCTGTGAGTAACCTTTACATACCAATCTTGCCTTGTTGTTTACAACTTCGCCTTGTTCATTCATCTTGTTTCTGAATACCCATTTAGTTCCTATTACATTCTTGTCTACTAGTCTGGGAACCAATTCCCATGTCTCATTCTTTACTATCTAATCCAATTCCTCTTTCATAGCTTGTTTCCAATAATCATCTTCACATGCTTCATCTACATTCTTAGGTTCAACTTGAGATATCAAACATAGTTCTTCATTGACTTTGCTTCTTGTCATCACACCTTTGTCTTTGTTTTTGATGATCTACTTAGATGGGTGATTCTTTATCATATTCTTTCCTGAAGTAGGAGTTGTTATCTCAACTCTTGGCTCTATTGAAGGTTCCAAGCTTTGTTCCTGCCTTGGCTCTCCTTCATTCTACAAATTATTGTTAGTCTCAAGAAATACTTCATCATTTCTTGGCTTAGTAACAACATCATCATCTGAATTGTAATCAACTATTCTCTCTTGTATCCTGAATTTCTCATCAATTCTCACATTTGCACTTTCCATAATAGTCACCAAAACTGTCTCTTCCATTACTTCCTTTTTATTAATCACTCAAGGCTCATTATCGCAGTCATTCAAGAATCTTTTCATACTTTCTTTAAATTCTTCCACTTGATCAGAAAGGAAACTCTTTCTAGTTTTCTTCAATCTCTTAGGACATCTACTTGAAAAATGACCAAACTCTTTACATGTCCAACAAATTTTTTTTTTCATACTTCCTGGTTCTCTCTTTGTAAGTAGATCAATACCTTCCTCTATCTTTATGTCTTCTTCGGATTTGGATCTATCTGTGCTTGTACTTTTTCCCTTGTATACAACAAAAGGATTCTGGATTTGAAAACTCAATACTTTGCTCTTTGCACAAATCTAATAACTCACCAATGTTAAAATCTGATAAGATTAATAACCCAGAAAACTAGTGCAAAGAGTAAATATCTAAACTATGAATGCAAATGATACAAAATCAAAATAGCATCATAGAGTTAGTCTCCAAGAGAGTAATGCAAATGCTGGAAGCAAAATAGCATTAAGAGGATGCAAAAACAAGAGATACAAATACAAGCCAGGTAGCATGCTTATATAGGCTAGGAAGAGGGAGGAGGTGGCAACACCAACCAATGAGGAGCAACCATCTATCGGACTAAAGATAGCAAAGTATCTTCCTAAGATAGCTAATGGATGCTCACATGTAGGAAGGTGACACCTCACAACCATTCACCTAATAAGACATGCTTTATTTGTTAGCCAACTGGATGGTTCCGGCGATGTTTCTGTAGCCGACGGTCCGGCTGTAAATAGTTTGTAACGGATAGAATAATTGTGGCTGACGGACTCCTTCGGGAAGGTTCGGCAGTAGTATTTATATCCCGTCTGGGATCATTGTAATTCATGATTCATCTACTATTGCGAATATAATTCTGCTATTCTGCTATTATTGTCTGTATGTGTTGACTTCTTTACCTGTACGGTAAACATTTGGCGCCGTTGCCTTATGAATCTGGAAGGTGGGAGGAATGAAGATTAATGCCAAATCAGCTTAACAAGGATCAGAATAAAGCGAAGGGAAAAGATGGAATCCGTACTGCGCAAGAGAATTTAATTTTGGCACAACAAGCCGAACGCCGACGGAGATTCCAGAAGATTATCGACGGAAACCGAAGTGCGGAGGAATTGTTGGAGGAGACTCAGCAGCGGGTGGAATTGGTGGAAGAAGCATGGGAGGAGTTCTTGAATTTGTGTTCGCCGAGGGAAGAAAATTTAGACGGAAGAGCATCAACTCGCACGGCTCGCGGTGCCGACGGAGCACGAGCGTGGAGTGACCTCTTCGTCCAGGATAGACTTCCGCGGGAAACAATTTCGGAGGATCCTCTGTCTTCACCAAGGTTCGCAGCTGTCGACACCTCCGGTGTAGGAGTGCAGACCGCCGGTGTGGGAGTGCAAACCTCAGGTGTCGGAGACCAGTCCGCCGGTGTGGGAGTACAGACTGCCGGTGTGGGAGTGCCGACCACTGTAGGAGTGCAAACCTCCAGAGTTATGGCAGGACCCAAAGAAAAATTGCCAAAATTTGAAGGCGATGGTACAGCCGACCCCCTCCGACATTGTAAGACATGTGAGACGATCTGGCGGGCAAATGGAATCACTGATGCCGACGAATGGGCCAGGCAATTTTCGGCAACCCTACGGGGTGTCGCGATTGATTGGTTTTCGGATATGGATCCGCAGAAGCTGGATACATGGGATAACATTAAAAACGAATTCTTGGCGGAATTTAAACTCTTGCGGGATGATAATGAAATTGTAGAGAAAATTTTCAATACCAAGCAAGGGAAGCACGAAACTGTTCGTGTCTATGCCAGGAGATTGAAAGACTTAATAAACAAAATGGAAAGCAAGCCAACGGACGGATTGCAGAAAAGGTGGTTTGTGGACGGCCTACGCTCGAAATTGCGGAGGAAAATGAAAATTGTGCCACCGTCATCATATGCCGATGCTTACAACAGAGCCCTCGACCTTGAAAGTGCGTAGAAGACAAAGAAGAAGAAAACCAACTCCTCTAACTCTGATGATGATGAATCCGCGGAGGATGATAGCAGCGACGACGAAGGTAGTAACAAAAAGGTTCGTGCCTTACAGAAGGATATGGTTTGAATGATGGAGTTTAAAAATATGCAAAAAGAGCCAAGAGGTAATGAATTGTGGTACACGGAATGTAAGACCGACGGTCATACTAAAGGATCGTGTCCGAAGAACCAATTCTGTGACATCTGTCAGATCATGGGACATTCGACAAAGGACTGCCCCTTTAACATGAAAACAAGAGGATCTTCGCAGCTGCTTCTTACACAGGAGGCCTCCCTGTCAGGTAGCAACGGACACACGAATGCCATCGGCGCTACATCTGGAGGCTATAGGAATAATCGGCGTGGACAAAATAACAACAATAATACCAATACAAGCAGAAGCCGGATTCAGTATGATGCAAACGGACGACCAATTATTCAGTGCAGAGCATGTAACTTGTGGGGACATTTTGCGCGGGAATGTCCAACAGCAAATACACCCCAACTATTGTGCCGATGGTGCGGACCCGGCGATCACGATGACTCAAAATGTCCAAAATCCGGAGTGAACTTGATCACTGTTGGAGCCGAGGAGGAAGAAGTTCTGGCAATAACACGGCAACAAGCAAAAGAATACCCGGACCTCGCCAAAGAAAAGGAGAAATTTGCGGCAGCACGGGCGGAGGTTGGAAAAGTATCTCAAGCAGTAACTCCTCCGGACACCGCCACCACTTCAGCAAGAAATTCCATAGAACAGAACATAGTACGACAAATTTTGCAAACAGAGGTGCAAGTAAAGGTAAGTGATTTGCTTCTCACCATGCCCCAACTTCGTTCTGCTCTCTCAAATATGGCAGGGGAATCGAGCCTACAGAAGGGAAAGTTACCGGGAGAATCGAGTCGACGGAAAGAAAAGGAAATTGTTGCTGGAGGAGAAGATCAGATGTTGTTGGCGCTAACATCCGAACGACACCCTGCAGTTGTCGAGATGGGGACACTTGGATATGTTCTCACAGACACCATAGTGGACGGAGGGTCCGGCGTAAATGTATTGCTAGAAGACACTTGGAGGAAACTTGGACAGCCGACATTGTGGCCTCCAAGGTTTCAGCTACTAACCGCCGATCAACATGGAATTAAACCACTAGGTATCCTCATGGCACAGCCAGTAACCATTGGCACCCAGCCGTTCCTCATGGATTTTGTAGTGATTCCATTGAAAAGGAAAGGATATGATGCCATCCTGGGCCGCGGGTGGGTTATTGAAGCAAGAGCTCGACACGACTGGAAGAAGAACACTTTATCCCTAGAAAGTAAAGGCCGCCGATTTGTCATTGATCTGCATACCCAAATGGTAGGGGAAGAGGCTTTGTCATCAGATTCTGACGGAGAGGACGATGAAGGTAGACGACGGATGGAACCAGATCAGGAGGGTGTCCTCCGATTGGACGGAGGAACAACGGATAACGACTTGGATTCCGTCAACGGTCTCTATCACTGGCAAATGGGGGACTATGAATTATTTCACAGCGGTAATGTTCTGTCAATTGAGAACGAATATCCAAAGGAGTATACTGAAGTAAAGGAGGGGGAGGCACCGTTGGATGTTACATCCGCCCATGCATTCAGTAAAGGACAGACAATTAAGTACAACGAAGCTCCACTACAAACAATGAATTTGGGGGACGAGGCAGAGCCGAAGAACATACTAGTCGGAGATAATTGGGATCCAGTACTGAAGACTGCGGCATTCAAGATATTTATGGACTACAAGGATGTGCTTGCATGGACATACAAGGACCTCAAAGGAGTACCGCGGGAATTGTGTGTACACCGCATTCCGCTAGTGGACGGAGCTGTACCTGTACGGAAGTGACCCTACCGGATGAATAAGAACTATGCCGCACGCGTTACGGAGGAAATCAACTGGATGCTGGACGCTGGCATTATCTTCAAAGTACAGACCAGCGAATGGGTGTCACCGATAGTTATTTCCTTAAAGAAGGATACTATTCAGATCCGGATATGCGTTGATTTCAGATGCCTGAATGCAGGAACAATCAAAGATCCTTTCCCGATTCCATTCACAGATAGCATTCTGGAGGAGGTAGCGGGACATGAAATCTACTCTTTTATGGATGGGTTCTCCGGATATAATCAGATCTCTATAGTGGAGGAAGATAAGTTGAAGACGACGTTTGTTGTTGAAGATGGGGTCTACGCATACAATCGGATGCCTTTTGGGTTGTGTAATGCACCGGCCACATTCCAGCGGATTATACTGCATATCTTCGACAAGATGTCTGTGGGAAATTTCAAGGCCTTCTTGGATGATTGGTCAATATTTAGCACAGAGGATGGACACCTGGCAGCACTTGATGAGTGTATGGAAAGATGTCGCAGGGCCCGATTAGCATTGAACCCCAAGAAGTGCCGATTCATGGTTCCACATGGCAGACTGCTCGGACACATCGTCTGTAAGGAAGGATTAAAGACGGATCCCGACAAGGTGAGACTCATTCTAGAAATGCAGCCATCTACTAATGTCACGGAGGTAAAATCTTTTCTCGGATATATAGGGTATTACCGGAGATTTATTAAAAATTTTGCCAAGGTGTCCCAGCCGTTAAATAAGCTAACGTGCAAGGAAGAAGCATTTCGATGGGAGAAAGAGCAGGATGAGGCATTTGAAGGCCTAAAGGTACGACTGGCTACGGCACCCATCCTGGCATATTCGGATTGGAATAAAGAATTTCATGTTCATGTGGATGCCTCCAATTATGCGATTGGCGCAACCTTGGCACAAACTGGTAATCACGGATTGGATCATCCAATATACTTTGTCAGCCGATTGCTATCAAAGGTCGAGCAGAACTACAGCACGACTGAAAGAGAAGCTTTGGGAATGGTTTATGCTGTGCAAAAATTCCATCATTATTTGCTTGCTACACCATTTGTGTTTTATGTTGATCACCAGGCCCTGTTGTACATGATTAACAAGCCTGTCATCCAAGGGAGGATCAGCCGATGGTTGCTACTGTTGCAGGAATTTACTTTCAAAATCATTGTCCGGCCAGGAAAGAAACACGTTAGTGCCGACCACCTGTCACGGATCAAAACAGGGGAACCAGCGGATGGTGTAAATGACGACTTTCCTGACGCACAGCTGTTTCAGATTGGGGTGTTGCCGGAGTGGTACAGGAATATTGGTGAATACCTCTCAACAGGACAGTTTCCCACGGGGATGTCACCAAATGATAGGCGCAAGTTGATAATCAGGAGTCGTACATTTCAATTAATCAATGGGTTGCTATACAAAATGGGGCCGGATCATATTCTTCGACAGTGTGTGTTGGAAGAAGAGATACCGCAAGTTTTAAAAGAAGCACATGAGGGTCCCGCAGGAGGACACATGGGGCCTGACCCCACTGCACGGAAGATATTGCTAGCAGGACTCTGGTGGCCGATGGTGTACAATGATGCACGCGAATGGGTCGTCGGATGTGACACTTGCCAACGGCCTGGGAAGCCGCTGAAGAGAGATTTCATGCCACTTCAACCCTCTCATGCGCAGGAACTTTTTGAGCGATGGGGACTTGATTTCATTGGACCACTGAGGGTGAGCAAGACTCGACGGTGTCGCTACATCATTGTTGCAACGGAGTACCTGACCAAGTGGGTGGAGGCCCGTGCGCTACCAGATAACTCGGCCGTCAGTACCGCAAAATTTATTTATGAACAGATCATCACAAGGTATGGAATCCCATTACAATTAACAAGTGATAGGGGAGGTCATTTTGTTAATCATGTTATTCAACTGCTCACCACTCAGTTCAAGATTTATCATTCACTGTTGACTCCATACTATCCAAGAGCGAACGGGCAGGCAGAGGCCACCAATAAAATTCTGGTATCCATCATCTACAAATCCTGCACGGTGGAAGGTGCGGATTGGGAAGAGAACTTACCTGTTGCCCTCTGGGCGTACCGCACGGCATACAAAGTAACGACCGGACACACCATTCCAGTTAATGTTTGGACAGGAAGCAGTGGTCCCCGCAGAATTCGTGATTCCAAGTCTCCGAATAGCGTTGGAAAACAAACTGGATGATGACGGAAGCCTTCAAGAGCGATTGAATAATTTGAATAAACTGGAGGAGAAACGGTTGCTGGCACAGTGGGCAACAGAAGTGGCACAAAATAGACGCAAACTCTGGCATGATAAGCATCTGAAACGTAGCAGATTTCAGCCGGGACAGTTAGTACTGAAGTATGATGGCCGTAATGAAATCAAGCCGGGCAAATTCAAAGTGCGATGGGTCGGACCGTATCAAATCCGAGAAATTGGCGACACTGGGGCAATGAAATTGGCAACCTTGGACGGACAGGAGATAGCTCAGCCGATTAACGGGTCCAAGTTGAAACCATATCGTGTAAGGAAGTTCTCGCCGTCCTTGAATCCTGCCTTGTCGTCAGCACAGCACTCTCTGGCGGCGGCGGCGTCCAAAGATGCCTCTGGTACCCCTGTTATTTTAAAAAAAAAATATTAAAAATTTGACAAAAAAAAAAAAAAAACCGCGGAGGTCCCGCGGGCAGCACCTGTCGGAGGCCCTGCGGGCAAGTCAGACCCCGCGGGCAGCACCTGCCGGAGGCCCCGCGGGCAAGTCAGATCCCGCGGGCAACACCTGCCGAAGGCCCCACGGGCAACACCTGCTGGAGGTCCCGCGGACAACACCAAACGGAGGCCGCGCGGGCAATAGCTCCCACGAAGAAAATAAAGCTCCGCAGGCGTCGGAGAAGACTAAAGAGCTTCCGTGGGTATCAGCTTCCACTGAAGAAACGCAACAAACAAGCCAATGGTACATTCAGAGCTATGAAGCAGGGTATGGAAATTCATTAACGCGCAAGATAGCAGATAAAGGCGTCTTCATTCAACCATGAGGAGGGTCTGAATTCCCTGACGACGGTTACAACAGTGCAAAGAAATTGAAGCTACTGGTCCGCGGGAGAAGATAAAGTCCCACAGGCCCTCAAACCATTACGTCTCCACCACAGGGGCCGCGGGTAGAAAAGAGAATAGCTACAGGTTAAGACACTTCAACCTCCTCCGTCTCAGACTTTCTCCGTGGGAAATTTAAATAGCCGGTGTGAGGTGTGAAGCTCTTCCGCGGCTCGTTTTTTCCCTTCCACGGATGCTACTGCGCGGATGGTTATTTAGCTAGCACTTCATTGGTTCAGCCAATTTTTTCCCCTTCTTAAACCATTTTTCTGCATGGAGTCAGCGGGCAAGCGGAAGCCGTGGAAGAGTCAGTTGGTAGCAAATATGGAGAAGCATTCAAGGGTTTTGGCGTCGGGAATTCGAGTTGCAGGCCTCTCCGGTTCCAGTAGCAAGAAACAGAAGACCAAGGAAGAACTCACTTATCTCACCGTCCAGTTTGAGAGCCTTAGTGGAAGCGAATGCCGGAAGTGGTGGCAGGAGACTCTGGAGGCAGACCAGATTAAACAGATTTTGACACGAGCACAGGTACATTGGGCTATTCAGCTTCCCATCTTTTCTATTCGGATGTTCGAATCAGTATTGCGCACCATGATAGAGACATATAGTGTCCAGAACAGAACAAGTACATTCTTGTACAAAAAGCAGCGGATGACGGTGTCCTTTAAACCAAGAGATTTCACCAGGGTCTTCGACATTCCTGGCCCTGGCGGGAAGAAAGTGGAAATAAAGAATCACAAACTGTCACAGGAACGGAAGGAGCATTGGATAGCTCCAGTATGCAGGGACCTTACACCCATGGAGAGGGAGGCAGTAGTCCAGGGGACAAGGTGCAGAGGGCTTCGCAGGGACTTTATTCGAGAGGGTCATTGGCGTTGTATCATGGACGTCATCAAGAGCAGGTTGACAGGTGCCACCCGAGCTTCAGATATCGCATTGCCGTAGATTGTGTTTATGAATGGGATCATGCAAGGAGTGGTATATGATTGGGCCTCAGTGCTTGCCGACAAGATGGAAGAATTCATGACGCTTCAGCACCGAACATTTTTCATGCCGCACCATGCCATCGGGTTGTTTCTAGAGGCAGCAGCTCACCAGATCCCAATGGATGGCTTTGAGGCTCCTCCACGGGGCAAGTTGGCAGACGGGGAGCCTCCCATATTCTACTGGTGACACCTAGATACAGGAGGGTCAGCAGTTGGCCACAAGAAAGTACTCCGCGAATTGGCCCCTCCCGGAGAGACAGATAGCGGACGAGAGGGCACTTCGATGAGTGACGGGGCTGAATCCGTAGAAGAGGAGAGCACATCGGTTGAAGTTGACGGTGAGACAGCAGGTGGTGGGCCCGCATTCTTTGCCCCGCCTCAGCTGTCAACTTCAGCGCACTTGACTATCTCTTCGACAGTCATTCCGGCCTTTGGTCAGCGCCATGCCCCGGTTTTTATGACTCCTCCAGCGGAGGCAGATGTCCCACGGACAGTGACGGAGGTGGTTCCACAGACAGTGAAGGATGCCGTCCCACGGATAATTGCCGAGCCATTGCCGATGGCTGTAGCGGAGGTGATTCCAGTTGCACCAGGGGATGTCACTGCCGCACAGTCACCACTACCATAGTCTGAGCCGCAGGTTCGATTGGAGGTCATTGATTGTGATGCAGTGGTCACCGTTTCATCATCTTTTTTAGCAGAGGCCGAGTCAGCCCAGCCCATACCGGAGATGAACATGGAGCTTGCGCGGGTCGACCAACCGGAGGTGATGGATAGAGCTAGTGAGTTTCTGAGGCAGCAGTTCCGACTCACTTCGACGAAGCGGGGTCCCTCCATTCAGTCTCCTAGGCGTTCAGAAACATGGCCAGCGGAACCCCAGCCTCAGATTCAGGAGGAGGGAATGCCACGTGCCGTGGTTGTGCCAACAACATAGACGGCGGCACCGGATGTGGGCATGGCTCCTGCTGACGAGGAGGGAAACAGTGATGCAGAATGGTCATTGGAGGCCTTCGCCAAGGAAGACTATGGGTCAGACGAGGACAGGTGCCGGGATTACCTCAGGACTATGAAATTTGCATTAAAGAAGGGCCACGATGTGGCAATTCAGGCCCTGACTCGGCGAAGGGAGTGGCACTTGATCAGAGCATATATCCGTGGGATTTGTCCTCGGCGATTCGAGACTTGCTTTATAGACAGGGGCTGGCCGGCAACGGAGACAGCTGAGATGCTGGCCGATTGGGCCACGGAGCCGGAATTGGGACCCATTGACACTCCTATGATGAAGCTGGCACATGAGGTTGTGGGACTGTACAAAGATGTTTACTACGGTAGGCGAACAGGGTTGCAGCAGAGCGATCATTGGCAGCTGAGACTGAGGCTAGACAGAAACTAGCCACCGACTTGGCCGCCTAGCAGGCAGCTTGGGCCACAGAGCGGGCAGCATTACTGGCAGATTTGGTAGCCGCAGTGCAGGAGAAGGACTTGGCTAAGCAAAGTACAGAGGCAGCGGTTCGAGATAAGGATGCGGCTGAGCACGAGATGCAGTTAGCCAGGACGCAGGCCATGGACGCGGCACTTCTTCTAAAGGAGGCCGTCGAAGTCAACTCTCAGATCCAGACAGATCTTCGCATCAGGACAGAACAGGTGTATGAGTTACGTCGCCAGCACCACACTTCTGGGACGCCCCCTTCTCTCTAGATTTTCCGTAGTTTGTAAGTTGTCTCCTAATTTTGTGAGTCGTCAGGAGACGACTGTTTTTTTGGGGGGATGGTGTTAGCCGACTGGATGGTTCCGACGGTGTTTCTGTAGCCGACGGTCCGGCAGTAAATAGTTTGTAACGGATAGAATAATTGTGGCCGACGGACTCTTTCGGGAAGGTTCGACAATAGTATTTATATCCCGTCTGGGATCATTGTAATTCATGATTCATCTACTATTGCGAATATAATTCTGCTATTCTGCTATTATTGTCTGTATGTGTTGACTTCTTTACCTGTACGGTAAACATTATTAACCTAAGCGAGATTATTAAAAGTGTAGGAAAAACCTAGCAAAATAGGAAAAATAAAAAAAACTACACTAACATCCCCTCATAAGCGAAGCTTAGGTGGATGCTAACCTAGCAAAGCTATGAAAGCAAGAAAATGGGTCCCGGCAACAAGGCCTGATTAGGTACCCAATACAAGAAAAAGAACTAGATGAAGGAAACTAAGCCTCCAATCTAGGAAATGTCCCAAAGACAGCAACAAAAAAGAGCATGAAGCTACAAACTCTGTCAAAATGCTGATCTGTAGAACCTCCATGGAAATAGAAGGCACGAACCATCAACCAAAGAAGCATAGAACAACAAGTGAACCCCCCATAATGTTGAACAGGGAGAGGGGTGATAGGAACACTGAAATGCAATGCCAAAAACATCTGCAAGAAGAAGAATCAGGAACACCAATAGTGCAATAGAAGTATAAGCACAAGATAAAGGGCGGTGTCACCGACACACTGCATGGGCTAATGTCGTGGAAGAAAAATTCACTTGACAAAGGTGGATGAGCACAAAATGGCAAAACATCATGACCCCCCATGGCACTTTATAATTGAGTGCGAGTACAAACACAAGGTGTACAAGATCCCAGATATGCAAAAGCAGGCACTTTATCTCAGTGCGTTTACAAAAAAAGGAATGCAACAGAATAGAAGCATACAATGCTCAGAATTCAGAAAGAAGAGTGAGCCAAAAGAACAGAAGAAGAGATTCCAGGACCTGTAGAATCCAAGTAATCCGCCAGAGTGCGGAAGTGCAAAACTCGAAGGAGAAAGAACCTGGAGCAGAATCTGGATAAAAGATCTCTGCAACTGAATAACTCATAGAACCAGCTTTCCAACGATATCTGGTGAGCCCAGAAAAGAGTCTGAATGAGTGAGATATGGCTCCCGGAAGACAAAATAGAACATCTGGCTTTGACTGCCAAAATAGGCAACCAAATTGTAGCAAATATCAAAAAAACTTGTACCATCATCTCTGTCTCAGAACCAGCTTTCCAACGCATTTTTCGGATAAAAAAAATACGTCTGTATGCTCAAGTTATGGAAGAAAAACCGACAGGGCCTCCTCATGAAGAGCATATGCTAAAAGTGAAACTTGGATACAATAATCAAGGAAACAAATAGCACCACTGCAATCTACTCGAAAAATCATGCACTTTCAAAAAAAAAATCGCCTTGATACGAGGTTGTATGAGAAAGTTATGATCCTCCGAAGTTTCCAAAATAATAACTGTGCACAGTCACGCCTGAGAATCTGCAATTTCTGAAGAATTCATGCATGAAAATAAAAAAAAACTCCACTAGTGGATAGAGCACAAAAAAATAGCCAAGTTCATAACAAGAATCATTAAAATCGGAGTCCGTATGAGCAAGAATGAGATATTTGAAAACTGCTTTCAAATCTGCGACTGCCAATGGAGAGGGGTATGGCTGTAGCTTTGCATGCTTGATTCTGCAAAATATACAACTTGCATGCAAAATCTAAAAGATACCCAGATGGTTTTTCGGGGCTGCGAACAAAACCCAGAAAGCGATTTTCTTTTTGATGTACAAAAGATGCTGCTGTAGTGTAAATTAGACGCCTTTAACAGTAAAAAATGGCTCCAAAAATAAAAAACCGACCCCAGCAACCACAATATAACATGCAAATGCTGGATTAGCTTCCTAAGTCCATCAATGGTGTGCTGGAATTTGCAAAACTGATTGAAAACTCCAAATATGCAAGTTGGTTGTCAGATTTGAGATTGAAACCTCAGAGAAAAACCATTTTTGTCAAAACTTTTCTGATTCTCAGGATCATCCAAAGATGCAAGAGAAGAGCATACTTCGTTTTTCAAAAAACTACAATAAAGTTTATTTGCCCCCCCCGAATCTCTCAAATAAGGAAACTAAACTCTACTCTTGCACATAGAAAAGCTCTGATACCATGTTAGAATCTGATAAGATTAATAACCCAGAAAACTAGTGCAAAGAGTAAATATCTAAACTATGAATGCAAATGATACAAAATCAAAATAGCATCATAGAGTTAGTCTCCAAGAGAGTAATGCAAATGCTGGAAGCAAAATAGTATTAAGAGGATGCAAAAATAAGAGATACAAATACAAGCCAGGTAGCATGCTTATATAGCCTAGGAAGAGAGAGGAGGTGGCAACACCAACCAATGAGGAGCAACCATCTATCGGACTAAAGATAGCAAAGTATCTTCCTAAGATAGCTAATGGATGCTCACATGTAGGAAGGTGACACCTCACAACCATTCACCTAATAAGACATGCTTTATTAACCTAAGCGAGATTATTAAAAGTGTAGGAAAAACCTAGCAAAATAAGAAAAATAAAAAAACTACACTAACAACCAATAATTTCCATCATTTGGGTGTCGAAATTTCTTTTGTTAGATGTAGGACTATCTTTCTTGAACATGCTTGCCATGGATCTCCCAAAGTTGTTAAACTTTATCTTCAAGGACCTGAAGCTCTGATACCAATTGTTAGAAACAATAGTCCACCAAGATAATTGAGAGGGGGGGAGGGTGAATCAGTTATCCAACAATTAAAACATTTATCTTCTTTAAACAAACTTAATCATTCAACCAAAGTAAACAACAACCATAATAAGATGCACATAGACAATTACATCAGATATGTTAACTAAGGAAACCCTTGATCAGAGGGAAAGCCCTAGTGGGAATGATGCCCACAAGACGATGTACTAATGTAAATATTTTTTGTTAGAGGATGGACTCTGTTAGGAATCTATTACAACATTTAGTACATAGATTCCCTATTAGGAGACTTTGAATCCTTGTTAAGAGATTCCAACCCTGTTAGGAGTTGTGCCAATATTGTTAGGAGTTGTACCAACTCTGTTAGGAGTTGTAGTACAATGTATGCAAGAAGAGCCCATTGCCTAAATATGCAATTTCAGCTACAAGAAGAGCTCACTGCTCAAACATGCAATTTACTGTTATGTTCTTCTTTCCTTTGTTCTATCAATCGAATCGAACACTGTTAGACCTTGTAGACTAGGTCACGGGTCTCGGATCCAAATATCAAACCTTGGATCACTTAGCAAAACCTCAATAATGAAGTTTCCTTCACTTCCGCTCTGCTTTGCTTAACTTCGCATTCCACTCTCTCTGTTGCTTACAAACACTTCTTTTATCTCATCTACATATCCATCATGATAAATGAAAATGTCCTTCCTTTAAACCGAGTCCATAAAACAATTCCCTGAGTCGGTCAATAGACCTTGTTAATTAATCATTATAGGAGCACATTAAGAACACGTTACACTTAGCAATAACATTAATCTTCCGCTTTGCAACTTGAATAAATTTCCGTACACATAATATTATGATGAGCGAACTTAGCCACGTCATCAACATGTCTTCTACACATCCTTAACCTTGATTCTCAGAATAACAATTCTGCTAAGAGATATAACAAGTTTACTAGAACATGCCTCTGTAAACTCTATCTCAGAACAGACATCACCAAAACTTACATAACTTCTTCTAGACTTATCATTTCTTCTTCCAACATTAACTGCATATACTACATACTCAGACATATTTGTCATAACCTCCTATAGTTAGAATACTCAACTAGCTGTCCGTACCAACTTGATCTTTCCGTTGTTCTTCGATCAGATACCACAGAAAACTGCTATGTTGACATCAATGACAAACTCAGTTATAAATGTAATATATCAACATAGTAACATATCTACAATACTCCCCCATAGGAATATCATCAGCATTCATGCTTCCAACAAGATTGTCTTGTGATGATTCTTGATCAGTTTCAAAATCTTTTTGATTACGACTTTTTTTATGCAATTGTAAAACAACAATCCAGTGTAAGGAACCCAACTTGGATAGCAAGGATTTAATCCAACCACATTTAACTTGCTATCAGAGGTGAAGGCAAATGGTTGTCCATAGAAGTTTTAATTCTCCCACAACATGGCAAACAATAATGTAATGACATGATATTCAAAGAAATTCGTACGTGCAGTATGTTTTCAAGCACCTCACGTCAGATATTCAGACTCTGAATTTCATTCCAGAATGGATGTTTTAACAGTGATATTGGACAATGCCTCTTACAAATTAAAGTTTACAGTCTGGGCATTACATAAATAAATGTAGGTAAATAACATTGGCACTTGGAGTTTTGCGTATGGAAAATAGACTACTCACGTGACCTGATGTATGTGATATATGCTGCTGATTGTTCTTACCAACGGAGGTCGAGCTAGTTAAGTACTCCTTACCCTTGATGCGGGGTCGAGGTGACTGTTGTTGAGAGTAATATGGCTCCTGTAGCCTATGCTGCTGCCTATGGTCACATTACCTGCTATACTCTAGAGGTGTTATGGTTATGAACCCACAGACCACCTTTCTCCGTGACTCTTTCTAAGTCTACCTTCGAAGGTGAGGGGGAAAATGGTGTAGGAGCACCTAAAGTAAAATAACATGAGAAAGTTAAGATTCCTTATTTGAGATATTTAAAACCATGAGTCATTTATATTGTGTTTGGGTCAAGTTGTAAATGCTATGAAGGCATTTTGTCAAAAATGTCAAAGTTGCATAAAAAGTTGTCAAATCCAACATTGAGAAAGTTGCTAATAATACAAAAATGATGTAAAAAGGTATATGGTTGGTCTTGGGGGTAGTTAGGAAGGTTTATAACTATCAAATGGATATAAATACCATTGTATGATCGAACCAAATCAATTTTTTGAGAAGAGGAAACATTTTGATACATTTTTGGTGCATTCTATTGTTGTTGTTTTGATTGGTGTTTTAGTTTTAGTGTTGTTTCCAGGCCTTGTACGACCATGTACATCCTGAAAACCATGTAATATAGTTATGGATAGATAGAATGATGAATCCTCCTCCTCATGATTTTTGTTTGGTTCAAATTTATGAAGAAATGAATAAGTTATAATCATTTTGGTGGAAATGGGTATTTGCAGATTTGAGATTCTTTGAATACAGTCATATTGCAGCGTGTGGTATGGACACATTTTGGAGACTCATGACCTCTAATAATATTAATTGGAAAGATACGTGAACTATCTTTCATTTCCAATTGGTTTGAATTATTTTCATTTAGATTTGTGAAAGTTATGAAGATTTGAGTGAAAACTGGTTTTTAAATGTCTTCAATGGTGTTGCAGACAAAGATTTGATCTTATACAATGATTTATGAATGGAAAAAATAAATGGGTTATAGATTTGGAAACTAGACTCACAATTGGATACTATGGAATTGGTTTGGTGTTATTTGAATTGGTTTTGTGAAATATATTTGATACCCTAGACAGGGTTACTGTTTTTACTTCTGGTTTATGACAGAGGAAATGGGTCTTGATACAAAGACCATAACTTGTAATTCATTTATTGGATGGGTATAATCTTTGAATAAGTTTTGTTATTCCTAATTTGGAACAATTATTCCAAAGGGTTTGGCAAGAAAAGTTTAGGAATGAAAGTTATAAATAATGTTATTAGACATAGAAATCTGATTGTGTGAATAATGTCAGGGTTCTTTGTTGAAATCTTTGAGATGTTCTTGGTTCCTTGAGGGTGTACCAGCCTATTGTGAATCCCTTGAGTTGAACTAAGATTCCTTGAAGGTAAATACAGAAGGCTCTACATCAGAAAAGAACAAGTGTTTGGTGAATATGGAGTTACGTCCCAGCCTGGTCTGGTAAACCTGATTTTTATATGTTCAACGCTGCCTATCTATTATATGTTGCCTTCCTAATGCTGTTGTGTAGATACAAGGTGACCACGTCCTCCTAGCTCTGTTCTGGTTGCTCTCACTAACCACTAGTCAGTATAGTTACTGCTTCATGGTGTCTTGAAGTAAGATCATACGATTTCAACTATAACCCAAACTCATAAATCATCGGATCAACTTACTTCGAAATTTGGAGCCAACACCACACTCCACCTTGTTGATTTCCTGCCTAAATCCGAACTAAACTTCTAATGAGGTCCTAGGGCTACGTCCAACTCCTTGTACTGCCTTAAGGGGTTTCGTCCTTGAAGCAACCAGTCACATTTAAGCAACCTTGGTATTTTTTTTAACGATATTATACTTTTATCGTGTGAATCCCAATGTAGCTCCTTTGTTTTATAACCTCGATGTGAGGGGAAATGCAAACAATTAGGCAATGTGGAATAAAAGACAATTTCGTCTTTTAGTCACTTAAGTTACTTTTTTCATAAAGTAACTTTATAAATCAACTTTATGAAATAAAGTGACTTAACTATAGGAATTCCACACTAAAATATCTCCCCAACGAAACCAAATAGAATCCTGTGGTTGGCTGGCATCCTCAAATTAAATACCGTTAGCCTATCCGGAGGGAGAGATAGACCAACAAGGCACCATAAGGCCTAGCACGGAGAAGGGTACATTACATCCAACACAAGGTGCATGAGGGAATAGTACAATAATTAGAGATGGAATCATAGTCCATAGAGAAACCTGGATATGTCTTAGAATGATGTTTAACTAGTTTTAAAATCTTATGGGCAATGAATATTTTGCCCTTTTCAAAAGTAAGACAAAAGACAACTTACAAGCCCTGTAAGGGATCACAACATATAATCAGCTATGGAATCCATAGAAAAGGCCTGGTTTGATCTCGTTAGAAAGGAAATCCATATTTACATTGATTAGTCACTTGTGTGTTCATTTCATCAAAAGCATCAAGGCTTTTTTAGAATATGGCTTTTCAACTTTCTATGTTAGCCTTATTACAATATGGCATGTTAGAAATGCGAACTTCAAAACTGAACCAAAAGAAATGGGGTTAGATGCACACAACACAAAACAAACTCACAATCCAAATGAGACATAGACTTTCAGTTTGAGCAAGAATACAATTTTAACCAAAAAGGCAAATGCGGATTAAAAATGCATTATACCTCCATTGATGTTGTAGATGTGTTCCAAGATTGAGTGGATGTATTGTGATGTAATGTGGATGCTCATTGCTTGAGATTATCCAATTTGGAAGCATTCACTTACTTAGGATGAGATTGTATAATCTCCCTTGGATGAGCTTTCTTAAATAGATTTTTGAAGTTGGACGTTGAGGTTGGAGATTGAAAGAACATATCTGCTAAAGTAACTAAGATCATTTCTGCAAATGTAGAATCATGGCCATTGTTATTGATGATCTTCAAATGCAGATTTGAATCTCATATAAATATGAGAGGAGACATTTCTCTTCAAGAGAAATGTCCCTATAGTTAATCATCATTTAGTTATTAAATAACTATATGTAAAACTCACCTTTAAGCATATATATAATATTAATATATTAACCATATATGTAATATATTATTATATTATTATATTAGTAATATATAATGCACAATAATATATATAATATATATTATATTACATAATATGTAATATATATAAGATATTTATCTTAAAGATAATTTACCATCAACGAGGTATCTCATGATAAAATCAATCTGACAAAAGCTACAACAAAGTCATGTCCCTTCTTGATCACTGTTAGTGTATAATCAAATACAATTAGTTTGCTTCTCAATCGACAATCATGTGGTGGTAAAACAATTACATTCAAGAACTTCATAACATAATGGTCTCCTCTAATTATAAGAGCTTGATTAGTTAAGTCATTTATAAAAATAAATGCACACACACACACACACTAATATGAGATATAAAACAATGTTCATATAAAACATGAATACAAATACTCAATGTAATGAGCATATTACTTCGATTGATGCTATACTTCAACACTCCCTCCTAGCAAGGGAGAAGTGACAAAAACATTTTATGAGATATGACTATCAAGGATATCTATACACAACATATTATCCGACTTTTAACATTCTAAAATAGTAACTTGTCAAATAACTACAATCACAATGTTATGAACACTATCATAACATATATTATGATCTCTAATTGTCTGAAACAATATCTACAGTAGTCATAATGCTTTCGTTATCAATGACTTCCAATGTATCTGGAACAAAACTGTCATAATAACAGGCCTATCATTTGCAAGATCGTCACCTTACAAAGATTACCTTCTGCCTGTTCGTTATCATGGTGTCCGGCAAAATCCGGCCCAAAGAACCTTGATAACAGGTCTACCATTTATAAGATCGTCATCATATAATGGTTACCTTTTGTTATATATGTCAATGAAAGATCGTCATCTTTCATTAGATATCATATGTGAAATGGTAACCACCATGAACTCAGTCAGAGGGTGGTTGGGAGTCTTCAAAATCGGGTTGCTTCCCCATGTCTGCAAATTGTCTTGAGGGGTTTGTTCCTACATTGTCTTATCTAAACCGTGCATCTTCCAATGTTGATTTCATTTCTTACATTTGCAGTCGACTTTGATACCATGTTAAAGTAACTAAGATCATTTCTGCAAGTGTAGAATCATGGCCATTGTTATTGATGATCTTCAAATGCAGATTTGGATCTCATATAAATATGAGAGGAGACATGTCTCTTCAAGAGACATGTCCCTATAGTTAATCATCATTTAGTTATTAAATAACTATATGTAAAACTCACCTTTAAGCATATATATAATATTAATATATTAACCATATATGTAATATATTATTATATTATTATATTAATAATATATAATGCACAATAATATATATAATATATTATATTACATATATAATATATATAAGATATTTATCTTAAAGATAATTTACCATCAATGAGGTATCTCATGATAAAATCAATCCGACAGAAGCTACAAGTAGTCATGTCTTGTAGAGACATGACTCTACTTGGCCAAAGGCCATGTAGGGGCATGTCCCTACTTGATCACTGTCAGTGTATAATCAAATACAATTAGTTTTCTTCTTAATCGACAATCATGTGGTGGTAAAACAATTACATTCAAGAACTTCATAACATAATAGTCTCTTTTGATTATAAGAGCCCGATTAGTTAAGTAAAGTCATTTATAAATAAAGACACACACACACACACACACACACACACACACACACATATTCTTACCAATAATACGAGACATAAAACAATGTTCATATAAATCATGAATACAAATACTCAATGTAATGAGTATATTACTTCGATTGATGCTATACTTCAACAATATCAAGTGTTACGGTTCCTTTGCATGGATGTGCATCATGTCTTTTGACAGCTGGCAAAAGGAGATGAGGTATGCTTGATGAAGGAATGGGATATAGAATGAAATGAGTTGTAAGAAAGTGGGGAGAGATTGAGGATGCATGGGGAGAGATGGAGGATGCAAGTGGAGGGAAGAGAGTAATTTTGGAATGGAAGTTCAAGATTTGTCCATTTTTCATGCTCACATGTGAGCCCTTAAGAGTGGGTACAAGTGGCTTAAAAGGCTGTGTAAAGGTGGAGAGTTGAGATGCCTCTTAGATTAAAATAGATGGCGGAGATTAAAGGATAAGTTCTTTTCTCTTTTAGTAGTATAAGTATGAACCTTAAAATTCGAGGAAAACATGAGTGGCTAATTAATTAGGCTAGTCAAATAAATGTGTTTATTCAGTTTATTAGTTGAAAGAATTTGTGACTAAGGTTTACTAATTAAGTGGATTTGATTTATCAACATAATAGATATGAAGGGGTTAGTTGAAACTTGAGACATTGGTTGAATTAATTAATAATAAAATTAATGATTCTATTGAGCAGAATAGCTAGTTTGGGAATAACTTGCTAAATTCAAGTAATTATTTATCTAAGTAATTTGCAGGAAATTGATGTGGAGAAGTTGGAGCAGATTTGGGGTACCTATACATTTGTGGAATTTGATGTTATTATTCTAAGTTACCAAATTCTTCCCTGGCAACCCAAAGTCTGGTCCAGTTCTCGCAAAAGTCTGCTCCTTGTCATATTTTTGCAAAAGTCTGCTCAATTTCTGTCAGACAAACCCGGCACAGATTTTACTGCTCTTATGGTGAATTTGCAAATCTGTGGCAGACCCTAGGCTGAATTGTGCCAAAAATGGACTTTGTTTTACCTTTTAAAGATTTGTTTGGTCTATTTTAGTCAATCCAACCCTCCAACAGTAAAGTAGACCGCTAAGAAGGCTAGAAAGATAAAACATATGCCATTTGGACTAAATAACTAATATATGGTGGTGTATTTTTCTATGATGCTTTACTATTAGCATGGCAGTGTATGAACTTATTTTCTTCTGCATGCATACACATATACATACATACATACATATATATACATACATGCATATATATTCATATACATATAACATATATTTTTGTACAGATGAACCCAAAACCAATTTAATCCCACCCCAAAAAATTTAAACAAATTTTGTACCCCAATCTCAAACCCATAACTAAAACCAAATCTGAACTGGCAACTTAGTTATTACTCATGATGTTTCTTGGGTATCAAGTGTTGAATCGCTGCTTTATGTTTGCTTTCTTTTCTAGTGTTCCATGTTAGAATGTCTAGAATGTCTATAATGTATGTAAATGGTAAATAATATGAAAAGTGATTTTCACTTATTACTACTTGTTTCGTGTTCTATTTTTTAACCATAACAGGAGCTTGAAAGCAAATATGTGGCTGATCAGTGGCTGAAGATGAGCATTCAGTCAATAAAGAAGGCATCACCAATCAGCCTTAAGATTACACTAAGATCAGTATGGCCTTTTAATGAATCATATTTTCCAATTCTTCGTTCATCCATTTTGTTAGTTATATTTATCAGTTATTTAGATTGGCTATGTGTTTCTCAGGTTGTCAGAGTCTTATGGTTGGTTGTTTCATGATATTAAGATGATCATCATGAAAGGAAATAGCCAATTTTGTATTTATGTATACGGTTTGATTTAGATGGATAATTTATTTATAATTGATGAACATAATGTTATCTAATATATACATGGGCACATGCTTGGCTATTCTTGTAACCTTCAATCAAATATCAGATTGATTACCTGAAGCATGAAAGTTTTGATGGATCACATCTTTAATTTTAATAACAAGTCATTTATTATAAACTTGAAAAGTCACATACAATAAGTGGTTTATCTTTGTGTGTTATTTATGATCTAAGCTCTCTTGTACAAGTGCATCAATTAGGGTTGGTTACTAATTTGCATTAAAATTTCATTTTCACTTATCCTTTTTTGGTTAAGTACCTTGAATTTGTATATTTTTTTATACTGCCATTAAAGGTTAGCAATGTGGAATATGTTATGAAACTATTACTAGTCAGAAATAATTTCGTGGAAAGCAATATTGTGCATTTGTTCAAAGTTGAGATCAAACTATTCCACCCGATTACTTGAATAGAAATTTAGAAGACTTTTCCCCTTATGATGATTTATTCTTATTTGCAATGATAGTTTTGAACTTGTAATTTTCTTCAATCACACTTATACAAGCAAGCTCAACATTAATTTTAGTTTTGTTAAATAATTTAATTGTATTACTAGAAAGGAAAGAATCCTGTGTGATTGAGAAACTGACAATCTCGTAAGATTAAAACACATGATGTTGTAAAGAGCAAGGTCAAAGAGAGGCAGCATCTCTGTTTTATGTGATGATGTGTTAATGATTGAGATGCAGTGAGGATGATTTATACAAAGGAGATACAGTTCATATAACTTTATAACAATTTTAACTGCACTTTTGTAAATAACAATGAAATACAAGTACTGATGTAACTATTATGCCATCATTCCCCCTTATTACATTGTTCCTAGAAAATTATCATCCAAACCTTAAGTTTCTTCCAAGCCAAAGGACACTCCCTTAAGGATGACACAACAAAAACCAATGATTACATGAATGAATTTCTCTTTTGAAAAATATCTTCTTTTGGAGAAACAAATCCTGAACCAAGCAGATCTCCATCATTTTGTCTCATCTCAAATTGTAGTTTTTAGCTGTGTTCTTAAGCTCTCAGTCGTAAACTCTCTAACCATATAGACTTGAACTATTATAATCCCTCTCTGAACTCTCTAATAATCCCTAAGAGCTGTGACAGAGCTCTATTATTGTCTGCTGACCACTGAAGGGTATAATTCTCAATCATATACTCTAGAGCTCATTAGACAACAATCCATATTGAGCTCAACATCGAATCTTGAACCTAGGAGTCATTAATAAAATGTTCAAGATTTTGGTGAATCGTCATCCTTAATACAAGCAAAATATCCTTCATTAGATTGGTCTTTGAGTTTTCCTTTAAGAACATCACTAGCTCAAGTTTTGTAGGTGCATTTTCCTTTGCACTTAGTATTCCCCACAGACTCATATTCATCAATTGCATTTTAATATTCATTCCTGAAGTACGGAAATAGAATTCAGAAAGCTTGTCCAATAGAATCTCAATTTTAGTAAATATAAATTAATATTAACAAACTTTGAAACCTTCTGACACATTTATTTGATGTACGTATCTTTTTCTCATGGCTTTGAGCATTTCTATCACGACTTAGAGTTCCTATATTGTGTGCCTCATTTACCAATCAATGGCAGACCTTTACAAATAAATAACTACTTGCAATTGCCTCTTTAGTTCCTAGGCTGCACACTTTGGAAACAACTCCTGAACCTTAGTATTCTCTACATCAATCTTTGTTGCTCTAGTACAAATTGGTCTAATGATCTTGGAAGGGTTTCTTCTGCACAATCATTTTAAAATTAACTATTTAATAAAATAGAACTGCTACAAAGAAGTTTTAACAAAACCTTTGCATGCAACATCTTGAGCTCATCGAATTTTGTAAGGCCATATTAATCAAAGGCATTTTGACAAACTGTTTTAGACTCCTAACCATTTGACATACTTTTTTACCAAGTGCAGATCAAATATTTGACAAAGCCCATTCTATTTTAGTTGAAAAGATCAATGTTCAAAAGCTTTCTAGGATCATTTTCTATTTCACGCTATGTTGTTGTGCAATGGAAATTTATTGTTGTCAAGGGCTAGGTAGTTGGGTGATAGTGGGCACTCGCACCCCCTCGACACTTTTATTTATGTTCATTTATTTGTTTCCAAGTGAAGTTGTGTTGTGATAAAATAGAAGTATTGCTTGTGTCATTCGGATACATTGTAAGGTATTGATGAGAATAATGTAAATGCAATTGTGAGTTCTTTGTATTATATTTGTTCTATTACATTTACTTGCATTATCATATGTGTTAAACTTTACTCTATGGGGCAAAAATTTGGCATCGTTGCCTATATGAATTTGGGCATGACAATTGGGAGTTACATGGCAAGAGTTAAATAATGGGCCAACTAGTGAATGAGGATATGAATAGTAGTTTGGAAAGGGAAGAGGCATTTGAAGAGTTGTTTGAAGGTGAAAAAACATTGATTGTAGACTTTACAAACATATTGTAAGCATTGATTGAAACTCACATCTGAAGGGATGTGACACAAGAGGAGGTTCGTGCTAGCATGGTGTGGAATTCCCTAGGAGTGAATCTAGCGATGGACTGGTTGATTTGCCGCCAACCAAGACTATTGGCACCATAGTTTGCAGACTCGAACTTGGAGAGTACTCGGCAGGCCCAAAATTTCCAACTTGGCATATACTCGACAAAAACTCGGGGAAAACTCGGCAACTCAGAAAGTCCAAAAATTTAAAATCTCTTAAAGAACCATTTTTTTTTTGTAGAATACAATTACAAAATGCATTAAATTAGTAATTGACATTTCAATAGAGAAAATGTGTAGTGTGATAGCACTAAAATGATGTGAAAAATGCATCTAATCCAATGTTTTCTCTGCATCAACATTTTTACCTACATTTTTTTACATCTATAAATACGCGAGAGTTAAACTTGAGAGTACTCGCCCAGCAAAAAAACTTGGGAGTACTTGGCAACTCTAAGAGTACTCGGACAGTTTGCAAACTATGATTGGCACAATACTTCATTGTCTTGTGTAATGCACAAGAAGAAAACAATAGAGAGAATTGGTGTTAATGGATCCTACAAAGGTATGAAGAAAACAACCGTAGGAAAGAGGAGTGTGATGAGAGATCAAGGCAACACATCCTAAACCCCTCTAAAAGAAACAGTTAATGCCAAATATCTTGAATAAAGACATAAGTTGTACTTGAAGAGGACAAGAAAACAAATACAAGGCCATTCACAGAGCCTTAAAATTGGAGGGACAAGTAGAAAGAAGGCGGTGATTACGAAGACTTGCCAAGTGGTGGCTTAAAGGGGAGGAATTACTTAAAGAGAATCCATGAAGTATCAAAGGTGGTACCGGAGGACACTAAGTAAATAGTGCAAAAGGTAGTGTTGAAGGGTACGAAGTGTATGGTATTGAAGGGGGTGACAACTGATTTGAATTGATTGAGGAAACTCGACACCGATTGCTATATGTATCACTTATACTGTCTACTTCTAGAGGGAAGTAAAGGAGACCAAGAATAGAGATGTAGGGGATATCAACACAGATGAGGGTGTCAAGAGGACACATGAGTAGGTAATAAAAAAAATTTGTTTGGTTCTAGTATACCAAACTTAGGAGTCCACACTAGACCAAGGACAAGAACACAATAATGGTGAACAAATAGAAACTGCCTAAGTTCACAAGGGATAGGAAGGAGGACCCTTTACAACATTGTTCAACATGGAGACAATTTTGTTGGCCAACGAGTAGACCAACTAGGACAAATGGGTGCTGCATTTTTTTGCAATCCTATGGGGAGTGGCTATAGACTGGTTCTCCGGTGTGTAGAAGACAAAGGTGAATACATGGGACGAGTTGAAAAAAATTATTCCAAAGAAAATTTAAGTGATGTAGGAGCATTTGGGTACTTTGGCAATCTTGCATCAACCAAAAAGATTTCCTATTAATTGTTCATGCCTTATGTTTGTGGGATGGCTATTTCTGTTCGTGGGATGGCCCTTGTTGTTCGTGTTCTTCCTTTCCACGTAGTTAGCTCTTTGATGTGGACCTAGCGCGAATCTTGTTCCTATGCTTGCCGAAATTAATTCCTTCACATGCAAGAGTTATCCTTCTCTTTGTTGGAGGCGTGCTTGTTTCCTAGTAGCTTGAGTCACGTGTGGGTTTGAATTTGATGAGGTTACTTATGGTACAAAGGCTTTCCGCAACCTTGGGGATCTCTTTTTGGATCATGTAATGGAGCCATCTTTGTCCTCGGTGGATGTTATTTTGCATTTCTATTTGGTCTTTCATTTCTCCTTTGGGGTAGGACCCATATTTTGTAATAGATTGCCAGATTGGTCGACTTGTGGTCTTGCTAGCTATATAATTTGAAATCTAGGATTAGGTAAAGCAAAATGAAGTTGGATAGAAGGAAGATAATAAGAATTTTCTTTTGTAAGCCTGAGCTTCTAAGTTCGCAAATTGTAACTTGAATGCATATGACTACAACTAGGTAGACCTTATGCCTGGCATGTTGAAAGAAGATTTTCTCATTCTATCTGCATTGAAATCTATATAATTTCTTGTGGTTTTTTCCAAGATTGTGTTGACTTTTGTATGTAACTCTAGCAAGGTTAGCTTGGGAGTGGTTCTTGGACTCTCTTGTCTTGTGTCATTTACTTAGGGACAATAATGAGATTGTAGCCGAGATCTATAGTACAAAGAAAGGAACCACGAGAGTGTATGAATGTACATCCAACGACTCAGGGAGCTGCTTGGAAAGATGGAGAATCAACCAATAAATGGCCTAAAGACGTGTTGGTTCGTAGAGGGGTTGAAATCCTCCTTAAGAAGAGAAATGAAAATCGTCCCTTTGATGTCGTACAAGGATACGTTCAACTGAGTGATGGATAGAGTAAAATATAAACTTTGAGGAAGAAGAGCAAGTTGTCAAATGAAGATGATTCATCAGACGAATGTAATAGTTATGAAGAATCTAGCAAGAAGGTGCAAGTGTGCCTAAAGGATATGCATCATATGACAAAGGAATTTAAAGACATGAAAGGGAGCAACAAAAAGAACGAGGGAGAATTATAGTTTGTAGGCTGTAAGGAGGGCCATGCAAAAGCCACATACCCCAAGAAGGCCTTCTGTGATATTTGTTAGATAATGGGACACTCGACCAAGGAGTGCCCCAATAAGGCCTTTTGTGATATTTTTTGAGAAAGGTGTATCTTGTAGACATGGGATCAGTAGTGAGAACTGGGAGTTCACAACTTTGAAATTCAATTCACATGTTCTCCTAGTCTTCTCTTCAATGAGTTTCAATTGAACAAGCTTCTCAACACCAACAAGAGGTGAAGCACTATCATTGTTGCAAATGCAGGCACAACTTTTGATTTGTTCATCTATCTCACATTTAAGTGAATCCCGTATACAAACCAATTCAGACTTTTTGTTTTTTGAATTCAAGAATACCGTCTACTCTAGACTATTCAGTGTTTGCAAAAATCTTTTTATGTGTTTTCATCCATCACCACAAAGCCCCTGTCGGATATCCTTTGTAAAGAGATTTTTAAAGAGCAACTCTTAGATTCTTGCTTACAAACCTTGTTAAGCAAGTCCATGATGGTAGCATTGTGGAATTTCCATCAGTAAGTGTAAAGCGGTGTGACTATGGGTGGAGGATCATTTGGAGAAAGGTAGAGAGGAACACCTGCATGAATATCCTAGAACAATTCAAAGAGAAGGAATCAAAACAAAGATTAAGAAACACCCTTAGGTATAGAATACCCACAGGAAAAATCTACAGGTATATAGAACACGTGGAAGATAAGTAGGAGCACCTAGGGGTAAACTCTATGTAATGTCCCCATTTATAGCAGGTTCTTGCAATTGGCTTGGTCAATTCACCATTGCAACCCTCGTGAGTTGGTAGTGGATTTAAGGGTCTTAGTTGTGGGGTTATATGCTTTACAACAGCCTATGGTGTGTTTTGGCTCTGTTTGAGGGAATTACTATTTAATAGTTTATAGTAAGTCAAACTGTTGGTTTCGATGAGCTTAGTTGAGTTAAAGGAGTTGAGTGATTCTCTCAGTTTTTATTTCAATTTTCTGGTTTGGGCACCAAGAATCTTGGAGAAGCATCTATTTATAGTAAGTCACGCCGTTAAGTTCATTCATTGTCTTTCTTCATCAGGATTACGCTGGTGTTGTCAGATTTTGATTTTGATGCTTCTTTAGTTGTGTTTGCAAGATGGGTGAATTATTATTATTCATCTAAATATGCGGAGTTTATTTTTGTTGGTGCAGTATCTTGGTCACCTCAGTGTCATACCTTGTTGGAACTGGGTTGAAAAGTTTTGAATCGTGGGCACAAGAAACAATGGCCTTGTGTCTTAGAGTATTATTTTATGGTGGAAAAGGTCATTTTTGGAAGCCAAAAGCAATTGAAACATTATATTATAATGATACTTTATTATATTTTAATGTTATGTTAGGGAAGCTTTTTAAGTGGAGTTCATTTGGGAAACTTGTGCCATTTGAAGATTATAAATATGAGTCCATTTGATGAGAAAAGCATCCAATTGAATATTATTTTTCTTTTGTTGTCTTTGTGACACTTTTAAAGTTCTGAATTTTTGTGCCCTTGCTAAAGTATAAAGGTTTGGGATCTACAACTGAAGTATTCTAGATTTGATTCTAGAGATTAACTGAAGGTTGTATTGCAAATTGTTGCTGAAGTATAACAATTTTCCATAACTCTTACTGTTTCGTACTGTGCCTTAGGAGTGATTAAATTCTAAGAAGATTGATAGGTTAGTGGAGATCATTGGCGGCTATGTGATTGTGAGCATCTGCGATTTGTGGAAGGGAAATTATTATGCAATGATTTGCAAGTTGTACTCAACCTATGGCAGCACTTGGACTTAATACTTACCTGTTGTGGTTTCACAATGCACACCCCATTTCTCCTAGAAATGGGGACCCCCTAGCAAATTTTGTCTCCCAGATCCCTAGTGCAAGGCCTAGGTCATTTTGGAGCTTTTCACAAGTTTGGGTCAAGCCTCAGTCTTTGATTGAGAAAGTTTGGGGTGTTAGAATTGGGAAGAAATTGGAGATTTTAAGTGTGTCTAGTGCATGAATGTGCACTAGCGCACATGCGTACCTTGTTTAGGTGCGCAGGTGTGCTTAGTGCGGAAGTGTGCACTCATCTCCCTTTGGAGATGTGCACCTGTGTAGTTGCACACCTTTAGAAGGTGCGCACTTGGGGCCAGAGTCTATATAAACCCCAAACCCGCTTGCCCACTCCATTCTTCTCCGCAATTTCCATCCAACCGCACCTCCACACCTTGCTTAGTGTGCTCATCTGCTTGCCAACTTGCAAATATAATCAACACTTAGGGGTTAGAACATACACCAGAAGGTAGGTGTACATGTGCACACCTTTGTTCACCATTTTTAACCTAAAAACCTAAAAAACAACCTAACACAAAGAACACTTAGTTGAGAGAAGGTTTGTGTAATGTCCCCATTTTTAGCAGGTTCGTATAGTTGGCTAGGTCAGTTCACCATTGTGACCCTCGTGCTCTGATAGTAGGATTTGAGGGTCTCAGTTGTGTGGTTATAGGCTTCCAGCAGCCTATGGTGTGTTTTGGCTCCGTTTGAGGGACTTACTATTTATAGTAAGTCAATCTGTTTGTCTCGATGAGCTTAGTTGAGTCAGAGGTGTTGGAGGATGCTCTCAGTTTTTATTTCAGGTTTCTAATTTGGGCTCCAAGAATCTTGGAGGGAGTGTCTATTTATAGTAAGTCACCCTATCAAGGTCATTCATCGTCTTTCATCATCAGGATCACTTTGGTGTTGTCAGATTTTGATTTTGATGCTTCTTCAATTGTTTTCGAAGATGGGTGAATTATTATTATTCATCTAAATACATTGAGGTTGCTATTTTTGTTGGTGTTGTTGGTTGGTCACCTCAGTATCATAGCTTGTTGGAACTGAGACGAAAGGTTTGAAATCATGGGAACAAGAAATAGTGGCCTTACATGTCAGAATTTGAAGTTATGGTGGAAAAGGTCATTTCGGAGCCAAAAGCAATTAATAAATTAGTTTATAATGACACTTTATTATGTTTTAATGTTGTGTGCGGGAAGCTTCTTCGGTGAAGTTCTTTTGGGAAACTTTGTGGCATTTGGAGATTATAACTATGAGCCCATTTGATGAGTAAAGCATTTGATTATTGTTCATCTCTTGTTTTTGCTGCCTTTGTGGCTTTCTCGAGTTTGTCATTTTTGTGCCCTTGCTGAAGTATAAGGGTTTTTGAATTTCTGAGAAGATCTTAGATTCAGATTTGAGTTTGTCATAGGCATTTGTGCTGAAGTATATAATTGTTTGATTCTCCTACTGTATTTACTGTGCCTTGGAGATCGAATTTTTGAAGGTAATCATTGAGAAGTTATTCAGTGTTCAGGATTGTGAATTTAATTGCTAGAGGCCACAATTTCTATGCTACAGGCTACCAATTCAATGTTTGAGGCAGCAACCCCTTTATTATAGATGCCAAGTGGTAAAATTCAATTCCTATTTGCATTAAGAGACTGGGCGGCATAATTACTGGACCTACGAAATACAATTCTAATAATTGGTAACAAATTATGGGCTGTGTGAGTATTGGAAGAGGCCTACATCTATTCATTTCTGATCGGCAATTTATATTTCTGCCTGTGGTTTTATTGTAGAGACCATTGTATTCCATTAAGTGCCTGTGTTTTGGGTGTACTGGGCTGCGTTCGACAATAAGGCAGCCAACTAGCATTATCCACAGGTCACGTCCAGTCATTGCATGTATTCGGGCATTATTTCTTGCAGCAATTCTATCAAGAAGTAGCTTACAGCACCAATATTGGATGCAACAAATTATATCAGGTTTCAATTTGGTATTTGATAAAATTAGTAGCATTTCATATATATTTCAGTGAATTGTTGTTCTAATTAATCTGAAAAACAGTAGCTGAAGGGTCATTGTTATTAGCTTAATCAGTTTGAAATTAGAATGACAAAGTTGTTACTGTTATATTGCTGTTGTAATTCTCCATTCTCTTCGTAACAAAATTTCAAAGAACATTAAAAATATTTGTTTTCTCAATCACATTGCTAGAGAGTTCTTTGCTAACTGTTCGACAAAATGTCAAACTTCTGATTTGATAAGGAAATAAATGTGTTAAAGCTAATTGTTGAACTATAACCAGCTGAGGGTTATTATAGTGTAGACAAGGTGCGCATGTACACCTTTTTGAAACTAAAGACTAAACAAAATTAAACCTAAGGAAAGGTGCGCACTTCCCCAAGTGTGGGGACCTTTTCAATGCACTTAAGGTATATAAGGGTGCAAGGTGCGCATGTGTGCATCCTTAATGCACTTGAAAATAGTTACAAAGCCTAAGTTCAATTTCCCCTCGCACTTGCCTATGCATGTGCGCAACTGCACTAAAATGGTCTCAAAATGGCAATTTAGCGCACCCAGAACAGCTGTAAGCTATGTCACAAGGTTCGAATTCGAATTCGAGTTCAACAACGATGAAATTCGAGAGAAGTTCGGTGAGGCCAAAAAAATTCGAAAAAAATTCGCCTTATATAAATTTCTTTTTTTTAAAATATAAATATTAAATCTAAAAAATAAATAATATTATGTTAAATTTCTATATAATATGAATACATTTTAAAACATATTCCTATTATTAGATTTTAAAAACTTAATTTAAATATTACTAATATATGATAAGAGTTATCTTAAAACGTAACCATATTATATAGATTTAAAAAACTTAATTTAAATATTACTAATATATTGTAAGAGTTATATTAGAACTTTTTATACTAACATAAAATATATTATAATCTAAATATTTAAAATATCAAACTTTAATATATTTAATAAAATACAAATCAATTTTTTTTTTAATAATTTAAAACATAATTAAGGTAGATAAATTTATATTTAAATACTAAATATTATAATTTAGGTCATATATTAAATTCTAAAATATATTACAAAACAAATTAGAAGATTTAATAGGAAGATGCTAAATTTTTATTTTAAAACAAATTTAAAAGAAAAGAAAACTTAAAAATTAAAACTGAATATTTAAATTAAATCTAAATGTTTAAACTTTGAATTTAATTTAGATATTTAGAGTCAAAAAGGAAGCCGACGATCATTTGATCTATCGAGCAAGATTATAAACTTCAGAAATATTTCCGTGGATGGAGTTTGAGCTTCTACGCAGGTTATCATTTACACTTATCGCTGCTTGACATGAAAGGGCATTTATCGCTGCTTGACATGAAAGGGCCCTGCGAAAATGATTTTTTAATATATTTTATTTAAATAATCAGTACCCTGTCGAATTTAGCGACGAATTTTTGCGATTTTTTAGCAGAGTTTTGAAGTTCGCTGAATTTCGAACTTAATGGTTGAAATCCGGCGAACCCTGTGACACAGGCTGTAAGGATGTACTTTTCTGCATATCAGGGCTTTGTGAGGGGAAATTTACTGTTTTTCACTGTTTTGAGTCATTTTGCTAGGATTTTGATAGGTTAGGGGTTGTTTTGTGTTAGATTTTTTAGCTTTCTGGACTAATGTCTACTTTCTTGTGCAGATAAAATGGTGTCATCATTATCTACAATGGCTGAAGAGATAGCTCCTAAACCAGTTGTCTTCAAATGCCAAGGTACACCAAGGAAATCCTGCTTTTAGGATGGACATTCCGAAATCAGACACACCGAGCTGGGGCACATTGACCGGAACGCCTTCCTTACCATTTGCAATAAGGAAAGAGAACGATTTGCAATGGTATCAACACTAATCAGATTTGGGCTTATCAATGCAGGGTCACATCCTAGTTCCGTGCAGTCTTCAGAACTCATCATTGTAAGGAAACTCAGGTGCGGAAACAACTTCCTACACTAATCTCATAAGAAAAATATGATGCAAATCCTATTAAAATCTTCTACACTTACAGATTCAATATCATGTAAACAACAATATTGCAGCCAACCATGCATACAGAAAATAGACAGAGAAAGGAACACATAACACAAGGATTTGCCGGTGGGGAAAAACCTTTCGGTAAAACAACCCCACCCCTTTAGAACCTGCACGATGTATTATCTTCAACACGAGGTTAGAATACACTTGCAATGCAAGTTCAACATCAACAACAGAAGACTCCAGTAGCTACTCGCAGTACCAACAATACACTCACGCATCACATCTCTTCGCAACCCTAAAAACGCTTATAACATGCTCTTCACTTTAAGGCTACTCCCAAAAGGTAAACCGTATTAGGGTTTTACCATTCTCCGAGAAAATATTTGAGTGTACAGTACTCAAATATCGTAGTTGCCACATGTCTTCACCTGTCATTGAATCTTCCTAACATAGCTCTTACGTGTCATAGGAATCCGTCATAACCATTTTAGTCATGATCTCCTTACACATAATTCAAGAGGTCGACACATCAACATTATTTGCAAGAAATACATTTTACAAAACAAATAATAAGAATAGGAATTATACAAGGTTGAGACACCTTATTCCTAACAATCATGGCTCTTGCAAAAAACTATATCATTGAAGAAAAGGTTGTTAGGAGTGTCATAGGTGAGGTAGTCCTGGACCTCCGACCTTGAAACATTATGAAAGTGTTTTAGTTGCCCAGACCTGATCAGTATTTACAGATTTCTTATCAAGGGGCTGAAAGATGGTATCAAGAAAATGAGAAGGAAGCCAAAGATATATTGTTGGAACTGGACACCAAACTTGAGGATTTTGCGACAACTTGGATTGAAGTTGGCAACTACCGATAGGCTATGAGAGATAAATATGGAGCTTTGGATTTGCCAGAAGCTACGCAAGTAATGGAGATAATCAAGAAATACAAGAGCAAACATCCAGACATCGTTTTCGTATAAAGGGTAAGAAAACCTAGATGATGGAAATTCAATTTTGACACTTGGGAAAATTTTGCATTTATGGAACCTGTCATCAAGATGCACAAGGTGCGTAGGTGCGCTTTTCATAGAGGTGCGACGACAATTTTGAAGAAACAACAATGCGTCAACAGTTAACTGCCAGTTCCTAATTTAGAGTATTCCATGCACCGGAAATGCATTTTGACGACAGTTAACTCCCAGAAATGCCCAAAGAACATCAAGCTTCCATTTTTAGAGCTTCAAGTGACTCTCAGATCCTCTTACAACTTCCTTGTTCTTATCTTCTCCTTCTTTTATTGTGTTAAGTCATGTAAAGGCTCATGCACCCATTAATTGATATGAGCAAGAGTGGAGACCTACTTAGCACCATTTAGAGAGTCAATTTGTATATAATTAGATTTGTTTTATTATTTTAGAGCATATATTTGCATGATAAGATCTCTCACTCTCAATGCAAAATGAGGAGATGATTTCTTATAAATACATGGATGTAATATGTACTCTAGGCCATTATTTTTATGCAATAATATATGCTATTGGTGCTCTTATTTTGAGTGTAGTTATTCTTGTCGGAGTGTGTTATTTTTGTGAAGTCATGTTCATAAATAATAATGGAGCCAATGGTTTTATTGTGTTGTTATGATTGTGCGACCTTTTAGTTTTGGTGTTTGCCTCGTGTTAACAAATTCCGCTGATGTACTGAGTTGGAGAAAAGATCACCTATTGTTCCTGCATAGCTTCTTGTCTCACATGAGCCCACTTTTTGTGGCCTTGCGATTTGATGAGAAGTGAAACATCTTTCGGTTATTATTGAGTTCCCATCAACAATTGCATCAGTGGAATTGAGGAAGCGTTGCTCCTATTTTCATTGGTTTCCTACCCGATCTTTTCGACAATATAACTCGTAGACGTGTTGTTACTGTGGTTTATGTCCATTAGGAATTTCCCTTTCAAGTTATTTTCTTTAATCTCTCATTACCTTTTCTTTGTTATTTTCTTTGCTAACACTTGGTTAAAATAGGAATTCATATAGTTGCATCGATAAATTGCATTTAGCATAAAACAAAAAATACCAAAAATACATCTCTTTTGTGATTACTTTTCAAAACGACAATAGATCAAACATCTTATCTGAAATTGGTTAGAACCAGCGAAGGCCTCCTCATGAACATACACATTTATCTTCAATTGAGTAGATTCTAGTAGGTTGCAAGATCGCTAGGAACCTTGGAGTTGATCTTAGATTAGCTTTTCAAGAGAGGTGTTCGAAAGGATTCTTGCTGTTAAGCATCGTGCAAAATGAAAGCTCAACATTACTCAATGTTCATTATTAAGTGCCTGCATTTCATCTAATGGGGGCTGCAATAGAGTTATAATAGGCAACGTTGGGAATTAGGGAGCCTGTTGTTGTGTTTTGAGGCCTGCATTGACTTTCTCTAGGCCTACAATTTAATGATTGGGCATTTATTGATCATAGAAGCCTGTAGATGCAAGAAGAGGACCTTTGTTTTATTAATACAGTCTTGTGTTTGGATTTTCAGAGCATCTGTGATCAGATTTGGATGGCAATATATGTTCCTAACTGCCTACGTGACATTGGAAGAATCATTACAAATCAGGTTCCTCATTATTTAAAATTGAATGTTGTATTGGTCACCAAACCACCTTTAGTTATCATTAATAATTGAAATTTGTTGTCTAGTACTATGCTTATGCAGCAAGGATTGGTAATGTCCCCAATTTTAAATAAAATATTTTAATTAGGTTAATTAATTAAATAGTCCCAAAAATTAAATAATATCACAAGGACTTATTTAATTAATTGATATGATTATTAAAGGGGCTCAATTTTTATTAATTATTTGTTGGTATTTGTTGTGTTAGCATTCTTTGTAAACCCTTGGGAGTTTTCTCCGAAGGGGTATTTATGTGCGGCATGTAGAAAGTTGTTAGTATGTGAATTTGGATTATTTAATTTGTACTACAAATTCAGATTAGAGTTCTACTCGTCTCGTCATTTTGGAAGTGAAAGACCTTCCCTATTTGGCTCTTACAGTTTCAGTGGGATTAAACCCTCGCCCTATTCTATTCTATATTCTTGGCTCAGATCTAGCAAATCAGAGCATTATTTTGTTATCCTTGTTTCCTAGAAATATATATATATATATATATATATCTTGATTCAAATAATGCAATACACTCTATGTTTGTATTAATTTCTTTGTATTCGGTCAATTGCATTGTCATTGAAGGAAACACAATTCCTCAGGCCCATTTCCATTCATTTCTCTATGCTCACATTATCACTGTTTGGCAATCATCATTTTGCACAGTCTACACTTCCGTAAGCCATCAACCCTCCAACCCGTACGGCCCATAGTCTACATGCCATTCCCTTTGGATCGAGTACCCCTTCGGGATGAGATCCCCTTTGGACTAAGATTCCCTTGGGATCAAGCTCCCCTTCAGATCAAGTTTCCCCTCAAATCAAGGTCCCCATCGGATCAAGTTTCCCCTCGGAACGAGATCCCCTTCAGATCGAGGTCCCCTTGGGGTCGAGATTCCCTTCGGACCGAGTTCCCCTTCTTATCGAGATCCCCTTCGGACTGAGTTCTCCTTCAGATCAAGATCTGCTTTGAATCGAGATCCCCTTTGGATTGAGGTTGCCTTCGGACAGAGATCACCTACGGCCAAGATCATCTTGGGAACGTTACAACATCTATATATTATGAGCTTTGTGAAAACACATTATATTGAGTTGTGTTTAACTGATTGCGAGTATGATGGTCAACCATAACTACCAAGGTGGAATATTTATATTAACATTTAGGATGTCCTTAAGGTATCCACATTGGTAAATAATGTCAAAGATTGATACCTCAAAAACAAAGAGTATGATAGTGGGATGTATCTAAGGTGCCTCATTATTTTAAAGATCTTGAGAGCTTCCTTCCAAAGTCCACTTTTGTGCATATTTTGTGTTCATTTCCAATTATAATACCTACCAAGAGTCAAAATGCATAAATAATTTGACACTTGTTCATCCCATGCTCCAAAACCGATGAGAATATTAGCAAAGGAATATGGCTTTGTAGCTATCAATTGTATTTGCCTATGAGATTCTAAAGCCTTTTTAATTGATTTGATTGCAGCAATCTTGTAATCATTACATTTCACTCCTTGCAATGACTTCTCTTTGAGGAATTCTCAAACAATTCATATGCTTATCTATGCCCTGACATTTCTAACCAATGGCTGCAATAGTGTTCTTAACTACAATACGTGATTTAAATATTTCATCATTATGGTTTTGGGTGGATTTTGTCAAACAATTTAGGTGCAATTATGTGCTTACACATTTTGCTTGAATGTCAGCTAGAGCATAAAATTATTTTATATTGTGATGGTTGATGTTAACCTAGCCAAAAGCTCTCATATTGGGCACAATTGGGATTACAGTGGCTGAGGTTGTAGAATTTGGCATTATGGGTATGCTAATTGCATTTGCATGAAGACAATTAAAAAGAGGTTACAAGTTCTTCAAATGGGCGTTTTCAAAAGTTAGGAATCTTAAACCATGGATGCAAAAGTTAAAAATTCCAGCTGCTAGATGCAAAAGTTAGGATTTCGGGAGGAAAGATGCAAAAGTTGGGGTTTAGGCTTTTCAAAAAGAAAACGTTGAGAGTTTGGAGCTCCCAATGGGTGAATGTTAAGATTTTTAAAAAGTTTACATGAAAGTTAAGGTTTTGGAAGAAAAGCCATGAAATTTAGATTTTGAAGCAAATAAATGCGAAAGTTAGTGTTTGAGGCTCCAAACATGCAAAATTTAAGGTTTGGGGTTGGGAAAAATTCAAAAATGTAAATGTTAAGGCTTCTAATAAAATTTTGCATATAATGAAATTATTTTGGAAATTCTTAATTTTTGGCCCTTCAAAATCAAGGCAACAAAATGAATAGGCACTTTTCTTGTCTTCACTCCCAATTTTAATGGGTCATTTTCATTCAGTTAATGTTTTATCCAGAAATAAAAATAAACAACAATAAGGAAGAACAAAAATAGGTACAAAAGAGATGAGACATTTATCCTAGGAAAACCCTTCCACTTGAAGGGAAAAACTCAACCACACCAGAAAAATAGCTTTTTATTTATAATAAATATTCAAGTTCAATACATTCCACTTGATGTTGTATACCATTACACTAAGCATCCCATACATAATATTGAAAATGAGACTTCTCATATAACGCCCGAAGATTTCTTCAATTTCCAAATACAAGACTTAATGTTTCCAAACATCATGACACATTTCTCTCCAAATAATATTTTTCCAAATATTATCATAAATTTTTTTTCCAATTGTTGACACAATATTATCCATTTTTCAACATATGGCAATATCAGAGATAATGATTTGTATCACAACTACAATCTCCAACACTCGCTTAGCAAGAGAGAGATCTTTAGTATGGAAGACACACATCTACAACCAAAGATGGCAATAATAACTCCTCATCACATAGAGTCTCATAAAAAAGATTTTATCTTAGTATTATATAATTCATCATAGTAGCTTCATAAACACATAAAATTAAAGTCATGGAGTCACACACATGGCTCCCACCATGCCTACTCATAGAGGGTGGAACAAGGGCTTTCACCTCAGACTTTTCCCAAAGAAGAATGCATTTCCACCATGTGTACTTGCAAAGGGTGCAATGAGAGCTTTCACTTCAAACTTCTCCCGAAGGAGAATGCATTTCCACCATGCCCATTTGTAGAGGGTGATCCACCATATCTACTCATAGAGGGTGGAGCAAGGGGTTTATTTTTGAATTTCTCTCACAGCTAAGAACTCATTATAGTAACACGTATAAGAATGATTGAGATTCTCTCTCAACATAGACCCCCTCTCGACAGAGACAACTTTGACCACTAAAATAAGATGGTTGTTTCCAATTTGACCAAACATGGAGCAGGTACACTGCCACATAAGCTTGCAAGATATTTCCCTCTTTCATGTAATCTCCCTCTGAAGCTGGAAATTCTCCCTCTGAAGATCATTTCCTATACATGATCGTCCTTTTTTAATGAAGATATGTAGAATCAAGTCAGTCCTATGATTGCAATCAACATCCTCATGTTCATTTCTATAGACAAAATGTAATTTCTCATCATCTTATTGCTTTTTGAAGCATCCGACATTTAAGGGATATTAATAAAATCAACCTATCATAAAGAGATATATAGGGATCAATGCTAAAAAAAATACTATTGCTAGAATCATAACATAAATTAATTACATCAATATTCAAGGATATGAAAAACTTATCTCTTGAATTTCTTTTCAGATTTTGATCTCCGTATCTTTCCATTTTCATGAAGTTGCTGCTTCAATATGAAGTTTTATTGTATACAGTTGGGCTTAGAGCACTCCTTCCAGCTATCTCAGTCCACCAAATGTCTGTCATAAGGAAGCCGTCCTTTTCTCTCAACCACCTCTCATGTTGCAAGGGCCATGGAACTTTGAAATTTTCAATATTGTCTGACTTGAGAAGTATCGCGAGAGGTAGGACTAGACCTCCTTTGAGTCAGGTGCAACAATACTAAATACGAGACTTATAGCATTAGGAACTACAAGATTTCAAAAAAAAATTAATAGGGATAGGAACTAGCACCAAAATCAATTACATTTGGAGTCAACTGTAATATTGCGTTAGTGTATAGATTTGTTTTGTCCTCCAAGGGAAGAGTTGTTGAAACTAGAAAATCATACTAGAGAATGCCAATTAATACTTCCTATGGATGAGGATTCCAAAAACCTGACAAGTGGCTAAACTCCAAGAGTCATCTCTCTTCCGATTGAAAGCATCTAAATAGTGCCTTGTTCTACTAATGATTCATGGAACAAGGGCATTTGAAATTTCTTCCCAATTATAAAATCTGGCAAATATCAAATATAAGACTGAGATGTTCTATGGAGAGCTCCAATCTGTCATGCTGGTTCTCATCTTATCCCAACAATCACACACTTTGCAAAATAGGAACAGAACTCTGATAATATTTGCAAAGCAGTGTCACAATAGTATGAAATACATATGCTTTAGAAAAAATGGCCACCAATCACAACACTCACACAAAAAAAAAAACAATACTCAATGACCAACATCAAGTGAACAAAGACCTTACGAAGATGATAGGAAGAAGTGACGATTACAAAAGGATATGAAACAATAAGGCATCATTGTCTTTTGAACCGACCATCATAATTGTTGTCCTGCATTTTGTCACCACAAAATGTAGGTAATAGTACGAAACTTTTTCAACTTAGTTTTGCAATTTTCTGAGTTGATTCGTTATTTAATTGACTTGCTTTGATCAACCAATCGACATCAATTATTATAATAAATCCTTTTACTGAAGGCTTTTGTCAAGTCTTTTTAATTATTCTATTTGTTAAGCCTATGCTTGATTTTGATTTTTGAAGCCTTCAATGTCCTTTTTATCATTTTTGAGTGTGTTCATTTGCTTTTGGTCTTTTGGTTTTGCTCAACCATGGCTTTTGGTTTTCCCTTTGATTTAGTATTCTTAGGGCATAATCGGGCTTGTCAATCAAAAGATATGACCATTTTAGTGCCCAAAATGTGGACTCTCTAGATGCAATTGCATAATTTAAAGTTTCATGTTATATTTTAATGTTGACATTCACTTTTTGAAAAATATAACATAAATTGACTTTATGTTATGTTTTAAAGTTACTTTATCACTTAAGTGACTATAGAGCACTTTATGTTATTTTTTCATGTTGAGTTGTTTTTTAAATTTTTCACATAAGTGACTTTATTAACTATATAGTTTCTTTATGTTTTAATTCAAACATTTAAGTTAATATTACTTTTTGAATAATATTTGCACATAATATATTAAACTATGTAGTGTAAATATTATTTTGACCCAATTAACTGAATCTACTGGATCAACTACTAGTAAATACGTTAGCTATGCCTATGCTGTTGGTGGTGCTGGCTCAGCTCATGACTTAGATGCTTCCATTGTTGATGCTGGTGCTAGATGTACTGGGTATGCTTCTGCCCTTACCCATAGCCCTCCCCAAACAAATGTTCTATATTGCCCCAAACAGACCACCTATATTGCCCCCAAACAGACCTATATTGATTACTTAAGTTGTGCAAATACATGTATTTCAATTGATAAGTAGGAGATAATTTCCACAGCAAGTCAAATTGTGATATTGCTATCATGATTTAACTATGTGATTTTGAGTCAAACTCACAATCACACAACTAAATCCTGATAGCAATATCACAACATGTATTTCAACCCATTTATATGTAAATGTTTCTAGAGAATGCGATTTTGTACTAGAGAGGGATTTTGAAATACTTAAAAAATGTAATTGCATATATTTTAAAACATACATTGGGTTCCCAAGAGTGTGATTTGCATCTAAAAGCTTCAAAACATGAAAATGCCTTATTTTAAAAAGATGCAGAGAGCCTTGGAGAGTGCGATTTTGCACTGCTTGCATTGTTTTGACAATTTTCAAACATGCAAATACACTCCAAGAGTGCAATTTGCATCTTGACTCCAAAAGCATATATTTTAAAACATGCAAATGCACTCCAAGAGTGCGATTTGCATAAGAGATCAAGTCTTGTGTATTTTATAACATGTAATGCCTTCCCAAGAGTGTGTTTGGGCTTTCCATCATATGCAAATGCATCTTAAGACCACGATTTTGCAAAAGAGGGCAAAATCGTCCATGTTCATGCATATCAAGGGCACGTTTTTGGTGATAAACTCCAGATTTCTTCATTTTAATTCATGAAATCAATCCATATGAAGGCTTTTTTGTATTTCAATCTGTCTTCATGCATTTGGTGATAGTATTTCATGCAAACAATGTTACTTTTCATTGTTATTGAGACCACGTTTTACCCAAACAACACCCAAATTTGGAGTATGGAGGTCATTTTTTAAGCCAAAGAGGATTCGTTTTGACCTTTGGATGTATGATCTTACATTTGGTTGTTACTTTTTTTCTATCCAATGCCAAAAATGATTCATTTCATTGCATTTTGAGATCACATTTTTGGTAAAACATGCCAAAATACATGGTATTTGCAAAACGTCTTGCATATTGGTGATTAAAGAGCACGGTTTTGGCATCCATATCCAAAAATGCCTCATTTATTGCCCATTAAAAGCCACCATTTGCAAGTGTTGAAGAGGTCAAGATTGTTGGTTGTAGATTTGGAATTGGAGGAGAACCATTCTTCAAACCTATCAAACCTCCACATTTGGTTGTTTGATCACCAAGTAAGTTGAAGTTTTCAATCCCTTGCTATTTCTTTGCATCTTTTCATTCATCCTTGTACATTTGTCCAAAGATGTGCCATGTAAAGTGCATTTTTTCCTTAAAATAAGACAAGAACTTCCATTTTTGAGTGTTTGGAATTTCCCCAAATTCCAAATTCGAATTTGCACAAGAGAGCAACTTATTTTTTGAAATGTTTGAGTCAAAGACAAAAGGTATGTTTTTGTTTTGTGTTTAGTTTCGTTGGTTGGTTGCTTTCTATTTTGTATTCCTTCTTTGAAAGAAGTTGCATGTTCTTGCCAAGAATGTGAGATCATTTCAATTCATTACACTTTCCATCTTTTCATGTAAGTGCATCACTTCACTCCATATTCACCAACACATGCTAAGCACATTACATTTCACTCTCCAGATGCGTTTACATGTAATCTCGTTCTCCATCCACATTTATATGAAATTTCATCCTTCATTCCCACTTACATGAGTTTCCATCCTCCAAACCTAATTGCATGTTTGCATCAAAAACAACTATTACATGTAAATCACTTTACATGTAATTACATTCGGAGAACCCAATTATGGTTAAAGGTCTCTCTTTAAAAGCCAAAAGTTATCATTTGCACTTATTCCCATGTACCTAGCCTACATTTCCCAAAGCATTTACATAAGAACCCGTCCTTTACCCACATGCATTCCATCTCCAGAATCTCATTTCAGCCCTCTGCATATGCTTATTATTTCCATTCAGATCTATTGCATAAGATCTTTGAGTATTTAATCAATACTCCGAGCATATTGTCCTTCATAGATCCGTTGTTGCCAATCAAGAATCAACATCTTTATGGAATTAAAATCCTCTAATAATGTGTTCACATTTTGGAATTTTCATGTTGTAGCACAAGACATGCCCTCATCCACAAAGTCCAAAGGAAAGATAAAGTATTAGTATGATGGAGAGTTGGCTCATGCATCTCTGATGTAAGAGTATCTGAGGTCTTTTCTATTTACCCTGGTAGTCTGATGTAGGAGCATCCTGGCCATTGCGTTATCTCGTTGATTCTGTTGGTTCCTGCCGATTTATAGCAATTGCCGAGTGCCAGTAAATTTTCAATCACTGCCGAGTTGAAGTTATCCCACGTCATGTTAACACTTAGGTTAGTGTGTTATCCCATTTATTCTCCAGTATCGACCGAACGATCCTTCAAGTGTTGAGTTGGTCGGTTGCAGTGTTTACCGAGCTGCAATGTGTGCCGAGTGTTCCTTCATGTGTCAAGTGATCCTTCATGTGCCGAGTGTTTCTGTTGGTGCCGAGTTTTCTTGTATGTGCCGAGCACCAATATTAGTTTTCTGTGTCTGTTTCTAGTTTGGGCCGACTTGGCGCGTATTTAATATTTGTTGAGAGCCAACTTGTGGCTTGGTTATGCATTTAATGTAAGGGTTTATTTATTTAGTAATTTGTAATAGGCCAACTTATGGTCATGCAAGTATTTAAAGGGGTCTTGGGTAGAGTCTTAGGCAATATTATTTGATGATGAATTATTATTCAAGCATGGAGATGTAGAATTTGGAAGTGTGGAGTCTTAGCCTGGAGGAGTTTGAAGATAGAAGTTCGTATTTGAGTCTGGAGATTTGTTCTTCTTTGAAAGATGTATTCTTCTTTGTAATGGCTGTAACCCAGAAGGCTATATAGCCGGTCATGTTGGATGTATACTTCTTGATTCGAATATATGAAATATTGTCTCTCTGGATCTGAATCTCACTCCTCTGGTTCATTTTCCGCTGTGTGTTTGTTTGCTGGTTTCTGGATCACCTTATATTGGAGTACATCCAAATTAGCACTGCATCAGGTGGTATCAGAGCTCAATTGTTCCTAAGTGTGCAAGCAGATCGCCAAAGTGTGAGGTAGTTTGTACCAGGAACTTGGTTGGGCGGAAGTTTATCAGAGAAGGGTTTTGGATTTCAGAAGTCCTAGCTAGTTGGTGATTTGGTGTAGGGTTGCAAAGCTGCGGATTTGGCCTACACTTGCAGTGGACTTGCCATTCGATTGTTGTTTGTATGTGTAAAGATGGTTCGTGGGAGGAGAGATGGGGATCTAGAATTATTCGACATGTTGAGGAAACTTGCAACCGGAGTAGAAGCTATTGAGTTAGTGCAAGATCATGGAAGACATCTTGATGATGTTAAGAGCAATGAGTATGATTCTTTTTGGGATGATTTACATGAAAGGATTGATGATCTGGAAAAGTTTGATTTGAGTTGGCATCTGAGGATTAGAAAGAAGAGTTTTTGGCCGACTAAAGAGATTATGAAGAGAAGAAGATAGATCATGGAAGTGCATGATGAGTTTACTGAAATGGATGAAGTATCTTTTGGTTTTCATGAGCAGATGGATAGATCTGACATGGAAATTGTAGAGCATCTTGTTGTGCGCAATGAGATTGCTGAAGAAGAGAGTTTCACTTATGTTGGTAAGGAATTGGATGTTGTTATTCAAGATGATGTTAATGTTGAAATGGATGTGATGGAGGACTTATCTGTTGTTGATGTTGCTGATTTGGAATTATATGTTCATCCTATTGATCTGGATATTGCTCGTGGTAAGAAGATGGATTTACTTGCTGGTAATGCGGTTGATGGTTTTTGAGATGTTATTGATGTAGATTTACATAATGTTGTTGTTGCTGATATGGATCTAAACTTATATGTTGCTACTAAGATGCTGAAGGATATGGAAGTTACTACCAATGTGGATTTTCATGAAGTTGCTGATCTATATGTTGCTGGAGGAATGAATATACATGTTGTTTCTGTTATGGACTTGTATGTTGCTGCTATTATGGATCTAAGTTCATATATTGCTGCTGATCAGGTTTGTGATTTGGATGTTGTTGCTGATCTGGTTGTCATGTATGAGAATGATGTTATGGATGATGGTGATGATAAGTTGCAAATGGAGCATTGTGATTTTAAGTTGAGGGAGCATGTTGATTGGTTGGATGAGATTCTGATTTTTGAATGGATGAAGTATAGATGGTTGATTTTCAGATTTGATCTTTTATCTTTGATGGAGTGGAAACCTTTTGTGAAGATGAAGCTGAGTGCAAAATTTTCTTTTGGAAGCAAAATGTGGGACACATTTTTCTATTTACCTGGGGAGTTTGATGCAGTAGCATTTGAGGTCTTTTCTATTTACCTCGGTAGTCTGATGCAGGAGCATCCTGGCCGTTGCATTATCTCGCTGATTCTGTTGGTTGCTGCAAAGTTACAACAATTGCTCAGTTGAAGTTATCCCATGTCATGTTAAAACTTAGGTTAGTGTGTTATCCCATTTATTCTGCTAGTATCAATCGAATGATCCTTCAAGTGTCGAGTTGGTCGGTTGTAGTGTTTGCCGAATTGCAGTGTTTGTCGAGTTGCAATGTTTGCCGAGTTGCAATGTGTGTTGAGTGTTCCTTCATGTGTTGAGTGATCCTTCTTGTGCCGAGTGTTCCTGTTGGTGCCAAGTTTTCCTGTATGTGCTAAGCGCCAGTATTAGTTTTTTGTGTCTGTTTCAGTTTGGGCCAACTTGCACATATTTAATTTCGTGATGGGTATTTAGTATTTGTTGAGAGCTGACTTGTGGCTTGGTTTTGCATTTAATGTAAGGGTTTATTTATTTAGTAATTTGTAATAGGTCGACTTGTGACCATGGAAGTATTTAAGGGGGTATTGGGTAGAGTCTTAGGCATTATTATTCGATGATGTATTATTATTCAAGCATGGAGATGTAGAATTTGGAAATGTGGAGTCTTAGCTTGGAATAGTTTGGAGATAGAAGTTCGTATTTGAGTCTGGAGATCTATTCTTCTTTGAAAGATGTATTCTTCTTTGTAATGGTCGTAACCCGGAAGGCCGTACAGCTGGGCATGTTGGATGTAAACTTCTTGATTTGAATATATGAAATATTGTCTCTCTGGATCTGAATCTCGCTCCTCTCGTTCATTTTCTATTGTGTTTGTTTGCTGGCTTTTGGATCACCTCATATTGGGGTACATCCGGATTAGCGCTGCATCAATCTCCATCTCATGACTCATCTCCTCTAGATCATGTTTCTGACACAAAGATTGGGCATATTGATATGGCTGATTTCTTATGAAGGGTTGAAGCTCCTTCAAATCAAGAAATGAAACACATCAAGAAAAGTAACATTCATTCGGTGTCTACTTTCCCTATGTCTGCCTTGGAACCAAAATTCATCTTGGGATGTGTACGACATTTCAGTCCAAAGACCAAAACAATCAAGAATCCCAATGGTAAGGTCATCATTAGCCTTGATCCAGAGGTTATTTAACAGATCTTTAAAGTTCCTCAAAGTGCAAAGTGTGTGGATCTATCAAAAGAGATGTCTCTGGAGATATGGAACGATAAAAAGTTAGATTATCAAAGGTATATAAATGCATATAGGTTAGAGGTCAAAAAGAACAATTTCTCAAGATGGCCCAAAACCATTCACAGATCTAGCTTAAAGTCAGAGTGTAAAGACTTGATTACTCTCCTTAACAGGATATGTGGTCTCAAAGAATCTAGCGACTTTGAACCATGGATGTACAAGTTTATCTTTCAAATTTTTTACAATGAAAAACCTATCTTTTGGGGAGAGCTTATTAGTACTGCACTATGTCAACAGTTGCTCAATGTGGGAATGTCAACACCATTTCACATGAATTCATATTTGGTCTACATTATTGCATCCATGGGATCTTTCTTAAGGCTTTCAACCAAAGGAGATTGACTTCAAGTTCCTGTTTAGGACTACTATGATCAAATCACCTTGGCGCATAGCAAAGATCACTATAGGAGAGTTCGAGATGCATTTTTGGACATTTCCAGTGTTTTTTTGATAAACAACTGGTAACCAAAAGAGTGTCCAATGAAGCTTGGGACAAGGTAAATCAATATGGTTGCATCTTTCTACAATTTCCAACTTTCACATATTTGAGAGTTGGGTATTTCAATAGGGAGCCATATACCTTAGCAAGGTATGCCACCGACAAAATCATACTGATGGAGCTGGCAGGACAACTCATAGAAGTGCAGTCGTACCAAAATACTCAACATAGGCTAGGATTTGGTATCACTATAGCCAAGCCCTTGGTGATTGCTCAGTATATAATCAATTCAGTCTACAAGCCGAAAAATATGGAGGTAGAGCTTTATCTTATCACATTGAATAAGTTCAAAGCTAGGTATGATTTTGATTACAGAGGAATGCACTCAATGATCAAAAGAGCATTCATCCATGTTCATCGCATAGAGGACATATGGATTGATTTACGCATGGAGTTGGCTATCATGAAAATGGATTACTATAGGCTCACATTGTAGCAGATCATTGATCTTAACAGGCTTGAAATTCTGCCTAATCTTCAAATTGAAGATGATGGCAACATTCTTGATCCTGAATACCATCAGGTTGGTTTTGACAAGCAATACCCTTTTGCCATACATTGGCAGCAAAAAGGTGTTTCTATTTTTGATGGATTCCAATCTATCTTGACAACTACCAACAAATGGTTAAAGATCAAAGGTCTCAAGAGGGTGCATCCCAAGCTCGGGGTAGATTGTGGTCGTTTTGGATTAGTTGGAAGCACATCTCATGTGGAAATTTCAAATAAAGATGGTACATCTTCCTCCTTTCTAGCTACATCTCTCAAGTTCAAGTTGAATGGTAGAAAGGTGTTTAAATCATCTCAAGCACTTGTGCAAGCTCAAGAATTTGAGGAGGAATCTGAGGAAGAACTTGATGAGGAGAATAAAGAGGAAGGAGAGGTTATGATCATTTCGCCTCTGCGACCGACAAACAATCAAGGTCCATTCATTCAAGAAACACCTTTTTTGGGTGTTATAGATGACAATGTGGATTCATTCTCTACTGTTTTCACACCTTCCATCCCTGCCTCGGAAGTAAACAATGTGAGGATTTGGGAAATGTGTTTGAAGATTTTTCAACTCTCAAAGAAGGTCAAGTTTCCTAGCTTGATACTTCATTGACTGGTTTCAAATTGTTCATGACATAATCTTCTCACCAGGCACCCATGAATTCAGTTGTGCAAATTGAAGCATGTTTGGTCACAACGGAAATACAATCAGGATCAATGTCTATGGTTGCCACTATCCCTATTTCATTAGATGAAGGTTTTAGTTTGCCTGCATGGTTGGGAAAAATCACTATGAAAAGAATGAAGCTTGTGTTACCACTAGATAATCTTCCTATCAAGAAAACTACATCTAAATCTTTGAAAGACAAGATTGTTTCAAGAATTGTAGTGGATTCTGAAAAGACTAAATCTGTAGAGGTTGTTGAACCATTGGTGGACAAACCGGTTGAACAACTTAACCGTTCAAATCGTAAGTTCATCAAAATTGAACTTGGTAAGCAATCACGGTTGAGTTATCTATAGGATGCTTAAGATGCACTTGCTAATGTATCGAACAACAATCATGAGTTATAGGAGAGGAATAAGCTCAAGTAGGTTGTTGATTGCCTAAATGAGGTCATTCAACATTAGTCTTCACAACATGCAGTCACTACATCTCAGACACCTTAGGTGAAATAGCTAATGTAAGCAGCAAAGACTTGGTTTGGAGAAATTGTCTCTGAAGGAGTTCAGGCCATCAAAGATGCGGTCAAAATTCTTGAACGTATCTGTGTGGTATTGAAGAGATGTTGCATGACCTGATTGCATCTTTGAATCAAGAAGTTGACACGTTGAAATAAATTCTATGTGATTGGGATGTAATTGCCAATTCTGGTTTGGATGGCATGATTGCATGTCAAGTTGTTCCATCTTGTGAAATGTTCTACAGATGCCAAGGACTCATGGATTACAAGGAAGAGACGCTAAGGAAACTTATAACAAAGTTGCAAGCAACCTTAGAAGACTGTCAATAAATTGAAACAAAGACCATGTGTAATCTAAAACAAATGGGATGTCAATTTTTCATTGAATATTACAACTTGGTGACAATGGAGGAGATGACTTCTACATATAAAATCAGAGTTAATGCTGATTTAGATTCTAAAGAGTTTGGATCAAACACAATGAATAGGTTTGCTTTGTACAAATTATTAGCCAAGCACCTACAAGATTCTCTCACGGCAAATCGCAAAGTTGTAAGATCAGCATATGCCAATACAGTTAGAATAGAAGCTATATCACAGACAATGGAAATATCAGATCTTCCTACTGTGCGTGATGTCTTCATCAAGTTCAAGGAACTTAAGAACAATCCTTAGGATTGTTTCATCCTTTTCCGTTCTCTGCTTTCTTTCCTTTCTCATGTTTGTAGATTGGAGAGGATGCATTGCATGAAATTGTGTAATTATATGTTCTTATGACAAGTAATCCAATAATTTTAGAAAAGGTCAAAGTTGGTTGAGTTGCTCCCACTTATTCCTCCATTTTTTTCTCAACTCCTTTGCCTATATAAAGGAGTGTTCTCTCATTGTAAAAATCATCTTTTATTGTATGCAAGAAAACTCTTGAGAAATTTTGCAAGCATAACTTTGATTGGGTAGTACTATTTTGATTGAAAGAAAAGTGAATACAAAGAAACAATTGGCGCTGAATTTTGATCGAGTGCAATTATGATTAATGCAAGTTGGAAGCTTTGACTGTGATTTGCATTTGTTATCTTTGATTCATGTGTTTTTGTGTCTTTAGTAATTGAGCATAAAGAATTAAGAAGCAAGTGGAGCCGAAGCTTTGACTGGGAACGATTGTGATGATACATAGATTAGGAACTTTGACTGTAGCTTGTGTCACCTTCTTAATTCACAAAAATAGTTAGAATTCTTTACTTCTAGAAGTCTTTGTGCCCCAATAGTAAAGGTTATTTTTATAGCATAGATTAAGACCAGACTTAGAATCAAATTGGTACGCTTTCAGCTAGTCTTTGAGTTAGTGTTGATTTATCGCTATCACCGTTTACAACTTTAGATGGAAGTGTAGTTAGAGGTTTCATCTTGCCCATTACTCGCTCCACAGGTAAGTGGATTCTTTTTTAAAAGTTAAGAGAAAAGAATATTGGTAATACCTTTTTCAGAATCTCTCAATTTCTTGCTTACCTTGAGTTGATCCAAAGAATGATGAGAAGTTGGGGAGCCTTCCCTTTAAGGTAGGAGAGACTCTCTCACACGCTGTGGCTGGTCTACCTATTTTGTGACTAAATTTAATCCAAACTGTCGGTTGCAAAATATCCACCCAACAGTAACAATGAACCTTCTGATAATAAAAATATTAGATGTCAAATATGAAAACATCAAAAACAACTCCGCCCAAAGTACAATCATTATTAGTTTGAGCAAGTGGAAGATTGAGTCAGCAAAGAATGATGAAGAGATAACATGCACAATATATGAAGAAACACCACACACTGAGACAAAATAGTATACGCTAAGGAATATATGAACTGAAGGAGATAATAGAGCTTGCCAAACACCTAGATGGACCAAGACATATTGAGGATGCCATACAAAATAATAAAAGATATAAAGTCCACAGCGACAATAAATAAAAGATTGCGAGAAAAGGTTTACTCTACAATAACATTTTTATACATAAATGAATAACTTCTGGAAAAGAAACTTAATGAAGAAGAGCTGAACACATAAGCAAATCCCAGCTAAGAGGAAATAAAAACTCTTGCACATGAAACAAAGACTTCTTTATTGTTGATATTTAACTTGGCTCTGATACCACGTTTATGATTTTCCTCGAAATAATGATAAACAATAACAAAGAAGAAAAGAACAATTTCAAAAGTCACGAGACATTTATCTTAGGAAAACCTTTTCACTTGAAGGGAAAAATGGGAATATTATCAGTCTTATAGTCAAACTATTAAATTAAGGATTATGAAGGACGAATTTTACTGACAGAATCGTGAATAGTCTTGTAGGGAACTTTACAAAGTGTTGAAGAAATATTGTAGTGTTGAAGAAATATTGTAGTATTGAAGTTTTGATTTGGGAGTCTATATTATAATAGACTGATCTGCTACTACCAATATGAGGATACAAAAATATTTATTTCATTCCGATGTTTATTCTCCTATAGTCGGTCAGTATGTATATCATATCTATAGGGCATAACATGAATAGACATGACCTTTTGCTAAAGAGTCTCTTTGAAAAGACACGATGACTAAATCCTTAACTAACCAAGAGGCCTGATTATGATCAGATGTAGTTATTAAGAGAATTAGTAAACCCTTGAGACAATCGGGCATGTAAATATGCATCACATATAGCCCTGCCAATCTATAGATGGGATCATTTACTTGATCCACTTGATTAGGAACATGCAATCTGAATTTAGGAGAAAACATAATCACATATACATACTTGTTTGATCAGATTTGGGTGTAAAAAAGGTGTCACTGATATTTCCTTGGGATCTGACTGACGCTACTACTCTCAACACTCCCTCTTAGCTAACAATGATACCAAGTATGAATAGATTTAGATATCACCTAGCACATGATATCAAGGAGTATGCAAAATATCAAGTCAACATGATATTTATATCCTAGTTATGGTATGTGCACTGACATCAAGTTGCATGATGTCTACCATAACATGTCATGGGATGTCCACAGTGATTCCGTCACATACTGTCCACCATGATTATCTCATTAAGAGATCATATTGACTCACAACATATATCAAATCAACATGATATTGATCAACAAGTCCTAGAGATTTTAACTATCAAGACATTTCTATGAATATCAAGTCAGCATGATATTTGTCATGATAGTAAACATCGTAAAGTCGTCACCTTACAATCTTGAATACAAGTGTACATTATTTGAAAGATCGTCACCTTTCACTGATATACACAAGAGGCCCATAAAGTCATAGAGCCACACATATGACAAAAGAGTTTACACATTAAACATCTTTGTTATATTAGTACAAATAAAATAATTTTGAGACTTAGTCCTACTTACATTTCAACCATACCAAGTTTCTTTTTGAATTGTTCCACTTTTACTCTGGAGAGGGAATAGGTGAGAAAGTTTGTTGTTTGATTGCTTGTACTAACATACTTGGACTAGATTGCATTCCTTTCAACCATATCTCTCACATAGTGATAAGGAATCTCTATATGCTTGGACCGATCATGGAATACAAGATTCACAGAAAGCTTGATAGAACTTTGATTGTCACAGTAGATAGTGGTATGCTTCAAGGGTTCACTAATAGCCCCACAATTAACTTTTTGAGCCAAACTGCTTCTCTAGCCCCCATGGAGGCTGCAATGTATTTTGCTTCTGTAGAGCTCTATGCTACTAAAAATTGATTCCTATTAATCGAGGAGATCGTGGCTGACCCCAACTTGAAACATCATCCAGATGTGCTCTTTCAGTTAGTCACACTTTTGGCCCAATTTGAGTTGGTGTATCCATGCAAGTCTATATCAACATTTTTATATTTGAGTCAATAACCAATAGTACCTTGTAGGTACCTCAATATATGTTTAGTAACAACAAGATGTATCTCTCATTGTTACACATAAACTGACTCAAGGCTTTTGCTGCATAGAAAATGTCAGGACGTGTGTTAACCAAATACATTAGTGATTCGATAATCTGTCTATAAAGAGTAGGATCTGCAACTGTAGATTTTGCTGCCTCTTTTGACTTATGTAAATTAGTTTCTATGGGTGTGGACATAGGCCTACAATTTAGCATTCCAAATCTCTTCAAAATATCAACAGTGTATTTTCCTTGGTTTAGTAGAATCACATCAAATTTCTGCTAGACTTCTAGTCCTAGAAAGTAGTGTAAAATACCCAAGTCTTTCATATCAAATTCTAATGTCAGATCTTTCTTGCATTGAACAATGAGATGATCTTCCCCTGTGTAATGTCCTCTTTTTCTAGGACATTATATTTCAGTGTTGCCGGCTCACTTCGCCTAGGTTTCGGGGCGAGAAGGTTCTTTATGGGGTTTAGTTCGAGATTTGGCCTAGAAATTTCCAGTTTCGGACCTATCGAAGCAGTTATGGCAGGCTGTCTGGATGCTTACTATTTTTAGTTAGTAAACAGAGCTTAGTATCTGTGATATCTCAGTGTTGGGTTGGAAGCATCTTGCCGAGAGCTTTCCAACGAGCTTTTGCACGTGCTTCTCTGAGTTCTTTTGGTCAGTTATTTTAATGCCTAACAATTATATGGTTTACTAGCTAAGTGACTCTAAAAGTTCATTTAACTTGTCACTTTATTTAAAAAGTACTATGTTCATTTAAGTGACTAAAGGACAAAAAAGGTGTTTTATCCCACATTACTTAAAGATGCGTGCATCACATTGGGAAAAGTGATAAAGGTACAACCGACTCTACATGGGAGGATATGAAGAATATAATATTCAAAACAAATATTAAATCTGGGAGCTGGAAACAGTTGCTGGTTATTTCTTTTAGGACACAAACCCTTGAAGAAGTATTTGAAGGTTGGACGTAAATCTAGCCTTCTTATAGGTTAATCTACATTTCCATTCTGACTGTTATTTTTGTTTATAAGATTGGTTTTTCTGGATTGTTGCGTGTTATTGTATTGCTGATGTATAATATAGTGACGTCGTTTGGCAACAATTTGTATTCATTTCTGGTTTAAATATGTACTTCTTGATTATTGGAGGAATAAACAAGCTTTTTCTGGGTTTTCTCGTATGCACATTTGTTGGTTATAAAGTGGATTTATGTTTTGGAATTTATATTGAATATTGGTTTTCCGTTAGGATTTAAATTTGCATTTGTTATCATGGGTTTTTTGGTAAAATATCCGAAGGGGGATATTACACCCTGTAATTAGTTGGTCATGAACATATACGACTAATAACAACATATCACCTTTAATAATTTTAAAAGAGATTTGGACCATTCTTTGAGAAACCTAGTCCAATAAGATAGCTATCAATTCTCTCGTACTAGGCTCAGGGAACCTATTTGACTCCATACAAGGCTTTCTTTAGCTTGCATACATGGAACGTTGCATTATGAATCACAAAACCGTCAAGTTGTTCTAGGTCAACTTCCTCTTCTATAATCCCTTTTAGAAATGCAGTTTTTACATCCATCTAGTGTATCTTCCAGCGCTTAGCTACAACAATGACTATAACTGCTCTAACATAAGTATATTTGGCAATTGGTGCAAATGTCTCCTCATACAATTCCCTCATTTTGTGAGAAACCTCTTGCAACAAAACGTTCCTTATGTTTCTTTATATTGTCGTCTACAACATGTTTAATTTTGAAGAGCCTTTTAGAGGAGACAATAGATTTTCCTTTAGGTCTAGGTACTATATCCCACACATCATTTTTTAGAATGGACTGATACTCTTTTGTCATGGCATCTTTCCATACTTGGTGCTTAAGAGCTTCAGTAACACTAGTAGGTTCTAAATTTATAATCTCGTTCATTAGTGTTGAAGAGCACATGATTATACTAAGAGGGGGGTAAATCTGTATAATAAGAAATTCACCGATTTAAAACTTTTATGTAAACAGTGAACTTCAAATGCTGAAATGAACAATTATGCACATGAACACATTAACACAATGATTTGTATGGAAACCCAAAGCAAGAGAAAACCACGGAAAATAAATGCTTTTTATATAAACTTGATCTTTTATAATATTTTGTAGGCTACAACCTACTAGAGGGTCGAACCCCTATGTTTATGAGCACCGACTCACTAGAAGCTCCAACTCCCACACTTTGCATGCATTGACCTACCAGAAGCACCAACCCCCACTGCTATCTTTGTGAGCACCAACCCACTGCACACAAACTTCCTTTCCACCTTGGCAATGTTGCTTACTCAATTGATGATAGATATTTGAAACACTTTTTATATCTTTCTTTCACATATATATCTTCACAAATGCTCTTATTTTATATCTTTTATATTTGTTCTATGTCCTTTCCTTTTAATATATATGTGTGTGTGTGTGTGTGTGTGTGTGTGTGTGTGTGTTATTTCAATCTGCCACATATATTATTCTTTATACTTAACCCCTCATTCTTTTATTACTTTATTTCACACACTTATGTATCAGATTTGAATCTGAATATATATATTTTCCTTTTTATTCCTTTATACTTCTCCTACGTCTGACTTACTTCAGACACTTCACTCTTCAACTTCTCGTTTTTTAAAACAAAGGTATAGAATTCTCTTTTATATCTCCCATATAGCCTTGCATAAAAATTTGTGACCTTTCAAGAAAGAATATTTTCTTTTAATCACACCTGTTGCCAATGAAGTAGTTTACTCTCTACATTTTTGATCAATACTGATTTTATTTTAATAGCCCGAGCCAGTCATAACTTTTTATTAATCTCCTTTCCCTTTTCCGTGACCTTGGTATAACTTGGTATGAAGGCAATATTTTAAATGCTTATCTCCTTATTTTATCAGGCCTTTTTAATAATATATCGAGCTGCATATTTCCATTCTGCATGGACATAATATCGTTTGACTAATATATATATTTCTCTATATTTGTTTCTTACTCGAACAAATGTACAGGCTTTCTCTGAATATTTAATCATTTCACACTTCACATATGCCTGTATCTATTACTGCTACACATATCATACTTGTATTATGTTTGACCCTACCATTCCCCGTAACATTTCTGGCTTCATAGAACTCATTACTGCTTTGGTAAAACAAATAATTATTTTTCTTCAGAGATGATCACTGCCTAGTATGGTCTTCTTATTACAGTCCCTCTTGTATATTTTATCAGACCTTCCTATTAAACACTTATGTCTTGGAACATAATCGCTGCTATGATTCAGTTGCAAACATTTCTTATTTTCCAAAACTGATGGCACTTTTACAAAGATGCAATGAATCGCTGCATTAGAATCTTCTTTTATCGTAAACTTATTTTCATTGTGTACATTCTCAATTTTTCTATTTCTCAATTTTTTAATTTCTTATCCCAATTTGGTACATTCCTCTTCTTTTGCATTTAGACTATTTTTCATATCATTTTCAACTTTTTTGGATTTTTCTAGTTGTCTTTAGTTCTTTAATTTGCATCTTGTAATTAGTAACTTTCTCTTTCAGTTTCTTATTTTGTTTGTATGCATAGTGCAACTCTTCCATGACATCGACATCTTCTTCCTCACTAGACAACTCGTCAATCTCTTCTTCACTACATGCCTCATCAACTTCTTCATCTTCCATATGTATTCCTCATCTTTCCTAAAGTCATCGCCTTTTCTATTGTTCATATTCTATCTTCTATTGTAACTAGTTCACTATCATTGAATTGGAATATAGACCTCATATATTCCTTCTTGATTGCTTTCTTCACTTAAATCATGATATTCTACTTCATAACCCTTTGAGATCAATGAAAATATCTCCATCAAGTGCCACGTAGCTTGATAATATATTAGGTCTCTTACTATCTCTAGAAGTTCCTTTAGGTGCAGCAAAGTTTTGTGCTTCCTCAACAACCTTTCTAGCCCAAAGTGGTTGTTTCCTTTTGTTAACATTATGATTATGATTTTACTCCCTTTGAATTTCAGGATAAGTATGGTTTTCACTAGGGTTTTCTTCTGGTTGCTCCCTATGCTGCTCAGAAGTAGGTTCTTCGTCCATGTTCTTAGGCGAGTCCTGAATTTCTAACTAATCTAAGCTCTTTGACCTTTTGAAAGCAATGTCTTCCTCGAAGCTGACATCTCTGCTCAACTCTACTTGGCCTTGATCAGGTAGGTATATCCTTAGCCTTAAGAAGTTTCATTGTAACCTACAAAAACCCCTTTTCTCCTAAAAGGTTCTTATTTTGTCCTTTTCTCTTTAGGTACATGTATGTATAAAGGACACCCAAATATCCTAAGATGGCTTATATCAAGTTTTATCTTGGTAAAGCTTCTTTTGGTGTTTTATTATCAAGATGTGAGTGAGGACATCTATTCTGTATGTAGACAGTTGTTCTTGAAGCTTCTTCCCAGAATGAAGTATCAAGATATTGGTCATACATCATTGACTTTGCAGCTTCCACAATGGTTCTGTTTTTCCTCTCAGCGCCCCCATTTTGTTGAGGATTATAGGGTACAGTGAACTCCCTCTTAATCCTAATAGTAATACAACTCCCGAGGGCACCATTTCCAATTCATCCACAGGAGTCAATCATAGTGTAGCCTCTAGAAATAGGCCAATGGTCTGGTGGGGCATGTAAAAGATGCAATGCTGGGTGGTTATGAATTCATACATCCTATCTGCTAGCACAGACACCTAGTCATATACAACTCCATTCATGAGGCCATTCATATGAACTATCTACAGTAAAGCAATATTTGAGGCCTTGCTTGCTCCTGTGGGTCTACTTTTGATTACATCAAGTATGCATCACCATAGGTCCTCTGCAACAAATTTCGTTTGGTTGCCCTTCCCTTGGTTTCCTTCACTATGTACTCTAATTCCGATGGGGTGAGGTGGCGAGAAATATGCTTCATCCAAAACTCATGTTCTTGTGTCATTTGGTTTCCTTCACTATGTACTCTAATTCCGATGGGGTGAGGTGGCAAGAAATATACTTGATCCAAAACTCATGTTCTTGTGTCATTTTCTATGTCTTTATCTCAACTTTGTGCCCATCCTTCCTTGGTATGCCAAAGACCCATGTGAAGTCGGCAGTTGTGAATGAAATAGTTACCACATGCTTCCGATACTTGAATGTGCTCTTCCTTGTCCGCTTATCAAGTGTATTAACCATTACCCATAGAGTAGTCTCAAATTTCTAGATAGGAAATAGAGGCATTTGAATCGCCCAATAAACTCTAGCATTTCATAGGATTTTTTTCACGTCATCTGTCTCAGTGGTTTCTTGCCAGCACTTTCGGGATTCTAGTCTGTTAAGTCCTTCAAATGTAACGGTCTAATATGTAATATGCTCCTTTTGGAAGCCTTCTAAACCTCAGGTTGTATCTTCTTTTTGTAACTTGTGGTTGCCTTCATCTGTTCTCAATGCGAACTCTTGAAGGTAAAAAAAATTTCCTTCTTTTCCATACCTGAACTCCTTGCCTATAGTTGAGCTTTCTAATTTCTTTTACCTGGTGAATGCATTTTGGTTTCCCTCTTGCAAATTGAAAAACCGTTGTTCTCTTTTCTTTGTAAACTAAAAACTGTTAGGGCTTAAGATGAAATGTACAGCTTCTTTAGTCACTAGCCTTCTTCAACTTCTTGAACTGTATGGCTTCTTTGGTCAAGGCATGAGCTAGCTTCATCACCTCGTATATCTCTACTTCGACTCACCATAGGGGCTTTGAAATATTTTCCATTTACTCTATTCAGTCCTTTGTGTTTTGAATCCTCAAATCTATGGGTTTTGGTGAATTCAATGCTTAGTCTGTGTGGCTAGTATATGAACTTTTGTACGGTAGCGATGTTATCACTCCGCTCATTTCTTCCTTATAACTCCGCCAATTTTCTTAAACGGCCCATACGGTATCAGGTTTATAGAGACATTGTATTGTGTTTGGGCTTTCCCCGCGATGAGTCACTATTCATTGTATGGTATATATATATTTTATCCTACCTTGTTGAATGGTGTAATTGCTTCATCCTCCTAGTGCTTTCCTAACTATCGTACAATGAGTTTGCTTTTATAAATTTGCTTCCCCATACGTAAGACTGTACAATGGTTTGTAGATTTTTCCTAAGTCACCATTAGTAGCATGCCACCGTCTAATGACTTTCCACTGTCCGATGACTTGCCACCGTTCGGTGACAATCACTGTTCGATGACGACAATTCTCTCTTTGTTTTTCCTCTCTTTTTTTTCGTTTCTTTTTAATTACTTTTTGCCTAAGTCTAATTTGTTTCTTCACCTATCTGGGTGTGGGTCATTCCTTCTCGAACCCTCATGCCTCTGATGGTAAATTTTTACCTTCAAACCATTTATGGCATCAGGGATTTTCTCTGTGGTGAACTGTCCATAATTTCACCGCTCTATTGGTTCTACCCTCTCGAACCTAATAGGGACCTAGCCACTTTACTTGAATTTTCCGGGCTTGATTTCATTCCTTCCATTAAATTTCAATACTAATTGGCCCTGTGTAAACCTCATCCGACAAAGATGTTTGTCGTGCCAAAATTTCCTCTGTTATTGCACCATCGAGCCATCGCCCTTTTCTCATCCAATTTGTTTAAGGCATAGAGCTCCTCCCTCAAGCTCTCCATATCACCCAATTTGTTATCAATGGCTATCCGCAAACTTGGGACAATAAACTTAGCAGGTACCACCACTTCTTGTCCACACATGAGATGAAAGGGTGTGTGCCCCATGGTCGCCTTGTAGGAGGTGCAATAAGCTCACAACACCAAGGGCAATTTTTCCTCCCAATCTTCACCCTCATCTTTGCATGACTTATAGATGACTCCTACCAAAATTTTATTAGTTGCTTCTGCCTAGCTGTTCACCTGAGGATAGTATGGACCTGACAACATGTGAAAGATCTTAAACTCTGTGGGGAGAAATTTGATAACATGGTTAACAAAACGACCACCTCAGTCTTTGGTCAGTTGAATCAGAATGCCATACCTTATTATTATTTGTTCATAAATGAACTTTGCAATGCTCAATGTTGAGTTGTCTGGTAGTGCACGTGTTTCTACCCATTCGGTTAAGTATTCGGTGGCTACTACAATATATCGACACCTTTGGGCAGGACTAACCCTTAGGGGTCTGATGAAGTCTAACCCCCACCTTTCAAACAGCTCTTGGGCATGGGAAGGGTTGAGTGGCATGAAGTCTTGTTTGAGAGGTTTCCCTGCTCAGTTGCAAGTATTGCATCCCACAACCCACTCTCTTGCATCATTATGCAATGTTGACCACTAGAAGCTTTCTCGGAGCACCTTCCTCATTATCGTATCAAGACCCACGTGTCCTCCCACTAGTCCTTCGTGGATTTCCCTGAGCACTCCTGGTACTTATTCTTCCACACACATCATCTTAGTACTTGGTCTAGCCCCATTTTGTATAGCAAGTCGTTCATCAATTGAAAAGTCTTGCTCCTGAGGACCAACTTTCTTTGTTCTCATGATGACATGTCCTATGGAAATTGGGATGTGGACAAATACTCCCCTATGCTTGTATACCACGAAGAAGGTGTAGCAATCTGAAACAAATTTGCATCTAGCAAGTCATCATTTATTTTGATTGGTGGCTTGCTAGACTTAATGCATGACAACTGATTGAAAATCATGTGGCTATGTCTTGGTGCACAATGATTTTCAATGTGAACTCTTGGAGTAACAGAAGCCATCGGTTGACCCTCCCATAGAGGGCTTGGTGGTCCACATAGAAAGTAAATAGCATTGCCTGTAGGTAGTGTTGAAATTTTTGAACAGAGGAGACCATTCCGAGGGCTTCCCATTTTGTGGTGCTATAATTCTTCTTCACATTGGACAATAGCCTACTTGCAAAATATATCAGGTAGTCTAGTCCATGCGCCCCTTCCTAAGCCAAGGTAGCCTCGATGGCATAATTTGACGCGTCCACATGTATGTGGAATTCCTTGTCCTAATTAGGGAACGCAAGAATGGGGGTACCCAAAAACATTGATAATCATTCCTTCATGGCTTCCCCTTGTGTCTTCTCTCAGATGTACAGCTCCCTCTTCCTCGTAAGCCTATCCAACGAGTATGAGATTTGTGCAAATTTTTTGATGAAATGGCGATAGTATCCAATGTGGCCGAGGAAGGACTCTTGTCACATCCGTAGGTGCCTCCATTTCCACTAGCACCCATACTTTGTCTAGGTCCTTTTTTAGTCCTGCCTTACAGACTATGTGTTTGAGCAACTTTGCCCAATGGCACCATAAATCAACGCTTCTTCGAGTTGAGTGGCAGGCGAGCTCGATGACACCGTTCCATGCACTCCCCTAAAGCTGCAATATGTTTGTCTTGCCCGCTAAATATGAACCACTCTTCTAGAAATGCTTTAAAGTTTCCTAGTGACATCCTGTCAAAGATATGTAAGATGATCTTCTGAAAGGTTACTGGCTCAAAGCAAAGGCCAAAAGGCATTCGATTGTATGCATATACACCATTCTCTACTATGAAGGTTGTTTTTTTATCTTCCTCCGCAATGGATATCTTGTTGTATGCATAAAACCCATTCATGAATGAATAAATTTCGTGGTCCACTACTTCTTCCAAAATGCTATCAGCAAATGAGATGAGAGACAGGTCCTTGATAGTGACTGCGTTGAGGCATTGAAAATCCACACAAATGCAGATCTGGTTTGCTTCCTCCTTCAAGGAGATGAAAATGGGGGAAACCCATTCACTCATCTGAACTCAAAAAATCATACTTGTCTCTAGCATCCATTTAATCTCGGTGTTCACCCTTGCAGCATGATTCTTATTCATCCAGTACATCCCCTTCCACACAGGTTGGGCTCCAAGAACAAGAGGAATTCGGTGTACACATAGGTCTAGAGGTACACCCTTCAAATCCTTGTATGTCCAACCAAACACATCCTTATGCTCCATAAAGATTTTGAGTGCAATCATCTTTAGTATTGGATTCCAGTCATCGCCCATCAGGATGTTTGTTGTGTTCTTCTCATCTCCCAGGTTTATCTCCTTCAATTTGGCTTCTTTGTATTTGATAGGCTCATCCTTTGAGAATTGGTGGGTAGGACTTTCCTTAACTCAAGCTTCTCCTTGCTGTATTCTTTATATTCCTGAGGGATCCCATTCGGCTCTTCCTTGATCTCCAACACATTACAAGATACAGAGAATAGTTCATAATCGCTCATCTACCAATAATTTAGGTCGTCCATTTAATCCATCATTTCTGGAGCACTTCCCCATGTCAATATCCCTTTGTCATTGGGTTCCATACCCCTTTTCCCTTCGTCTACTCTGCCATCAGATTCCAAGTCTAAGGAGGATATCATTTCATCTCTAACCATTTGAGTTTCGAGGTCGATCACAAACTTTCTTCGCCCCTTCTCAAATGATGAAGTATTCTGTTTCCAATTATGATTAGCTTTGCCAGTCACTAGCCACCCTTTCCCTAGGATGACATCGTATCCATTCCGCTGAGATTACTACAAAGTCCAAGGTAAACGGTTGGGTGTCGATGGTCACTTGTTGTGCCATTAAGGCTCTGAGGGGCTTGATGTAATGATCCCTTTTTGGACCTCACTTGATTTGTTCTAGAAATTTCCCTTTTTAGGTTCGCAATGTACTCAGAGATTATTATTTCTAATGTTTCAAGAGATCTTTGACATATAGATTTCATGAAATTTATTCGCTTTCCCCATTCCTAAGGTTATTCCTAAGATTGTAGAATTATTGTGCGAAGGTCATGTGCCCCAAATTACTCTACCTCTCCCTTGCACAAACTCCCTATCCTAATAATCCTTTAGTAAGAGATGAGAGATAGGTTCCTATGATATATACTTACAATGTCTAACTTATTTATTTTTCCACATAATATATAACACTTATGCCATAATATATTAGCATTTGATTATCCCTCATAAAATTATATAAGCCCAATTTCATTTCATTGTTAACATATAAAATAAGAGTCCTTAATTTCTTATAAATACATATATTTATTTCTTAATATAGATTGCTAATCATCTAGCTAATATATTATTTATTTATTAGATACTTGTCTCATAATTTATCAGCAAATTTATTATAATATCTCACATACATATGTTTCACAAACTTATTTCATAAATAATATATGTTTTCCAAACTATATAAATTGGTTTATGTCCTAATAATATTTGTGCAAAATTAATTTTATTAGATATGATAAAGTTGCTGCCCAATTCTTTCTTCTTTATCCTAACATTTCAACTAGTGGGAATTAAACATATCATTTCCTCTAATTTGAAATAATAAATATACATACCTTTTTGTACCTTGACTTTTCCATGTGGGCATCTCTTTGTTTTATTCTCCATGGTTCATTATTTTAATATACATATTTGCTGCTGAAATATGAATCTTCCCCATTTTATTATCTTAATGACCCTTTGCATTCTACTCATTTTTAATTGGATATGTTTTGTCCTTTTTTCTATCTACCTATTTATTATTCATTATACACTATGCCTTCTCATTAGGTTGGATCAACATATATTCCACCCATAAGGGTTCAATGCTTGATGTGCCCCTATTTTATAAGGTTGACGTGTATGTGCGGTACATTTTAATTTGTGGGTTTATTACTTTTGGTAAGGTTTAAGGAATATATAAAAAATAATAATGTAATATTATTAGTTTTTTTTGTTTGGTTTTACTTATGATCAGTTACTAACTTTATTATATGTTCATGCTTATTTACTAATTTAATATTTTAGTTATTAATCACTTAACTTCTATGTATCAAATAATAGCAGAGTTTTTATTACTAATTTATATTTAGTCATATTATTTGATATTGAATTTACGTAATTACTTAATTGTTATCTACTTATCACATATACACATGTATGTCATTAGTAATTGTCTAATAATTAATTTGTCATTTTTTTTATATGGCTTATTTAATTATTTCTAAATGCTTATTATAATTAGGGTTATCACAATCCCTTAATTAATTGGTTATTTATGAATATTGCCTCTTACTACTACTATATGAATAGATTTTATATTTCAACTATTATATAACATTAGAGGGGGATATTACAGTCCTACCCTCCCAAAATTGCTTGTCCTCAAGCAATTATATGTTTTCTCATTTATCGATAATGATAGTTAGTAACTTGAAGTTTTCCTTATTTCCTATATAGATAATAATTTGTGAGTAGTTGTGTTGTTTTGCTATTGATATCTTCAGTTTACTCTCAGTATCAATACTATTCCCAACCAACTATTACATCAATGTGGAATTATGAAATATGTAGACACAAAGTAAGCATGAAAAAACACAAAGCATACACATTGATGCAGGAAGACACGAGGAATACACATTGATATTATGAAGAGAAAGAAAACAAAATAAATACTTAATATTTACTATTTATCCTTTTTATATGATTATTCATTTACACTAACGGCTACCTATAGCAAATGGTAGGATTACTATGCTCGGGCATGAAAATAGTCTACTTGAGGACACCTCATGAACAAAGCCCATTTTAGGTATCACCGCCTCAACGTGACCAAATTACTCCCCTCTTCCTTCACATAATCCTTTTTCACTATAGGGGTTTTAGATAGGTAGATAATTATGTTAATAGGACTTGGAAATAATTATTTACTTTCTATTTACCTATTCCTATAGTGAATGGTAGAATTACTGTGCTTGGGCATGGAAATAGTCTACTTGACGTTCCCTCATGAACAAAGCCCGTTTTGAGAATTCTTTGCCTCAACTTGGTCGAATTACTACCCTCTCCCTTCACAAACTGCCTATGCACTATAAGACTTAGGTGTAGGTAGATCTTCATACATGGTGGTTGAATGTTGAACCTCAATTGACTTATATATGTTCAATTTTAATTATTAATTCCTCTTAGTTTTTATCGCTTATATGTTCAATATTTTAGTTATTAAATACTTAACTTATATGTATCAAACAATAGCAAAGTTATTATTACTAATTTATATTTAGTTATATTTTTTGATATTGAATTTACTTAATTACTTAATTATTATCTACTTATCATATATATACATGTATGTTATTAGTAATCGTTTAATAACTAATTTGTCAATTTCTTTATATATTTTATTAAATTATTTCTAAATGCTTATTATAATTAGGGTTATCACAATCCCTTTATTATTTGGTTAATTATAAATATTGCCTCTTACGACTTCTACTATATGAATAGATTTTATATTTAATCTATTAAATAACATTAGACAGGGATATTACACTTGATGCCATGTTGGTTAACCCCAAAGAGGTTGAAGGTCGACAGTCATAGCATGGACTTCTAGAGGCTCTTTCAAGTGTCTTTGGACAAAACATTCACCCCTGACCCACCATCAACAATGGTGTCAGTGAGAATGGTGCCCAAGATGCCCATCTCTACTACGATAGAGTTCTGTCCACTATTTACTGTAAGTATCATTGGGTCTGCTATGGAACTGCCAAAAGCTTTGGTTCGTTCTAGTGTACTTGTAGTGGTTGAGGTGCTTATTAGGGTTGTTCATAGGTGTGGCATCATCTCAAGTAGGTCCTTGACCTTTAGAGGTATTTCTAATAGCATCATCTGCCTCAGAATATTTCGTTCTTCCATTGCTTGAGCAGAAGTGCCAACCATATCCCTTGGCTCCCTTCAAGCCTGAAATTCTTTGTCAATCTCAGCCTTCACCTCTAGTGCCCTTTGTTTTTCCATATGGCAGTTAGGACATGTGGTCTTCTTGGCTTGTGCTTACGTGATTACCAAGGTTTCTTCCTCCATGCCTCTCCCTTCGACATCAAGGAGGTTGACGCCAGACTTCGGGCTGTTAGTGTCCTCGTGGTCTCCTGAATGACACCATTTGCATAGCTTCTGTGGGGTCTCCTCCTTCTGGTAATCCTGGGCAAAGTGTCCCTACTGATTGCAATTTCTACATTGTATCATTGGTCTTCCCCTTGCATCATACTGGATCTGGGCGCAGGTATTGTTTTTATTGTTATTATCTTGGCCTTCCCATTGATTATTTCTATAGTTGTCAAATGTTGCAATATTGTTGTTTTGTTGCGCACTAGTTCCAGATGTGGAGGGTTGCTTCCGTGTAAACAAAATTGTTGGTTCTTGGCCCGCACTTTATAGGGACATTCTTTAGTGGAATGTCCCATAATCTGGCAGATGTTGCAAAAGGATTTCTTCAAACAAGAACCTTTCCTGTGTTCAGCTTCTTTGCAGTCGGTACACCACACTTTGCCCTCCTTAGTTTTGCTAGATCCTCCTTTTGTTGCCTTGAGCTCTTTTCATCATCCTCTGGAGGTCTTTCTATAAGGCATGTACTTTTTTACTCGACTCCTCATTACTACTTTCCTCCAAGGACTCATCATTTGATGACTTGTTTTTCTTGGATGTCTTATTTTCACTTTCCAAAACCATTACACAATTGTATGTGTTCTCATAAGATGTAGGAAATACGATCTTCATCTTCTTTCGGAGGGAAGTTTTCAATCCCTCGATGAACCATCGCTTCTATAGCTCCTTGATTGGTGTACATTCCATCTTTTCAAGTAATTCCTTTAGTTGTCGCCCATAAGCTCTAATAGACTTATTCTTTCCTTGTTTAGTATTGTAGATTTCACCAAGGATTTCATTGTCCTCTCGCAACTTGAATTCCTTCTTCAGATCCGCCCATGTCATCAATTTGGTTTTATCCACACTAGAGTACCAATGAATGGCTCCCTCCCTTTGTGAAGCGGGAAATTGTTTGACCCACTCGTCCTAATCAATAACTCCAATAGCCGTCTTGATAGTCTCACAAGTTTGTCAATGGCGGATAGGATCCTCCTTCGTCTAGCCCATGAGCTTGGGCAATATTTTCTTGTTTGAGGCCATAACTACCAATCGTTACCCCTGTGGTGGTGTAAAGGTCTTTGTTTGTGCACCCGTGTTGCCTATATTACACTGAGCTGTGGTGGGGTTGGATATAAAGTTTTGGCTACCGGATTGTATTCCCTCGTTCAACTTGCAAGGATCAAACAGAGTGTCTTGGCTACCCCGTGCTTGTGCCGCTTGGGCAGCTCCAGCCGCGTTGATTCCCTCTTCACACCTGCTTTGTGTTTCCTCCACCTGTGGTGTGCAAGATAGCTTTACAAGCTATTCTCGTGTTTCCCAATCAATTAACCTTTGTCGTGTTTCCTCAAATAAATTTTCGCTACTTCTTACCTATCAGTGTTCTGGAAAATAGTAGTGTTCCCTTTCGATTGTTGCACCTCTCGTAACACCCCCATACTCACATACCATGACACCTTTGTGGTCCTCTTAAGGCAATCCTTCAGTTGGTTGTCCCTCGTCGAGTTGCCTTAACCTTCATCGGTTTTCCTCCCTTTGGTTCCTCTGAGTGAGCGATGCTTGTGCTAACAAACAGAGTAGGTAGTCCAATTGCTTATTTGTAGTGAGGCTTACGTTCAACATGACCCACATAGTACCCTCGGCAACTTCTTCCCGTACAACCTCCCTTCATACAAAAGTCCCAATGGTCGCCCAAACCAGAATGTGGAAGTTTGTGGTCAAGGCATGTTCCCCTCCGAAAAGCTTTGTAACTCCATCTTCGTTGGTTATGATATTCTCGTTAATAGGTAGTCCCATTTATCCACCATATTCTATTACCTTCATCTCTTCCCAAATTCGGTCGACAACGACACCAAATGTTTACCCTTGTGGGTGTAACAAGAGCTTATTGCATATAGATAGAAAATAAGGTATTCAACACATGATATAGGGAGAACTCAATAGCATTTTATTTATTCATTGATCACCATATACAAGAGTATCTTCACATTTCCATATCTATTCCATGAAGAAAGTTCATACATACAATGCCTGAGGGGATGCGCGGCGAACCATCGCACCTATGTAACTCCCTCGGTTATACAAATTGTTTAACTACCCAAGTTTTCCAACAACACCCAACAAACCCTAGAAGGGCCAAAGGCTGAGAAAATGAACAACAAGACCTCCCTGTGGGGTCCAAATGAGCAGTGAAAAAATAAATTTTGAGTAAATAGAATATCAATAGACCTCTCTTCTGATTCTAAAAATACATACACAGCTTCTATTGGAACTCTAGAAGACCATTTTGCATGCCCTTTACCTTTTCTTTAAAATTTGCAAAAGGTCTTCTCAACCCAAAAAACCATTGTTTCAATTTACCGCCATTTTAATTGTCAATAAAGGTAAAAATGGAGGGGGCAGTAGGCATTTTCTGTCCTATTTGAAAAGCTGATTACCGTTGGAGCTATTGGGTTGGAGTTTGCGAGAGTATAACATAGAACAATGGATTGAAATGGCAAAGTTGGTTTGAGTGTGTGAAAACAAAGTCATTGTTAGTACTCACAATTAGAAATAATCATCTATTGATTTGCATGACTATTCAAATGTTTTAGTTGTAGAGAGTTGTGATATAGGGAAGATGAAGGCCTCTTCTATTGTAGGTAAGAAAAATATAGAGATAGGGTTAATGAATATGCAAAAACGTGGGCAAGCTAGTGGCCATAATTTTTTATGTCCATTTTATTTGGCATGGTCACCTTATTTCAAAGCTATGTTGAGATATGCATTGACAATTGGACCCTCTCATGGTCACCTTGAGAGCATAGATTTTGTACTTACCTCATTGACAAACAATATTCAAAGGTGAACATGTTGATGGAGGTGATAAGACAAACATGGATTAGGACAGCTTCCATTGTCATGGATGGGTGGATGGATATTATTGTTGCATGCCTTACTGGTTCATACTTTCTTAGAGCTGTTGACTGTTTTGGAAAACACAAGGGTGTTGATACCACTTAGCCATTATTGAAGGAGGCAATAGAGAAAATTGGTTCTTCAAATGTTGTAAAAGTTATGGCAAATTTGAACTCATGTTTATAAGTTAGCTGGTTTGATGGTTGAAAACTTGGAAGCACTTACAAACATAATATTTGGACTTAATGTTGTGTCCATGTTCTAAATAGTGCTTTGAAAGCATTGGCAAAATAGATTGGGTAAGGTCACAGTTGTACAAATGTCTGTATGCGACCATCACACTTATTTTCACCATGCCAGTCATATTCCAAGAGCGAATTCCTCAGACTGGTTGAGACTAGATATGGTAGCCATCTTATATTGTTGGAAAGGATGTTGGAGGAGCAGGATGCTACAATCCATGGTGGTTCATGGAGAGTGGAAAAAATGGGCTCAATCGAAGACCAAAGAAGGCAAGTTGGTGAAAAAGTGCTTAATGATTTTGACCTCACATGCTCCTCATACACAAACTAAAATAAAATTCAAACTCAAAGAAAGTGCTTTTAATTTGGAAATTTTAATTTTACCTTTAATTATTAATAGACATAATATCATAATTTTTTATTTAAAAATATTTAAATGTTTCTTGCAAATATACTTGTGTCTGAAAACAGTTCAAAATATTCTTGCAATGTTGTATTAAGAATGCCAATCTACTGGAATTGAATTTATTAATGACTTCATATCAGCTGATTTTCCTCATTAAGATTAAATTATTTTCAATAAAATCTAATTATGGCCTATTTATCTGACTTAGATAAGAGAAGGCAGGAAGCAACATCTACACGAGTGTCTGATTAGAGAGTATAGATTGAGCTGCCATTGCCTCCTTCGGAAGATTTCCAGTGATTTCTATGAGGTGATAGTCAGCATAATATTTGTTTACCTGATTATTCTTGTTACCTTTACATTTGATTTATTACAACTCCAAGACATACATGGCCTACATGCAGGGTTGCAGAGCAATATTGGTGGACAAAGACAGAAATCCTAAGGTGAATTTTTTTTTTTAAAATGTGTTGGGTGGTTTAAGAACTTATTCTCTCTTCTTTTTTCCAATGTGTGCATCATATTTTACAATATAAAACAATAAAGATTCAAGGGCCAACAAATCAACTCTTGCTAATAAAATTCTCTGTTTTTAGCCTACAAGTGATTGGACAAAAACACATTGAATTAGGTCTTTGATGTTCAATTAAGATAGCTAATTACTAGTATATGCCAAAATATTTAATCCATGAGAAGCTTTTAATTCATAAGTAAAGATCAATATTTTCTGAGGGGATGCAATGAGCTCTCTTTTCAATGTGCAGTGGAACCCTGACAAATTAGAGCATGTGACTGAAGATATGGTTGATCATTATTTCTCCCCAATTGGAAAAGGATTCGAAGATTTACGACTACCCATTGATCAACGAGGTTCTTCTACAAACTATGTTTCCTCTAAACTTTGAAGAAAGTTCAGAAGCAAACTATATTTATTTAAAAAAGATGGCAATTTCATTCAATTGCATGACATATGACATGTTGGGAGGCACTAATAGCTCCCCATGGTGTATCTAGTATTAAATTATATGATATCACTACATGTCCATATGTTTTGAAAGAAAGTTCTTTTGAAGAAAATAAATAACAAGTAAACCGCAGTTTATCAAACATTATTTTCTCCAATACTGTATTAAAATACTTAACAATCTGTAGAGTTTCTATGGTGTTCTGCCAATTGTAAATTTGGGAGGCTTTTTTGACTGATGTACATGAAATGGTATTTGCCAATGCATTTGCAAGAAAGCTATTAAAAAAATCAATCAAAATCATAAACAAGGCTTCGAATTGTGTTCTTATTTATATGATATGCCCATGAATGGTTCTACTGAGATTTTTTTTTAAATTTTGTCTTTACGAAATTGATCTACTTATTTCTTGATGCACTTCGGTCTAATGACCATGAAATATTCTTTATCATTTACTCGTCCCCTTGAAATGAGAGCACAATCAAAACACTTGCATGTGAATCATCAACATAGCCACATTTTAGTTTTTTTAATGTTTCCCTGTCAGATATGTTTGAGAAAGTATAGATGTTAAAGCATGTTTCTTGAAGATTTTATTTTATTTCAGCATACGTAGCTGAATAAACTGTTCGGTAGAAGACGTGCTTTTGTAAAACCTGATAGCTTTGATTAATTCTTCAGTCCTGAGATCTAATAATATTATTCTATCGAACTATGAACGGAGTTGTAACAATTAGCCATTGTGCATCTGTAGCTGTATTTCTTTTTGTTGGGTTAGCGCTTCTGCCTCTGGTGGTTGGCACCTGCGTGGAGTTGGAAAACAAATTTGATGGACAATAACATAGCAAGGGGCCTTGTTTATCAATGATTGGTGCCACTGCCTTCTGCTTCTCTTAGTTGGGGTGCTTTCTTTCTTTCTATAGTTGACACTTGCATGACTGCCCCTACCCACAAACTATGGTGGGGAGTCCCCTACCCAAACCCATAGAGGCTGTTCACCGCCAAACACAGATGGCTTGGCTAGAGCCATTCAGTTCCGATAATAAAAACAATTATTTGTGGCCATGGACAAAAAGAGCGCATACTTTTGAACTTAGTCACTCTGATTAAGAAATTACCATCCAATTTGTCAATTCAAATATGTGGTAGAGTGGAGTGAAAAATAACATTTAAGCATGCAATGAGAAATATTCATAAATCGAGTTGAGCATTTCTGGAATTACTTGATCATAAGCACTTACAAACATATTTTTTGGTATCTAATAACATACTTTGATGGCCACCGTCCCACTCTCCCAGTATGGAAGAAAGATGTAAAATGTAACAAGAAAACTTGCTATATTGCTTCAAAGACAAATCTCAAAAGACTCAAGTATAATGTATGATAGTAGAAAAATGTGGATAGAATCTATGCTTGTAAGAAATTTTTGTGCATGAAATATTGAGATATGAAAAGATGTTTTGCTGGACAATACCCAAATTCTCTTGACGCGTCATAGAAAATATTATTGAATATTCTCTAGTACACCTTGAAATGCTAGAAACTCACCCCTTAGCTGCGACAAACTCAAAAGTATTGCATTTGGCTTAGTAAGTGAAGTTAAAGTGTTGCATTTGGCTTAGTAAGTGAAGTTATGAGGAATGATGTACTAAGTACTATGGAGATGAGGATGATTAGCATAGTGCGTCTGAAGTGACTCGTGGAAAAAGAAACAAAATCTAGTGACTATGATGCAACTTATACAAGTTTTCAATGTGAATTTAGCATCGATAAAAACTAACATGATTTAATCATTCAAGTTTTGAACATCTAGGGAAACTCATGCATTAGAGCCAATAGTCTAATTCATTATGTGAAGGCAAAACAAATAATATGGATGCAATTATAATTACAAAATCTATTCCTCCCTCAATTCAACTAGTTCTTTTCACTATTTATTTTTTTGGTAAAAGAAGAGTTTTGTAAACTTTGTAATGTAACAATCATAATGGTCTAGTGTGGATTTGAACCTTGGTGGATACAACGCCACCGCCACTTAACCAACACAATAAGGGTCTATTAGGTTAGCAGAATTAGCAAAAGTGAATTTTGATTCAAAATTAGGTTTTGTATTTCAAAGCTTGGTTTTGAGAAAATAGTTTGTCCTATTTGGTTAACTTAGAAGATGAGTGGGAAGATAGATCTTTTGCGTTTGGTTCGTAAACCTAGAATTGGAATTAGACTTTTTTTCAATTTTTTATTATTTCTCCAATAAAAAATAATTGTAATAAATACATCATTGGATTATTTCCTTAATGTACCATGTTTAAAGATGATCATAATTGACAGATACCCAGACGATCCATATGACTGCCTCTAGTCATTGCTAGGTGTAGCACTCAACAAAATAGTGAATATTAACGCTAAGAACTACAAGGCAAAATATTTATGAGGGAAGTTGGTGAATAAACTGCCCCTGAACGTCTTAAAGACTGCTATTGCAATGGATAGAGTGGCCAACATGACTATTTCAGACTTTTTTTTGAATGTCTCTGGCCCAAGAATTTACTTTATTGCACTTTATTTCTACAACATTAACCAAACAAACCTCATATAGAAATTTGACGCCTTCATTAACAAGAACCAAATATCAAAGCCCGTGGAGCTTAAATTTATGCGTTGCTGGCAAGCAAGTAAAGATTCACAACTTAATTCTTTTGACTCTATAAAGAGTTACAACTTAATGCAACAAAAAAAGCTCGAGAGCCAAATGCTTAGGAGTAAAATGTCAAATGGTTATAAAATGATGTTTGTATGGTAAAACATAATAGGTTCAAAAAATCAGTTTGGACTTCAAAAATTAATCCATTTTAATTCTTTCTGATCCTCAAAAAGTTAAACTTGGATTTCAATTCGCAATTCCACCTATTTGGATGGAAGTGTGGTAATCTCATTTTGGAGTAAAATTAAAATTCCACAATTCTAATTCTACTCTATCATTTTTAACCCAAACGGTAAATTTGACAAAATTGGGTTATCACTATCCCAATTCTGGTCCAATTATGCGAAACAAACGGACCCTAAGTGGTGAACTCCAATTCTCTTTACTATTTTTAAATTAGTTAAACAAATGAAATTACATGAAATATTAGAAAATGATAAAACATTTTGTTGAATAGTACCTCACTTTTTCTTGACATATCATACAAAAATACTTTCGAATATTGTCTAGCACATCTTGAGTTGCTAAAAACTCACACCTTAGTTGCAAACAAAACTTCAGAAGTGTTGCATTTGACTTAGTGAGTAAAGTTATAAGGAATTGTGTACTAAGAAGATGAGGATGATTGGTATAGTGCATCTTAAAAGACTCCTTTAAAAAGAAATATAGTGACTAAGATGCAACCAATACAAGTTTTTAATGTGAATTTAGTGTTGATCCAAATTTAAACATCCAAGGAAACTCATGCATTAGAGGTAATAGTCTAGTCTATTATGTGAAAATAGTTTTATCTCTTTTTATCCCACCCTCAATTCAACTATTTTTTAAAAAACTATTTATAAATTAATTAAAATATTTGTATTCATTTGAATTGATTTTCTTAAATTTTCTTCTAACATTAATTAAAATAATTGGTTTGCACATTATCTTTTTAATCTAATTCTAGATATCTCTCTCCAACTACCCCTATGCTCGTAAAATTGTCACGACAAGGATCACCCTATAACTTTTTGAATCACTTTCTTGGATTTATTGCTCCTATATTAGGCATGTTAACTCCTTGTAGACATGTTCCCATCTACCTTCATTCCTATAAGTTATTTAGTTCACTATGACCATACTAGGTCTCTTATGTTTACCTAGTTACTTGTGGTAGGACTACTAGTACGTCCTTGTTTCCTCTCCTTATTGTAATGTTGATGTCCTATCCTTGCATTGAAATAAATAATGATGTTTTTGCTTATCACAATCATATTAAAGATTTTTGGCAATGAGCATCGAGCTCTTTTTCATGCGTAGTTTTTCCTAGATGGTGGTTTGTGGGTAGCATGTCCTAAGAATAAAAATTATAACTTGTACAGAAGCTAGATTGCAAATTTAATAATTTATGATCTTCCCTTTGGTGGAACCTTATAAATTTATCCAAAAACATCTCATTCGCAACTGTTGGTGCTATTTAGCAGTATGTGTTCTAAAAGGATCTCCAAAATAGCAACCTTTGCTATTTTGGAGTCAATATAATAACAGACTTGTGGGATGGTACATATTTTGGCTTGTGCAAAATGGTGAGACAATGGTGTTCGGTAGGGAGAGGATGCACGTGTATTGCAGTTGGCATGTCCCCATTTTAAAATATAATTTTAATAATAATTAAATAAAAATGATAAGAAAATCATATTCAAGTATAGAAATAAGAAATAAAAAATTACATATATAATATATTATCAATAAAATAATATTTAGTGTAATATTTAAAATAATTTAATATGAATAAATAAATTAATTAAATTAAATTAAATAGAAAAGAATATTGTAGAAAGTATGTTATATTTCTAAATAAGATTTAATAATTAATGATAATAAATACAAAATAGATAAGTAAGAAATAATATAATATAAATTAACTAAATCTAATAAAAAGTCAAGAGATGTAATAAAAAGGTGTGACTCTTTAAAATTAAGGTATAAACGGAGGAGAGTTCATTTTAAAGAGTAAGGAAGAAGAGGAGTTAAAGAAGGATTATTAGAAGAGGAATGAGAAGAAAACAAGTGATTTTTTCAAATATTTTCAATGATGAAAGGATGTGACTCTTTGAAACAGTTGTGATTATGAATGGTTGTGACTCTTCAAAAATATTTTTAACTATGAAGAGTTGTGACTTTTCAAAAGGATTTGATGATGAAAGGTTGTGACTTTTTTGTAGTATTGCGATTATGAAGTGTTGTGACTTTTCTAAAGGATTGTGATTATGAAGGGTTGTGACTTTTCAAAAGGATTGTGATTATGAAGGTTTGCAACTCTTTGAAAAGGACATGGATGATAAATAAAATATATATGGGAGGATTAAAAAACAATTATACCCAAGAGAGTTGAACTAGAAAACCATCAGAGTAGAGAAAGTAAAGAAACTAAACTAATAGATATTGAATGTTGGGAATTGAAGTAATATATATTCTACGAAGGATTATAAAATGAATAAAGTAAAGGGAAAAAAAGGTGTGTTCATTTTATATGTTTATTTCATAAATAAATATGAATCATTTGGTAGATAAAATTATCAGGATCAAGGATTGAGATGAGATTAGAACTTTATAGTTCTCATAGAGATCAAATAAGAACTTGGCAGAGGGCATTCATTAGAATGTTGACTTTCTTTTTAAAAAACTCAAAGATTAGAGGGCATTCTTGATTGAATGTCAGGATTTTGAATTGGAACCTAGAGAGAGATTTGTAGAGAATCTCTTAGAGGCAATATATATTGTAGTGGTTAATCATATTCATATGTTAGAGACAAGAGGCTTGGTTAGAGGTGGGATCTCTACCAAGTATGTATTTCTAATGAGTTCACTCATTAATAGAGATCCAAGAGGCCTTAGAAGGTGCTCTTAACATGATGGTTTCCTAATTGAGAGTTATTCTCATTAGAGGGTTAGGTAAATCTAAGTAGAGCCTCCTTCAAAGGATTAGGTGGGTTTAGTATGGGAATTAGTACTTAGATATATGTTTATGTTGTCTCTTCCATTTACTAAAATTTGTTACAAAATTTAAGCATCAAATACTCAAGATGGGAGAAGGGACATTGCAGTGGGACAAAAAATAAGGTCTTGGCATCTGCACATAGCATGTGACTATTAGACAGATAAATAGGCAAGATTTAACTGTGTTGCTGACGAATCAATTGATTAGATTATCAAAAGATTACAATCAATATTAAACTCAGGGGTATTAATTGATGATATATGAATGAGGTGACTTGTAAATGTGGTAGAACGATTGTATCATTTTTTAGGACATCTATCTTATATAGAATGTCTTGTTATATTTATGGCAAAATGGAAGTTGGTCGAAGAAATATTCTTTAAATGTAGAAAATCTATATAATACTATCACAAATATGGTTGATAGTTAAAAAGGGACTACTTGTGGAAGAAGGATCATCAAATGAAAACCCAAGTCCTCTTTTCGATTCGGACTTCAGATAGTATGAGGAGGAGCAGAGCGATGTTTGAACTAGGCTCATGATGGCTTCACAGGTTCTCTCTACTAACCCAAGGGAAGCTATGAAAGAGATGGAGGAGTAAGAAAAGACAAAGGTTTGTGCCATGTTTATTGATATTGGGATACAACCCACATATTTTGAAGATAGATTGTTGATGTGATCGAAAATTAGGACTTGGATAAGTTTTGGATGTCATGAGGGATGAAGAACCGTTACACAAGAATCATCAGTTAGTGGTTATTTTGTAAAAAATATAAGTATTGAAAATTTTGAAACACAACAATTGGAAGCTTGTCACTTCCCTCACTTCCCTTGTGGGGAAACTACAACCGTTTTGGGTGTTCTATATATAATGACATAATGGAATGCAAACCCTTTATATATTTTTGGAACATAATGTTTTCTTTCCTTTTTAAGTGTCCAATCTTTCATGGAAGTTGAGCTATTGTTTGATTAGCACTTTCAAGACTGGTGTGATTGTGTTAGCATATTTTCATAATTGGTTTAAATAAATGGACAGTCACTATGAAGTGTTGTCTAGCTAGCTTCCTATCTAATTGGTTTCCCTTAGAAGAATTAAAAGCAATTAGATGAGTCAGTGTTGCAAATCTTACCATGGTTACATTTATAGAATTTAGTGATTGATGATTCAGAGGCATCTTTTGAGTTGTCCTATGAGAGTATACTAAATATAGAAGGGATTGACTCTATGCCCATAAATGGATAAGGGACTGATCAAAATGCAGATCTAACCTTCTTGAAAGATATATAGATTCATAAGTTTAAGTCTTCGTAATAGTAATTGGTAGAAGTGGTGGTAGGGTTTAATTCAAGGTACACCTACCTTGGTCTTTTAGACCTAAGAGAAGAGGTTGGGACATTTGGGTACCTAACATGTTCGTTGGTTTGGATTGTAGCATTAGGGTAATGGGCTTTAGGAAGTTTTTTCAAATTACATTTCTATGACCCACTAGATTAGTGAATCCATTGGGGAATCTTTGGTTTTATTTCTTCCTTCTTGAAGGTGGCAGCTCTATTTTAGGTAAAATCATGTCAATTACGTTGTACAAGATGATGAACTTTAGTAAAAATAGGGGTTTCCCCAACCGTATACCTTTCAAGATTAGGGGCATTTTCCCTAGATTTGGAGGTCTTGAAAATGAAGATGCAGAAAGACATGTCAACAATTTTAAACATTTAACTGATAATTTGGAAGTTGATTATGAAAATGTTCTTATGCATTTACTTGCACAGACCCTAATAGGTGATGCAAGGGAGTGGTTATGTAATTTTCCCACACAAACAGTAGATTCATGGTCAAGATTAAAAGAAGTTTTTCTTTTAGTTTGTTGGTGAATAGGGATCTTATTCTATTATACATACAAAACTCGTAGAGATTCAAAAGATGAATGATGGAATAGTTCTCTCTTTCAATGTTAGATTTTAAAAACCATTTAGAAATTGCTAAGAAAGATGAAACTGAATAAGGCTTGGGCCTTGGTTATATATCAATTTGTTTTTAATAAAGACGTGGGTTTTAGAATTAGAATGGAGGCACCAATTGATCTACAAGAAGCATTCTTGATTTCAGGTAACATTGAAAAGGTCAACATGTTTGGCTGAATTATGAGATTTAGGCCTAAAGTAGGAATGCCAAGGTGTCCTTCTATTTTCCCCAATCACATGGATCAATCAATCAATATTCTCTTTCACCTTGGGTATAATAACAAGAATCAACAGTGTCCTCTATTCATGATAGCTATGGAAGTGATCCTGGTTCACCATTAAATGATGAAACACAGGAAAAATTTGATGTAGCCAATCCCTTTTTCGATTAGAAGAAAGTATCGATCTTGAATTTTGTGCAGGGTAGCAAAGGGATAATGTACAATTTTATGCAAATCCATTGTATGAAGAGCTGGAGCAAGAAGAAGTTGAACAAATCAATGATGAGCTCAAAAATTGCCCCCATATCATTTCAAATAACTATGTTGAAAAGTCACTTGAATTTCACAATTCGTGAAACAAGTAGGACTAGATTGGTATGTCTTTAAGTAAAGATGGGATGCAGAATGAGCTTCCTAGTTTGACTTTGCTTGTAAGTATTTCTTCATATTTTCCTAATTTTGGAATAAAATATGACGTACTAAGTTTTGTGAAATACTTTCTTAGCATCTTTCTTTCAGAGGACGTGTTTTAGGATTCTATGGAGATGTGCAGAGAATAGGGTATTTGATAGGGGAATTTGTAAGTGTTACGTATTGGGGGCCATTAGCCACCAGAACATTTAAATTTTTAGTCTGCTTCAACAAGATATTGTTGAATTCATGCAATATCATACCTAGTATAGCATCCATAGAAAGAACCATTGGTGGAACCTTACAAATTTATCCAAAAAAATAATAATCACAAGTGTTGGCGCTACTTTGGACTTGGGAGATAGCGATGTTGCTATTTTGCATGGTATATTTTTTGGCTTGCGCAAAATGATGAAACTGTGGTATTTCTCTATTTGAATTGAGTCTGCTCCAAAATAGTCAAGGCATTTCCAATTTTATATTAACGCATGGAGATGACACGTGTACTATGGGACAATGAATAAGGTCTTGTCATGTGCACATAGCATGCGATTATTAGACAGATCAACGAGCAAACTTTAATTGTACAGTCGACAAATTGGTTAATTAGATTATAAAAAATTACAATCAATGTTGAACTGAAGGGTATTAATTATTAATATATGAATAAGGTGGTGGAGTGATTGTATGATTTATGAGAACATTTACCTTATGTGGAATGTCTTGTTGCATTTATGGTAGAACAAAAATTGGTTGGAGAGACATTCTTTGAATGCGGACACTCTGTTTAATACTATCATAAATATGGTCAATAGTTAAAAATGGGACTACATATTGGATAAGGATTTTCAAATGAAAACCTAAATCCTATTGTCAATCTAGACTTGAGTGAGAATGCGGAGGAGCAAAGTGATGTTTTAACTGGGCTCATTACAGCTTTACAAGTTCTCTCTACTAATCCAAGGGAAGTTATTAAAGAGCTACAAAAGGAGCAAGAAAATGCAAAGCTCTGTGCTTTGTTTATTGGTTTTAGGATGGAACCCATGGATTTCAAAGAATAAATTGTTGATGTAATAAAAAAATTGGGTTTTGGATGACTTTTGGATATTTGGAGGGATAAAGAATCAATATGCAAGAATCATTGGTTGGTGGTTTATTTAAAAAAAATCTAATTACTAAAAAAAATGAAACATAATGGTTGGAAGCTTGTCACTTCCCTTTGGGGAAACCAAAACTATTTTGGTTATGTATGTCTGTATGTATGTATGCATATATGCATGAATGTATGTATGCAAATATGTATGTAGATATGCATGTATGTATGTATGTATGTATGTATGTATGCATGCATGTATGTATGTATGTATGTAATGTAAGAGAGGATGACATAATGGAACACATACCCTTTATATATTTATGGAGCATAAATTTTCTTTATTTTTTAAGTGTTCAGTCTTTCATAGTAATTGGGATATTGGCAACTATAGTGTCGTTCTCTTGCAGCCGGCGATCTCGCTTGGTTGCTAATTATTAATTTCAAGACTTGTGTAATTGTGTTAGCATATTTGTAGAATTGGTTTAAAGAAATGGGCAGTTGCTATGAAGTGTTGTATAGCTAGTTTCCTATCTAATTGGTCCTTGTCATAGGAATTAAAAGTAATTACATGAATTAACGTGAAAAATGGTGACATTGTTACATTGATAGAATTAGGTAATTGATGATTCATAGGGATCTTTTGAATTGTCCTATGAGAGTACATTGAATACATAGGGGATTGACTCTATACCTAGAAATGGATAAGGTACTAGTTAAGATGCATATCTAACCTTCTTGAAAGATAAATAGATTCATAAGTTTAAATCTTTGTAATAGTAGTTGGTAGAGGTGTTGATAGGGTTTAATTCAGGGTATACCCCACCTTGGTCTTTTAGACCTAAAGAGAAGATGTTGGAACATTTGGGTACTTAACATGTTCATTAGCTTGGATTGTAGCATTAGGGTAATAGGTTTTCAAAAGTTTTTTCAAATTGCAATTCTATTACCCAACACCCTTCTTGATTTATATGATTAAATCTTGAATTCATTGAAGCTTCTCATTGAGATCAAGATTGAACTTTTCTCTTGCATCAAGGTTTTCTTTGTTTGATCATTTGACTCTTCAAATGAAATGAATTTGATACTTGACAACTATATTTAGATGTCGAAAGAGCACCCTTAATTAGTCAACCATTGGACTTCTTTCTTCATGAACCTCATTTACGAAATCCTCATTGTTAGACTTGTTTAGGTTTTCTTTTCAAATCCCCTTGTCTATTATTTGGAAGCTTCTTCCTATGACATCTTGTGCAAATATATTATTATTTAATTTAATTTTGATTCTATTATTTCCCACATGAGGTGTTCAACATTTCCTCTTATTTTGATAGATATCAATATCTCTAAGCCTTGCTATGGGTTTATTTTGATGAAGGGGATGTTAAGATTAACCATGAACAAGAAATAATAATTACATGCAAATATAAACAATATCAAAAAATAATAAATCTCAAAAAAGAGAACACAAGACACAAAGATTTAACGTGGTTCACCCAATCCCTAGGCTACGTCCACAAAAAAGCGAGTCCAATATTACTATTATACAGTGATCACAACTTGATTACAATTTGTAATCCCTTATAGCTCAATACTATCACAAGAAGCATTTATCCCATCACACCACATGAAATCCCTAACTCTAAGCCATTTTATATAAGTATTTTTGCCTCTTTAGAGTTAAAATCAGTTACAACATGTCAAAGTATGTACAACACTTCCTTGATTAGTCATCACAAACTAACAATCTCTCACTTGGGGACTAATCAAGGTCCACCCTAGACAATTATCTCCCACATGGAGACTAATCTTGTAACAATGTCGCTACTCCATGAGACTCCTACTAGATCAAACCACCCAATTTAGTTGAGAAGACCAACCAAAGCTGAAGAGGAGTTCATCTTCTCCCTTGTCACTACCTTTGTAAATGTATATGTTGGATTGTCATCTATATGTATCTTGTCCAACTTTAATTTTCCATCATCCAAAAGTGACCGAATGAAATGGTACCACAATTGTATGTGTTTTGTCTTTGAATGTAGAGTATAATTCATTACTAGATGAATGACACTTTGGCTATCTATAAAAAAAAAAAATCCTTATGTGGGTATACCAATTGTTCCAGGAAGAATTGAAGCCATATCATCTCCTTGGTTGCCTCTGTAGCAACAACATACTCCACCTTTGTAGTGGATAAAGCATTCACCTTCTGTAACTGAGAAACTCATCTCATTGCTACCCCACCAATAGTAAATACATAACCTACATTACTTTTCCTGATATCAATATCCACTATCAAATATGAGTCAACATAGCCATTTAAGTCAATGGTAGAGCCCCCTAAATTTACACACTTACTGGATGTTCCTCTCAAATATCTAAGAGTCCATTTGATTACATTCCAATGTTCAATTCCAGGATGATTCATATACCTACTAACAACTCCCATTGCATGTGCAATATCTAGCCTCATGCATACCATAGCATACATCAAGCTTTCTACAACTGAAGCATAACATACCTTGGACATCTTATCCTCCTCTTATTGTGTCTTTGGACACATCTCCTTAGTCAACTTCAAATGATCAGGTAAAGGTGTGTTGTTAGCTTTAGCATTCTCCATAGAGAAACGTTGCAACACCTCAATATAATCAATCTGAGATAATTTCAATTTTTTGTTCTTCATATCTCTACAAATTTCCATGCCAAGGATTTTCTTTTCTGCCCCCAAATCCTTCATAGCAAATAAATGTGCTAACTTTTGTTTTAACCCCTTAATGTGATCCATGTTAGATCCAGCTACAAACATATCATCAACATATAAACATAAAATAATGTAGCTATCATCATCTAACCTCTTAAAATAAACACAATGGTTTGAATGACACCTATTGTATCCATGCTCATGCATAAAACTATCAAATTATATACATCATCGATGTGATGCTTGCTTCAAGCCATATAAATTTTTCTTCAATCTACACACGAAGTGCTCCTTACCTTTGACCTCAAATGTTTGTGGTTTTTCCATATATATCTCTTCATCCAAATGACCATGAAGAAAGGTTGCTTTGACATCAAGCTTCTCCAAATGCAAATCTTTAGTAGTCACAATACTTAAAATAGTACAAATAGAAGTCATTTTAAGAACAAGAGAAAATATCTCATCAAAATCAATACATTTTTTCTATGCAAATCATTTTACAACTAACTTGGCTTTAAATCTTTTCTTACTTCTGTCATCTTCTTTCAATCTATAAACCCATTTATTTTGTAAAGCCCTTTTACTTGCAAGCAACTTACATAAATCCCAAGTTTTATTTTTTAGCAAAGAGTCCATTTTTTCTATCATCGTAGACTCCCAATGAATCTTAGTATTCACCTACACAACTTCATCATAATTTTCAGGTTAACTAGCATCAGTTAGTAAAATAGAGTACAAAGAGGGATAAAATCTTTTTGGAGGTTTACTTAGCCTTATCGATTGTCTAACATTCATTGGAGTGTGGTATTTGTTGTTGTGGTTGTTGCAAAGCATGAGGAGCTAGTGGGACATCATCTTTTGGAGTATAATCCAACACTACATAATCATTTTATTTCTTCTCATGCTGCTGCAACAAATCTGTGTACAACACTTTCTCATTGAATATGACATCCATGCTTCTTACAATTTTATGAATTTCAAAATCCCAAAACCTATAACCAAATTCATCAATACCATATCCAACAAATATACATTTCTTTGACTTAGCTTCCAACTTGGTTCTATTTTCAAAATCTATATGTATAAAAACTTCACAACCAAAGGTTTTGAGAAAAAAATAACTCACCTTCTTAGCAGTCTATGCTTCTTTTGGAATACCACAACCCAAAGGAGTAGAAGGACCTCTATTAATCAAATATATAACAGTATTGATAGCCTCCACCCACATGTTTAAGGATAGCCCAGCATGCAACCTCATGCCCCTTGCACACTCCATTATTGTCATGTTCATGTGTTCGGCTACTCCATTTTCCTATAGAGTCCTTGGAACAATTTTTTGTCTGCGAATACCATTAGTGGAGCAATAATCTTCAAATTCATAACTCCAATAGTTACCACTATTATCAGATCTGAGACTTTTTAATCTCTTGCCAATCTCATTTTCAACCAAGCATTTCCATTTCTTAGAAGTCTAAAATACATCGGATTTCTATCTAAGGAAATAAAATCATACTTTTCTACTTATATCATCAATGAATGTAACATAATAATGAGAACCACCAAGGGAAGATACTTGAGTTGGTCCCCGTACATCTGTATGCACATGCTCTAATATCTCTTTTTTTCCTTCTCACTCTTCACAAAACTCACTCTCTTTTGTTTTTCATACACACAACTTTCACAAAATTCCATATTGACACATTTTAGACTTGTTGGCCAAATTTGCCTTCTCACCAAAATCACCACATTTTAATTTAAATAGTAAATGACCACTTCCCATTCTTTTTAAATATTCAAATACCATGGGAATACGAAATAATTAAGGAGCCTTTAATATTTCCATATCCTCTTAAGTTTTCTTTTGGGGCTCCCACAATTTTTTGCATCATCAGATCTTGCAAATATCTATAGCGGGCAATTTCCTGCTTCTTCAAAGTGAACGACCTTTACATAGAGTGGGCAAGCACCTCATTGCCATGTTGCGTATGGGTCTCGTTTCTTGTGGGTCACCTTTTTTATCATGCTGACATGCCAGTATGAGTTGGAATACAACTAAGTTTCTATTGGCAATTGCTTTCCCGCATTTTATCTTTTGTTAGACTTTCTCACAATGCAGGCAAGCAACGTTGTGACATATGGACTGGTGCATCCATCCTTCTATGTGGGCTGCTAGGGTTTAAAAGTGGTGCCAGTTGGATGCCAAGTTGTGTTGAGGTGGATACTAAGTAGTTCATGGTCCCAAAACTATTAATGGGGCAAGCATAGTAACAAAAAAAAAATTTAATCGATCATCGATCTTCTATAGATCAACATTCAACACTTTCCCACATCATGGAATTGCAAGAACTTTAGACATTGCAGGGAAGCACTTAAAGGACACATTTCTTTGTGGGCCTGAGGAGATAACACTACAGTTAACATTGGCAATTGGGTTGACATTTTTTTTTAAACACCGCGGTTAAGTTTGAGGGTGGTGCGGTTAGTTAAAAGTGATATGGTCAAACACGTGGAGACTTTGTGAGGTGGCAAAAATAAATAAGACTATTGGCCCATGTGGCCCATCTTGATTGCAGGACTCAATTGACCTATTGACTTCACTGGTTTGTCGAGCCAACTATGAGAAAGAGATGTTCTTTTTGCATGATCCGATCTACATGATCAATTTCAACCACTCTCTAATGAATACCATGCCTAGTGAACAAAGGAAAACACTCCACCACCTCTAGTTTTATCCATCTACTTGGTCAGAGCAACTTAATGGCGTCATTCTGTCTTCTCAAGGCTGTATTTTGGAAAAGTATTGGATTTCATTATAATTGAATCTGTGCCAAGATCAGATTTTCTCTAGAACTATATGATTATTCTTTGAGCATTTAAGATAGTAGTTGTAGAGTAACTTGATTAGAAAATATCTCAGTTATGCCTGAACTATAAAGACAGATTTTGTAATATTTGTAAGTGTTGATCTTTCTCTGATTCTCTAGTATTGATTTCATGTGTACTACTATAATTTATCATGCATCTGAACCATTGTAATCTTCTACTGAGTCTCTTTTAGCCATTAACACACTGTGTAGGGTTCTTTGCCTCTGTTTAATGTTTTTGTCTATGTTCTGCAATTTGTGTGATTGTATCTACCTTTTGATATGTGAATGATATTAAGTGAAGTTTCTTCCTATAGCATTCTTTGGTTGTCTAATCTACATGCGGTTGTTGAATTAAGCAAAGTTTGAATATGTATTCCTTGAGGTTATAACTGATTGACTGTGCATTCATGGGCAAAGATAAGTTCAAACACTCTATTTTGGTGCATCGCCCCCTTAGGTTAGAGTAGGTATATTTTCTTTCATGCATTGCTTCTCCCTTTTCCTCTCCAAGAGTAGTTAGGTGCATCCTGATAGCAAAGGAAGTCGGCCCTCTTTGGAGACTCAACCTCGCAGTTCAAGTCCCACAGCTTGGAAGTTGTTTCCATATTTCACAAGGTTGTCCTTAGGGAAAAACTTTGGACAAGGGTGAAAACTTTTGTGACAACAAGACCTAGTAAAACTTTCTTTGAATGAAGTAATTTCATACCTTTCTCACTCACGTGTCCAAGTTTTTGGTGCCATAGTGTTGTATCAGATTCTACAACAACTATTTGTTCTTCGTGCTCAATTGCAACAACTATTCATGAATATTCATTTTTCTCTTAAACAATTAAAGTAGAAGGAACAATATGACCTGTACAAAGATATAAGGTACCTACTTTCACACCTTTTTCTGCTACATAGGAACCTTTTGAAACCTTCCAATTTTTATCATTAAAAATAACTACGCAACCCTCATTACCGAGTTGCCTTGTTAAAATTAAATTCCTACTCAGCCTTGGAACATGTCTTACCTCATGTAGTAGCCAATGATTTTCGTTTTGCAACTTAATCTTAACTTTTCCCTTTCCAACAATCTGACAGGGTTCAATATCCTCCAAATAAACTAGCCCAAAATCCCCTTGGACATAATCTAGGAAATAACCTCTATGGGGTGTAGCATGAAATGAATCCTCAAAATCTAAAACTCAAAAATCATCAACACTTTCTAAAGAAAGAAGCAAAGCATTTTCTTTGGATTTGTTACTTACCATAGTTTCCTCCTTGTTCCTTTCTGGTTTATCTCCTTCATTGTTCTTTCAAGTCCAACAATCTTTCTTCTTATGCCTTGGTTTCCCACAATACCAATAATCTCTCGGTCCTCTAGATTGAGACCTCTTCCCCTTTGATTTTCTCTTGATTTCCCATGATTTCTAGAATTACTTACTCTCTCAGTCGTTCTACCTCTTCTTTGTGTATTCAAAGCACTTCTTGATGTAGATCCACATAATTACTCACAGTCATTACCAAGCCATTCCAACGTTCAAGAAAAGAACACAAAATTAAGAGAGCCCAAATTTCATCATTGAAATCAACATTTACAAAATATAATTGAGTAGTAACTATATTGAACTCATTTAAATGATCTACAACAAATCCACCATCTTCCGTATTCATACTAAATAAACTCTTCATGAGAAATACCTTGTTTGAAGTGGAGGGCTTTTCATACAATTTCACTAGGGTTTGCATCAACTCTTCTATCATCTTCGCTTTTGTAATATTAAATGTCATTGTTTGTGCCAGGCATAATTGAATACTTCCACATGCCTTTCTATCCAAAATTTCTCACTTATCATTTGTCAAAGTTCCTTGTTTCTTGGATTTTCCTTCCAATGGTCGTCATAAATCCTTATGATAAAGATAGTCCTCCATTTGCATTTTCCATAACTGAAAGAGCATACAAAACTATAAATTATATTATAAAATATAATATATCTTCTTTACTTCCCACCAATTAGAGGGTTTGTCCATGTTTTTCATACATTGCTATCTCATGTTTTATATTTATAAACACTTTCCTTATACTTGTGATGTTTATTATTTAATTATGTTAGGTTCCTTTTACTTTTATTGCTAAAATTTATTTTACTAAAAATAATATTAATTTACTTATTAATATTTCAAATCACTTATATCACTATTATTATTTTGATTATTAAACAGTTCTGCCCATTGAACTTCTCAACCTTCAGCTTACTCTCGTCTGTCATCGCTGCCACTCAACCGTGAGACTTCCCTACAGAGGATAACCAAAATAACAACTTTTCTCTAATACCACTAGTTAGGATTAACCATGAACAAGAAATAATAATTACATGCAAATATAACCAATATTAGAAAATAATAAATTGCACACAAGAGAACACGAGACACAAAGATTTAACATGGTTCACCCAAACCCTGGGCTATGCCCACCAAATAGTGAGTCCAATATTATTATTATCCAATGATTACAACCTTATTATAATCTATAATCCCTTATAGCTCAATACCACCACAAGAAGAAATTATCGCATCACACCACATGAAATCCCTAACCCTAAGCCATTTTATAAAAATATTTTTGTTGCTTTAGGGTTAAAATTAGTTACAACATGTCGGCCCAAAAATGTCGATAAAATAGTCCCAAAACCCATTGAGGAATTGTGGAGTATGTATAGTACTTCCCTGATCAGTCACTACAAACTAATAGGGGATAAGCATTGCACTCAACATTTTAATTATGAGGGTCTCCCCTTGAAATGTAGGTGAATTATTATTAACCATGTGGCTATTAATTGTCCACTCCCTCTATAAGAAAACACTATGATGTGGTGGAAGAATGACCAATAAGATCACTACCTTATAAGAGGAATCCAAAGATATAAAACACATACAAGCTTCAACATTGTTTGTAGTATATTTTCAACCCTACAAAAGACATAATTTATGGGACTATAGTGACCACAATATAAGAAAATTGTAGATAGGTAATAGATAATGAATAGATTTATTATTGACAAAAGAGCACATTGTATTCAGAGGAATAACATGTACCAATCAATGACCACCAACAACCTTGTATGCAAATAATAATATTATTATATTTACATATAACTTTATCACATAATTATAATATTATGATAATAGAGTGTTCCAAAAAACCTCCTCTCTTATTGTATCATTTGTTTAGAAAATAAATAAAAAACCTTCAAGCTTAAAATACATTTCTTTTAGGTGGAATAATACTCTAAAGAACCTATAAAATATACATATATGTATTCTTGCAAAGAAAGATATTCAATTTTCTTAAATGAACCCATACTAGATGTGTGTTGATCAATTCAATAAGAGGGCTAAGGAAGATTATCAAAAGTTTTTATAAGAGAGAATGAGACGCCCAAATCCATAGTTATCTCAACACCAAATCTTTGTCTTTGGTAAAAGAAAAAGGAGCGATTAAAAAACCCCTTGCACAAGGAAAATGCTCAACTCTTTGTACATTATTATGCTATGGAGTATATTGCATTTGATCTTGAAGACACATTTGTATTGAATATCTTCTTTCTTTAGTGGAAGATTAGAAAGTTTCTAAGTATTATATATTTCTTAGCAATGCTTACAACTTTTCATTGATGGATTTTTTCTAAGGTGGTAACTCAAGGGCCCATTGCAATATTTTTAGATCAAAATTATGATCCAAATTTGTTTCCTCAAATGACTTATTGAAAGTATTGGGCATAGTTTCAAACTTACCTATACTTACATCTATATTTGCATCCAATATTGTATAACACCACTTAGCAATATTTTTTGCAAATAGGAAATGAGGACTATTGTCACAAAGGTTTGCACCCACATCCAAAGTTTTTACCTAAGGACAACCTTGTGAAACAAGGAAACAACCTCCAAGTTATGGGACTTGAACTATGAGGTTGAGTCTCTAGAGAAGGCCGGCTTCCTTTACTATCAGGGTGCACCTAACTACTCTTAGAGAGGAAAAGGGAGAAGGAATGCATGAAAAGAAAATCTACCTATTCTAACCTAAGGGGGTGATGCACCAAAATAGAGTGTTCAACCAATCTTTGCCCATACATGCACTATTGAACCATCATGACACCCAAAGATATACACATTTAGACTTGCTTTAATCTAGCAATCACATGCAGATTAGAAAACCCAAATGAATGACACAAGGAAAGAGAGGATTCACTTATATACCATTCATAGGCCAAAAGAGATACAATCATGCAAATTGCAGATCTCTACAATACACTAATGAGAGGCAAATAGTTCTTGCACTTTACATCAATGGCTGAAGGAGATAAGGCAGAATGTCATACAGCTCAAAGGCAAAGAGAATTTACACTGAAGTTACAGGGCAATATCAGAGAAATCAGAGAAGGGTCGACCAAAACAAAATTTACAAAAATTGTCTTTATAGTTCAGGCATAACTAAGATGTCCTCTAACTAAAATTACTCTACAACCACTACATTTAAGTCCTACAGAGAACAATCATGGAGAAAATCTGATCCGAGTACAGATCCAGATGCAATGATATCTGATCTTCATTGGAACAGGGCCTTGGGAAGACAGAAACGACGCCATTAAATAGTTCTAACCAGGTAGATGGATCGAATCAGAGGTGATAGAGTGTTCCTCTTTATTTTGCATTCACTCAAAAGTGGTTGGAATCGATTATGAGGGTCAGATTTGTGCAAAAAATCTTGGTTTCCCTTTGTTTCTGTCTTGTGAATCAGCAGGGTCAGCAAGTTAACTGAAATCTTTGAGAAGGGTAGGCCACGTGGACCAAAGAATTTGTTTCCTTTTGTTACCTCACAAGGTCCTCCCAAGTTGACCATGCCTTTTAAAATTAACGGCGCCACCCCAACGCCCTGACCGTGGTGGTCACATTAACTGTTAGCACTGTTGGTAACCTAGCCGGGCCGCTGAGACACATATCTCTCTGATGCTTTCCTGCATTTTTGAACTTCCCCACAACTCCATAAAGTGGGAAAGACTTGATCATTGATCTCCACAAGATCAACGATCAAGAAGATCTTCTGTATTTTGCGCTTGCTCATATACTGGGCCCATGACACTTGGCACCACCTCAACAACCACTTTGGCAACACCTTAGCGACCCACACAAGAAATGGGTCCCACAGAGACATGCGACAGTGAGGCGCTTTCTCGCATTTTTTAAAGTCTTCGCATCTTAATAATGTGGGGAAGCCTCGGTCGTGGATCTATTCACATCAGATGGTCGAAACTCATCATGTAGCTCCCTGTGAGAAGGGCGAGCCCATGACGTCATTTGGGATAGGTGTCATTAGGGCGCTTGCCCACAATAATTAAAACCCCTGCACTTCCATCAAGCAAGAAAGCGCCAACCCTTGATCCTTGCAGATTTGACAGTGGTTGTTCCTCATGCATTATTCTTTGAACAAGGTGGGCTCGTGACATTGTTCCCCCCACATGTCACAAGGAAGCATGCCCGCAATAATAAAAACCCTCGCATCTTGATAATGTAGAGAAGCCTCGGTCGTGGATCTGTGAAGATCTGACGGTGATCAAAACTCATGTCTTGTGGCTCTTTGAGGAAAGGGACCCACTATCCACGTGTCGCCGCAATGTTTAAAGATTGCTTGTTTTGATTATGCGAGAAAGCGCCCACCATAGATCTAGACAAGATCTGTCGGTGCGGAAAGTTGTGAGCCAGCCAAAACAAACAAAGAAATACACTAAAGTTTTAATCGTTTAATTTTTTGTATTTCTTGGGCAATTAAATAACATTAAACATGGAAGTGACCGTTGGATGGGCCAGGTTTTCAATTTCAAATTTTTGTCGGGAGGCAAAAAATGGGTAACAAGGACCTCGGTGGAGATAAAAGTTGAGATGGTCCAATGGAATTAATGGCTCTTTTTTTGCTTCTTCATCAAGTGCATCATATTCAAGTTCAATAATCCTTTATGTTTGAGAAATAGAAGGTTATGGTGAGGAAAATATTTCCTTCTCATCAAAAAAAAAATCTTTTAACATATACCTTTATAGCATAAACATTAATTAAATAGCCCTTCAATTGTAAATTCAACCCACGAAAAATGGATGTCATGGACTTGCCATTCAACTCTATTCTTTGACTTAAGTAATGTGCACTAAGGTTGTATACCTAAATTCTCTTGCATGTAAAATTTAGGGCTTCTTTTTTCCCTTGTTTCTTCAAGAGAGGCATGCTCAAACATCATTGCATTGCTCAATTTGAGATTTACATGGAGGAGCTAAATACCATCTCATGACCTAAGATCACCTACAATAATAATAAAAATATTCAACATGAGAGTAAGTATGAAATGATTTTGCTTGATATTTAGATCTATGAGATATGTTAATATGTGCACAATATAAGGCTGAATTTGTGCAATAATGAGGGCCTCTTTCTCTTTAAGAAGGTGCTCCTACTTTTGAACATTAGATTTAAAGACATCCTCATCCCCAAAGATGTTAGAATGTAGATTAGAAGATCTCTCCTCCAATTTCTTATTTTGTTCTTGTAGGGAAGCCATTCTCCTAAGTAAGTTTTCCTCTTCCAAATGCATATGTTTGGCTTACTCTTCTGCAGCTCTCCTCCTAAGAAGGAATAGTGCTAGATACAACTCATAATGGTCTGTAGTAGCAGCTTTAGAATCTACTAGATCATCTAGATCTATAAGGATTGCTGCATATGGTTCTTGTCTAGGACTGAAGTTTGCATCCAGATTCTCCATAAAACCCCAATTGTGGTTTATTTCATTTACCAGGTTTGGTCTATAAGGGATACCCCCCACATGAGACATATTTTTATCATGAAAACCCCTTTGCTCCCTAAATGGAGTTGTGAATGCCTCTCCCAATAGTGTAGCTTCTTTTGATTCGGTACTCTTGGAGGATGACTCTTCCTCTACCATAGGGTGGTATAGTGATTGGGCTGACATATTACCTTTGGGAATCCATGTAGGATTAGATTCAACTTTTTTTTTGTTTTGTTTACGTCTTCCCCTAGGAGGTAACTCAACAAATAATGGTATTTCAGGGTGGTCCTTTGTAAAGGTGTGTGTATTCTTCCTCTTCTCAGCCATTTATTTAGGATTTTCCTAAAATATATATCACTAGCTACAAAACATTAGACTTGAGTCACCACTCTATGAAGGGAAAATATAAAATGAAGCTTAAGAACCAAAAATAATACTAAAGATTTATAATAATAACCCTGAAACAAAGTCACAATGAAAATCCTAATATAAATATATCAATATTGGTGTAGAGTAGTCCCCATCAAAGTTTCCATTTGTTGGAGTTCTTATTGGTAAGGAACATATCAAGTGAATTTAAACCTAATACCAGGAAACAATAAGATAGGGACAAACCTAAGGATTAGATAAATCCTATATTCAGTAGAGCTAAATCTTAATTCTGGGCCAACATTAATAGAGTCATCAGGACTCACTTCACTTTAGGCTCTGCACAACCAAGGTGGGTAAACCTTAGGGATTGATCTTGCTAAATTGATATTATTATTCTTCAAAGACTATCCCCTGCAATAGAAAGGGTCAATATTCTTGTATGATTTGCTAATAAACTTCTTGAGCATAGTAGCTAACTATAACCAAAAAAGTACATGCAAATAAGTAATGACCAACACTTTTAGTTCTTAATACATTAAATGGTAAATTGATTTGTTTGTTATGTATTTCCTACAATTAGGTGAATCATCAACTTGTTCTTGAACTTTTAATAGACCAGTGTCTTATCCATTGATATACATAGTCAAAAACTAACAAATTTGGACCTTTTTAATAAACTTGTGATTAAATTTGTCTACAGTGAGCTATAAATTTCATTCTTACCATATCCTTTTTATAAACCCTAAACCTTATTAGTTACAAAAAGTGATAACCCAATTCTTTGAATCAATAGCAATCAATAAGATATACAATTCCTGTGAATTGCATTAAACTAAATGAAACTTGTTCATTTCAGTCTCAAGATTGTAGATATATAAGAATGGAGACAAAACTCAAAGACAAAGATGTATAAGGAAAATTGCTTCTCTTGAAAATGCTTACAATACTAATAGAGACTCAGAAGATTACTCAGAAAACAAGCCATTGGTACTATATGTTTAGTTCATATATTTAAGTATACAAGAATTGATTACATTCACAAAGTTACAAAAAAAATGGATGGACTGTAAAAGGAACATAGGAATGAGAAAATTCTATAGATTTTCGACCTCTACTACTCATCTTGGAAATCCATATATAGGATTGCAATAAGCTACAGATAGGAGAAAGATGCATGTCAAAACAAGAATAGATATAAAAGGTGGAAAGACCGAAACAAAAAGATATATAAAACATTCTTTAAAAGTTCAATAAAAAAAAGGGACATAGTTGAGATAGTAAGCGAAAATTTACGTAATGCTTTTTTATTTTACTCCTCTTTTTCCTTCATTTTCATCAACAAGTAATATCTCAGCTACTTCTTGTCGGTAGGGCTTTAATCTCTCTTATCACCTCCCAAACATAAATCTCCCTTTTGGTGGCCCACTTTGTTGTTTTAACCTCTTCTAGGTCTTGAGTGGCTTTAGATTCAACATAAAACTTGTTCAAGTCTATTTATGTTTAAAAAAGGAAATCAATTAATTTATTATATGGGACATCACAGGTGTCTTCAAAAATTGTCATAGTTGCCTCCTAAGTCAAAATGGTACCAAAGGAATCAAACCATTCCTGTTAATCTATCACTGTACTAGTGACATCCAAGATTGATGGTATGTAGGGTTGTATTCCCTGATATAAGACTTTTAATTTTCCTTGTATAATTTTCAATTTATTAGTGAAGAAGCCAATTAATTCCTTAACTACCTATAAACCCTCCTTCAGTATGATTATCTTATCAGGAAAATCTAGCTTTTTAGCCATCGATACAATGAGCCTCTCTAAGAACTGTATGTATGGTTCCCTAGATTGAATGTGGGTGATAATCATGAAAATTCCTCATTGCAAAATTGCTTAGAACGTTGTAAAGAAACATAAAAATTGTGAGCCTGTTGTGACATATTCTTCAAAGTTTCAACCCTATGGCTCATCAAGCTCTTAAGGACAATTGTCCTTATCTCATCTCCTTGCTAAGTAGATGGAGCATCAATGCTCATTCTCTTAGGTTTTGTTGTATCATCTCCCCCAAAATCATCTATTTGTGTTGGGGCTTTAGTTGTGTTCCTAGCTGGTTGCTATTAATATTCTTGTTCATGTCCCTGCTTTGTAGCAACAACCTGCTCTGCCTATACAAGTTTCTCTCTAAGAGATGCAACCTCATCCTTAAGTGCTTGGACCTTAACCTCAAGCTCTATAATCTTATCCTTGTATACATGGCTCCTTCTAATCTCATCTTCATTTTCTTACATCAAAGTAATCATCTATGGACTTAGAAAGTCTGGTCTCAATCTCTTCTACCTTGGCCTCATTAATAAATGAGAAATGCTTCATGGCCTTAGAAGTTTATGAACCAAAGGTTCCCTATAAAGTCCACACAATCATGTTACCCTATTTTGTGCTCTGCACATCCATCAAATTTGGTTTATTTGATAATGGATCCATACTCCAAACTGCCAGAGATTTGGTATCTATATTAAATCGTGTTCTTCTCTACAGTCCATTAGCACCAAATGCCTCATATGAGATGGCATTCTCTTTCCTCCTTATCTGGTCAAGCATAAAAGCTTGCTCCAAATCCCATTTGGGCACTAACAACATGGCACTCCTCCATACAAGGTCTCTTGTCTACACTAGGGTCATGTTTTTGCTCATTGGATCATAGACCTATAACTTCTCCACTAGTTCTAGCTTTTTCTCATATGAGTCTCATGACTTCATCTTTAGCACCAACTCACTCTATTTTATCTTATATAGAAAACTCTTGAACTCAATCAATTTGATGAATTCATCATCTTCTATGAATTGTTAGGCCTGAATGATCCTATCATCCAACCTTGCTGCTACTAGTTCTATGTTAGTGAGTGTATTCTTAGCTACATTAATCCTATCTTGAAAGTAACTCTACCTTAAGTTAGAAAAATACTAAGTATTTCCAGGTAAAATCTATAAGGTCCTCTATTTCACCTCTGTAGGGATATGGACAAATTTCTATCTTTTATTTCCTTTTGGGGCCCATGATGCCTCAGGAGCATCATCTTCCTCTATTTCTAGGGTCACATCAGGTTCAAGGTTGTCTGGGCACACCCTTTCTTCTTCTCCTATAGGTCCCTTTGGAATCTTTGCCATAATTTTAGCATGGTCAGTGACCATCTTCCTAATCCTATGAGGATAGGGGACATCCATGTAGAATCTCATAAATTGGGGATCTGCTCTCTTCATTTCTCTCTCCACCATTAAGATGTCATCTAGCTTTGCCAACTTATCAGATGCCTCACCCTTTGCAACTATGTTTGGAATAACATCTTCATCTGGTAACTCCTTGGTGCTAGGTAGTACATAGTTCCTTATCTCTTTAAGGGTGGTCCTCATCCAATTGTCAAGATCATATATTCTATAAGGACCACTTGACAAATTGTAGTGGTGGAGGAAAGAATGGTTTTGATCAAGGGCCTCTTTTCCAATTGAAAAGTCCCCCACCCTAAAACATCTACACAAGAAAGTTCCTTTATGCACTTTGGGCCCTAGAAACTCCCTATTTACCATAAACAACTGCCATATGAATTCCATTATACCCAACCTAGGAGGATTAAACTTTGGTAATATGTGGGGTGGTTGGGGACAACCATACACTCTCATTAAAGAAAAAGTTAGAAATAAGAAATGTCCCCACAATTATGGTCTAATCTTTAACCTTTAGGAAGTAGGGCTGGTCTCAAAAGGGTTTTTGAAATCTCAGGTGCCCTAAAGTACCCTGGATCTAATATTCTCATAATTATAGTACTAAAATTATTAAAGAATGAAACAAAATCAGAAAAATGATAGTTGTTGTCCCATATCCATGTCCACAACTAAACTGGTAGCTCTCCATTTGCATCAGAGGTATGATAAATAAAATCAGAACTCACATACCCCACATTCTTGTAGAGGATTAGGTGCATCAATAGTAAATAGTGATGGAACTTGAAATCTTTTAATTCTCCACTCTGATCCCAAGAATGTTTTCTCTCATCACCTCCAAAATATATTCAACATAGTCATACTCCCCCCCATGGTAGGAGTCTTACGTATCTCTAGTAATAATGAATTTAGCTCCATATACCATATCAATTGTATCTTTCCCAACCACCTTGTGGACACCATTTACTATTTTTACAAAGTAATTTTTTAAATTTGTCCAAAGGCATCATTTTTTCCACCTTCTTAGGTAATCACCCATACTCTTTAAATCCATGGGAATATGTTGTAGCATAGACTTCCCAGTGTAGGCCTTAGTATTTCTCTCAAATTTCTTCTGCAAATCCTCTATATCTATAGGTTGGCCCGTGGCTCCATCCAATCCAAAATCTTCAATGAATGAAGCACGATCAAGTTGAATAGTTCCATCTTTCCTATGGAAAGATTTGGTGGCCAGATTGTAAGAACTAAATAGGCCCTTCATCAAGTCCATATCCATGAAAACCTTTGGAAATATAAGCTTAGCCAAGTTCTTCTTCCAAGGATTACATATTGGGATCTTCTTTTCTCTGTTATGGTAGAAGTATTTGAACAGTTCAAAACTAGTGACACTAGGTCATACAAAATCTCTACAAAGAGCATATGGGTCAACAAAAGCATGGTCATCTATAGCATTAGCATTGGAGGAACTAGGGAAAAGCTTAATCCATTCTTTGACAAACCTATTAGGTTTCCTTTGTCTTATTTTCCCTCCTTTAGAAGTTTAAGTCTCTGTAACCCCCATATCCAACACTTGAATCTCTTCCACCTCTTTATCAAACATCTTGATAATATGTTGGGAAACAAGGTATAGACTCCACTCTGAGGCTTTGAAAACAATTATCTATATGCACTAAAAACTTTGCAACTACTCAAAATATCTCTTTCTATAAACGGTAAATTGTAATTGACAAATAGGAAAGCTTCTATAGCTTAGTGTATACTATCAACGTTCATCTTTGCACTGATTCTCAACATGCTTGAAACATAAGATCAACTTATTCTATCACCTCAAGGGATCATCACCATTACTATCTAGCAATGCACTTTTTTTACCATATTCAAATCTCATTGGTCGAGAAGTTTGTTGTTGTTTCTAGCTCAAAAAATTGACTAGCACATTTTATGTTGAATTATGGTCTATGATCTTATGATCACCAGTGAAGAAAATGACTCCTCATATTATCTTATAGATGCATAAAAAGTTCCACAATGTTATGAAACCCTTGAAAAAACATTTATCGAACAATTAGAAACCATAGGAAAACCCCCTATGATCTTATGGTACATTGGTTACCATGGCATCAGTGTTGATTATTGAATCCTTTATGATCTCTTGAAAAGCTAAAAAACCTAGGGTTAGGGCTAGATCCAAAAAAATTGTGAAGATCTCTAGTAATATCGGATGGAAATAAGACCATAAGGCACCAACTTTCATATAAGGGAAATTTTTTAAAAATGGATTAGGGCAAAATACCGTGCTAGGGCTTTCCTCTGTAGATGAAAAAAAAACATATAAACCCTAACATCACAACACTCTTTTTTTAAGAACATTTTCACCATAAAATTTTGAAATTTAAGCTCTGTGAAAATATGGGCTATCAAGTTGAGAAGAAAAAGAGTTGTGAAGAAACTAAGAATCTAAAGAAGAAGATTAAGGAACTTAAGCATTGTCAAGAAAAATAATGTTGGCCAAGTAACAAAGAATGCCAAGTGACGGTAATGACCTAGTTGCATAGTGTGAACTAAGAAAGATAGTTTAGTGATGACCGAGTGATCTAGTGATCATTGAGTAGCAGAATGTAGTTACGATTGAGTGTCAGCAAATTAATAGTTTGAGAAAGAATCAAAATTTTTGTGGCCGACACAGTTGAATTATGGAAATAATCAAAATGCCTTAACAATAAGGATGGATGAGTTGGATTATTTAATGCATGGAGAATATTAGTTGAATGATCGAAGGCTAAGATTGAAGAAACTTCTAGAAATGTCATAAAGGATGAAGACAAACAGAATTTGGCTAGATTCATTGAATCTGTTGAATATAATTGTAATCCTGAGATCTATATATATGTTTAAGCAAAAAAAGATCTAAGCTACCTATTTATGGAGGCATATGGTATTTTTTATGTTGGTTGTTGGACTAGAAATGCTGAAGATGAGTGGAGAATATACTTGCAAAGGAGAAGTGTGATGTTTGTGATGTGGGAGATTTCTTGAAGAGTTTACAAGAAAGTTTGAGTTGTTGAGAGATATGGAGTTGAATGGAGATTTGAAGTTGCAAAGTTAGTTGTATGTTATTAGATCAACCCTAGTTGTTACTTTCTAATGATTGTGTGAGTAGTAAAATTATTTTGATTAAGGTTGATCTAACACTCATTTGTAAATCCTTTAACAATGTGACATTATGAGGGAATGTTCTAAATTCCTCTAACAAGGCCACTCCTAAAAGATGGATTTAATTACTTTAATAGGGTCACACCTAATGGTGTGTTTTGTAACCTTTAATAGGGTTGTCTCCTAATAGAGATCACTTCCTAAGAGTGAAAAATGGTAGCATGTTAGTTGGTGGTTTTTTCTAAATTAAGTTTCCATGTTGAATATTGGTGTCAAACATTTGTTTGGATGTTTTTTATGTCTATGAAACTTATTGTTTTAAGTTTGAAGTTTATTTTTAGTTGTGATATTATTTTGCTAGTTGGCACTTACTAAATAGAGTGCTAAAATGAAACAAATAAGTTGAATGGTGATGAACAGTTTTATTTGATGTGTTGTTCATGAGTTTGAGTAAGTTTGACGGAGTTGTTAATAGTTGATTTTATACATTTGGACCTAAGGATAATTTATTCACCCCCCACTCCCATTTATTCTAAATATTCTAACAATTGGTATCAAAGAATTGGTTCTTGTGTGAAATTTAGAGGACTTAAAGCTAAAGATCAAGATGTATAAGAGAGAGGTACCCAAGTTGAGCAAGAAGAACTTCTCAGCATGGTATAGGCTAATAAACTTGAATCTTTCTAGCATTATGCACTCTACTATTTGGAGAATGAGTACATTGAAGTTCCTAGACCTACGACAATTGAGCTTATGAAAGAGGAGCAAGAGCATTAACAAATGATGATAAAAATCACATCCTTCCTCAACTATTCTAAATTTGAAGAAATGAAAGACTATGAAAATGCAAAGGAATTATGGGACAAGGTTGCATTGATTCATCGAGGTGACATAAATGTTCTTGGAGCCAAGGCAGAAAGCTTAAGAGGCAATTTTGATGACATGAAGATGAAAGGTGAAAATATGGCACAATATGTGGGAAGAATCAAAGAAGTGGTGAATGAAATTAGGAGTGTTGGTGGTGTCATATTTGAGGAAATAGTGACCATAAAGGTATTGAGAACTTTACTTCCTATCTATGTTATTAGAGTTTCTGCAATACAATAACTTATATGCACACCTGGTAATGATCTAACATTGGATAGTCTAGTTAGTAGACTAGCATCTTTTGAGTTGGCTAATTTTGATAATTACACACCTACTAATGCTGAAAGTGATTCCAAAGCAAAAGTGACTCTTGATGAATCTAGAGGAAAGAAGAAAAACAAGCATGTGAATAGTAACAGTAAATCATATGATGAACTTGATGAAATTGAGGCATTATTGGCTAAAAGGCTAACAAGAAGAAAGGGAAAATACTAAGGTAAACTCCCTATTATGTTTTTTACATGTAACAAGGTTAGCCATATTTCAACAAGGTGTCCTGAAAGAGAAGATAAAGATGAAAGGAAGGACAATAAATACAAAGGAGAGACAATAGAGAGATTCAAGGAAATAAAGACTACAAGTGAAAAGATAAGAAATCGTATTACATTTTTGAAGAAACTAATGATAATGATACTAGTGAGAATGATAAAGAATTTTTCTATGTTGCTATGAAAAATGAATCTGGTGATGAAATGCATGAAAAAACTACTTTAATCTCACATACAAGCAAGAATGATAGATGCATGATTGATAGTGAATGTTTACATCATATGACAGGTGATACAAGTAAGTTTTACAAGTTGGTACATTATAGAGGAAGTAGTGTCAAGTTTGGGAAGGATGCACCATGTTATGTGAAAGGTAAAGGATTAATTCTACTGAATGATAAGATCAAATCTGACAATGCATATTGGGTTGAAGGTCTAAAATAAATAAAAATTGAGTGTGCCTTAGTTGATCAATTTAGGCTATAGATTTGAGTTTCAGAATAGGAAAGAAAACATCTATGATGCTAGTGGTGAACTAATTGGAAGTGGAGAGAAAACCATATGTAACGTTGTCTATCTAGACCTATTTGATGAAACTTGTCTGTTTGCACAATTTGAAGATGTTTAGCTATGGAATATAAGGTTGTGTCATGTGAATTTTGATAATCATGTTGAGATTAGAAAGAAGAAGAGAGTAAGAGGATTTCCAAAATTGAGTAAAATTGATAAGGTGATGTGCAAAAATTGTCAATTAGGAAAAATGGAAAAGTCTAGTTTCTAGAGAAAATTTTACTCTTCAAATGATGTTTTGAAGTTAGTTCATGCTGATTTATGTGGTCCTATTGGAGTGAAAAGGTACTATGGTGATAAGTACTTTATCTTATTTGTTGATGTACTTGAGGATGATGAATGTGATGTTCCTTAAAGAAAAAAATGATGCTTTTCAAATGTTTAAGTGATATTTGGATAGAGTTGAGAAAGAAACAAGTAAGAGTTTGAAATGCTTGAGATCTAATAGAGGAGGAAAATTTTTATCTAAAGAGCTCAACATATTATGAAATGATAGAGGTATCATAAGGCATATGTTTTCACCTAAACTTGTTGAAAAGAGATTGTTTTGAAGTGAAGAACCTGTAATGGAACACTCATTATTTTGTCAATTATGTCAAACATGCTACCTCTTGGTGAGACAATTATTTTTTGGTCTAAGTGATATCATGTGGTTGATTGATGAAGAGGATTTGAAAAGAGGAGATGACAATAGTGTTGAAAAGAGATTTTTTTGAAGTGAAGAACCTATAATGGAACAATCATTATTTTTTTAATGATCTCAAACCTACTACCTGCTTCTGAGATAATGACTTTTTAGTTTGAATGTTATCATTTGGTAGATTGATGAAGAGTATTTGAAAATAGGAGATAACAAGAGCACCTAAAGAAAGGATGAGTTATTTGGTGTATAAAAGGATCACTAAGACCAAGTAAGACATTGATACTATAGTGTATCATTATCTACTTAAAGTATGAAATGAAAGATTACTTAAGAAAAGACTAGAAGAAGATCAAGTAAGAAAAGTGTCTACCAAGCCTTGCTGAGCAGTCAATACAAGTAAAGCATAAATCAATAGAAGCTAAGTGAAAATTAATAGGTACTGAGAAAAGAAAACAAATAGTGCAAGCTGAGTGAATGTTAGTATATGTTGAGTAAAGTTTTCTTGGTGTTGAGCATCAATAAACTTTAGTCTTTTTCGAGTGAACTAGTGTTGGATGAGTGAGAGAATAGTATAGATGCTGAGTGAAAACAACTAGTGTTAAATCAAACATTTGATAAGTCTGAGTCGACTAATTTGATTTCTTGAATTATGTGATGCATGTTGAAGATAATTATGATGAGCTAGTGGTACAGAATTCAAGGTAAACCATTTTGAGGTGAATTCAAGTAAGATTATAGAGGAAGTTTCTAGAGGAACAAAATGAAAAAATTGGTGGATTCACTAAATCATACCTAACCCTAAAATGGATGATTGTGGTTAAGCAGTAAAAGATCTAAATTCTCTATTTATAGTGATAGCTAGTCAAAAGAAAAAATTGTCATGTACGAGAACCTAAGGAAGACAAGGAGTCTAGGGTATTGCTTCATTCAACTATCAAACAAAAGAGACTGGATTTGGCATACAAAGAAATAAGGCTTAAGGGGATGAATTCTTGAAGGTGAACAAGCTATCAGAGCTAAAGTGTATGAATGCCAAGTAGAATGGAGGACTAAAATAGAGATCTATAATCTGCAAGTGAGTTGTAATTTTTATTAGATCAAGTCCTATTATTAATTTTTAATAATTGTAAAAATGTCAATCAAATCCTTTGGATTAAGGTTGACCTAATAGTCATTTGTAAATCCTATAACTAAGAGACATTCTAATGGAATGGTCTAAAATCCTATAACAAGGCTCACTCCTAATAGGGTGATTGAAATCTTTTAACCAAGTCACATTTAGTAGTGTGTATTGTAACCTTAACAGGGTTTTCCTTTCATAGGGCATCACTTCATAAGAGTGAAATTGGATAGCATGTTACTTGTGATTTTTCCCAAATTGGGTTTTAACATAAAATCCTTGTGTCAGATAGTGTGAATGTGCTTATGTTATTTCATGTTTATATTTCTGCAAAGTTGTTTTGACCTAGGATAGTAACCTACTAAGTTAAGGTATTGTATGATCTAATGGGTGTATGTATGTTAAGTTTTTATGGATATGGATCTGTTAAGCACTGAATTTTTTTATTTGTACATCTAGACCTTAGATAACTGATTCATCCCCCCTTAGTTATTCTAAAAAATTCTAACAAAGAGAGCCTAGAGAAAGTTTGAGTCATTTGGTGTATAAAAGGAGCACTAAGACCAAGTAAGAAATTGATACTATAGTGTATTGTTGTCTACTTAAAGTCTAAAATGAAATATTACTCAAGTAAAGACTAGAAGAAGATCAAATAATAAAAGTGTCTTCCAATCTTTGTCGAGTAGTCAGTGCAAGCCGAGTGAATGTTAGTATATGTCGAGTCAACTAGTGTTGGCCTAGAGACAACAAACTGTGTTAAATCAAAGATTTGATGAATCTGAACTGACTAATTTGATTTCATGAATTATTTGAAGCGTGTTCAAGAGGACTAAGATGAGCTTGTGGCACATAATTCAAGATAATCCATTTTGAGGCAAATTCAAGGAAGATTATAGAGAAATTTTCTAGATGGACTCAAATGGAAAAGTGCGTAGATTCATTGAATCCTACCTAATCCTAGAATGGACGATTGCGGTTAAGTAGTAAAAGATCCAAATTCTATATTTATAGAGATAGTTGGCCAGAATAAAAGGTTGTCAAGTACAAGAACCTAAGGAAAACAAGGAGTCTAGGGTATTACTTCATCAACTGGCTAAACAGAAGAGATTGTAGTTGGCATGCAAAGCAAGAAGCTTTAAGGGAATGAATTCTTGAAGGATGAACAAGCTATCAGAGCTAAAGAGTATGAATGCCAAGCAAAATGGAGGACTAAACCATAAATCTATAATCTACAAGTGAGTTGTAAGTTTTTATTAGATCAATTTCTACTATTTCTTTCTAACAGTTACACTAATGTGGATAAAATCCTTTGGATTAAGGTTGACCTAATATTCATTTGTAAATCTTTTAACTAGGTGACATTCTAATAGAATGTTCTAAAGTCCTCTAAAAAGGATCACTCCTAATAGGGTGATTGAAATCTTTTAACCAGGTTACATTTAACAATGTGTTTTGTAACCTTTAACAGGGTTCATTTTTCATAGGGCATCACCTCAGAAGAGCGAAATTGGGTAGTATATTACTGGTGGTTTTTCCACAATTGGATTTCCACGTAAAATCTATATGTCAAATTGTGTGAATGTGCTTATGGTATTTCATGTTTACATTTATGAAAAGTTGTTTTAACCTAGGACAATAACCTACTAAGTTAATGTATTGTATGATCTAATGGATGCACACATGTTAAGTTTTTATGGATATGGATCTATTAAGAACTGAAAAGTTTTATTTTTACATTTAGACCTTAGATAACTTATTCACCCCCACTCTTTGTTATTCTAAAGAGTTCCAAAATTTGGTATTAGAGCATTGCTGCTTGAGAGAAAATAGTTTGAAGGTACTAAAAGCTAAAGATCAAGATGTATAGAAAGGAGGTGCCCAAACTGGACAAGGAAAACCTTCCTGCATGAAAAAGTTTGATAAAGCTACATTTAGGTCTTAGAGACTATGCAAAATCTACTATCACCACTAAGAATGTTGATCCTTTTGGAGCCCTAACTAATGATGATCTTAAAAGGAAGATAGAACACAATTAGGATATGTTAGATCTTGCTTCTTCCCTTAGTTACTTGGAGTTTGATGACATCAAATAATGTGACACTACAAAGAAGATGTGGATGTGATTGAGACGATCTATGGATGAGATAAGAATGTTTTGAGAGCCAAAGTTGAAAAGCTGAGGGGAAAGTTTGAAGACATGAGAATGCAAGAAGATGAGAAAATTGCCCAATATTGCATAAGAATAAAAGATTTTGTGAATCCTGACAGAGGAGCTAATGGTATTATTGAAGATTAGACTATAATCAAAAAAGTACTAAGAACACTACTGCCCATCTATGTTATTAGAGTCTCTACAATACAAGAACTAAGGTGTGTTCCCAGTAGTAATCTAACCCTTGAAGGACTCATAGGTAGACTCACTTCCTTTAAACTCTCTAATTTCAATAATTTCAAAACTGAAAATGTTGAAGTTGCTTTCAAAGCTAAATTATTATTAAAGGAACCTAAAAAGAAGAAGAAAAATGTCAAACATGTTTCTAGTGATAGTGATATAGATGAGGAGGATGTGAAAGAGATTGAATCACTTCTAGCAAGGAGATTTCATAGAGGCAAAATGAAATACAAATGTAAGCTACCTATCATGTGCTTTAATTATAATGAGGCTGGTCATATTGCTACTAGACGACCAAAGAAGAAGAACAACATAAGTGAAGACAAACTCATAAGTAAAAGAGATGAGAATAGTAAAGATTATAAAGACAAAGGAAAGAAGTGTTGCTACATTGTTGAGGAAGAAACAAAAGATCAATTTGATGACCATGATGATGAAGTTGTATATGGTTCTATGAAGGATGATTATGATGAGGATGAGGAAATTGCACTTGTGTCTTATGTGAACAAGAGTGATAGATGTATCATTAACATTGGATGTTCACATCACATGACTAGCGATAAAAGTAATTCCATTACACTTTATTATTACAATGGTAATAGTGTAAGATTTGGTAATGTTGCACCTTGTCTGATCAAAGGTAAACGATCAATCAAATTGACAGAAAAGATCATGTGTGACAATGTTTATTATGTAGAAGGAATTAACTATAACTTTTCGAGTGTGTCATAATTGATTAGTTTAGATTGCAAAGTTGAATTTGAGAACAAGAAACAAAATATCTATGACACTAATGAGAAATTGATTGGAAATGGAGATAAGAATAGAGGTAATCTATTTTATCTTAACATGAATGATGCTACTTATCTTGTTGTAGAATTTGATGATGTTTGGCTATGGCACAAGAGGTTATGTCATGTTAACTTTGATAACTTAATCGGTATCAATAACATGAAAAGAGTCAAAGGTTTTCCTAAACTAAAGAAACCTAATAATGTGATTTGCAAGCAATGTCAGTTAGGCAAGATGAAAAAATCTAGTTTCAAAAGTAAGACTAGCTCCTCTAAAGAAATTTTGGAATTAGTTCATACTAATTTGTGTGGACCAAATTATGTGCAAAGGTACAAAGATGACAAGTACATTATCCTATTTGTTGATGATTATCCTAGAATGATGACAATTATGTTTCTGAAACAAAAATCTAATGCTTTTCAAATGTTTAAGGGTACTTGGCAAGAGTTGAAAAGGAGACAGGAAAATTTTTGAAATGTTTGAGATCTGTTAGAGGTGGAGAATTTACATCAAATGATCTTGAGATATTCTATAATGATAGAGGAATCAAGAGACAAATTTCTTCACTTAGGACCCCTCCACAAATTGGAATTGCTAAAAGGAGGAGTAGGTTTGTAATGGACTATGCTAGAACACTCATGATGGAGAAGAATGTTGCTTTGAAATACTAAAGAGAAGTTGTAAGTACAGCTATCTATACCCTAATCTGAGTACAAGTCAAGAAAGGTACTCATTCAATACCTTTTGAACTATGGTATGGATACTCACCTAATGTAAAATATTTTAAAGTATTTGCAAGAAAGTGCTACATTTTTTAAGATAATGAGAATGATAAATTTGAAGCTAAAAGTGAAGAAGGTATATTCCTAGGCTATTCCACAAGAAGTGAAGCTTATAAGTCTTTGAATACTAACACTAACAAATTTATGGAAAGGGAAAATGTGAAGTTTGATGAATATATAGAGGTACATGAAGCTGAACTTATGAAGAAACCCTAAGAGTAAAAAATCTTTTGTATACTTTTATGAAGGAATGCTTGTTGATGAAGGTGTTTTGAACCAAGTTATAAATCAACAAAAACAAGTATCAGTGATGGTCAAGTCACATACAATGGATGTCGATTTGCATTCAAGAATCGAGTTACATTTAGGAGCCAAGTTGTAAATAGAAGATGAGGTACATTCCGATTCTGAGATGACTGTACATGAAAGGAATGTCAATCTACCTAATAGAGAAGTACATAGTGATTCTAAAGTTGATAGACCCATTGAAGAAAGAAGAGTAAAACCAATATTTTCAAAGTATGTTAGAATACATCACCTTGTTGAACAAATTATTGGAGATAAATAAGCTAGACCAATGACAAGGAATAGGTTGAGAAGTGATACTTGTTTTTTGAGCATCCATGAGCCTAAGACAGTGAAAGATGCATTAGAAAATAGAGGCTAGAGTAAAGCCATGAAAGAAGAGATTGATCATATTGAGAAGACAAAAACATGGACTCTAGTACCAAGACCAAAGAAAAAAATGTGATTGGAACCAAGTGGATGTACAGAAACAAGTTAGATGAGAATGGTAAAGTCACAAGAAATAAGGAAAATTTAGTTTGCAAGGAGTATGCATAAGAAGAAGTAATTGACTATGGAGAAACTTTTTCCCTAGTTGCAAGATTGGATGGAGTAAAAACTTTCCTTGCTTACTCTGCATACAAAGGTTTCAAAGCTTATCAAATGGATGTAAATTCAACACTTCTAAGTGGCATACTAGAAGAAGAGGTTTACATAGAACACTTTGAAGGATGTGTTGATCCAAAAAATAATAATATTGTATGTAGACTACACAAAGATTTATATGGTTTAAAGAAAGCCCCAAGAGCATGGTATGAAAAGCTTCACAATTATCTTGTGAAGATTGGTTTTGAGAAGACTGATGATAACAACAATTTATACTTGAAGACAGAAGGAGGTAAATGCATTTTACTAGATGAAATTTTTGTTGATGATGTCATATTTGGAGGTCAAAATGCACTATGTAAGGAATTTGAAGAAAGAATTTAAGATATCAATATCTGGAGAGCAAGTTTTTTGTTGGTTTGCAAGTATATCAGATGAAATATGGTATATACATCACTTAGTCTAAGTGTGTAAAGGAAAAACTGAAAACTATTGGTTTGGAGGATTCAAAACCAATTAGCACTCCTATGGTGACAAGACACAAACTATCAAAGACTGATGATTCTACTAAAGTGAATCAAACATTATACCTAACATCACATTAGCTGTTGAGATTATTGCAAGAGTTTCTACAATCCTAAGGAGAATCATTTGATTTTTGTTAAGAGAATTATGAGATATCTAACAGGAATAGAAGATTTTGGTCTATACTACAAGAAAAATGAAAAATTTGAATTGAGAGACTATATAGATGTTGATTGGCGTGGAAACATTGATGACAGGAAGAGTACAAGCGGTGGAGCATTTTTCTTAGGAAAGAGATTGGTCACTTGGACTAGTAAGAAACAAAATTGTATATCTTAGTCTATTGTTGAAGTAGAATATGTGGTTTTTGTAGTAAATTGTACAAATGTGGTATGGATCAAACAGCTATTCAAAGGCATGAAGGAGAAAATTACTAAACATGTGTTACTTTATTGTGATAATACAAGTGTTATAAACATATCAAAGAATCTTGTGATGTACGTAAAGAATAAGCACATTGCAATCAAGTATCATTACTTGAGGGATTTGGTTCAAGATAAATAAGTGAGAATGAAATATGTGAATAAAAAAGAATAGATAGCTGATATATTTACAAAAGCTTTACCTAAGGATACACATGAATATCTTATAGGTAAACTAGGGGTGATACCCCTATCCCAAGCTACTTAAGAAGCATGAGTAGTGCCCTGCATTAATTGAGATGAATGTTGTATCTCACAATTTGATGCAGTGGATCTTACTTTAGGATTTACCTAAAGTAATGAAGGAGTTGAATTAGAAGACTTATAGTCACATGCAAGATGACAAAGAGAGACCCTCAATTGATTATATCTATATGAGAAGATGACAAGTCTTTGGCATTATTGTCAAAGAGGGAGATCTAAGAGAAAATAACATGTAAGAGAGATACTTTGAAGGAGATTGATAAAGCTTACATTATCCTATACAGAGGAAGGACATATACTAATAGAGGGAGAAAATTTAAAGATATTACTTTCTTTTTGGTATTGTTGTTGGTATTGGTTTGTCATCAATGCCAAAGAAGGAGATTGTTGAAAAGATATTGTTTTGAAGTGAGGAGCATGTAATAGAACAATCATTATTTTTTCAATTATGTCAAACCTGCTACTTGCTAGTGAGACAGTTTCTTTTTGGTCTAAAAGCTATCATGTGGTTGATTGATGAAGAGGATTTAAGAATAGGAGATAACAAGAGAACCTAGAGAAAGGTTGAGTTATTTTATGTATAATAGGAGCACTAAGACCAAGTAATACATTGATACTATAGTGTATTTTTATATACTTAAAGTTTGAAATGAAATATTACTCAAGTAAATACTAGAAGAAGATGAAGTAAGAAAAGTGTTTGTCAAGCCTTGTCGAGAAGTCAATGCAAGCGGATTGAATGTTAGTATATGTCCAGTAATGGTTAGTTGGTACCGAGCATCTAAATAAACTTTAGTGTTTGTCGAGTGAACTAGTGTTGGTGAAGTGACATAATAATATAGATGTTGAGTGACAACAAATAGTGTTAAATCAAAGATTTGAAAAATCCAAGCCAACTAATTTGATTTCTTCAATTATTTGAAGTGTGTGGAAGATAACTATGATGAGTTGGTGGCACAGAATTCAACATAAGTCATTTTGAGGTGAATTCAAGGAAGATTGTAGAGGAAGTTTCTAGAGGGACTTAAATAGAAAAGTGGGTAGATTCATTGAATCCTACATAAGCGTATAATGGATGATTGTGGTTTAAAAAAAAAAGATCTAAATTCTCTATTTATAGAGATAGATAGCTAGAAGAAAAGGTTGTCAGGTGCAAGAACCTAAGGAAGACAAGGAGTCTAAGGTATTGCTTCATCTAGTGGCCAAACATAAGAGATTGCAGTTGGTATACAAAGAAAGAAGGCTTAAGAGGATGAATGCTTGAAGAGTAAACAAGATATCAGAGCTGAAGAGTATGGATGCCAAGCAGAATGGAGGACTAAACCAGAGATTTGTAATCTACAAGTGAGTTTTAAGTTTTTATCAGATCATATCCTATTGTTTCTTTCTAATAATTGTACCAATGTGGATAAAATCCTTTGGATTAAGGTTGACCTAACATTCATTTATAAATCCTTTAACCATGTGACATTTTAATGGAATGTTCTAAAGTCCTCTAGAAAATCTCACTCCTAACAGGGTGATTGAAATCCTTTAACCAGGTCACATTTAATAGTGTGTAATGAAACTTTTAATGAGGTTGGCCTTTTATAGGGCATCACTTTAGAAGAGTGAAATTAGGTAGCATATTACTGGTGGTTTTTCTCAAATTGGGTTTCCACATAAAATCCTTGTTTTATATTGTGTAAATGTGCTTATGATATTTCATGTTTACATTTTTGCAACGTTGTTTTGACCTAAGACAATAACCTACCAAGTTAAGGTATTGTATGATCTAATGAATGCATGCATGTTAAGGTTTTATGGATATGGATCTGTTAACCACTGAAAAGTTTTATTTATGCATTTGGACCTTGGATCATTGATTCACCCCCCCCCCCCCCCCCCCCCCCCCTCAATTATTCTAAATAATTCCAACAAGAACTCCACCACAGAATGGTATAGCTGAAAGAAGGAATAGATCTATGATGGATTGTGCAAAAATACTGATGATGGAAAATAATGTCTCACAAAAATTATGGAGAGAAGTTGTAAGTACTATTGTTTATACCCCAAATTGAGTACTAGTGAAGAAATATATTGATAAAATACCTTTTGAAATTTGGTATTTTCATATACCTAATGTGAATTACTTCAAAGTTTTTGGAAGAAAATGTTATATTCTAAAATATACTAGCCAAGGTAAACTTCATGCAAAAAGTGATGAAGGCATATTCATAAGATATTTCACAAAGAGTAAGGCATATAAGTGTTTGAATTCTAACACTAACAATATTGGAAATTGAAAATGTTAGAATTGATGAATTTGAAGAAAATAATGAATTTGAATGCAAGAAGTGACCTAAAGATTACAAAAAGATTGTATATGTCTATGAAGGAAAACCTACTACCATTCCTAAACCTGAGAGACTAGTTGAAATGCAACAGATTGAGGATATTACCAAGTCTTGATAGAGGAGTACTATCGAGCAACAAAAACCTATCAAGCATTAGATTGTTGAAGCTGAGAAGCAGGTAGTGACTTCTGACCATCAGATGCATGAACCTGTGATACAACTAGGGATACAATAAGAGAGACATGAAGTTATTGAACATGTTGAACAACCTGAACTACCACAAGAAGTAATAATATCTGAAGCTATGCTATAAATTTATCTAAGAAGACATCATACACCAAATCAAATAATTGGAGATAAGGATTTAGGAGTTATGACAAGAAAAAAAATTAAGAATGATAAATGGTTATTATGTGAGTTTGATCCCAAAACAGTTAAGGATGCACTAGAGAATGAAGATTGGATAAGAGCCATGAATGAGGAAATTGATCATATTAAAAAGATCAAGACATGGAGAGTAGTACCTAAACCAAAGAACAAGAATGTGATTGGAACAAAGTGGTTATTAAAAAACAAGCTAAATAAAATAGGTGAAGTTACAAGGAACAAGGCAAGACTAGTTTGTAAGGGATATGCACAAGAAGAAGGAATTGACTATGAAGATAATTTTTCTCTAGTTCCAAGGATTAAAGGAGTAAGAACTTTTCTTTCATATGTTTCTTGCAAAGGTTTGAAAGTTTATCAAATGGATGTTAAGTCTTCATTTCTAAATAGCATACTGGAAGATGAAGTCTACATTGAACAACCAGAAGAATTTGTTGAGCCTAGCAAAATAAATATACTATGTAAGTTGTAAAAATATTTCTATGGTTTGAAGCAAGCCCCTAGAGCATGGTATGAAAGGCTACAAACTTATATGCTAAAGGTTGATTTTGCAAGAACTAATGAGAATGGAAATGTGTACCTAAAGAGTGAATCTAAGAACAAGGCATTGCTAGCTGAATTTTTTTTGACAATATCATATTTGGAGGACAAGATTAATTGTGTAAAAAATTTGCAAATGAAATGAAGAAAGAGTTTGAGATGTCAATGTTTAGAGAGATTAAATTCTTTTTCGGTTTACAAGTGTATCAAAAGAAAGGAGGAATATAAATTACACAATAAAAGTATATCAAGGAAATATTGAAAACTTTTGGTATGGATGATTCAAGACTAGTTGGAACATCTATGGCTACTAGACATAAATTTTTAAAGAATGATGATTCTATAGAGGTAAAGCAAACATTATATAGATCACTGAATGGAAAATTATGATATGTTGTACATAGAAGACCTGGCATTGCATTAGCAGTTGGAATAGTTGCAAAATTTCTTTCTAATCCTAAGGAGAATCATATGATGGCTATGAAAAGAATAATGAGATATCTAAAAGGCACAAAAGACTATGGCTTATGGTACAAGAGGAACGCAAAGTTTGAGCTGAAAGTATATACATATGTTGATTGGGCTAGTAATGTTGATGATAGAAAAAGCACTAATGGATGTTCTTCCTTTCTAGGAAAGAGGCTAATTTCATGGACAAGCAAGAAGAATTATATTTCATAATCTATAGCAGAAGATGAGTATGTTATTACAACAGTGAATTATTCAAATATTGTCTGGGTTAAGTAATTGTTGAAAGATGTAAAGGAAGAGATTAATAAATCTATAGTGATCTATTGTAACAATACAAAAGTACTATAAACATTTCAAAAATCATATGATGCATACAAAGACAAAGCATATTGAGATCATGTATCATTGCTTGAGAGAGTTAGTGCAAAATAAAGAAGTGAGGCTTGAATATGTAAATACAACAGAGCATATATATGACATATCCACTAAGGCACTACCTAAAGAATCACATGTGTACTTAAGAGACAAGTTAGGGGTCATTCCCTTATCTAAAACAAAGTGATAAGAGATGTAGCATTACATCAAATGTTATTATCAGAATCTATTACATATTGATGCAGGAGATCACACTTTAGGATCTTCCTAAAGGTGTGGAGTGATGTTAAGTAGTGTGAAGAACTAAAATAGAAGTTGATGCCTAATGATAGAGGAAGAAATACTATAAATAAATAAAATACAATAGTTGCATGAAAATAGAGATGTCTGACTTTGGACCTAATATGGTGAATGAAATGTATTTGGAATTATTGTCAAAGAGGGAGAGCCAGATAGGAAAGTAGTGAAATAGAGGGAGAATTAGATGTGGTAGTTATCATGGCTAGAAGAGGGAGAGAAAGCTATAAGAAAGAGGGAGAGAAAGACATGATAAGAATATTCATGATACTCAAGATGATGAGAACATTAAGTTGGTATTTAGAGGGAGCACACTTGAGATGATGGATGAGAATTAGAATGAAACTAAGGATATTAATGAAGATATACCTATTTGAACATGGAGGGAGCTGAGTAGTGAAACACTTGAGTTATTAGTTAATTTTTGGATTGTCTGGTAACTTGGAAGATGTTTCCTTTAAATGGTGTTTCTATCAATGCCAAACAGGGAGATTTTTGAGACTACAAATATGAAACAATTGTTATGTTTTCATTAATTTCAAAACTTACTAGTAAGAAATTTACTAATAGTATAGAGTGTCATATCATTTGATTGATGAAGAGGACTTGAAAAGAAGAGCTCATGAGATGACCTAGTGAAAGGTTGAGTTGAGATGTGAAAGTGTGATGAAATTAGAATGGGCACTTGATCGGTTAGTACTTGACAAGATAAATTTTTGTTTATTTATTGCAATGCACAAGGAAGAAAGATCAATTGAGAAGAAAAAGAGTTGTGAAGCAACCAAGTATCTAAAGTAGAGGATTAAGGAACTTAAGCATTTTCAAGAAGAACAATATTGGCCATGTAATAGAGAATGTTGAGTAATAGAAAATGTCAAGTGATAGAGAATGAAAAGTGATAGTAATGATCAAGTTACATAGTGTAAAATGAGCAAGACAATTTAGTGATGACTAATTGATCTAGTGACAATTGAGCAAAAGAATGTAGTTACGATTAAGTGTTAGAAAATTAGCATTTTGAGAAAGAATCAAGATTTGTGACTGACACAATTGAATTCTTGAAATAATCAAAACATGTTGATGATAAGGATGGGTGAGATGGATTATTTAATGGGTGGAGAATATTAGTTGAGCAATTAAAGGCTAAGATTTAAGAAAAATTCTAGGAATGTCATGAAGGAAGAATAAGAATAGAAGATGGATATATTCATTGAATCTATTGAATCTAACCATAATCCTAATATATGTGGATATGTTTAAGAAGAAAAAGATCTAAGATGTCTATTTAAGGAGGAAAATGGGATGTTTTATGTTGGTTGTTGGACTAGAAATGGTGAAGACAAGTGGAGAACAAACTTGCAAAGGAGAAGTGTGAAGTTTGTGATGTGGGAGACTGCTTGAAGAGTTGCCAAGAAGATCTAAATTTTTGAGAGACATGGATTCATGTCAATGAACCAGGATTAAGCTAAATAGATATTTGAATTTGTAAAGTGAGGTATTACTTTCTAATCATTATGGTATTAGTAAAATCCTTTTGATTAAGATTGACCTAACAGTCATTTGTAAATCCTTTAACAAGGTGACATTATAAGGAAATATTCTAAATTCTTCTAACAAGACCACTCCTAACAGGATGATTTAAATCCTTTAAAAAGTTCACACCTAATAGTGTGTTTTGTAACGTTTAACAGGTTGGCTCTTAATATATCTAACTTCAGAAGAGTGAAAAGTGGTAGCATGTTACTTGGAGTTTCCCCAAATCAGGTTTCCATGTTAAATACTGGTATCCAACATTTGTGTGGACATTTTTTATGTGTTTATGCTACATTATGTTTAAAGTGTGAAGTTTCTTATTAACTATGATATTATTTCGCTAGTCGGGACTTACTAAACAGAGAGCTAAAATGGAATGAATAAGTTGAATGGTGATGAAAAATTTTATTTGATGTGTTTTTCATGACTTTGATTAATTTTGTTGGAGTTGTTAAACATTGATTTTATACATCTGTACCTAAGTATCATTGATCCCCCTCCCCCCCTCTTACTTATACTAAATATTCAAACAATATTGTAAAGGAAAAAATTAACAATGTCTTTATTTCAGTTAGGCTTCCAAGGCATCCATTAGATAAATGTGATAGAGAGATCATGTATGGATAATTCATTTGGTTACTTTTTATCTATTGATAATGTTAAGAAATCTATGAAACATTTAGTTTTTGCTAGATTTTGTGTGACCGTTGATATTGATAAGTTGCTACCAAACTCCATAGAATTATGTTTCAAACTTGATGCTTGGAAGAAGACAATGGTCCTATGTGTAATATTTCCTTAACTTCTATAAAGTTGGGAACTTCTTCTATTCTTGCAAAGATATTAGAGTAAAACACTATATTTAACAAAAATTACCATTCTTTCTCTCAATCATGGGAAAAAATTTTAGGATATTGTTGAGAGTGTTATGGTTTGAGAAACAAAGGGAAGGCATTGGACATTGTAGTTATGAGTTATATTGGGGAAGTGAGTAGGTTTTCCTATAAGGAGAAGTGGAAACCAAATGATGTGATTGTGTCTTTTGGTTTAATTTTAATCTTCCTCAAAAAGTGTGGGATAAACCAAATAGCTTGACTTTAACTCCACTTCAAAGCTCTTTGGTGAGGTCCAGATTCAAACCTCCTTGATTTTTGTTATGATTGTCCCTTAGTTATAGTTTTATTGTTTCCTTTTTCAAGATTATTTTTCAGTTTTAAAGTATGTTTCTATTGAAGACGGAGATTGTTGAAAATAGATTGATACAAGTATAATAAATATGTTTCAATCCTTTTTTTTGCACTAATGTCAAACCTGCTATTTTCTAGTCAAACAACTACTTACATGATTTGAGTACTATCACTTATTTGATTAATGAAGAGGATTTGATCAAAAGATGTAACAATAGAACCTAGAGAAAAAGGTTGATTTATAATATGAAAAGAAGTAAAATAATCGGCCAAGATAGTCATAACATAGTGCATTGATAATCTACTTAAGGTTGAAAAAGATTGGTTAAACTAGGCAAGTTTAGAAGAGCAAGTATAGCAAAGTTTGTTTGCAAATCTTGATTGAGTGGATAGTAGGTGCCAAGCAAAGTCAGTGCAAGCTAAGAAAAAAAATAGTTGGAGCCAAGTAAAATTTTATTTTAATGTATTCCATGTAACATAGTGAATACTGAGTAAATTTCAGTTGATGTAGAGCATCAATAAACTTTAGTTTGTGCTCAATGATTTTATAGAGGATGTCGAGCAACATAGTATGTGTCAAGCATTAGAAGCAAGTAAATGTTGAGTGTCAGTATTATTTGAAATATTGTGAGTTTGATAGATCAAAGCTGACAAGTTTATTTTCTTGGATTATGTGAACCATGTGAAGATAAGATTGATGAGCCAGTGGCACAGAATTCATGGTAAACCATTTTGAGGCAAATTCAAAGAGGATTGAAGGAGAATTTTCTAGAAAGGGATTAAATAAAATGAGGGGTAGATTCATTGAATCCTATCTAATATGTCCTAACAATAAATTGGATGATGGAGAACGAATAGAAAAATGTCTTAATTTCCTATTTATAGGGATGGTTAGTTAGAAGCAAAGGTTTTCATGTGCGAGAACCTAAGAAAAATAAAGAGTCTAGGGTATTGCTTCATTCAGTGACCTAAGTGAAGAATTTGCATTGGCATGTTAAGAAAGAAGGCTTAAAGGTATGGATTCTTGAAGGGTGAACAAGTTATAAGAGCTAAAATGTGTGAAAACCAAGTAGAATGGAGGACTAAAATAGAGATCTATAATCTACAAATGGAGTTGTAAGTTGTTATTCGATCAAGTCTTATTATTACTCTCTAACAATTGTAAACAATCTAGGGCAAATCCTTTGGATTAAGGTTGGCCTAATAGCCATTTGTAAATCCTTTAACCAAGTGGCATTCCAAGTGAATGGTCTAAAGTCTTCTAACAAGGCTCACTCCTAATAGGGTGATTGAAATCCTTTAACTAGGTCACATTTAACAATGTGCATTTTAACCTTTAATAGGGTTAGCTTTTCATAGGACATCACTTTAGAAGAGTGAAAAAGAGCAGCATGTTACTGGTGGTTTTTTCCAAATTGGGTTTCTATGTAAATCATTGTGTCAAGTGTGTTATTGAATCTACTATGTTTCGTGTTTACATTTCTACAAATTGATTTGGCAATAACCTACAAATTTTAAGTCATTGCATATCTTATGGATGCATGCATGATGATAAATTTTTTATAGGTTCAATAAGCTATGAAAAGTTTTGATTGTACATCTAGAACTTGGATAATTGATTCACCCCCTCCCCTCTCAATTATTCTAAAAAATTTTGACAATTGGTATCAGAGACATCTGCATAAGAGGACTAGTTTAAAGGTACTAGAAGCACAAAGATCAATATTTCAAAAAGAGAAACTCAAGCTTAATAGAGATAACTTTCTTGCATGAAAAAGTCTAATGAAGCTTTTCTTGGAGGACTTGGAGATCATGCATAATCTACCATTACTAGTAAGCATGTTGATCCTACTGGAGCACTAACTGTCGAGGATCTCAAAAAGAAGAAAGAACACAACTAGGCAATGTTGGAGATTGCCTCTACCCTAAGCTATGCTGGATTTGATGATATCAAAAGTCTTGGCAGTGTAAAGAAAATGTGGGATGCTCTAAACACTATCTATGGAGGAGACAAGAATGTTCTAAGAGCCAAAGTTGAAAGTCTTAGAGGTAAGTTTGATAATATGAGAATGCAAGAAGGTGAGAATATTTCTCATTACTGCTCTAAGATAAAAGATGTTGTTAATGTAATAAGGGGAGCTACTGGTAAAACAGATGATGACACTGTACTAATCAAAGTTTTAAGAATACCATTACCCATCTATGTTATTAGATTTTTTTTCAGTACAAGAACTTAGATGTGTACTAGGAAATGATCTAACTCTTGAAGGTCTAGTAGGTAGGCTCACTACTTTTGAGCTATCTAAGTTTGATAATTACAAACCTGAAAATATTGAATCTACTTTCAAAGCTAAGTTGTCATTAATGGAACCTGATGAGAAGAATAAGAAAAAGATAAAATATGTATCCAATGATAGTGATATAGATGAGGATAATGTAGATTGACTTGAAGCACTATTGGCAAGAAGATTTCACAGAGGTAAAGGAAAGTTTAAAGATAAATTACCTATCATTTTCTTCAATTGCAATGAGGTTGGTCACATTGTTGCTAGATTTCCAAAGCAGAATAACTACATAAGTGGTGACAAGTACAAAAGTAGAAGAGATGAAGATAGCTAGGATTACAAAGACAAATGAAAGAAGTCTTGTTACATTGCTGAAGGGGAAATAAGAGATGAATCTGATGAACATGATGATGAAGTGGTGTATGTTGCAATGAAGGACAAATCTGACTAAGATGAGGCAACTACATTTGTGTCTTGTGTGAACAAGAATGATAAATGGATCATTGATAGTGGGTGTTCACATCACATGACTGGATATAAAAGTAAGTTCATTACCTTGAATTGTTATGATGGAAATAGTGTAAGATTTGGTAATGATGCACCATGTTTGATAAAAGGAAAAAGTTCTATCAAACTCACAGAAAATATTTTAGACAAAGTTTAATATGTTGAAAGATTTAACTATAATTTTTGAGTGTGTCGCAACTGAATGATTCAAGATGTAAGGTTGAGTTTGAAAATAAGATTTCTAGGATATATGATACTAATGAAAAACTGATTGGAAAGGGTGATTAAACTAGGAGTAATCTATTCTATCTTGATATAGAGTATGCTACTTGTTTAGTTATAGAATTTGATGATGTGTGGCTATGACATAAGAGGTTATGTCATGTTAATTTTGATAACTCGGTTAATATCAGTAACATGAGAAGATTTAGAGGTTTTCCTAAGTTGAAGAAGCCTCACAATATAATGTGCAAAGAATGACAGTTAGGCAAGATGACAAAGTCAAGTTTCAAGAGTAAAACTCATACCTCTAAAGGAATACTTCATACTAACTTGTGTGGATTATTATTCTAGAATGATGACAGTTATGTTTCTAAAATAAAAGTCTGATGCTTTCCAAATGTTTAAGTGGTACTTATCAAGAGTTGAAAAAGAAATAGGTAAAAGTGAGTTTGAGCTATAATAATAGAGGAATCAAAAGACAGACATATGCTCCTAGAACCCCTCCAAAAAATGGAATTTCTAAAAGGAGAAACAGGTTTGTAATGGATTGTGCTAGGACAGTCATGATGGAGAGAAATGTTGCTTTGAAATACTAGAGAGAAGCTTTAAATATAGTTTTCTATACCTTGAACCATGTAGAAGTCAAGAAAGGTACTCATTCAACACCTTTTGAACTATGGTATGGATACTTACCCAATGTAAAATAGTTTAAGCTATTTGGAAGAAAATGCTATATTCTCAAAGACTTCAAGAATGGTAAACTAGATGCAAAAAGTGAAGAAGGTATATTCTTAAGTTATTCCAAAAGAAGTAAATCTTATAAGTGTTTAAATACTAACACTAACAAAGTTGTACAAACTACAAATGTGAAATTTGATGAATATACAGAAGTATATAAGGATGTACTTATGAAGGAACTAGAAGAATAAAAATTATTTGTATACTTTTATGAAGGTATTCCTGCTGAAGAAGATGTTGCAAATCAAGCTACAAACCAATAGCAAGTTTCAGTGACTATCAAGTCACATACTACGAATGGCGAGTTGCATTCAGGAATTGAGTTACATTCAAGAATTGAGCTACATTTAGATGTTGAGTTACAGAATGAAGTTAAGGTACATTCTGATTCTGAGATCGATGTACATGAAAGAGATACTAAAACACCTAATAGAAATGTACATAGTGACTCAGAAGTTGAATGACAAAATGAAGAAACCAGAGCTAAACCAAGATTGTCCAAATATGTTAAGAGACATCATCCTACTACACAAATCATTGGAGAGAATGATGCAAGACCAATGACAAGGAACAAGTTGAGAAGTGATACATGTTTGCTGAGCATGAAGGAATCCAAAATTGTGAAAGAAGCCTTAGAAGATGTCGACTAGAGAAAAGCCATGGAAGAAGAGATTGAAAAAATTGAGAAAAAAAAATATGGACTCTAGTTCCTAGAACAAAAGACAAAAATATGATTGGTACCAAGTGGGTATACATAAACAAGTTAGATAAAATGGTTAAGTCACAAGGAACAAGGCAAGATTAGTCTATAAAGGATATGTACAAGAAGAAGGGATGGACTATGGAAAAACATTTGCTCCTATTGCTAGAATGGAAGGAGTAAGAACCCTGCTTGAAGGTTTCAAATTTTATTGAATGGATGTTAAATATAGATTTTTGAATCGTGTACTAGAGGAAGAATTTTATATAGAATAGCCAGAAGGATTTGTTGATGTTAACAATAAGAACATGGTATGTAGATTACAAAAACTTTTATATGGCTTGAAACAAGCACCAAGAGCATGGTATGAGAGACTTCATAACTATTTTGTAATGATTGGATTTGAAAGCACTGATGATAACAACAATTTGTACATGAAGATAGAGAAAGGAAAAGGTATTTTGCTACCTAAATTTTTTGTTGATGATATCATATTTGGAGGTCAAGATAACTTATGCAAGGCTTTTTCAAATGAAATGAAGCAAGAATTTGAGATGTCTATGTTTGGAAAGATCAAGTTCTTTGTGGGTTTGTAAGTACACCAGATGAAATATGGCATATACATCACATAGTCAAAGTATGTGAAGGAGATACTTTGGATTGGAAGATTCTAAACCAATAAGTACACATATGGTGACAAGACATAAGTTGTCAAATAATGATGATTCAACTGAGGTGAATCAAACATTATATAGGTCTATGATTGGAAAATTACAATATGTAGTACAGAGTAGACTTGATATTGCTTTATCTTTAGGTATAGTTGCAAGATTCTTTGCTAATCCTAGGGAGAATCATTTGATGGCTATAAAGAGAATAATTAGATATCTGAAAGGAACAGAGGAATATGGTCTATACTATAAGAAAAATGAGAAATTTGGATTAAGAGCCTACATTTATGACATAAAGAGCACTAGTGGATGAGCATTTTTCTTAGGCAAGAGGTTGGTTACATGGACTAGCAAGAAGCAAAGCTATAACAGACGTAGTATTGCTTTATCTAGAGGTATATTTGCAAGATTATCTGCTAATCCTAGGGAGAATAATTTGATGGTTGTAAAGAGAATAATGAGATATCTGAAAGGAACAACAAAATATGGTCTATACTATAAGAAAAAATGAGAAATTTGAATTAAAAGCCTATATTGATGTTGATTGGGTTGGAAAAATTGATGATAGAAAGAGCACCAGTGGAGGAGCATTTTTCTTATACAAGAGGCTGGTTACATGGACTAGCAAGAAATAAAGTTGCACCTTATAATCTACTGTTGAAGATGAATATGTAGTTTCTATTGTAAATTGTACAAACATTGTATGGATCAAACAACTACTCAAAGGTATGAAGGAAGAAATTGCTACACCAATGATACTTTATTGTGATAATACAAGTGCTATAAATATATAAAAGAATCATGTGATACACACAAAGACTAAGCACATTGCAATGAGAATTAGTTCAAGATAAAGAGGTGAAGATGGAATATGTCAACACAAAAGAACAAATTGCTGATATCTTCATAAAAGCATTACCTAAGGATTCTCATGAGTATCTAATAGGTAAACTAGGGTTGATACTCCTATCAAAGGCTATATAAGTAACAAAAGGAGTGCCCTACATCAAACAAGCCAATTTCCATATGTTACAAGTTGATGCAGTGGATCTTGCTTTAGGAGCTGCCTGAAGTAATCAAAGAGTTGGAACTACAAATTAGTTACAAGCAAGGTGATAGAGGGAGAAATTGAAGAAGTTCATATTTTCATATTAAGATGACAAGTCTTTGGCATTGTTGTCAAAGAGAGATATTATAAAAAGATGAGATATGCAAGGAATGGGAGATATACAACTAAGAAAAAGATATATAATTAAGGAAAAGGAAATAAAGATGGAGAAATTTTGACTGTTGAAACAGTTAGTGTATTTGTTGATTACTTCTACCTAGCAAGAGGAAGATAATGTAGAAGGAGATATAAGAAGTAATTTAGAGGGAGTCATAAGGATGACATGACAAAGTTTTGTAACCTATTCAAAAGATGGAAGCTACTAATAGAGGGAAAGATTTCAATACAAGGAATTATATTCTTTTTGGTATTTTCTTGGTCTTGCTATTTTAACCTAGTCAATTTGGTTTGCCATCAATGTCAAAGAGGGAGATTGTTGAAAATAAATTCATACAAGTATGATAAATATATTTCAATCATTGTTTTGTCACTGATGTCAAACTTGCTATTTGCTGGTAAGATACCTGCTTACATGATTTGACTACTATCATTTATTTGATTAATGAAGATGATTTGATCAAAAGATGTGACAATAGCACCTAGAAGAAAGGTTAAGTTATTATATGAAAAGAAGTACAAAAATTAGCTAAGATAATGGTAATATGGTGCATTGATAATATAATTAAGGTTGCAAAAGATTGGTTACACTAAGCAAGTTCAGAAGAACAAGTATAGAAAAGTTTGTCTACAAAGCTTGACCAAGTGGATAGTAGGTGTTGAGAAAAGTTAGTGCAAGCTGAGCATAAAATTAGTTGGAGCTAAGTAAAATTTTATTTTAGTGTATGTCGAGTAACATAGTGGATGTTGAGTAAATTTTAGTTGATGTTGAGCACTAGTAAATTTTAGTTTGTGCAGAGTGATTTTACAAAGGTTGTTGAGAAATGCAGTATGTGTCGAGCATTAGAAGTAAGTAAATCTCGAGCATTAGCATTATTTGAAAGATTGTGAATTTGATAGATCTGAGCTGACAAGTTTGTTTTCTTGGATTGTGTGAACCATGTAGAAGATAAGATTAATGAGTTGGTGGCACATAATTCATGGTAAACCATTTTGAGACAAATTCAAAGAGGATTGAAGGAGAAGATTCTAGAAAGGGATGAAATGAAATAAGGGGTAGATTCATTAAATCCTACCTAATTTTTTCTAATCCTAAATTAGACAATGGAGAATGAATGGAAAAATGTCTTAATTTCCTATTTATAGGGATGGTTGATCAAAAGAAAAGGTTGTCATGTATGAGAACCTAAGGAAGACAAAGAGTCTAGGGTATTGTTGTATTTAGTGACCTAAGTGAAGAATTTGCATTGGTATGTTAAGCAAGAAGGCTTAAGGGTATGGATGCTCGAAGGGTGAACAAGCTATAAGAGATAAAAAGTTTGAAAGCCAAGCAGAATGGAGGACTGAAATGGAGATTTGTAATTTGCAAATGGAGTTGTAAGTTATTATTAGATCAAGCCTTATTGTTACTCTTTAACAATTGTAAATAGTCTAGGGTAAATCCTTTGGATTAAGGTTGACCTAATAGTTATTTGTAAATCCTTTAACTGGGTGAAATTCCAAGTGAATGGTCTAAAGTCCTCTAACAAGGCTCACTCCTAACAGGGTGATTGAAATCCTTTAATTGGGTTGTGTTTAATAGTGCGCATTGTAACATTTAATAGGATTGGCCTTTCACAGGGCATCACTTCAGAAGAATGAAAAAGAGTAGCATGTTACTAGTAGTTTTTCTCAAATTGGGTTTCCACATAAATCATTGTGTCAAATGTGTTATTGAATCTGTTTTGTTTCATGTTTACATTTTTGCAAATTGATTTGGCAGTAACCTACAAGTTTTAAGTCATTACATAATCTTATGGATGCATGCATGAAGATAAATGTTTTATGGGTTCACTAAATTGTGAAAGATTTTAATTGTACATTTGGACCTTGGATAACTGATTCACCCCCCTCCCCTCTCAGTTATTCTAAAGAATTCCATTAGTTTCTTTATTGGTTGTAGTTTTAGGAGGTTTAATTTTTTATGTAAAAGTTTTATAGGCCTTTTCAAAACACTTTTTAAGTTCAAAGCTCCAATTAAAAATATTTATCTATTAATAAAAAGAATTGCAATGATGTATACATTAGAAGACTATAAAATTTTAATTATAATACTACAAGGAATGATTTAGCTTCTTGTGGTGTTCTTCCATACTTGCAAATTGTTGACTAAAAATTGTGTAAGTCACCAAAACTATGACTTACAAAATGGTAAGTTTAGGCAATGGTTTAGTGAGATAGTATCTCCTCATAATAATAGGGGTGGTTCCCTTCTTATCATAGGTGGCTACAATAGAAACCTAACTGAAATTGACAACTTGGGAAGTTATATGAATCAAATCCTCTCTTTTCAGATAAGATTTTATTGTAAAAATTACCATTTTCAAATTTAAAAATGGTACCTACTACTATAGTAATATTGGTAAATTAGTAGTTGATGTCAGAGTAACTCTTAAGATAGTAGTTATATCTATATTTAGTTAATTGATAATAAAAACCCAAATTTTCTTATGATCAATCCTTTTGATGAGTAAAGAGAATCAATAACTTTTCCAACTATCCAAGTTGAGATAATAAACTTGAAATCAAAGCACAAAGCCTTTAGTCTCAAGTATTTGCTGGCCACTATTGAACTATAACAATTTTATTTCAAGAAGCTTAAATTCTTTAAGAAACAAAATTGAATGCTCAAATGATTTACACAAATAGATTATAAACTAAACCAAAGATAAATTTATCAATGCAATTTTTTAAGAAAAGACCAACTTCAAGCTTCACAACAAAAAGTTTGAGAAAACTTGCTTCTTCATTTTATTCAAAAAAATTATATCTAGAAACACAAAGTTTTCAAGTTACAAGCACTTCAACATAGCCACCTTATATAAAGACAAGGATGAATATTTACAATGAGTTCTCTCCTTTATATAGAAAAATAAGAAAGGAAAAGGTGGAGAGGAAAGGGGAAACCCTTAGCCACCTTGACTTGTTCTATTAACAAACCTTTAACTAACTCTGACTTATTCCAAGTTGCATGTCTAATGTTGTTACAACTCGATTACATGAAGCATGTACACAGATGCATGTTTTTTCTATTTATAAAGTGCATTCTTGTACACGTAAAAAATATATATACTTCAAAAAAAAAAGTTCCCAAGGAACTTAGGAAGATCTTCACTAAGTATCCATGAACTCTTTGAATTTGTGCTATGATTCTTGTCAAACTATTGCATTCAGTTCTCTTGTGCTTCATGAAACAACTAATAACTTATAGATAATGTTTGTGCTTCTCTCATGGAGCAACACTACTACATTCTTTCATATTTCTTTGGAGATCACAAAGTGAGAATCTATAGGTTGTGAGAATATCAATATATCCAAAATCAAAGTCTTCTGCCCCAAGGTATAGGAAAACTACTTTCTTGAAATTTGGTGTGAGAACTCTCCCATTAATGAGTCCTTTATTTTTTGTGATAATTGCAAGAAAGTTGATAAAAACTAGTGTTGATCATTTGATCTTGGTCTAGTAAACATTGTAACGCTAATTTTCCTTCAACCACTTAGCTTTGTAATCCCATTTTTATTTTTTCATTAGATGATTGTAGTACATCTTTATTGAAAAGAAAATATCATAATCATGCAAAACATCTAATTCAACTTAGCTAATAGTCTTCCACTCACTCAATTCCACCTTGAAATTTTTAAGTGTTAGAAATCTTAATGGGAAACATGATACAAAGAGGGGGTGGGGGTTTGAATTAGGATCTATAATACTTTTTACTAATAAAATAATTCACACCTAATCCATCTCATATTCATAAAATTATACCATATAACCATAAATATGTAATGTTGAAATGAAATATTTCTAAGCATAACATCCATGAAAATCATCAACACGTAACATAGTGATTTTGGTTACCTAGAAAAACTTTAGTATGAAGGTAAAACTAGGGTGGAGATGAAACTCACAAATCTTCACTGTTGCAACAACAAAATTAACCTGATAGGGCTACAATTTGATCATATCAAATGATCTACCCTATGAAGGGTCCACTCTATTAAAAGTATTTAAGACTATTAGGTCTTACCTTGTGAAAGGATTTTACACTTACAATAAAGTAAGGACTCTATTAGGATATTTGAAATAGGTCTATTAGAACCGCTCTATTAAGAGATTTTCCTTGACTCAATCTTTTAGAATTGATTTATAACCTAACCCTTTCAATTTTCTCTAAAAGTTGATTATAGATCTCCCCTCTCCAAAATTTGATCTCCTTATCTGATTGTCTATCTATCCTTCATTGCTCTAGTTGTACTATCTGAACTCCTTCACTCTGTACTTAGCTTTATCACTTCTTCACTTAGGTTCTCTCCACATACATGCTTCTGTATATGATTCACATACTCTCCATATTATTTTAGGTTAGGAGTCCTTCTTAAATAGATAATCCTCGAAGGTTCTAGATTAGGATCAATGATCCATTTTCCATTCCAATTTTCTGATTGGTCATTCTTTTTCCTAGGGATTAATACCTTGTAAAAAAATGCATAATTGCATCCTTAATTATATCTTCAATCCTTAAATTTCATATAGAGGTTAGCTAGAATGAATTACATAAGTGTATGTGCAATTACAAACTCATATGTCAATATCGGTTTACTCAGCACTTGAATGTTCTAATGCTTAGTCATAACTAACATTCATGTTGTCCCTCGCCCTCCACATATTCTATTCACCTAGCAATAACTGACTTTCTATTCACTCGATCTTAACTAAATTACTCAACTTGTATGCTTTCTTGGTCTCAATTGGCGTGCTTAGCAACCTTTGACTTGCTCAACATGTATTGATAAATAAACAAGTCCTTTCATAGCTCGGTCTTCTCTGGATGGCTCATTCATAGTGATGACCATCCAACTCTACCATGGAAATGACTAAGTGTTAGACACTAATAGGCAACTTAGGCTTAGAGATCAAAGATCTCCCCCTTTGAGATTAGTTGAAAACACTTTTTCATGACATAGCTTTCCATGCAAAAATAATACTCCCTCTAAGACTATAATTCAGTCTACAAAAATGTAATCTTTGCTATACAATTTGTAAAAATTTGATATCTTCCCTTGGTATCCCTAGAATTTGTCCCTTTATTTCCCCTTTGATATATATTCTTAGTATATTTCCCCCTTGGTTTTGTCAATTATGGCTTGGGGTGTGTTAGGGCTATCTTGTACTTATAAAAAATGTTTGATGTGTAGCCAAAATTGCTTCAAGTCTTTTGTTCCATCTGTCTCTTGTGGATTCCATGACTTGAATATGAATCTCTAGCTTGGTAGCTAAATCAATTAAGCTCTGAATATTTGAAAGATGTGTGTCTTTTGTCAATAGACTCTAAGTTGTAGACAATTCGTTTTAAATAATCTCCAAATGTGGTAAAAACATGAATTGAATAGAAATCAATTTAGACCTCATGTCATTATCTCTAGCCAATAACTTAGTTAACCTCTATTGACCAAATATAAACTTATTATATAAATGTGAGCTTGAACTTGCATTCTTTCCCAATAAATGTGAACATACCTTCATATCTGCTTGAATTATATCAATTGATCATTGATTCTCCAATGTGAAGAACTCAATATCACAAAGCTTCATGTATAAAGAATGAATAGTCTACAAAATTTCTTCCATCTATTTGACTAAATTAAAAATTTCTACTTGTCTATGTACAAGTTCCCTAGATAATTTCTCCAAAACATTGTGCTCAAACTTTCTCTTAGACCATTTCATCAATTTATCATTGGTCTCAATATCATCTATTTGAACTTTGTGAACTATATACACCAACTGATCTAAAATTGGATGTTGGCTATTAACATCAGTGATTCCAAATGCATCCACAAAAATGACTTTAATATTATGTAATGTCTACTTCTTTTTGTGCTCTCTTCTCAGTTGTTCTTGGTATGCCTTATTGTTTAGCAAGGTTTGCAATTCCTACATTTGTTCCAATGTCAAATTGTTTAAGTCATACATGGGAAAAGTGATTACCACATCTAGACTTACTAACTCATATTTCATGTCATTTGATTGTACCATTATCTAAGATCAAGGGGTTGTATCACTAGGTAGTAATAGCTGCAATTGTTTACCCTTTTTAATCAATCTAGATACATGTGTATGCTCCAATTGAGTAGACATAACCTATTGTTCAGGTGTAATAGTTAAAATCTTAGCTTTCTTTGCACTTGGAAGTTGTATCAGAGCTTTGGTATCCTCTTGTTCTTTACATTTCTCTCCTTCATCTTACATTTCTCTTTCTTTCTTTTCTTTAACCTTTTCATCGGTTTGGCCCATTTGGATACAAGTAAATTGTAGAAACACAATAATAGCCTAGCCTTGTTGCTTGGCACTTGTATGAACAATGACTAATGTAACATCAAACTTATCAATTTTGGCACCTTCAATCCTTGATTTGTAGTAATACTAGATTGGTGCTAGGAAAATTCAACACTTTTCAAGTCTTCTTCTATTAACACATTCTAATCATGCAGTGATGAAACAAGAATGTCTTGATTATGACAACATCTTGTTGTTCACACCCTTCTACTAATTGTCTTATTTCCTCAGCAAGTTTTGCAACTTCAAATGCATCGTCCTCTTCTTCTTTGACTTCTCCATCTCTTTCCTCTTCCTCCTCATCTCTCTATTAGCTGATGGATGATGTAACTCAAATGATTCCTTCCATATATTTATACTCTCTTGCTCTACTTCATGAGCTTTATTGATCAAAATTTTATAAGCCCTCCCCTTAGGCATAAGTTTATTCAAAAAATCTTTTAGGGCAATAGACATATGTATCTTCACTAAATCCAGCATTGTTTGTGCTAAAGTGGTTCCCTAATCTATTTTTCAATAGATAATGCCCACTTCCACTTAGCATCAACCTTATTATACAATTTTTCTGGAATGCCCTAACCTAATTCTATAGGTGTAGATTTAAATTGTATCATCATTTCTATCAATTTTTAAAAAAAATTTCTTGATCTTATTTATTTAAAGAATCAAAATTGATGTCTTTGAATCCTGTCTAGCTTGGTAATCCAGTAATCTCTTGACACACCTTATCCATAATTGTAGGAGGTGGTCTTAGCACAATCTAAAATTTTCTAAGATCATCAGACTTAGTTTCTTCATCATCTTGTTCCTCCTCTGTAATAACTAATATTCTCTCTGGCATCGTAGAAATGTTCTACTTAGGTTAACTAGTATGTTTCCTCTTTTTTGGACTTACTTTTGGTTTGTCAGTTGGGAGTTGGGCTATCTTTGATCTTGTTATTCTTCTTCTTTTAGGCTCTTGGTATGTGACAACTTTTTGCATACCTTTCTTGAGATCTTCTTTCACCTTTTGTTTCCTTGGTCTTGGAAATAGCTAGCTCTTTTCCTTTAGACTCCTTGATTTCATCTATATCTTTAGATTCTTCTTCTTCATCTTTTCCCTCAAGACCTTTAATTTCTTTTGTTCTTTTCTTATATTTCTTGGGTTCACTTGTCTCTACATTGACATTAACATCTTCTGACAAAAGTGTAGTCACTAATGTGGTGAATTCATCAACATTTTCTTCATAAGGTATCGACCTTGACCATGAAACTCTAGGTATTACAGCCTTGGCATAAACAAAATATGTATCTACCATGAAACATATATCATCAAAATATTTATCTATAATGGATTTTGGAATCCTCATACAATTTTTCATTTTATTCTTGAACTCCTTGAAGTAGTTATCCATAATTGCCTCAAAATTTTCTCCTAACTGACTTATCAAGTCATTAATTTTCTCCATAGTTGGCCTACTTCTATCCCATGTTATTGTTTTGATGGTAGGAAAATAATTTTGAACATAGAAAAATATGCAAACTAACATAGATCCAAACTTACACGATGTGTTCTTCACTTTCCTTATAGCTCCAAGATTCTCTGTCAATTTTGCAGTTGCAACTAGACAAGATAATAATAAGTATCCTTTTGACAATGTTGTAGCCTAGGCCTACTACAATTCATGACACACTATTCAATCAGGTTGATTGATAAAACTTATGTGCAATCACTCTTGCTATAAATTTGATAATAGGGTCTTCAATCCCATTGATTGACATGCCTTGACTATTCCATCTCACTTTTGTCGATTTCTCAACTTCATTTCTTGTAGCACATCTTATTGGCTTTGATCTATCTAGAGTAGGGTATCTAGTTTCTTTGTGTATGATGCCCTTATTGATCTATATCTTCATGTCATGAACATGACTCAACATCATCTTCATCCATCCTTCTTTGAAATTTTTTGGAAAACCTAGGGCATGGGTAAGCCCTTTCTCAAAAACAATCTTATGATTCTCTTTTAATACTCCATCACCAAACAACTTCTCATAAGCTCCTCTCAACTTGAAATCTCTAACTTCTCCAATTTTTCACAAGAAACAAGTTCGTACATCATGAATTACCAAAACCTTTGGTGGAATTTTTGATAGAGTGTTAATTTCATCTTCTATTGCTTCAACATATGAATGATTCATTAAATTAGGTGGGATACACTAATCATTTCTCATGATTTGTGTGTTTCTTTCCTTCAATATTTCACTAGCAGTTGCAGACGATGTCATTTTGAGCTAGGGTTTGGAAAACATACTATTCTTTGATAACCTCTTGAAACAACTAATTTGAAGGTAAAAAGTTTCACTTACTAAATTCTGACAAATCACTAGTGACACATAATTATTCACTTGCGTTTTCATTAAATTCGCCTCTGAATCACTTGTGTACTATAATTTTTTGGTAAAATGAAAATGAATGCCCAAATTTGATATATACCTTCAATTTTGTCAATTAGGTTTGCAATAAATGCATTTTTACTATGGTCAGTGCACAACTGTTGTCTCATTCTTTTGTGCCTATATTCAAATACTCAGGCACTATTACCATGCTCGGCCAATACCAATTTTTCTTGGCCAATGCATCATCTCATTCATCATAAGAGCTTGGTGTATATTGTAATGCTTTGTCAATATAGACTATAATATTGAGGTTCAACATTCGATAGTAAAACGTATTTCATTGCCCAATACTTCTCATGGATTTTTCCTAATGCATCTTTATTCATGTTGATGTGGACTTTTAACCATTACTCATTAGGAAGTGTTGTATGATATTACATTAGGTATGCAGTCCCTACAGACCTTCTCTTGCTTAGTTAGATGAGGTATGATCCCTTGATCCATTAGATCAGGTGATCTCAACTTTGTTTTCTCCACTACTTCCATCTTGTACTATCTCTTTCCATGTTTTTTTACCTCAACCTTCCCTTTTTCTTTGTTGTTTCTAATGTTTGGTTTTGGTGCTTGGGTCCTACAGTTCTTAATAAAATGTCCAAATTTAAGACAACTAAAACAAACTAGGTTTCCATTCAACCATTTCTTATAGTTACCTCTGAAATGTGTCTTTATGCAATTCTCTAGAATGTGCCCATACTCTCCATAATAATGAAAATTATACCATGTGTTGTAATCCCAGTTGTAAGAGTTACCTTGCTTAGGTGCATGTGTTTTCTTTTCATATGTCTAGTTTAATTTTTTTTGGATCTACATTCATGAGCCCTATGTCCATATTTCTAGCATTTATAACAATGTCTTTCAAATCTAGGTGAAGTGGTTGCATCACTTTTCTTTGATCTACATTCATGTGATTTGTGTCCTTGCTTCTTGCAATTAAAAAAACTAGCAGTAAACTTAGGTTTAGGGTTTTTCATACCATTTTTTCTTCTGCATGTGTTGGCAATGTGTCCAAGTTTACCACAATGATGACAAGTAGGCTTGTCATTTTATTTTTTTGGCATTTCTTTGCTTTCCACTCTTTGATGACTTTCCTACCTTAGTACATGAAGAGTGTTTGTCATATCCTAGACCAGAAGTATCATTGGATGACCTTAGTGATCTCATTAGTTCTTCAAAGTATTTGATAGCTTCACTTGGTTTATTCTTTCTAGTATTTCTTTCTCAGATATTAACTCACTTCTTACATGGTCACTTTGTAATCTCAGATTTTTGATCTACATGTCCTTTCTATTCAATTCCTAATTTTCAATTAGCAGTTGGTTCATCATATCCAACTGATTGTTTGTGAGCTTTTGCACTTCAAATGATCTTTCTTCAAGTTTGGAAGCCATTTATCATTTTTCTTTTTCAGTCATGGCTTTGTCTTCTTTTCCTTTCTTCTTTGTTCAATCACTTCACATAATCTTATTGATTTAATTTCTTATTCTCTCTTGATTTATTTGACTTCTTTACTTAGAATGATGTTCTTCTCTAGTAGATCTTCTATTCATGCATCATTTTCATTAATATTCCCACTATTAAGAAATCATTGTGCATCAACTTCCTTGTATTGTGCATCATTTTGTTAAATGGTCATTTCTTTCCTTTTCTTTAAGGATTTCCTCAACTCTTCTTTTGCTCCTTCAATTTGTTGCAATATGATCTAGATTTCATTCATCTGATTCTCAATGATTTTTCCTGTCTTGTATTCCTCCATCTTCAAGATATGATCCTCTCAAGTTGTTAGGCTTTTTCAAGATAATTTGGCTCTGATACCAATTGTTAGAAATCTTAATGAGAAACAAGATACTAAGAGGAGGGGTGAATTAGGATCAATAATACTTTTTACTGATAAAACAAGTCACACCGAATCCATCTCATATACATAAACTTATACCATATAACCATAAATATGTAATGTTAAAATTAAACTAGCTTATATATAGTTATATATATAATATGCCGAGAGTCATCCTTCTCGAGGTACCTATTTTAATTCAAATCCTATGGTTTTTTTTTAGGTTAGGATTTAAATAAAATAGGTGCCTCGAGAAGGATGACTCTCAGCATATTATATATATATAACTATATATAAGCTAGTAGTAGTCATCGCGCACCATGGAAGACATTTTTAAAGAAATTTGTATGGTTATAGTTAGGAGCAAGTTATTTTTTTATTATTAAATATAGTTGTATAAAATTACTATAAAATTATTGTTCAACATTTTATATTTTAGTTCTATATACAATGTTTTATTTACATAACTTTGATTTATTTTTATTTTAAGGATTTTGGTACATAAAATGTTATAGTTAGGAGTAGAGTTATGGTTAGGGTTAGGGCTAGAGTTAGGGTTAGCATTATGATTAAAATTAAGATTACGGATGGAGTTAGGATCACAGTTAGTAGTAAAGTTAGGGTTACAATTAGAGTTAGAGTTAGAATTAGAGTTAGGGTTAGGGTTAGGGTTAGAGTTAGAGTTAGGGTTAGAATTAGGATTAGGGTTAGGGTTAGGGTTAGGGTTAGAGTTAGAATTAGAGATAGAGTTAGAGTTTGGTTAGGGTTAGGGTTAGGGTTATAGTTAGGGTTATAATTAGGGTTAGAGTTAGGGATATAATTAGGGTTACAATTAGGGTTATGGTTAGAATTAGTGTAAGAGTTAGAATTAGAGTTAGAGTTAGGGTTAGAGTTAGAGTTAGAAAAAAGGGTTAGGATTAGAGTTAGAGTTAGAGTTAGAGTTAGAGTTAGAGTTAAGGTTAGAATCAGAGCTAGCATTAGGATTAGAATTAGAGTTAGGGTTAGAGTTAGAGTTAGAGTTATGGTGAGAGTTAAGGTTAAAATTAGGATTAAATTTAAGATTATACATAGGGTTAGGGTTAGAGTTAGGGGTAGAATTCTAGAGTTAGAGTTAGGGTTAGAGTTAGGGTTAGGGTTAGGGTTTGAGATAGAGTTAGGGTTAGAGTTAGAGTTAGAGTTAGAGTTAGAGTTAGAGTTAGAGTTAGAGTTAGAGTTAGAGTTAGAGTTAGGATTAGGGTTAGGGTTAGGGTTAGAGTAAGGGTTAGGGTTAGAATTAGGGTTAGGGTTAGGGATAGAATTAGGGTTATAATTAGGGTTATGGTTAAATTATAGTTAGGGTTAGTGTTTGAATTAGAGTTACAGTTACAGTTAGAGTTAGAGTTAGAAATAACATTAGAGCTAGAGTTAGAATTAGAGTTAGAGTTAGGGGTACAATCAGAGCTAGCATTAGGGTTAGAATTAGAGCTACAGTTAGAGTTAGAGTTAGAGTTAGAGTTAGGGTGAGAATTAAGTTTAGAATTATGTTAGGGTTAGAGTTAGGGTTAGGGTTAGATTTAGATTTAGAGTTAGAGTTAAAGTTAGGGTTAGGATTATAGTTAGAGTTAGAGTCAGGGTTGGGGTTAGGGTTAGGGGTAGGGGTGGGGTTAGGGCTAGAATTAGACACAGAGTTAGGATTAGAGGTAGGGTAAGGATTATAGTTAGAGTTAGGGTTCAAATTAGGGTAATAGTTAGGGTTAGAGTTAGAGTTAGAGTTAGAGTTAGAATTAGAGCTAGAGTTAGGGTTAGAATTAGTGTTACAAATAGAGTTAGAATTAGATTTAGGGTTAGAATTAGGGTTAGGTTTAGATTTAGGGTTAACATTAGGGCTATAGTTAAATTTTGGATTAGCATTAGGGTTAGGGTTATAATTAGAGTTAGAGTTAGAGATAGAGTTAGAGTTAGACTTAAGTTTAAATTAGAGTTCAAGTTAGAGTTAGATTTAGAGTTAGAGTTAGAGTTAGAGTTAGAGTTAGAGTAGAGTTAGAGTTAGAGTTAGAGTTAGAGTTAGAGTTAGAGATAGGGTTAGGATTAGAGTTATAGTTAGAGTTAGATTAAGGGTTAGAGTTAGAGTTAAAGTTAGAGTTAAGATTAGAATTAGTATTAGAGTTAGGGTTATAGTTATGTATAGAATTAGAGTAAGAGTTAGGATTAGAGTTAAGGTTAGGGTTAGGGTTAGGGTTAGAGTCAGGGGTAGAAGTAGTGTTAGAGTTAGGGTTAGTGTTAGGGTTACAATTAGGGTTACAATTAGAGTTAGATTTAGAGTTAGAGTTAGAGTTAGAGTTAGAGTTAGAGTAAGGGGTAGAGCTAGATTTTGGGATAGGATTAAAATTTGAATTAGAGTTAGAGTTAGAGTTAGAGTTAGAGTTAGAGTTAGAGTTGGAGTTAGAGTTAGAGTTAGGGTTAATATTAGAATTAGGATTAGGGTTAGAATTAGGACTATTGCTAGGGTTATATATAGGATTAGGGTTATGATTAGGGGTAGAATTAGAGTTAGAGTTAGGGTTTGTATTATTATTGTGGTTAAGCTTATTTTTGGGTTTACTATTCATATCACAATTGATGTTAGTATTATTATTACAATTTAAGTTAGTGTTATGGTAACTATAAGGTTAATAATTTATGTGGGTTAGTCCTACTAAAATAATAATCATTAGTGCTATTGTGACACGTATTATTATATATTTTTATATTTTAATCACTCATCCCATCCCTTCCCACTCTCTATAGAGATTTCCTTTAATTATTGCTCTCTCTCTCATATCTAGATACACCCCATTATCTCTCTCTACTCTTTAGATACACCCCATAATCTCTCTCTCCCTCCCAATACTCACCCTACTCTCTCTCTCTCTCTCTCTCTCTCTCTCTCTCTCTCTCTCTCTCTCTCTCTCTCTCTCACACACACACACACACACACACACACACACACACACACACACACACACACACACACATCTAGATACATCTCCCTCCCTCCCTCCCTCCCTCTAATATCTAGATACACCCAATTATCTCTCTCCCCCTACTCTTTAGATACACCTCATAATCTCTCTCTCTCTCTCTCTCTCTCTAATATCTAGATACACCCAATTATCTCTATCTCCCTACTCTTTAGATACACCCCATAATCTCTCTCTAGATATGCCAACTAATCTCTCTCCCTCTCTCTCTAGATATGCCAACTAATCTCTCTCCCTCTCTCTCTAGACACACCATCATATTTCTATCTACCATTATTTCTAATCTGTCTCTACTGAAAACATCTCTCCATAAAAAACATAATATGATCCCCCCCCCTCTCTCTCTCTCTCTAATTTCTAGATACACCTTGTTATCTCTCTCCCCCTACTCTTTAGATACACCCCATAATCTCTCTCTCCCTCCCAAAACTCCCCCTACTCTCTCTCTCTCTCTCTCTCTCTCTCTCTCTCTCTCTCTCTCTCTCTCTCTCTCTCTCTCTTTCTCTCTCTCTCTATGTATTCCCCCTATTAAAAACTTAATATTATTTCTATTTAGTAGTAGATATAGGGTTAAGGTTACGTATATAATTCACTAAATGCTTAGTACAATCACATATAGAGTTAGGATCCAAGGTTTATAATTTCATTAATATGACACTTAGTGTTATGGTTAGGGTTGATAAGTGGCTAAATGTTACACGAAAACAAGGGACATGGGAAGTAGGAGATTAGGTGTAGTGTTGAAGTATTACAAGTAGAACTATGGTCAAAATTGGGATATAGGTTTTAAAAATGACTCTAATAGTGGAATATTTTAGATTGTATCTTGTTCATGAAAGCGAAATTATAAGTCACAACACAACTATTTAGATGATGTAAAAAGTGTGAAAAAATAGATAAGAATCAATTTTATGGAAAATATTTCTCCATGATGATGTAAGAACATTATATATTGTTGAATTTTTAATAATGCTAATGCAAGGTTTATTGCAATGATTAAGAATTATAATCAATAAGCATGCCTATCATGAAGGAAACCTATGTAGACTTATGACTTTATTTCTTAATTAACATATTTAGTAGCCACATCCATTGAAGATATCTTTTTTTTATAAAAAAAAAATTCTTGTTCTCTTCTTGATGAAAGCTACATAAAATAATGGCAAAACACAACTCCTAATACAAGTAATTAGAAGAATTTCAAGCCTAAAACCAAAGAAAATAATGAACAATATACATAAAATTTATCTATAATGGTGTAAATACATGCCACATTCTTCAATGATTAGGATTATATTGTGGCCTTTATTTGAACAATGATTGTTAAAGACTTCTTTCATCTTCCACTTTTGGATATGTGTCACACATGAATTTTTCTGCATCTTTCATTTGCATTACTTCCATTTCCTCAACATAGTCAATTGACAATATTGCATTCTCCACAACTTTAATTATATTTATGTATGACTCTTTAATTATTTTTCGGCATTTATCAAACTTTGTATCCAATAAATTATTTGGTGCCACTGAAGTAGTTAGGCTAGTACCAATAATGTTTGATTCTTCATTCATGGCATCCTTAACTCAAATATTAATTTGCAAATTTATAAACAAACATCAACATATAGAAATAATTAGAATAAAAAGTATTAGAAATTAACATAACTTCTTTCAAATGAATAATGTTCAAAACAAGATAAATAAAACTCAAAACTATTTTGAATGAGACATTTAGATTGTAATGTTTGAAATATGGTGGCATTGCCTTCCAGTTTTCAAACATTACAAACATAAATATTATATACATATTTTCTTAGTTAAAAATACTTAAATAAAATACATATATAATCTAGTTTAATAATGACAAAATAAAAATTAAATATATGATTTATCTATTTTAAATAAATTATTAACTTTAATAAAATATAAATTTCATTGATATGGTGACATTGCCATTCACATTAATGATATCATTTAATTATGAAACATGAAAATACAAATTTTTTGAAACATGCAAATGTAAAACTACTATGAAACATGCAAATCAAAACCATTTCAAAACATGTAAATCTAAAACTAATATCAAACATGAAAATCTAAAACTAATTTGAAACATGTACATTAAAAATATGCTAATGAAAAATATTATTAAATATATAAATCAAATAGATTTTGAATGCAATTCTAAATCTAAATCAAACATGCAAGGCTAAATTATTATATGCAAATATAAACAATTTTGAATGCAATTCTAAATCTAAATGAAACTAATTGAAATTAAATCTAAATCGAAGTCGAATACTACAACTAATTTTAAAAATAAATCTACGTCTAAATCTAAATACATAACTAAATCTAAAACTAAATGCAAAACTAAATTTCAAATTTTAAAAAATATAAATATAAATCTCACCTCCAAAAAAAATTCTTCCAAAACTTTAATCAACTCCTCTTCAAAAACTTAAATCTACTCCTCCAATAATCTCCACTTTTTCCTCCCTCCAAACACAAAATGAAAGTGAAGTGATGAGCCTTTTTTATAACTTGTTAGAGGCTCCTCATATCCCCCAATGGATGTCTCTTCACATTCTACAAATTTCTTTAAAATTCCACCACTCTCCAAAAAAAAAAAGCATGAATGTGCATGCAAAAAAATAATTTAATATTTAAATTTTAAGTGAAATTATTTAAGCCCTATTTTTTTGGCCCCTCTTTTTTAAGGCCTAATATTTCAGCCTCCATTTGGCTTCCTATTATTTCAACTAGCTATTATTTTGGGAATGCTTTGTAACCGCTCCATTTTCTTTCTTAAATTGATTTCTAAATATAAATTTTGTTTTTAACTCCCATCAAATTTATTTTTTATTTCTATTTGTTAATATTTACCAAATGGTATTACACATTTTAATTTAGTTTTTAACATTTTTATGAATGCCAAATGACATTTTCTATTTTAAATTGATTTTTAAAACTAAATTTCATTTCTAACTCCCATCAAATTTAATTTCTATTTATGTTTGTTAATAATTATTATTTCCAAATGACATTCCCTATTTTAATTTGGTTTTCTTTTTGTGAATGCCAAATGACATTTTTTATTTAAATTTATTTTTATAAGTGAATTTCATTTGTAACTCTCACCAAATCTGTTTTCCTTACATGGATTATTCCTTGGAATATTCTCATGCTGGGAATTGTTGCTCCCATTGTATATGCCTCTTGGCATAAAAATATATCTAAACATAATATCTATGAAAATCATCAACACATAACACAATGATTTTGATTACCTAGAAACACTTCGGTATAAAGATAAAACTGGGGTGGGGATGAAACCCACAAATCTTCACTATTGCAACAACAAAGTTAACCTGTTAGAGTTACAATTTGATCATATTATATGATCTACCCTATGGGGGTCTGCTCTATTAAAATCATTTAATATTATTAGGTCTTACCCCATGAAAGGATTTTACACTTACAATAAAGTAAGGACTCTGTTAGGGGATTTGAAATAATTCTATTAGAACCACTCTGTTAAGATAGTTTTCCTGACTCAATTTATTAGAATTGATTCAGTACTTGACCCTTTGGTTTTCACTCTCAAAAATTTGATCTCCTTATTTGATTGTTAGTTATGTCCTTCAGTGCTCTAGTTGCACTGTCTGAACTCCTTTTCTCTTTACTTAGCTTGATCACTTCTCTTCACATACATGCTTATGTATATGATTCACACAATATTTATATGATTTTAGGTTAGGAACTCTTCTTAAATAGATAATCATCAAAGGTTCTAGATTAGGATCAATGATTCATATTTCATCCCTTTTCCATTTTCCATTCTAATTTTCTAATTGGTCTTTTTTTTTGCCTAGGGATTAATACCTTCTAAAAAAGTGTGTAATTTCCTCCTTAATTATCTCTTTGATCCTTAAATCTTGTGTATAGGTCGGCTAGAATGAATTACATAAGTGTTTGTGCAATTTCAAATGCATATGTCAATACTAGTTTACTCAGCACTTGAATGTTTTGACGCTCGGTCATACCTAAAATTCATGATGTCATTCATCCTCCACATATTATTCTTACTCAATAATAATTGACTTTATGTTCACTTGGTCTTAACTGAACTACTCAGCTTGTATGCTTTCTTGGTCTCAACTAGGCCTTGTATGTTTTCTCAGTCTCAACTAGGGTGCTCAACAACCTTTGACTTTTTTAGCATGTATTAATAAATAAACAAGTCCTTTCATAGCTTGGCCTTCTCTAGATGGCTTAGTCACAATGATGATTTTCCAACACTTCCTTGGAAATGACTATGTGTTAGAAACTAATAGGCAACTTAGGCTTAAAGATCAACATTAAGTTGTTGATAAAATGAAGCAAGAATCTCCTTCAACTGAAATGGAATATTACTCTCATGTCTCATTATCCTAAAGTTGTTCCTGATTACATACACTCCTTGGGACACTAAATGATCACATCAATTTTCCATGACTCTGGATTCTTTAGCAATATTCACTATGTGTTTTGAAGACTCACATTTCAAAGAGGAGGCATTCATTTTCTCAATAATATTTTGTAGTATAACATTCTCCTCCTAAGATATGTTCTTTCTTTCCCACATCATGCCATTATTTTGTGTGAGCATACTAAGAGAATTGCGTACATCTTACCAAAAAGAAAAGTGGGATTGTTTACCAAATCCATTTGTGGTAGACTTGTAATCACTATTTTCATTTTCTTTATTGGCTTTTCAACAAGAGGCTCAACCAGATCTATATATTTGGTGTTGTCAACACCCACCATGATCTTTGATACTACTTAGCATTCTTGATCTTAGGAACCTTGGCCTCTACAACCATATTGAAATCATGATCTTTAGGTGGAAGTTCTTCCTTTTTCTTGTTTTGAGTGATTACAGTGAGCCAAGGAGGAAGACTGAAGGAAGATGGTCCTATAGAAGTAGTGGTAACCAATGTGGACATTAGATCATCTTGTGGAATTGTAGCTATAATAGTTGGGGCCTCAAACATAATCACCATTGGATCTAGGATGATATGTGTGACCATTGACATGATTTTATCAAAATTTATTGATAGTTATCCATGAATTTCATGGATGGAACTACAAAAATTGGGCTAGACATGGTGTAGGCATTGAACACACTCTCAAAGCTATGATATTGATTAATTGTCAAGTTCACATGAGAAAGTGAAGTGATAGGCATAGCCAATGTGATTAGAGTTGGATTCACATGGAATAGTGCCTTTATATGAGAATTTTCCACGGTCGCATGCAAGGGTGAACCCATTGACTCATATGAGGTTGGTGTAGAATTAAGAAGGGTAGTTGTAGCTGAGACTTCTAGAGGAGGATGTCTCCTTGGAGAGCACTTTCTTGGTAGAGGAGAAAGATCATCATTGCTGAAAACAATGTGAATTTTCTAAGGTTTAGTAGGTTTTACTTCAAGCACATTTACCTTTCCTTTTTCACCCTTGATAGTGAGATTTGGAAAGGTTTTTTTAAGACTACATGTCATCCTTTGGTTTACATCTCATTTCAACCCCTAGACTAGTTTGATCAGTAGGATCAAAATCTTTCCACACTTCACATCTATGGTCTTCAACTCTCTTTTCTTCAAACAAATATTTATTTTGGAAAGAATAGGTTGAAAATAGCTCCAAATGGAAACACTTTCATTAGATGAATAAGATGGAGATGAGATAGGTAGCCTATCGAGGTGATGCTTAGTGTACTCTAGATCTAGGACTTGATCATCATCTTCAATCCAAACAAGGATTACTACAACATTAAATTTGATAATTTCAATAAGGTTCAACAAGAAATAATCCATCTAGTGGATATCAATCTTCATGTGAAATTCAACCCAAAGTTATTCAAGGTGATGAACATGAATGTAAGATTTACTAATTTTATCATTCATTCATCCCCGGTCAAAGAAACTATGTGTCATAAACTCTTTCAAAGTGATAATTTGTAGTTAAAACTCCATGTTCTTGGCCTTTGGTATTGTGTCTAGTGAATAAATTATAATCCTTAAAGTATTCTTTGATGAAACACCAATGTATGGCCTATGCAAATAGGAATAATATGGTTGTGCTTTCATCAACTACCTTGCTAACTCATAAGGATGATCTTGTTAATAGTATATCATGGAAGAGTATATGGCTCATCTCTAACATAATCAACTCTCGTGTAGGTAAATTTGGGAAATTGGAGGAAACCATGTAACTTCACTTTTTCCCATGCTTCATCAAACACCCATTTCTTTCATAGGTACTTGTTGAATAAGAACATATAATTCATAGAGAAAGCATCATGTACCCTCCTATATTGTATGTGATTGGATCTTAGGGTGAGTTGATCAAAATACTCTCATACTGACATTGCCTTGTAGTCACCCTTGGTAGATAGGCTTGAGAATGAACCCAAGAAAATGGAATTGTATACTAGATATGAGTTCATATAGAAATTCCTCATTAGAGAGAGTTGGGAAAGCTACTCCAATAACATATCACTTATAACATCTCCCCAAAATATCTTCCTTTTTTAATAGATTATGAGAGAGGCATACTTGTACATCCACATCTCAAATACATTAGATTCTTTAAGTCTAGCAATGCAACTAAGAAAAGTAATGAGATCTTTGATTCCTTATTTGAAGTCAAAACAATACACTCTCTTTGGCTATCTAACAAGATTTGGCCTCTTCTTTATAAATGAATTGATATTTACATACCTAGGACATTTTGATATATCATTGTTCTATTATTCCTAGACCTTTTTTTTTAGGTGATGTTAGTTGTTAATGGAGCAGGTGGAACTCAAAAGATTTGGTCAAGAGTTTCTAGATCCAAACTAATGATGGTCTTCCATCTTGATCTCTAATGAAAGTAGAAACTAGATGAATGCCACCATTTTTATATAAAACATATCACTTGTGGATGCATCATCTACTCTCTTCAAGAAATCCTTGATACACAAGTGTGAGATATCAATGTCCTTGATCTATTCACAATATGAAGTGACCTATGAAGGAGGCATGGATTTGTGTTATTGGTCATACTAGTACTTCATTTTCTAGTTTCTCTTTGCCTTTACCTAGAGTGACTTCCCCTATCATGACAAGTGTGTACACACAAGCAACTATGACATGGAAATTTCACAATATAAGTAAATCTTCAAGAGGAGAATCCATGGTATATTTTTTAGAATTCAAGTGTGGTATATGGGATACCTACATGAAACATATAGTTGGAAGTTATTGGGACAAAAAATGTATGAAAATTTTTGAGCTAAAAACATGCATATTTTTATGATGAAACACCCAAAACTAGTTTTTGGAATATGAAACAATATGGGGAAAGCAATGGTGTTGTATGGAAAATGCATGAAAATGAATGGAAAGAAGATTAGTTATAATTGAATTTTTTATTTTCATTATAAGTAAACATGCAAGTATATGAAAGCAATGACCATCATGATTTTTTAGGTCATGTGATAGTGGTAAGTTAAAGGTCAACGAAGTATATGCAAGCATTAAAGTGGGATTTTTGGATGCAAAAGAATGTGGTAAATGATCTCACTTTATGAGATTTTTTTTTTCAAGAACAACTTTTTAAATCCTAACTACAAAGTACTGGCACATACAACATAGATAATTTAGATGGAAAATAGAAGGATCATATCATAAGCATTATGAAAATCTCAAAATTGAAATGAAAAGACTTGCATAAACAAGAGAATAAATATATACAGTTCAAAGCCCTATGAAAATAGAAAAGAATCATACCTTTTTCCTCAATAGGAAAGAAATTAAGTCTTTTAATCTCATGTGCAAAAATGTGAAAAAGAATCCAATGAGATTTTTTGCATTTACAATAATTGCATGAAATAGACTTCGAATCATGATTCAATCCTTGCAAAAGTTGAGTCAAAATATGTAGCTTACCAAGTATAGGAAGTTGGAGATTTGAAATGCACCATTTTAGCAATTCTTCTCTCAAAGAAGTAATAAATATGAAATTCATATTAAAAATGGTGTCCAAATCATTCTATGTGACTTGAAAATGATTGTATGCAAGATGGAAATGATAAACAATGCTTTAGATCTTACCTTGAATGAAAGAGTTAAAGAATCAATGAAGAAAAGTGCTAAAACACAAGGTATTTTGGGGAAAAATGTGCCTTATATGGGTTGTAGTATGAGAGAAAAACTCTTTAATATGCACTTATGAATAGCTAACATTGATCCTTGAGTGATTTCATGTAAAAGTACTCTATGGAGAGCAAAACCCCTCAAGTATTGACCAAGATGTGAGTGATTCTTTGCTGCAAATCCCATTTTCTCAAAAAATCCAAAATTTGGTGGGTTTTGGAAAGTCAAAAATATTTCCTTTTGCCCTAAAAATTTCCACCCATGCTTGGAAAAACAAAAATGTCTTGCAAAATGAATAAAGATGCACTTTTTAGTGCTCAAAACATTTATTTTCAAGTCCAAAATCACCACCACTCCAAATTCGCATGCAAAGGGGATAAAGATGTGGTTTTGATAATTAAAAGCATGTTATTTTCAAGTCAAAATCACCACCCATATCAATTTTTCTTTTAAAGGCCTTCGATATGAGTAAAGAGACACTTTTTAGATACAAAAGCATGTTCTTTTGACTAAAAAATTACCACTTATATCGATTTACACACAAACATAAGAAATGATGTGTTTTTTAGGGTGAAAAGCATGTGATTTAGAGACCAAAAAAACCACCATATGCATTAACATATGAAAAAGCTTATATTGAAGAAGTAGTGACATGGTTTTAGGGAGGAATAACACATATTTTTCAAAATGCATGTGTTTTTGGGTTCAAATTCCCACCTATATGAATTTTAATGCTAACTCAAGTCAATAAACATATTAATAAAATTTAAAGGTGCAACAATATGTGATTTTGGATTCAAATTCCCCACTTAAAATCACTTAAGTGATAAAATAACATGTTATTTCCTATAAAAGGTTCACTTATATGTGTTAGCATTGCTTTAGAATAATTGAGAGGGGGTGGGGGGTGAATCAGTTATTCAAGGTCCAAATGTCCTATTCAAACTTTTCACTAAGTATAGTGAAGTCATTCAACCATTCATCCATCAAATCTTTAACTTATCTAATTAGCAAGTTACTGTAAATCAACATTCAAGTATAACACACAAGAAATCAACACATGACACAGTGATTTATGTGGAAACCCAATTTGGGAAAAACTACCAGTAACATGCTACTCAATTTTTACCATTCTAAAGTGATGCCCTATGAAAGGCCTACCTTGTTAAAGGCTTACAACACACTATTAAATGTGACATTGTTAGAGGATTTAACCACCCTATTAGAAGTGGGCCTAGTTAGAGGACTTTAGAACATTCACTTGGAATGCCACTCTGTTAAAGAATTTACAAATGGTTGTTAGGCCAACCTAAGTCCATAAGATTTTTAGATCTAATACAATTGCTAGAGAGTATTACAAAATCTTGACCTGACTACAACATAAAACTTATCTTGCAGATCTCAGATCACTTCTCAGCTCATACCCTTGCTTGGCCTTCAATCTTTGCAACTCTTAATAGCTTGCCTTTTCTTTCAAGCTTTTTCTCCTTAAGTCTCCATACTCAATGTACTAGTGCAGTCATCTCTTGATGACCAATCATAGAAGTAGAGCCTCTGTGCTCTTCCTTCTCCTAGATGTCTCCTTCTTGACACCCTTTCAACCACTTCACAGATTTGGCACTTCAGCAGCACTAGTATCAGCAGCTCTTTGCTTCTTGGTTTATGACTTCTTAAATAGAAGTCTTGGACTTCCTTTTCCCACTTGATTCTTCCATTTTTCAATTTCAATTCACATGGATTAGGTAGGATTCATTGTATCTAACCCATATTCTATTTCCTCTAGAAACTTCTCGAATAATCTTTTAAAATTCACCCAAAAATGGTTTACATAAGATTTTGTGCCAACAAATCATCATCCTTATCTTCCAACTTGTTCACAAAATTCAATGTAACCACTATGTCAGCTTAGATTTGGTGAATCTTCATCATTTGAAATAATGTAGCAACTTGGCACTATTGAAATATTGATACTCGGCTCATACTGTGTTACTCGGCATCAACTATATTTTTCCTGATGCTCGACACCTAAAGATCACTCAGCATCAACTAATTTTTTTTTCATGCTTGGCACCTGATCTTTACTTGGCACCTAAAGATCACTCGGCACACACTAGAAATTTATATTACTCGACTTCTATGAAGAATTTTCTCGGCTTCAACTAACTTGTTTGGCACCTATTGATGATCTTAGTTAAAGCTTTGCAGTCAACCTTGTTACAACTTCTTTTTCAAATGTATCTAAGTGTGACCAACCTTTGTATCTTTGAGTATGTCATCAATACATTACTTAACCATTTCCTTAACAAATCTTTTCACTTCATTACAATATCATAACCCAACCTTTCCTTTAGGTGCCCTTGTTACATCTTGTTGATCAAATCCTCTTCATCAATCAACTAAGTGATAGTGCTTAAATCTTATAAACAAATATCATCCCTACAAATAGCAGGTTTGACATCAATGGCAAAAAAATGATTGAAAACATTCTTTTACAACAATCTCCCTCTTTGATCTTCAACAACAATGAGCTTTTGAATCAAATTTTCAACAATCTCCCTCTTTGGCATTGATGGCAAACCAAACTGATCAACCATTAGACTAAACTATTCCACCAAAAGCTTACTATGTTAGAACAGTAAGTCAAATGCCAAAAAGTAAATTGTAACATCACATCTTCTATTACTATTCTGATTGTTTCATTTCACTTCTTCCTCCTTGCTATTGTATCTTTTATCTTTATCTTTCTCCCTCAGTATTATTCATCTTTTGCTATTCTGATCAACCTCTAAAATCTCCCTCTATCTTTATTCTAGTTATCTACTATCTCCCTCTTCTTTTTTGATCCTTTATATTCAACAGTTGTTGATCAATTGTTCACTTCTCCCACTTTCACAACAATGCCAAAGACATATTAGCATCCTAATATGCAGATGTAGCTCTTACAAGTTCATTTAATGTCTCCCTCTATCACCTTTCTTGTGACTAATTTGAAGTTTCATCACTTCTACTACTTTAGGCATGGATCTCAAAGTAAACATCCTCTGCATCAGTGTGTAGAATCTTCAACATTCAACTTATTTGATGTAGGGCATTCTTGCTTTTTGGTTCAAGTAGCCTTAGCTAGGGGTATCACCCCTAACTTACTTCTAAGATACTCAAAAGTGTCTTTAGTTAGTGCTTTTGTGAAGATATTAGCAATCTATTCCTTTGAGCTGACATATTCCATCCTCACTTGTTTGTCTTCCACCAACTCTCTTACATAGTGACACTTGATTGCAATATGCTTAGTTTTAGCATGCATTATTGGGTTCTTTGATATATTGATAGCACTTTTATTATCACAGTAAAGTTTCACAGGCTCAATTACTTCTTCCTTCATACCTTGTGGAAAATGTTTGATCCACACAATATTGGTGCAGTTTATAGTAGTTGCCACATATTCAGCTTCAGTAGTAGACTGTGAGGTGCAACTTTACTTTTTTCTTGTCCATGTAATCAACCTCTTCCCTAAGAAAAGTGCTCCTCCACTGGTGCTTTTTATATCATCAATGTTACCTCCCCAATCTGCATCAGTTTAGGCTTTCAATTCAAACTTCTCATTCCTCTTATAGTATAAACCAAAGTCATCAGTTCCTTTCAGGTATCTCAATATTCTCTTCACTGCCATGAAGCGATTTTCTCTTGGATTGGCAAAAAATCTTGCTACTATTCCAATAGCTAATGCAATGTCTAGTCTACTATATACAACATATTGTTGCTTTCCAATCATTGACCTATACAATGTCTGATTTACTTTAGGAGATTCATCATTCTTGGATAGTTTATGTCCTATTATCATTGGTTTGCTAACTGGTTTTGAGCCTTCTAGCCCAAATTTTTTGAGTACTTCCTTGATGTATTTGGGTTGGGTCACAAATATGCCATGCTTCAACTGATGTACTTGTAATCCAACAAAGAATTTGATTTCTCCAAACATTGACATCTCAAATTCATGCTTCATTTGATTAGAAAAATCTTTGCATAAAACATCTTTTCCTCCAAATATTTTTGATATTAAAATGTCTTTATCTTCCTCATCTTTGATGTACAAATAGCTATTGTCATTTTTTCTTTCAAATCCTATCTTTACAAGATATTTGTGCAACCTTTCATACCATGCTCTAGGTGCTTTTTTTAATCCATAAAGTGCTTTGTGCAGCTTGCAAACCATGTCCTTGTTCTTCTCATCAATAAATCCCTCTAGTTGTTCTATGTAGACTTCCTCTTCTAGTATACCATTCAGAAAAGAAAACTTCACGTCCATTTGGTAGACTTTGAAACCTTTATATGTAGCATAGGAAAATGTCTCTCCATAATCCAGTCCTTCTTCTTGTGCATATCCTTTGCAAACTAATCTAGCTTTGTTTCTTTTTATTTCACCATTCTCATTAAATTTTTTTCTAAACACCCATTTGGTACCAATCACATTCTTATCAATTGGTCTGCAAACTAAAGACTAAATTTTGTTCTTCTCAATCTGATCTATCTCTTCTTTCATGGCCTTATACTAGTCATCATCTTGTAGTGCATCTTTGGCTATTTTGGGTTCAACCTTTCTTAGTAGACATGATTCATTCCTCATCTATTCCTTTTCATTGGTCTAACATCCTTATCACCAATGATTTGATCTACAGGGTGATGTCTTCTTACATACTTGGCTAATCTGGGTTCAGTCCTTCTTTCCATATTTGATCCTTCAATTTTAGAGTCATTTCATTCTTCTTCATCTAGCATTTCATCATTTCTTTCCTACATACTATTTTCAAAATTAGTATGTGCATTTTCTACATTCTACAACTCGGCTTCTAAATGTAACTCGACATTCACTAGTTGAGACTTAGCAGATACTGAAGTTTTTTGTTGATTCCCAACTTGATTTGAAACATTGTCTTCAACTATCATTCCTTTGTAGAAGTATACAAAGGATCTATAATCCTTTGTTTGCTTTGATTCATCAACCTAAACTTTTGCATGCTCATCAAAATTTACATTTTCACTCTCCACAACTTTGTTAGTATTAGTATTCAAACACTTATATGCCTTACTTCTGGTGGAGTATCCAAGAAATATGCCTTCATCACTTTTTGCATCAAACTTGCCATTTCTAGTGTCTTTTAGAATATAGCATTTACAACCAAACACTTTGAAATGTTTAACATTAGGTGAATGACCATACCATAATTCAAAGGGTGTTGCATTTGTACCTTTCTCGACTTGAACTCTATTTAGTGTGTAGACTGCAATACTTATAACTTCTCTCTAGTATTTTAGTGCAACATTTTTCTCCATCATCAAGGTTCTAGCACAATCAATCATTGACCTATTTATCCTTTCAGCAATACCATTCTGTGGTGGAGTTCTTGGTCTTGATGCTTGCCTCTTGATACCTTTGTCATTGAAAATATTTCAAATTTTCTTGATGTGAACTCACCTACTCTATCTGATCTTAGGCATTTAAGGTTCTTTCATGTTTCCTTCTCAACTCTAGCCAAATACCACTTGAACATTTGGAATGCATTAGATTTTTCCTTTAAAAACATTGCAGTCATCATCCTAGAATAATCATCTACAAATAACATTATGTATCTATCTCCTAGGTAGCTTTGCACTTCTACTGGGCCACATAAGTCTGCATGAACTAATTCTAGTACTTCTTTGGAAGCATATGTTTTTCTTTTGAAACTAGACTTAGTCATTTTCCCTAGTTGACATTGTTTACACATTGTGTTTTCAAGTTTCTTCAACTTGGGAAATCCTCTAACTTTCTTTTTCTTGCTAATACTAATCAAATTATCAAAGTTAACATGACACAACCTTTTATGCCATAACCACACATCATGAAGTCTAACAACAAGACATGTTGATTCTTCCATATCTAGGTAAAACAGATTACTCCTAGTTTGTTCACCTTTTCCTATTAGATTTCCATCAATATCATAAATCTTGGTAGTTTTGTTTCCAAATTCAACTTTGCAACCTACATTACCTAATTTTGATACACTCAACAAGTTGTAGTTCAATCCTTCAACATAGTATGCATTATCACATGAAATTTTTTCTGTAAGTTTGATAGAGCCTTTTCCTTTGATTTGACATGAAGCATCATTACCAAATCTAACACTATTTCCATCGTATAGAGTAAAGGTAATGAACTTACTTTTATCTCCTGTCATGTGATGTGAGCATCCACTATCTATGACCCACTCGTCATTTTTGTTCACATAGGTAGCTAATGTTGTTGCTTCATCTTTATCTTTATCTGATTCATCATTCATGGCTACATAGACTACTTCATCATCATTTTCATCAAAGTCTTCTTCAATAATGTAGCATCTCTTGCCTTTCTCCTTGTAATCTTTGCTATCATCTTCTCTGTTGTTCCTGAACTTGTTTCCTTCTTTATAGTTTTTCTTCTATGGACATCTTGCAACTATATGACCTACTTCATTGCAATTGAAACATATGATAGGGAGCTTACCTTTGAATTTGCCTTTACCTTTATGGAATTTTCTGGCCAATAGTGCTTCTAACTATTCCATATCTTCCTCATATGTGTTGCTATCACTAGATGCATGATTTCCTTTTCTTCTTCTCTTGCTTGATGTGTCCTCCTCAGTATCTTTTATTGTCATCTTGGCCTAGAAAGAAAATTAAAGGTTCTCAAGTGTGTAGTTGTCAAAATTGGATAGCTCAAATGCAATAAGTCTTCCAACTATTCCTTCAAAGGTTAGTGTGTTCCCTTGTACACACCTCAGCTCTTGGATGGCTAAGACTCTTATAGCATAGATAGGGAGCAGAGTTCTTAAGTATTTGTTGAAGGATGTTTCTTCTTTGAGTTTTCCAACTAGACTTCCTATTGCACTCACCACTTCTTTTATTCTTGTAGCATACTAAGCAACATTTTTACCTTTCTCCATCTCCATGTCATCAAACTTCCCTCTTAGGCCTTCTCTTTCTACTCTTTGGACATTCTGATCACATCCATAGATATATGATAAGGTTTTCCACATTTTGAATGCATTGTTATAGTCTTTGATGTCATCATATTCAGCATAGCTAAGTGCATATGCAATTTGCAACATTGTTATGCTCCTTTTTGTTTAAGTCATCTACAGTGAGGGGTCTTACTGGAGTTACATGCTTTGTTCCAATTGAGGTTTGTGCATAGTTACCTATTGATCCAAGGTGCAATTTCATCAAACTCTACCATGCAACAAAGTTGTCTTTATTGAGCTTGGGAACTTCTCTCTTGGACATCTTGATCTTCCTACTTCTAGTACCTTGAAACTAAATCAGTAGATGGCTCTGATACCAATTCTTAGAATTTCTTTAGAATAACTAAGAGGGGGAGGGAGGGGGGGTGAATCAGTTATTCAAGGTCCAAATATCATATTCAAACTTTTCACTAAGTATAGTGAATTCATTCAACCATTCATCCATCAAATCTTTAACTTATCTATTTAGCAAGTTATTGTAAATCAACATGCAAGTATAACACACAAGAAATCAACACATGACACAATGATTTACATGGAAACCTAATTTGGGAAAAACCACTAGTAACATGCTACTCAATTTGCACCCTTCTGAAGTGATGTCCTGTGAAAGGCCTGCTCTGTTAAAGGCTTACAACACACTGTTAAACGTGATCTTGTTAGAGAATTTAACCACCCTGTTAGAAGTGGGCTTGGTTAGAGGATTTTAGAACATTCACTTGGAATGCCACCCTGTTACAGGATTTACAAATGATTGTTAGGCCAACCTAAGTCCATAGGATTTTTAGATCTAATACAATTGCTAGAGAGTATTACAAAATATTGACCTGACTAAAACATACAACTTATCTTATAGATCTCAGATCACTTCTCAGCTCATACACTTGCCTAGCCTTCAATCTCTGCAACTCTTAATAACTTGCCTTTTCTTTCAAGCTTTGTCTCCTTGAGTCTCCATACTCAATGTACCAGTGCAATCATCTCTTCATGACCACTCATAGAAGTAGATCCTTTGTGCTCTTCCTTCTCCTAGATGTCTCCTTCTTGACACCCTTTCAACCACTTTGTAGATTTGGCACTTCAGTAGCAATAGTATCAGCAGCTCTTTGCTTCTTGGTTTATGACTTCTTAAATAGAAGTCTTGGAGTTCCTTTTCCCACTCAATTCTTCCATTTTTCAATTTCAATTTGCATGGATTAGATAGGATTCATTGTATCTAACCCATATTCTATGTCCTTTAGAAACTTCTTGAATAATCCTTTAGAATTCACCCAAAAATGATTTACATAAGATTCTGTGCCAACAACTCATCATCCTTATCTTCCAACTTGTTCACAAAATTCAATTTAACCACTATGTCAGCTCATATTTGGTGAATCTTCATCATTTGAAATAATGCAGTAGCTCGGTACTATTGAAATATTGATGCTTGGCTCATACTATGTTACTCAGCATCACCTATATTTTTCCTAATACTCGCCACCTAAAGATCACTTGGCATCAACTAAAAAATTTTTGATGCTCGACACTTGATCTTTACTTGGCACCTAAAGATCACTTGGCACACACTAGAAATGTCGGTTACTTGGCTTCTACTAAGAATTTTCTCATCTTCAACTAACTTTCTTGGCACCTATTGATGATCTTAGTTAAAGCTTTGCAATCAACCTTGTTACAAATTCTTTTTCAAATGTATCTAAGTGTGACCAATGTCTGTATCTTTGAGTATGTCATCAATATATTACTTAACCATTGTGTTAACTAATCCTTTCACTTCATTACAATATCATAACTCAACCTTTCCTTTAGGTGCTCTTGTTACATCTTGTTGGTCAAATCATCTTCATCAATCAACTAAGTGATAGGTCTTGAATCTTATAAGCAAATATCATCCCTACAAATACTAGGTTTGACATCAATGGTGAAACAATGATTGAAAACATTCTTTTACAACAATTTCCTTCTTTGATCTTCAACAACAATGAGCTTTTCAATTAGATTTTCAACAATATGCATTTAGGAATTATATTTATTGGCAGTGGGTTTTCAATAGGTGTTTTGCATGTTGATATAAGCTATGAGTGATAAAAATATCCCTATCTTTATGCATTTTAAATCTCTCAATTTATTGAATAAATATTATTTTTAATAAACTAACATGAAAATATATATAAAACACTAATTTTCATAGAATATTAAAAACTATGGTTGAATCAACTATGAATGAGTCAAAAATATTAAATGGATGATAAAATCCACTTTAAATATTAAATAAAATTTTATTTTGTATTGTTGCCAATAAAAATCTGACTTCTAGACATTTTTATAATCATGACATGTTATTGCCCTGAAAACCCCCACCTTTTCCTTCATCACTTGAGCTAAACAACTATGATTGAGGCCTACATTAGCTTGAAATGAGAAAGACTACAAGGGCTATTATCATATGACAAAAATAAGAATCAAAACTATTTACAAAAAAAATAAAGAAAATAGAAAAGCCATGAAAGTTTACCAAAAATTAAACATCTGCAATCAGAGAAGAAAAAATATTTCTTAAAAATATTTGGGGATTTAACTTGATGGAAACCATAAAAAAAAATTATGAATAAAGTTACAACGTGTAAAATTTAGAGATAATGAATTTTATTATGATATTTACCAATATGTTAAAACAAAGAGGCTATATATATGAATTCATGAGAAAATTATGCATGATTGCCTCAATTTTGTGATGTCAAAATTGAGGATAACCAAAATTCTTAAAACAATTACAAGTTAAAGTAAAATTTACAGTATTACTACATGAAAAAAAATTAACTTGTTGGAGTTGGAACTAAAACTTGTAGAATTGTTATAGGTGGAATTAAACTTGTAACATTATTGTAGGTGAACAGTTAACTTGTTAGAAGTGAATTTGTAGCTAAACATATTTAGTTCACATTTAGATTAATGTTGGACTTTGATGTCATGCTAAAAAAGAAGACTTAATTGTTACATGAATTATAGCAAGGGAAGAGTCTTACAATTTTTTTGCGAGGAATTTTTCTTTTGGGAGAATAATATTTGGTTTGCAAGTTCTTTGAATCCTTCTATGGTTTAAAATAAGCTCATAGAGTCTAATAAATTAATCTTAACCAATATCTTAGGGCCTGTTTGGCTGGTGGAATTGAATGAGAATAGGAATCAATAAGTTCCCAAAATTTTAAATCCTTAGTTTGGATGTGTCAAATCATAATTGGGAATAGGAATATGTATTCCCATTTTGGCTCTAAAATGAGCATTTTCTATTCCACCTAGATAGGTGTTATTGGAATTACAATTCCTATACTAATTTTGACTTATTCATAATTCATAAGATTTTGGATCTGATGCTTTCCTAAGTCATTCTATTTCTTTTGTAAGTCAATCCTTGTTGCACTTTAGAACCAACATTATATGGAAAATATTTGTTACCAAACCATCATACATAGCTACAGTGAAAGGGAAATAACAAAGCATTCATTTCAACACAACATTGTCTTGATCTTTATTCATTTCTTGTATTTGTATCCCAAGTTCTTGATGAACTTCGCTGATTGCAACCTTTTGCACCAGGCTTAAGTTTCCATCATACACATTGATTTCTATAGCAACCACCATAACCCATTTGTTGTTGTTAAGAAATGATACTGATTTTCTTAGCAATCTAATATCCACTCTACACCACCTCTCCTCTACATTTTCTAGTTTCCACATAAATTCATTCTTTTTCTCAACTTAATTAGTTCACCCAGATCTCTCCCACCCAAATAGTAATTATTAGAAGTCTCATAGGAATGCTTGTGGTTTACATTAGTTGAGAATGGAAAATAATTCCATCAATTATCCATTACAAAGATCCATTCACACTGAGATCTATGTCCTTCGATTTAGCCTGCCCTCTCAACACTTTGCCAATGATGAATTTTAGGGAAATGGTTAATTTGGATCTAACAGTGGAATCAAATTTCAAATCTCAACTCAAATTCCAGTTTTAGTTTTGTAGAACCAAACACATATAGAATAACAAATCTAGAATATCGAATTCCAATAGCCAAATGATCTTAGAGATTCAAGGTTTAAAAGAAGTTATATTAATCCCATTTTCTACACTAAAGTTAGTGATGATGACATAGGTATCTTAATTTTCTATGTCAAACATCTTGTCTTCACTAAGAGCAGAAGTCAAACATCTCACCCTGACTGAGTAGAGTCAATATTACTCAATTTTTGAAATCTAAATTTTTTATATTCTTGACATGATAGATCTTTTCCACTCACATAACTATCAGAGTCAATGTTTCTTTTGATGGGTAAGAAGTTGAAGCCGAGATTAATTATTATTATGTTTTATAATTAATTATTTTATTTACTAAGCTAGATTAGACTTTAACCCAAGACCCCCTAGATAAGAGGCTCATAATTTACCATTGTGTTGTAGGCTCTTGGCTACTATCATATCAATATTACTAAATGTGTGGAATCTAAATTTGTTAAATTTTTTACATGATAGATCTTTTCCACTCACATAACTATCAAGATGAATAATTTTCACAATTGGATTATGCATTGTTCATTTTTCTAAATTAAATTTGTTACCACTTGGAGAGAATTTCAAGATGACAATGCAATCAACATGTGTACTCAAGGAAACTGGAGATAAACTATCCACTTGAATTATTTTTCCATGAGTATTATTGGTTAGTAGGTATCTCAATTTATCTTACTACCACTACATACATTGTTGTACAATAAGTTGTCCTATAGGTTCATGTCCAAGCCACAAGAGGAACATTGATAATGTGCACTTTGATATGTCAAAAGGACCCTCAACTTTGATATGGTCATTTCTGAGTTAGTCTTATTTAAAATAACCCAATCAGCATTTGATTGTGTGTACTGTATAAAATTCACCTTGGATTGGCCATAGATGAAAGTAAACTCCATCGAGTGTTAGATGGAATTTATGGGATTGATATAACCTTGACAATTCATAAGAATCCAAGAAAAACTAAATACCATGTATTTCAATTTTTGTTACATGTGATGCTTTAGAACTAGTGATGTAATGATGCTAACACAACATCAACCAACATAATATCTTTATTATTTATCTAGTGATTTCCTATAAATTTGCTCTTGAAAAAACCCAAGCATGTTCAATTGGATTATATATACTATTTGAAATTTACCTTGGATTGGCCATAGATAAAAGAAAACTTCGACAGCGAGTGTTGAGGATTGTCATAACCTTGATAGTTGATAGAAAATCACAAGAAAAATTTAAATTAATAATAATTACATGGAGATCATTCTTGTTGAGATGTGAAATACCACCATCAGTTGTTGCATGGTTAAATTGATTCACTTCTCAAATGGGCCAAGTAGGTAAGCATTATTGATGTGACTTCAAATTTGATAAGAGCATGTTAATTTGTAATTTTTTTAAAATCTCAATGTACCCATCCCTATATTAATTGTATAATCCACCATTTCCAATGCAAACCAATTCTAATTACTCTAATTTTTATGATATGATTTGTTACTTTGGTGCTGCCATGGGTTGTATCAAGTCAAACATCTTTCTTTAACAACTTGAAGATCTCTCTCAAGACTCAAAAGTGTACCATGGAAGATTATGGAGGAGCATCCTGGGTTGCATTACTATCCTACATGTTTTTCATGTTTTTCTATTGGTGTTGAGTTTCTGGTTGGTGTCAAGTTCCTTGTTGATCTTGAGTTCCTTGTTGGTGTTGAGTTCCTTGTTGGATTCGATTTCCTTTTTGGTCCTAAGTTCCTTGTTGGTGTCGAGTTCTTGTTGAGGAGAGGAAAGGAGAAGATCACAACTTGGATGAAGATGGTAAACAAAGTAAAGAAAAAATTCCTCTCTATTGATTACCAAGTTAGCTTGGTGAGAAAGATGCAAAATTTGAGGTAAAGAGACATGGGTGTGAAAGAGTATACTGAGGAATTCTATAGGTTAGACATTAGATATACATATTTTGATGACGACGTTGAGAAAATTACAAGGTACATAAATGGATTGAGATCTGGAATTCAAGATGAAATAAGTTTTGTGAAGTTGGAAAGTGTGGAAGTGTGGAAAGCATATCAGTATGTGATGAAAGCTGAAGAGATCTTGCCAAAGAAGCATGAAAAAAGACAAAGAGGTAGAGGTGGTAGATTCCAAAGAGGTAGAGGTAGATCTTATGTAGGAGATGGAAGATCTAAAAATTTTGTGCAAGAGAAGGGAAAATCTGAATGGAAAAGTAATGATAAAGACAAGACCGAGTGGAAAGTTGGTAGTTCTTATTGAGGAGGTACTAGTTCTTACTGAGGAAGAGATAATTCATATTCTAGAGGTAGTTTTCATGGTAATTGTTTTAGATGTGGCGAATAATGGAAATACAATGATTCAAGAAAACATTGAGATTTCACCAAGTGGACCTGAGGCTAAAGAAAATCTAATGGTGAGAAGAACCTAATGTAATAAGGGAAGTGGTGAGGAACCTATTTTAAAGAGAAGTCTTTTCAAGATCAAACATAAGATGGATGGAAAATGCTGCAAAGTGATCATTGATAGTGGAAGTTCTACAAATTCGGCATAAGAAGAGTTGGTTACAAAATTTTAGTTGCAAAGGCTGAAACATCCCAAACCTTATCATGTTTCATGGATCAAAGATGAGCATAATATATTGGTAAGTGAACAATGTATTGTGAAGTTCAAGATTGGACATTACTTTGATGAACTTTTATGTGATATTATGTGTATGGATTGTTGCCATATTTTGTTGGGTAGACCTTGGCAATATGATAGATATGTTGTACATGATGGAAGATTGAATGAATATACTCTTTGGGTAAATGGGAAGAAGAAAATATTGTTTCCTTTGAATGAAGGTCTGGATGAGGCTAACTATACTACTGTGAAAAATGGGAAACAATTTGAAAATGAAGTAAAGAAGAATCAAGTTATTTTTTTCTATAGTTCCTAGAGGACGGAGTATTGGTAGTAATGACTAAGCAGTAGAAGCAGGTAATGGAAAAGTGACAATAGATAGTGGTAGTCGAGTACCAGAAGAAATTACAGAGTTGTTGAATGAGTATAAATGCATTGTTACTAAGAATATTCCTGATGGTTTACTGCTAGTAAGAAGCATAAGTCATTGTATGGATCTAATTCCTGAAGCTAGTTTGCTGAACAAAGAACCATATAGATTGACATCTACAGAGAATGAAGAACTTAATAACAAGTGTATGAGTTGTTGGAGAAAGGTTTGATAAAAGAAATTTTGAGTCCATGTGTTGTACTTGTTGTATTAGCACCTAAGAAGAATGAAGAATGGAGAATGTGTACTGATTCCAGAGCTATTAAAAAGATCACAGTGAAATATAGTTTTCTTATGCCGAGGATGGTTGACATAATGGATTGTTTGAGTGGAGAAAATTATTTTACCAAGATTGACTTAAAGAGTGGCTATCATCAAATTAGAATAAGAGAAGGTGATGAGTGGAAGATTGCTTTCAAGACAAAAGATGGTTAATATGAATGGTTGGTTATGCCTTTCGGTTTGACTAATGTACCTAGTACTTTCATGAGGTTGATGGATGAAGTTCTAAAAGGATTCTTGGGTAAGTTTTTGATTGTTTTTTTGGATGATATTCTAATATTCAGTAAGACTAAGGAAGAACATCTTGAGCATGGTAGACAAGTATTGCAAAGATTGAAAGAGGAAAAGTTGTTGATTAATCTTAAAAAGTGTTCATTTATGCAAGAGGAGATTGTGTATTTGGGATTTTTGATTTTAGCTAATGATTTGAAGATAGATCCAAAGAAGATTAAAAAAAATTTGGAATGGCCTACACCTAAGAATGTTAGCGAGGTAAGATCATTTCATGGTTTGGCTAGTTTTTATAAAAAGTTTATATGAAATTTTAGTTCTATTTGTAATGCTATGATTGAGATAATGAGGGGAGATAAAAAGGAATTCAAGTGGACACATGGAGCTGATAAGAGTTTTGAGACTTTGAAACAAATGGTTGCTGAGTTACCTGTGTAGACACCTAAAATATTTTAGAAAATAAAGTATTTTTATTTTCTGAAAAAGCCCTTGATGACATCATCATTTATTAATTAATTATTTATTTAATTTATTAATTTATTTTTATGCCATTAAATCCCCTTGTCTTAATTAAAAATATTTAATTAAGGAATCCCTCCCATAAGATTTAAACATTATTTTCTTATTTATTAATTATTTAATTAATAAATTGACCAAAAATTCTAAAATAAATATTTAATTTATTTTTTGCCCAAAACTTGGCCAATTTCCTTAAGATCACTAACCTCTTCCAAAATCTCCTAATCCTTCTTTAATTTTGATCAAAGGCTAATCCCATCACTTTCTACCCTTAATCCCAACTCAAAATATTTAACTAAGGTTAAATATCAATCCTCATGTTTATTAAAAATATTTTAATAAATATTTCTTCAACCTAAACCCTTGAGATAAATAAACTTTATTTATCCTCAAAACCTTATGAAGTTCTAGACTCTTCTAGAAGGACTTTATCCTCTTCCTAAGCCTATCTCTAAACCCCCTTTTTAGCTTAATCCACCCCATCTACCCATACTAACCAAGCTTAGCTACTAACTCACCCACCCTCATTGAATGCAATCCACTTGCCCATCTCTAACATCCCTAATTTAAATCCTAAATCACCTCTAATCCCCCCCTAACCTTGTCACATTCTCTAAGCAAGCTTAAGACTTTCCTAAGCCAAGCAAAGTCAACAATCTCCAAAATATCCCAACCACCTAGCCATGAATGCTCTTACAAAGCCATAAAGCCTCTTACAAGCTTATTCATTGCTCTTACAAGCCATTTATGAAGGGTCTTTATGAAGATATTATCCCTTGAGCCTCCTTTGTTGACTCATCCTTGCCCTTTCCTCCATCCACTCACCCTGTGACATGTGTCACTCCTTGATTGACTGTAAGAAATCACAATCCATGTGCTCTCCTCTCATGCAATCTAAGCTCTCCATGAGCTTTTCCCTATCCTTGCATCTTAGCCCTCAAACCCTCAAGCCCTTAGCCTATAAATTGGATCCCCTTCCAAGCCATTTCATCACAATCCTTGAGTTAAAGTTATAATGCTAGTTTGAGAAGCCAAAGCCCTTAAGCATACCCTTATAATGCCAAATTGAGAGCTCACAAAGCTACCAATTTTCCATTTTCAATCTCCATTGAAGCATAGTTTGAGTATCTTGAGCACATATCCTAAATCCATATCCAAATTAGACTCATCCCCAAATCAAGAGAATAATCTCATTGAGAGAGCCCCTTAATAGCTTACATTCTCATTTGAGTTTGTTTCCTCTTTGTCTCTCTTAAAGGTTATATTAGTGTTGTTAGTTAATGCTTTGTTCTCTTAATAGATTAGTGTTTCTTGCTAACATATTAGTATATACAGTTTGGCACGCCCGGTGGGACCCCCGCTATGGATCATTTCAATCCATATTTTATTCTCATAAACTAACCATCTAACATTTTTTGTTGTTTGAGTGGGTTGTAGGGTGTTTTTCTTATTTTTGCAGGTTAAATGACGCACTTAGGAAGAAGACATACCCTCTAAAAACTCAAAAATAATTAAAAAAATCAAAAATTTATGGCAAAACCCAGGCATTTAAGTTATGTTCGAGCAGTGTTGTCTCCACAGTTCAGCGTCTTCGCAAATTGGCATTTGCACATGGTGAACTATCGTCTACACTTGGTAAACTGTCATCTTTGCAACCTCAACCGTCATCTCCGCAGATTGGCATCTGCGCCTGGTGAACTATCATCTATGTTTATAAACTGTCGTCTCTGCAGATTGGCATCTGCGCTTCATGAACTATCATCTGCACCTAGTAAACTGTCATCTCCGCCGCCGCCTCTAATCTTCTATTGTCTCTATCACTGCCAAACTAAACTGTCATCTCCACAGTTTAGTGTCTCTGCCTGGTTTCCTATTTTCTGTGCCGCCAAACTAAACTGTCGTCTCTGCCACTTTTTTTGTCATCTCCGTAGATCAGCGTCTTTGCAGTTTGGCGTCTCCGCCTGATGAACTGTCGTAGCCGCCTGTTATTGTTGCATTTTTGTTTTAACATCTCTATTCCTGCACTTTTTATTTATTTAAAAAAAAAAGAGTATAAATCAAATTTTAACTTTTGGTGGTTCCATAGAGTAGAGGTTTTTCTAAGCATTTTTACGCCTAGGAAAAAGAACAAAAAAAGTTGATTTTATTTTTCTCATAGTTAAGTTTGAAATTTTTGAGATTTTTGGGTTACTAATCAAATTGGCTTTTGTAGATTTGTAGGTTGGAGCATCTATGAAACCACTAACCATGTTTCTTGTAGGTTCTCCTTACATGGTTTAATGCTCTTGAAAAATGAACTTGAATGTTTAAACATTTTTTCTTTGAATGAATGTTGCTCAAACATAATCTTGAATGCCATGGATTAAAATCAATCTTTCTTGGAATGCATGCTTAAAACAAACAAACTCAATCTTGAATGCAAAGGATCAATTAACCATTGCAATACCTCACACTTCAATTTTTTGGCATAAAAAGAACCTAAATCCACATTTTTGTAATCTTCTAAGTTATAAAAACTAATAAAGACACTTTGAGTGAGTTTGTAGTTGGACTGACGCTCTTTAATCACCCATCATTTTAACCATTGGTTGCAATCTCAGCGCCATCTATGGGGATGGGTCCACCTAAGAGGGTGTTAAGTGCTCCACAATAATAAAACTCCACTTACTTGGGTTTTTATTAGTTTTTCTAAGTTAAAAAATTCTTTGAATGTGCATTAGTCTCGCTAACACTTCATTTGGGTATAAAAATTGAACAACTCTTGACATGGAGGGCCTCCGGGCGCATGCTTGACAATCAAGTTTCACACGTCTTTGTTTTGGGTTTAAAACGAACAAACACTCAATCTTGAATGCTTTAAAGAAAATCAATCGACACTTGACATGGAGGGCCTCCGGGTGCGCGGGTTTACTTTCTTATTGACCCTAACTCTTCTTCTTGTTCGCATTCTTCGATCGATTTTGCTTTGTTGGTGCATTTCAAAGTTGGAATTGAACATTTGCATCTTAAAACATGAGTTCTTGCAAAGTCTAGATCAACACACATAAGAGTTAGTTGGTAAAAGAACAAATGTGTTTTATAGCCCAAGATTATCCAAGTCTTCTCTCCCCTTGTCATCTTTCGAGGCCATCTTGGGTGCATAAGATTAGGATCCAAAATCTTGTTTAAGTTTTAGGAGGCCTGCTTGGGGATTTCATCACCCCTTATATGACCTCAACTCTAGCATTCTGGCGGAGTATAAAAATCAGGAGGTGAATCCAAAAACACCTCTCTTGAAATCAAGATTTTGTCACTCAGGCTAAGCCTCAAGGAACTTTATACCCTTGAGAAGTGAAAGAGGAGAAGTGGGTTACCGCTCCTCTCAGCTGTGTGACATCTTTTTGGTTTCATCTACAGATTTGGGCCTCACGTATCTTGGGTATATTGAGGACTCCCTAGCTAAACCAACTATCAGCCTTGTAGACAACCATCTAGGGTGTTAATGTGTTTGAAGTGACTGATCGAACATTTGTAAAACATACACACTCCTTGGCACAAGTATCACATTCTGAGAATCAAAAACTTCTATCTGGTTGTTCTTATCTATTGCTTGATTTTTTACTTGTTGAATGAATGTTTGCCAAACTTGGTCAATCCTAGCTTAGGGCATGCTTAGTGTAGTCACTGCTTGTTTCAAAAGTTGAACAAGTTGAAGCAAAACAATCGAGATCTCTCAAAGCCAAGAAGATTTAGGAATTCAGGTCAGAACAACCCAAACCCAAACCGAAGTTTCACAAAACCAAACTCAAGCCATCTCAGGCATACCAAGAACTTTCAACCAAGAGAAAGGAAATAACACCAAGCCCTCGAATTGCCAAACTCCACAAAGTAGAGGACAAAGCTTCCGATGAAGCCCTTCAAGATGCTTGGTTAGATCGCACTATCCAACTTAACCAACATCCAGGAGTTAATCCTGCTTATGCCTTACCCACTAGGCATGATTTCTATGATTAGACCTCCTTGTTTCTCCACATCTTCTTGCATAAGCTTCAATTTAGAGTCATCTTTGTAGGAAAGCCAGCCATCTTTAGTCCTCCCCTTAAGAATTTTAGCTCATCCATCTCATTTCATTCTAAACCATCTAGCCAGCAATCCAAAAACTTCACATCCAAGCCTTCAAAATTGTTGTCACCTTGCCAAGAGTCTGCCATTCCTAACACCTTCCAAATCCACCAATCTCATCAAGGTTATCCCTTTGACAGAGCTTTTTCTAGGGTAATCTAGCTTTGTCACTTGTTATCCCTCATCACCTTGAGCTAAAGGTTGGGATCCACAAGTGGTCAATCTCGTGTTCTTCCTAAAGGATCATTAGTCTATCCTAAGTTGACACAATCACCACCAAGCTTGCACATAGGAAAGCAGACCTTTCATGCTTTGTTAACATATCTTTGAAGTTAGAATCCTCAACCCAATCCTCCTTAGGTTTTTTCATATAGCTTTGCCTCAACCTAGAAAATCTTTTGCATAGAAAAGCCTTCCCCTTTTGCATCCATCAACATTGTTGCATCTCATCCCTAGGAAACATTATGCATTTTCATGCCACCCATCACTCGCTTAGGCAAGAAGAAGAAGGAAACAATGAAGCCCTATCATTTGGATCAAATAGCTTCTCTCCCCTTGAGTAGTCAACCATCCTTCAGCCTAGAGAACACTATACCATCACCTACTGACATTGAAACTTTCATGAACCAACCAAGAAATGCAGTATTAGTGAATGCCATTATAGATAAGAAAAAAGAAACAATCATGTCTAACTTTCAAAGGGAAACATCAGAGTCTTTGACTTTGGAAGACCTCCTCCCTTATCAAAACTATCTCACCCATTGTTTGGGAAACTCCCACCACCCATAAGCTCTTATGATTCAAACTATCCTCAATATCTGCCAAAAGAAGAGCCTCAACCCACCCCATATGATCCAACAGACCCAAACATACCAACCTCCACTCAAGATGAAATCTCCCTTCCACAAGCCAATCTAGCCACCACCACTCCACCATTGGTCCATACCACTCCATCCCAAACCCGCTTCACCCAAAACACCTTATCATTCACTCCCTTCACTATTGTTGTTGCTGCTCTCCAACCCAGCCTTCCAAATCCACCCATCTCCCAAATCAGTGCTAGTATCTTTGGCCAACTTCAGCAATATACAATCGGGATGCCACCCATGGGGTCAAGTAATCAACCTTTCATCACCCCCAGCTTGTTTACCTCAGCTCATAACACAATTCCATCATTTCCACTAGGTCCTTGGAGCTGAATGCCATCAGCCACAAATCCACAAGCTACTACCCTCATTCCACAAAGCTATCAAAACCCACCAGCTACTACCAATTTTTTGCCAAGCTCTCAAGTGAACCAAGCTCTTGCCACCACTCTACCAAGCTTTCAAATCCAGCCACCAAGCTATCAAACCCCATCAATTCCATTTCCCAGCTTTCAATTCCCACCACCAACTAATCTATTACCTCCTATTACCAACTATTTTTCTATGCCACTTCTAGGAGGAAATCCACCACCACCAACCACCAATTACTTGACCTCTTTTGCCATGCAGATACCTTCCCAAATGGGGGCACAACCCACATATATTGATCAAACTCCTCAAATCAAAAGTCAAGTTCCACAAGCTCCTCAATCCTTTTCCCAAGCTTCACAACCATCTTATACCTTACCTCCATAAAGCAATCCATTTATCCCACAACCAGCTTATGTTCCTCAATCCCAACCTTAAATCCAATATCAACAGCAAGTCTCGCAACAAATGTAGCAATATGTGCCACCTCCACCTCAAAAACCCATCATCCACCATTCAGTTGCCCAAGCCATGTACAATCCCTACCATCCCATACCTCAAAGCCATCCATATTCCATTGCCCCATCTAGCACATACCTACCTCAGGGCACTCCTACATTGGGGGCACCCCAGCCATCACCCATTAATTCAAAATGGGAAGCCATGAAGATAGCTTTGAAAAACATCCAAGAGGGAAATGATCCAAAAACTTTCAAGTTTGAGAATGTGTGTCCTTACCCATTTGACAAAGCCATTACCATGACACCATTTTCCAAGCATTTTGAGACACCCAAATTTGACAAATTTAGAGGAAAAGGAGACCCTGTCACACATATCAAAGAATTTTACATGCATTGCCAAGAAGTGGCATACGATGACATCTTTCTCTTTCATCTCTTTCCCAAAAGCTTGGCTAGACCAGCTCTTGAATGGTTTTATAGAATACCATATGGCACAATTAAAAACTTTGCTGAATTGTCTGAGGCATTTGTAGCCCAATATGCCCATCTTGTTGAAACAGAGCTATCAGTAGTTGATCTTGTCCACACTAAGCAAAAAGGTGGAGAAAGCCTTCCTAAATATCTACAAAGATGGCAAACTCTTACCACCCGCATATCTTGCACCTTGCCAGAGCACCATTTGGTGAAAATGTTTATTGATAATTCCCATCCCAGCTTGGCTCACTACATGACCATGAACTGTTTGCAGACCTAAAAAGATATCAAAGAGAAAGGAATGATCCTTGAGAAAGGACTCATTAAAGTTGGTGTGGTCAAGATTTACAAGGAAGCCAACCAAAATCAAACACATTCAAATGACAAGTCTAGGTATTGGAACAAAAACAAGCATGTTGCAAAAGATGGTGTCACTGACACCAGACATGTGAATATTGTTGGTCCTTCTCAAAACTAGTCCAACCCACCATATCAAACAAACAATCAACAAGCTATCAACTACCAATAGAAGAATAACCAAAGCTATCAAAATCACAATCCAAGACCCAACTTCCAAGGGTCTAGCAATCAAGCTAATGCCATCAATGTAGCTGCAGGGCAAAATCCCAAATTCCAACGTGCACCTAGAAACTATACACCCCTTGGTGAGCCATTGGATGTCATTTTTGAGAAATTAGTCAAGGAAAACCTCATCAAATTTCCTCCTACCCAACAAATTGACCCAGGCCAATCCAAAGCTGCATGGTACAAAGATAATGAGTACTGCAAATTTCATAGGGTAAAAGGTCACACTACCCTCAGATGCATGAAACTGAAAGATTATGTCCAGGACCTCATTGATCAGAAAGAAATCACCGTTGGTGCCCAAACCTCTCCCAATGTAGGCTTACAGATCTATCAAAATGCTTTTCCTCCTCACAACAACCAAAATCCTAGAAAAGCACCTATCCAAACCAACAAAAACAACACCAAAAACTGCTAGCCAAACCAATGACATGGGAAGAACAATGACCACACTTCATCCTACATAGACTATGGTAGCCTCATCGGTTGTATATCTGAAAAAGAGCCTTCTGTCAATGTTATCAATATCCAAGGCCCAAACAATAAGTGTGTAGTCACCACTAGAAGAGTGCAATTTAACATCACAGGTCCACCAGTGTCACCAGCACCATCAGCTTCATCAAAAAGCCAATACAATATCTTGGAACACCTTGGGAACATGCTAGCCCAAATCTCCATTTTAGACTTTCTTCGCACCAGTCTTGTGTACAAAAACATCCTTGACAGTGCTCTCATAGAATCCCGTGTGCCTTCAGATATCAAAGCTATTGATTTTTGTAATCTCGTTGGACACCTATCCTCCTCATGTGCCCTATCATTCAAACCCACCGACATACCCGTGGTTGAGCTAGATCACACCCTTCTGCTTCGCATAGCCATCATGGTATCCAATTTTGTCGTAAAAAGAGTAATGATAGATAATGGATAAGCCTTGAATATTTGCACCCTAGAATTCATAAAACAAGCTAGGTATACTGAGGTAGATATCATCAGTGAGGTTATCACCATCAAAGCTTCTGACAACTTGGAAAGAACCACAAAAGGAACTATTTTGTTTCCAATCAAGGTTGGGCCAGTCATCCAAGAAACACTCTACCATGTTATTGATCTAAACCTACCATTTAACATCCTCCTTAGTCGCCCATGGATTCATGCCATGAAAGTCGTTCCATCCACTTACCATCAGTGCATCAAATTTTTGCATCAAGGCACTGAGGTAACCATCCATGCCGATCTAGAACCCTTTGCTTACTACAATGCGATTGAAGCTTCATATACAAATCATTGCCTTAGAATTGATATCAACACAGCCATCGCTAGTTCATCCCACACTTGTAATGACCTAGAAACCATCCTCACCTCTACCCTATCTACTGTGAAGATCGATAACAAAGGCTATGGAGAGTATAGTCTATTAGATGCATTTGTTGTTGAGGCACTCCCACTTGATCCACATGCCCATAGATGACCAACATATCAAAAAGCTAAGGAGATTCCACCTCCTTGATACAAACAATTTGGCCCAACAACCTTTGTATCCTCAAAAATCCCTCTTCATGAGGAGCTCACTCCAGATATCAACAATTGGTTACATAAGGATGCACCTCCAAGAAATCAAGCATGCCTTGATCACTTCAGCCAGAAGTATCCCCAAGAACATAAGCTCATCACTGAAAAATGGAACTATCAAGGTGGTGGTCTAGGACTAGAAGAAAGAGGCATGCAGTGCCCCATCGATGCACACAAGTGGGAATCAAAGTTAGGTATTGGCTTTGGCATACCCACAACTAGGGGCACCAATATGGATGGTCACGCTTTTTCGAACATTCACCATGACCTTGTCTAAATTGAATACATTCCTGAGGAAGTTGAAAAGAGAGCCTATGACAATATCTCAGACCAAATCTCCTTGGGGACTCTGTTCTCCAAGAACTATCCATCTATTTCATTGACCTACCACTCGCCCATCCACAACTCATAGATTGGGACCAACCAAGCGTCATACACATTGATGAGTTCACATCAAAGGAAGCACTTCTGGGATTCATGGGAGCTGAAACACCTCACAAGAAAACAAAGCCAGATTCTACCTATATCTATAAGCTAGATCCCAAGGGATATTTCGGAGAAAATCCCCAACCTAGTTCCGATACACCCAAAACTGGAACTAAGGTGAATTCGAGACTAGCTAAGGCAACGAAGAGAGCCCCTCAGCAAGAAAATCTAGAGTGACAAGTAGAACATGAGGATTTAGCATTGTCTCCTCAAGATAATTGACTAGAGGTGTCTTCTACTCTAATTGAGGATACTAGAGAAGTCAACATTGGTTCTTCAGAGATCTCCAGACTTGTTCACATTGCTGCATCCCTATCACAAGACCAAGCTGACCTCCTCTTTGAAGTATTAAGAGAGAACATTGGCCAATTTGCATGGTCATATCAGGACATGCCAAGGCTTGATCCAAAGCTTGTTGTTCATCATCTTGCAGTCGATCCAAAGATCAAGCCTGTCAGACAAAAGCTTAGAAAAATGTAACCCAAGGTGGCATTACTGGTCAAAGCTGAATGAGAAAGAATGTTAGCTGCTAAGGTTATCTAACTTATTGACTACTCAGAGTGGATCTCCAACATGGTCCCTGTCACTAAACCTTCCAATGACATCAAAATCTGCACTGATTTCAGAGATCTTAACAAAGCTTGTCCAAAAGATGATTTTCCCTTACCCAACATAGATATGATTGTAGACCTTACAGCTGGACATGAAATACTGTCCCTCATGGATGGATTTTCTAGGTATAATCAAATCAAGATTGCAGAAGAGGATTAGCATAAGATAGCATTCACTACCCCTTGAGGAACCTTTTGCTACAACATAATGCCTGTTGGCCTAAAGAATGCAGGGGCTACCTATCAAAGAGCTATGATAGCCATTTTCCATGATCTTATCCATAGCATTTTGGAGGATTATGTGGATGATATCTTGGTCAAATCTCATACCTTCATGGTGTTGACCTAGAGAAAGTCTTTGATAGGTTAGCCAAATATCATCTCATGCTGAATCCCAAGAAATGTGTCTTTGGGGTCACATCTGGCAGGCTTCTAGGCATTATAGTTTCTAAACGAGGTATAGAAATTGACCCCAAGAAGGTCAAGGCTATCTTAGACATGCCTCCTCTCCAAACACTGCGACAGCTTCACACTCTTCAGGGAAAGCTTCAATCCATTTGACACTTCATCTCCCAGCTTGTAGATAAGTGTACGCCATTTGCACATTTACTGAAGAAGGATGAGAACTTCAAGTGGGATCCTTTATGTCAGCGCTGCTTCGATCAGCTCAAGAAGTATCTCACCAATCCCCTATCTTGGTTCCTCCAATTCCTAGTCATCCCCTGATTTTGTACATATCAACAATGCCTACTACTCTAGGGGTGCTTCTAGCATAGCTCGATGACTACGGTAGAGAAAGAGCCATCTACTACATCAGTAGAACCCTAGTTGGTTATGAACTCAATTATACTCCTATGGAAAAAGCTTGTTTGGCAGTTGTTTTCTCAACTCAAAAGCTTCGCCACTACATGCTAAGTCATACCATCCAACTAGTCTCCAAGATTGACCCTCTCAAGTATATGCTCTCCAAAATAGCACTTACAGGCCATTTGGCCAAATGGTTTATGCTCCTTAGCAAATTTGACATCCAGTATGTGAATAGAAAGGCAATCAAAGGGCAAGCTATAGTAGATCACCTAGTTGATGCACCTCTAATAGATGCATATCCTTTGATCATAGAATTTCCAAATGAGCATATCTGTCTAATTGAAGAACAGCCCCCATGGAAACTTTATTTTGATGGCTCATACACATCTCATGGATCAGGGGCAGGAATATTGTTGGTCACACCTCAAGGAGATTACATTCCAAAAGCCTTCAAGCGACAATTCCCTAGCACCAACAATATAGCTGAATATGAGGCTCTCATAGCAAGATTAAAGATAGCTACAGAATGGAACATCACTGAGTTACAAATCTTTGGCGATTCTCAGCTCATCATCAAGAAAGCCCTAAATGAATATCAAACCAAAGATGAAAAGCTATTACCCTACAAAGAGCTAGTTGATCAGCTAACCCAGCATTTTACAAAGCTTCAGTTTACACAAGTGCCTTGAATGCAGAACAAAGCAGCAGATGCTATGGCTACTATCAGCTCGCTCTTGGAAATTCCCCAAGTAGTCACGCAGTATAAGTTTTTAGTCGAGCAACTCCTCACACTTGCCTATGCGAATGATGACTTAAACCATGTTTATATCTTGGTTGGTCCCCAATCCCCTTGGTACCATGAGATTTACGCATACCTTAATGATGGCATCATATCCCCTCACCTCACAAATACTCAATGCCAAAACCTCATTCAAAAATCATCCTGCTATGTTATCATAGCCAATACCCTATATCATCGGGGTTATCACGATACTCTCTCGATGTTTAGACCAAAATGAGGTCGCGATGGTGTTAAAAGAAGTACACTCCAGACTTTGCAGTGCCCACACGAGTGGTATTGTCCTAGCATGAAAAATCCTTAGAGCAGGCTCCTATTGGCCTACCATTGAAGAAGACTCATGTGACTTTGTCAGAAAGTGTCTCCCATGTCAGCAGCACACAAATCTTGTGCATGCTCCAGCATAGGATCTACAGCCTATTGCACCACCTTGGCCTTTCACTTGTTGGGGCCTTGATCTAGTTGGAACTATCACACCTCTCTCATCTAATGGACATAAATGGATAATAATAGCTACAGACTATTTCACTAAGTGGGTGGAAGTAGTCACCCTAGTCTCAGCTACAGGAGTTCAGGTCTCCAAGTTCATCTTGTACCACATTGTTTGCCGCTTCAGCATCCCATCCATCATCTTCATCGACCACAAAGGTAACTTTGAAAATCTTAACATGGAAGAATTATGCACTTCCTTTTGCATCCATCATTTCTTTTCTAGCCCATATTTCTCACAAGGTAATGGCCAGGCAGAGGCAACTAACAAAACCCTCCTCAAAATCCTAAAGAAAGTTGTCAATGATTTCGGCCGCAATTGGCACCTACAAATAAATCCAGTCCTATGGGCCTATCGAACCTCCTTCTATACATCCACAGGCACAACTCCATACTCCTTAGTCTATGGTGCCAAATTAGTACTACCCATAGAGGTTGAACTTCCCTCCTTGTGCATATCTTTGCAGGGGCAAATATCAGATGAAGAATACAGAGTAGCTCAGCTCACCCAGCTAGATCTCTTAGAAGAGAAGTGACAACAAGCCTATGATCATCTCATAGTCTATCAAACTCATCTCAAAAATAATTTCAACAAGAAGGTGCTCCCACAACACTTTCAGCCAGGCAACATGGTCCTCAAAGAAAATATGAAATTCCAAGCCGATCGAGAAAAGAAAGGCAAGTTTGAACTTACATGGCTTGGTCCTTACATTGTCATTGCCTCCTTTGGCTCTAGAGCCTATCATCTATCTACACCAGAAGGAGAACTCTTGAATGATCCTACTAACATCATTCATCTCAAAAATTTCTATGCTTAAAGATCCTTGGTATACCCAGCTTTTGAAAAGTACAAAAAAATAGTAAAGAGAAATAAGCATCCAATGGTAAGCAATTCAAGCACCTTGGATAGGTACCTTGGTGAAAACCTGGTAATTCAGGTGCCTTGTGTACTAAGACTAATCCATTATCTATCACTATCCTATCCCTCATCCATTCACCCACCATCCCATAAAACACCTACTTGTTCCCTTGGTGTTCCAACCAAATATCCAAAATCTAATGGAGCTTGTAAATACCTCCTGTACAACTCATAAATCTTGTACCTCAGCTTGTAAATTTTATACCAAAGTTTGTAAATCTTGTACCCCCCTTGTAGCATAGCTTGTACATCCGAATCTTGTCCAAAGTTTGTACCATATTCCAGCTTGTAAAAAATCTTGTATCCTAGCTTGTATCCTATCACATGCACACAAAGAACCCCATTTTCACTTAAGTTTTTCGCAAACCATCTACCTATCAACTATTATAGACATCCCACCCTTCACAAACATTTCCATCTCACAAAAATTAAAACATGAACAACCTTGAACATTTGTAACATATCTTGGTCTGGCAACTTGTACATCCTCTTTAGCTTAGTACCATTGTATCTATCCAGCTTTCATGTCAGTTCCTCCTTGATCAGCATCTTGCACACATTGCACAACCCTTGGTTAGCTATTCCAATGCATCTTTTAGCTAGATCTCCTATCACCAAAGTGTTATCCTTCTTAGTTCAACTTGCCAAATGCATCACTCATCCAGATCCATTAGCTTAGGTGCTCTCCAATAGATCCTTGTAGGATATAGCTTTCCTCATGTCTGATCTTGGTCCGTTAGTACCTCATCCTACCCATCTCGTTGGCAAATGGTTCTCTGTTGGATTTTTTCTTTCTTTTGATTTGGAATCTTCCCTTTTGGGTCTTGAAGTATCTTTTCCAAGCAATCTTTTTGTTCCCTCCTCAAGGTTGCCATGATCTTCTATATCATGGTATGCTGCGAATGGGGCAATCTGGGTGTAAGATCTTGATCAAGTCTTTTGTTTGTTTTTCTTTTCTGCTTGTGGGTTACCTAGTGTCGGTTCCACACTATTTCCTCTGGGTTTCATGTGTGATGCTGGGGCAATCCTTGCGTGTTTTTTTTGAGTCAGTTCGTCAGTCCTCTGGATAGTTGGTGAAAAGGCCTTGATGTTCTTGGTAACCTTGGAAATTAACCAATAGTCCTATAGCAAATCTAGTGCTCAACTACATGGTGGTACTTCTCTTTGAAGTATTCCCATGCTCAATAAGCTTCAATGGTTTCCATTCATCTCCATTATCCCCCATCCATATCCAACATCTGTCTCTCCTATCCCAGCTTATGCATCAGTATCTCTTTGAATCAATCATCACTCTTAGCTTTAGGCTACACAATCCTAGTCTTAGGAATCCACCAATCCAATCAATCCACCAAGCCTCATCTTTCGAGATCCACAATCCTAGTCCTAGGGATCTCTAAAACCCATCTTTTGCCAATCTAACTCTTTGAAATCCTATTGCATCAGCTTTATAATCCCCTCATCCATCTCCATATCCTAGATTCCTTTTTATAGCGCTCTGCTCCTTCATCCTCCACCTTCCCTGAAGTCTTAAGCTTGCTTCCTCTTGTGCCTCTGACCTCCCTTTATCATTCTCCCATAATGAGAGTTTGAGCTAATTCAGCCCCTTCTTATTGCCAATCTGAGTCTCCTCGCTCATCCCATCCCAGATTCTTGTATTTTTTCAGGAAGCTGTCGAGCCTCACTTTCTCTTCCCGCTGCCTTCTTGAGGGGCATCTTGTAGTCCATTCTCTCCTCTTCTGCTCTATCCTTGGGCGTCTTATTTTCTTATCTTTGATGCCATGCCACTTGCGGCATCACATCCAAGAGGGGCAAAATGTAGACACCTAAAATCCTTTAGAAAATAAAGTATTTTTATTTTTTGAAAAAGCCCTTGACAACATCATCATTTATTAATTTATTAATTATTTAATTAATTTATTTATTTTTATGCCATTAAATCCCATTGTCTTAATTAAAAATATTTAATTAAGGAATCCCTCCCATAAATGTTTAAATCTTATTTAAACATTATTTCCTTATTTATAATTATTTAATTAATAAATTGACCAAAAATTCCAAAATAAATATTTAATTTTTTTTTGCCCAAAACTTGGCCAATTTTCTTAAGATCACTAACCTCTTCCAAAATCTCCTAATCCTTCTTTAATTTCGATTAAAGGCTAATCCCATCATTTTCTACCCTTAATCCCAACTCAAAATATTTAACTAAGGTTAAATATCAATCCTCATGTTTATTAAAAATGTTTTAATAAATATTTCTTCAACCCAAACCCTTGAGATAAATAAACATTATTTATCCTCAAAACCTTATGAAGTTCTAGACTCTTCTAGAAGGACTTTATCCTCTTCCTAAGCCTATCTCTAAACCCTTTTTTTAGCTTAATCCACCCCATCCACCCATACTAACCAAGCTTAGCTACTAACTCACCCACCCTCATTGAATTCCATCCACTTGCTCATCTCTAACATCCCTAATCTAAATCCTAAATCACCTCTAATCCCCCCTAACCTTGTCACATTCCCTAAGCAAGCTTAAGACTTTCCTAAGCCAAGCAAAGTCAACAATCTCCAAAATATCTCAACCACCTAGCCATGAATGCTCTTACAAGGCCATAAAGACTCTTACAAGCCTATTCATTTCTCTTACAAGCCATTTATGAAGGGTCTTTATGAAGATATTATCCCTTGAGCCTCCTTTTTTGACTCATCCTTGCTCTTTCCTCCATCCACTCACCCTGTGACATGTGTCACTCCTTGATTGGCTGTAAAGAAGCACAATCCATGTGCTCTCCTCTCATGCAATCTAAGCCCTCCATGAGCTTTTCCCCATCCTTGCATCTTAGCCCTCAAACCCTCAAGCCCTTAGCCTATAAATTGGATCCCCTCCCAAGCCATTTCATCAAAATCTTTGAGTTAAAGTTATAATGCTAGTTTGAGAAGTCAAAGCCCTTAAGCATACCCTTATAATGCCAAATTGAGAGCTCACAAAGCTACCAATTTTCCATTTTCAATCTTCATTGAAGCATAGTTTGAGTATCTTGAGCACACATCCTAAATCCATATCCAAATTAGACTCATCCCTAAATCAAGAGAATAATCTCATTGAGAGAGCCCCTTAATGGCTCACATTCTCATTTGAGTTTGTTTCCTCTTTGTCTCTCTTAAAGGTTATATTAGTGTTGTTAGTTAATGCTTTGTTCTCTTAATAGATTAGTGTTTCTTGCTAACATATTAGTATATACAACTTGTATTGGCTTTTCTTGATTTCAATAAGGTATTTCAAGTTGAATGTGATGCTAGTGGTAGTGCAATAGGAGTTGTATTAAGTCAGGAAGGTAAACTTGTTGCTTTCTTTAGTGAAAAGTTGAATGATGCTAAAAGGAAGTATTCTGTGCATGATCAAGAATTTTATGCTACTATCCAAGCATTGAAGAAGTGGAGATATTATTTGATTCCTAAAGAGTTTGTGTTGTATACTAATTATAAAGCTTTACAATACTTGAAAAGTCAACACAAATTGAATTAGAGACATAAGAAGTGGGTTGAGTACTTGCAGAGTTTTACATTTGTGGTCAAGCATAAGAGTGGATTACTAATAGAGTTGTTGATGCATTGAGTAGAAGGCATTCTTTATTGATTGAGACGAAGGTTAAAGTTCTTGGTTTTGATGAAATGAAAGAATTGTATTATACTAACCTTGATTTTTCTAAGGCATGGAGAGAGTGCTAAGCACCAAATTTAATAGATCACATAAGTAAGTATGATGAATATTTTATTCAAGAAGGTATGTTGTTTAAAAAAATTTAGTTGTGTATCCCTAGAATTTCTATGAGAGTCAATTTGATCAAGGAAAAGCATAGTGGTGGATTGGCTAGACATTTTGAAATTACAAGACATTGAGTTTTCTGAAGGAGAAGTATTATTGTCCATAAATGTATAAGGATGTTCAAAAATTTGTGAAGAGTTGTGGAGTTTGTCAAGTTGCAAAAGGAGTAAGTCAGAATATTGGTGTTTATACACCTATTGTTGTTCCTGATAAACCTTGGAGTGACATTAGTATGGATTTTGTTCTTGGATTGCCTAAAATAGTCAAGGGGTATGGTTATATATTTTTTGTTGTAGATAGATTTTCTAAGATGGTTTATTTTATACTACGTAAGAAGACATCAGATGCTAAGCATAATGATAAACTTTTCTTCAAAGAGATTGTGAGATTGCATGGATTACCAAGAAGTATTATTTTTGACAAAGACAATAAGTTTGTTGGTTATTTTTGAAAGACTTTGTGGAAGAAGATGGCCAATACGTTGAAGTTTAGTTCTACATTCCATCCACAGATAGATGGATAGATAGAGTTTGTGAATAGAAGCTTGGGTAATTTTTTGAAATGCTTAGCTGGAGATAAGCCAAGTAATTGGGAGATAGTATTGGCACAAGCTAAGTTTTCATATAATAATTTTGTGAATAGGAGTACAAGGAAGAAAACTTTTGAGATTGTTATTAGAATGCAGCCTAGAGGAGTATCAGATTTAAGGGATGTTGCTGGTGAAGAAAAGAGAAATGTTGTAGGAAAAGAATTTTTTGATTTTATGGATTCTTTGCATAAGGAAGCGAAGTTGAGGTTGGAACAAAGTAATCAAAAATATGAGGAGAATGTTGATAAGTCTAGAAGATATTATGATTTAGAAGTTGGTGATGAGGTGATGGTTCATTTGAAGAAAGAAAGATTTCATGTTGCAACATACAATAAGCTGAAAATGAAGAAATTTGGACCTTGTAAGATCTTGAAGAAGTTTGATAGTGGAAATTCTTATAAAGTTAATTGATGATATGGATATATATCCTATATTCAATATTTTTGATTTTTATAAGTATCATGAGTTAGATGATGAAGTTGTTGTGTTAGAAGATTATCCTAAGAAGTATATTGAAGAAATTGAACAGATATTGGATCAGAGAGTTGGTAAGAGCACAAGGAGAAAAGATTACTATGAATATTTGGTGAAGTGTAAGAACAAACCTATCAAAGATGCTTCATGGATTTCTCAATATGAGTTGGATTCGACTCAGATTGTAACATATCAATGATTTGGGAGAGTCATTTCTTACAACACTAGTTGTCTAATGCAGGAGCATCCTAGGTCATGTTGTAATCTTTCACTTTTGTTCATTTTTCCAGTTGCTGCCAAGTTCTTAGTTGCTATCGAGCACTAGTTTTTAGTTGTTATCAAGTTCTTAGTTGATGTTGAGTGATCCTTTAGTTGCCAAGTGATCCTTTGATTGCTAAGTTCTCTCTAGTTACTGAGCATTGGAGGATGTCAAGTTTGTAGCAGTTGCAGAGTGATTCCTTTGGATGCCAATTTTGTGTGGATGTTGAGTGCCAGTATTAATGAAGTCTTCATTTGTTGAGTAGCCTGTGTCTAGTTCTAGTTTGGGTTGACCTTTGTTGCATTTAATTTTGGTATATGAGGTTAATATTTGATGTGAGCCAACTTGTGGCTAGGCATAAATTTAATGTAAGATTTAATTCTATGATAAGAAACCTATGGCTGCACAAGTATTTAAGGAGGTCTAGGATTTCATTTTAGAGGTAACTTATAATAGAAAGAAGCAAGAATGCAAAGTAGGATCATCGAGGATTATAATTGAATTGTTATTTGGTCATAACCCTGAAGGCCTTACAACTGGGCATGTATGTGGATTATCTAATGAATCAATAAGAATTTTGTTCTTTCTCTCCTTGGTGTTATTATTCTGATGTTGTGTTTCCACTATGTTGACTCTTGCAGGGTGGATTGGATAGCTGGTTGTGTCTTTGGCCCTAGTTGTCTTGTTCATCCTTACATCAAGTGTTGAGATCTGATTGAAAAGATCATTGTTTAGAGAGATTAGTGAAAGAGATAGATTGTGGAAGAAGACTATGCATTTCAATTATTATTTTGTCACTAATGTCAAACCTGATGATTGCTGGTAAGACAACTACTTATAATATTCAAGTATTATCATTTATTTGATTGATGGAGAGGATTTGATCAAAAGATGTAACAATAGCACCTAGAGGAAAGGTTGAGTTATGATTATGTAATTAAGTACAAGGATTAGTTAAGATAGTGATGACATTATGTATTCATAATCTACTTAAGGTTACAAAGGTTAGTTACACTTAGAAAGTTTAGAAGAACAAGTTACACAAAGTTTGTCTATCAAGCTTGACCAAGTAGATAGTAGGTGTCGAGAAAAGTCAGTGCAAGCTGAGTAGAAAATCAGTTGGAGCTAAGTAAGAGTTCATTCTAGTGTATGTTGAGAAAAATAGTTGATGCCAAGTAAACCTTTGTTGATGCCAAGCATCAATAAACTTTAGTAGGTACCGAGTAATTTTATAGTGGATGTCGAGCAACGTAGTATGTGTTGAGCATTAGAAGATTGATAATGTTGAGTTGCTACATTATTTAAAAGATCAAAGATTCAATGAATATGAGCTGACAAGTTTATTTTCTTGAATTTTGTGAACTAGGTGGAAGATAAGGTTGATGAGCTGGTGGTACAGAATTTGAGGTAAACCATTTTAAGAAAAATCTTAAATTGTGGTGACTGATCAGGAAAATACTATACATACTTCATAAACTCTTTGGAGTTCAAGGAATCACCCTAAAGAAGAAAAATTAGGCCATATTTTATCAAGATTTTGGGCTAACATGTAATTATTAATTTTAACTCTAAAGTGGTAAAAATATTTGTATAAAAGAGCTTAGTGTTAGGGATTGTTTCATAGTGGTGATGCAAAAATTGGTTCTTGTAGTAGTATTTTTTGGAGTTCATGAAATCCAACTCCGAAGATGCCCAAGATCACCTGCATGCAATAACTTGTCAAAGGGAAGCCAAGGAAGGAAGAGCGTGGAGCTAGGGAAAAACCCTAAACGGACATGAGAGACAAGAAGATATTGCAACACAAGAAATTGTATTTACAATGGAATGCAATGTTATATAATGAGAGAGAGGTTGCTTATAAAGGCCTCGAGGAAGCTTGTAGAACAAGCTAGAAGGTGGTAGAAGATAAAGTTGACAACCAAGCACCCTTCCACAAAAAGGTGGAACATGCTAGAAGGGAATAAACTCCCGTATTGTCAACAACTAACCACTACAACTATTAAATACTAAATATTAAATAAATGCATTAACCTAAGTAAGCTTAAGTAAATGGAATAAATAATAAATAATTAATTATTTACTCTAACAGTATTGAGCTATAAGGGACTATGGATTGTAATCAGGTTGTAATCACTAGATTGTAATAATATCGAACTTGTTGTTTGGTGGACGTAGCCCAGGGATTGGGTGAACCACGTTAAATCTTAGTGTCTTGTGTTCTTTTCTATGTAATCTATTATTTTATGATATCTGTTATATTTGCATGTAATTGTTATTTTTGTCTGTGGTTTAATCCTAACAAGTGGTATCAAAGCCAGGTTGTTTTTTAGTTATCCTCTACAACAAAGTCTCATGGTTGAGTGGGAGCAATGAAAAATGAGGGTAAGCTAAGGGTTGACAATTTTAATGGGAAAAACTTTCAATTATAGAAGATACAAATGGAAGACTATCTTTATCAGAAGGATTTATAGAAGCTGTTGGAAGGCAAAACCAAGAATTAAGGATCTATGTCAAATGATGATTGGGATCTTTTGGACAGAAAGGCACTTGGAAGCATTTTATTATGCCTGGCACCATCAGTGGCATTTAATATTATAAAAGTGAAGACAACAGAAGAGTTGATGTAAACCCTAGCGAAACTATATGAAAAGCCCTCCGCTTCAAACAAGGTATTTCTCATGAAGCATTTATTTAATATGAAAATGGCAAAAGGTGAATCTATTGTAGATCATTTAAATGAGTTTAATACTATTACTAGTTAGTTATCTTCTGTGGGTATCAATTTTGGTGAATAAATTAGGGCTCTCTTGATTTTGTGTTCTTTTCCTAAAAGCTAGAATGGCTTGGTAATGGCTATGAGTAATTCTATTCCTAGATCTAGTACCCTAAAATATGATGATGTGATCGATGTTTTTTTGAGTGAAGAAACTCGTAGGAAATCCTTAAGTAGATCTACATATGGAAGTGCTTTGAATACACAAAGTAGAGGCGGAATGACTGAGAGAGGAAGTAATTCTAAAAATCATGGGAAATCAAGAGGAAAGTCAAAGGGTAGGAGGTCTTGATCGAGAGGACTGAACAACTACTGGTACTATGGGAAACTAGGGCATAAAAAGAAATATTGTTGGAATTGAAAGAAAAATGAAGGAGATAAACCAGATGGAGACAAGGAGGCAAATGTGTTAAGTAACAAATTTGAAGAGGATTCTTTGCTTCTATCTTTAGAAAGTGTTGATGACTCATGGGTTTTAGATTCTGGTGCTTCATTTCATGCTACACCTCATAGAGGTTATTTCATTCATCATGTCCAAGGGAATTTTGGACTTGTTTATTTGGGGGATAATAAACCCTATCAAATTGTTGGAAAGGGAAAAATTAAGATTAAATTTCAAAATGAGAATCATTAGCTGCTACATGAGGTAAGACATGTTCCAAGGCTGATTAAGAATTTAATTTTAGTTGGGCAACTTAGTGATGAGCGTTGTATAGTTACTTTTAATGATAAAAATTGGAAGGTTTCAAAAGGTTCCATGTAGTAGCAAAAGGTGTGAAAGTATGCACCTTATATCTTTGTATAGGTCATATTGTTCCTTCTACTTTAATTGTTTCAGAGAAAAATGAATGTTCAGGAATAGTTGCTACAGCTGAGCAAGGAGAACAAATAGCTATTGTAAATCTTGATACAGTGCTATGGCACAATAGAATTGAGCACATGAGTGAGAAAGGTATGAAAGTACTTGATTCAAAGAATATTTTACTAGGTCTAAAATGTGTTAATATGGATTTTTGTGAAAGTTGTGTGTATGGAAAACAAAAGAGAGTGAATTTTGTGAAGATTGGGAAGGAAAACAAAAAGGAGAAATTAGAACTTGTGCATACCGATGTATGGGGACCAACTTAGGTATCTTCCCTTGGTGGATCTCATTATTATGTTACATTCATTGATGATGCAACTAGAAGAGTGTGGGTTTACTTCTATTGGTGTAAATAGATATTTACTATTTACACTTTACTTTAGTTTACTTAGGTTAATGCATTATTTTAATATTTATTAGGTTGACACTTAGGAGTTTGTGTACTTTTATGAGTTGTCATATTGACAACACAGAAGTATGCAACTCTAATTTAGCACATGGTGTCTACAACATTGGAGTTTGCATAATTAACTAAGTTTTCATGTAGCCAATACAGTTATTTGTACTCTTAATTAAGCACATGGTTTCTACAACATAAATTTTTGTGCTACACCTTTGTAGGTTTATTCTGTCATCATCGCACTTACTCATGTGCTTAATGGAGGATAACCCACACCTGGTGTACATATGTTTGGTTGTATGAGTTATCATGTTGCTAACTTCTAGGCTTTCTAGAAGCATTCCAGAGGCCTTTATATACAAGCACTCCTAGTGTACTTGTACATTGAATCAAATACTATATTGTTATTCTGATCATACTCTGGTCTATTTTGTGCTTGTGTTTGAGTTCTTTGATCTTGGGTGAATTTTTCCCTAAGAAAAACTCTTACATGGAATTAGAGTTAAGGGAGATTCTCATCACATAGCCATTGGATACCTTGTTTCTTTATCTCTCAAAGGGATTTGATTCATATCTAGAGCATTCACAATAAGTGGGAGCATCTAGAGCCAAAGCAATCCTCACTATTGCATCTAGAGCATTGATTCAGTGAAAATCGACTATAAATTCACCTATTTTTTACCATAGTCAATTTTGAGTTCTTTTACAAATCAGAACTTGAAGGTTCGATTTGCAAAATTGGTATGGTCATTATTAGATCCATTTAATTTTTTTTCAGATCTACTATTTCTCTGTGCATTTTTTAAGTATTTTTTTGAAATTATTTTTAGCCCAGTTGGGCGTGCAGAGAAAAAAAGTTTGTATAGGCACTGGGTAGTAATACCTTAGTCCTACATGAAATATTATTCCTTTTATCCACAAAGAATATTCTATGAATATTCTTCCTCAACCTATTCATACAACCAACAGTTCCACAAATTTTTGGTAATTCAAAATCTAGCAGATCCCCTTAATTGGCAGCAAACACTATCCACACGGTAGCTTCATTTGCCTTATCATATCATGGCATTTCATTTAAACCTAGTCAAATTCACTCCCATAGAAAATGTGGTATATATAACCCACACTATTGTCACCGAGAAATCTTTTGGCCATTGATATTCAACATTCCCGGCGTCCTTTGAAATTCTGGCACTTTAAAATTCTCATGCCAAGTAAATTATTTCTAGTAGGAAAAAATGATCTGACCACAGGTAAATCCTTTTCTAGCCCACATAGTCTACATGAAAACCTCCACAGTGCCATGCAATCAGATAGCTCGAACCATGTGGACAATAAGTCAGCATCCACTCATCATCGCACAATTAGCCTCAGTATGCCAAGCAAGTAGTGACATCAACAAAATTTTCCATGTACACATTAGTGCCCTCCATATTAGAAATTGTACTAACAACCCTACCATGTAAGATCATATGGTACCACATCGTTGATTGCTATATGATCCATACGATGGTCGTACTGCCACATCACCTAGGGAGGTTGATTGTTGCTTGTGCTAGCATTCTATTGTGTTAAATTTGATAGTTGTTTCACCATCATCTGGAGGCATTTTTCAACTATTACAATGTTCATTTGACCATCAAATTTAATATTATGTTTTCCTCACTAGACCCCTCTTCAGATGTAGTTTTGATTTGATAGCCCAACTTTGAGAGGCCATAACTTCGTCATCTGGACTCCAAATTAGGTTTTTTTTTTTTTTTTTTTTTTTTGGGTATAATTTCCTAAAAAATTTAATGGTGTAGTTCTTTTCTAGTTTTGGTGCATGAATTTGTCAGAAATAGCATTTTTTGGTGACTGCACCTATCTAATCTTATATTTTGCAACTTCAAATGCATCGTACAAGCTCATCTGGACTCCTTTTCAAGTTTTTTTTTTTTTGAATGTGTATATTTTTTAATCTACTTTCTAGATCTACAATCATATTGTAGGATTGTGTGGACAAAAATACCACTTTTAGAAATAGATCCTATTTTGCATTGCATTGCTTCAAATTTGTTGTATTTCTGAGCTACATTGTAAAGTTCCAAATTTGTACTCTCAAAAGAGGTTGTAAATAGAAAAATCAAAAGCCCACTTTGTCCATTTTGACAAGTGGCCTGTTGTAAGCACACTACATATAAAGTGCCAAAATCATTCATTTGGAGGGGATTTTTTGATTGAGTAAAAGGGGGGGGGGGGTACTGTGTATTGTGTCTCCTTGATATTGTGCTCTTGCATTACGGGTTCTTTTTCAAAGTTAACTCCACATAATTATGCTACTTGGAAAGAAAACATAAAGGAACCATTGGTATAAAAAGGTTTACTATGTTATGAAGCTTAGAAAGAAGACTAGGAATCCAAACAAGAGATGGCCCTAGGGACCTTGTTCAAAAATATCTCTAATCCCATCAAATATCACATTAGGAAGCTTATCAATCCAATAAAGGTATGGGCTAAACTTGAAGCTTTGTATGGGATAGTAGATGTAGACATGGCCTACACCATTGAGGACAAACTTCTCAAGTTGGATCCTAGGAATTTTGATACCATCAAAGACTATCTTACCCAAGTAGACATGTATAGGGCACAACTTAAGGATTGTGGTGAATCCATCAAGGATGGAAAGATGATCAAACATATCATCACTCATCTTCCACCTGAATATGCTCCTTTTGTTTCCAGTTATAATACTCACAAATTAACGATGGGTAGTGCCTACACTAAGCCTTCATTCTATAAATTTTTAGAAATTTTGATCTTAGAACATGAAAATTTAGTGAGTATGGGAATTCTCAAGTCTTCCAAGACCAAGGCCTTGGTAGCTAATGAAGGTAATTCAAGTGGTAAAAACTCCAACAAGAAGCAGAAGCAATAGAAGGCAAAGCCACAAGATGACACACAACAATCCTCCTCAAAACAACAATCTTCCTCCCATCAATATTCTTCCACTCAACAATATTCTTCACAACAAGGTAAGCCTTCTTCCAAAAATAATCAAAAGTGGAACAATTCCAACAAAAAGGAGAAGAAAACTTGTTCCTATTGTAAGAAGAATGGTCATGATGAACATGAGTGCAAAGATAAGCAGATGATGAATTGGTAAAACTAATGAGGAAACACAAAATTGATGTACCAAATGCCTATAAGGATAAGGGATCTTCAACCACTTCAAAGGGTAAGGGACAAGCTTTGGTAGCAAGTAAAAACAATGCTAAGGAATGGGTTCTTGATTCAGGAGCAACACATCATATGGGTGCTTCAAGCGAGCCATTTTTCTCTTTGAAACCATCAAATGTACCTTACATCTATGTGGGTAATGACACTCAAGTGGAAGTTGAAGGGAAAGGGAATGTTGAGTTGGAAAGCAGTGTCTTAAGGGATGTTCTTCATGTTCCTAACCTTAGCACCAACCTTCTCTCCATCTATTAGATAACTCACTATGGATGTGGCAACAAAGTGGAGTTCCTCCCCGATAGAGTTGTGGTGAATAATCTCCAAGATGATTCTATGGTGGTGATTGGAAAGGCTAATCATGAGACTAGACTTTATTCTTTCTCACATTTTGTGCCTAAGTCTACTTCCTTTGCCTTGTTGACTCATTCAAATACACAAAGTAAACTATGGCATGAGAGATTTGGACATCTCAATTATCACTACCTTCAATAACTCAGCAGCAAGGATGGTATTGTGAAGCAGGGAAGCATCCTGAAGAGAAATGTGACAAGGGGAAGTCTTGGAAGGCTACTACTATTCTTGAATTGGTTCATAGTGATGTAGCTAGCCCATGTCCAATACCATCCTTTGGTAAGTACCACTATGTTCTAACCTTTATTGATGACTTTTCATAGTACACTTGAGTCTTTTTTCTTGCTCATAAGAGTGAATTATTTGATAACTTCAAAGCTCAAGTTGAGGAAAAATTAGGGAAAGCCAACAAGATTCTACGAATAGATAATGGCAGAGAATATGTCAACTCCAAGCTTATAAACTTTTACACTCGTGAGGGTATTGATCTTCAACATTCAATTGCATACACGCCACAGCATAACGGTGTCACTAAAAGGAAGAATAGAACCCTTAAGGAAATGACCACTTGTATGTTTCAACATAAGTCTCTATATCAAGTGTTTTGGGCAGAAGACATGTGTTGTGCCAATTAAATCCAAAACAGAAGTCCCCATAAGGCCTTAGATGGAATTACACCTTTTAAGGCATGGTGTGGCAGAAAATCAAGTATCAAGAACTCTAAAGTTTTTGGTTGTCCATCATGGGCAAGGATACCTCCACAAAAGTGAAAGGTGTTAGAACCTCAAAGAAAACCATGTATATTTGTTGGATATCCTAACCATCTTAAGGCATACAAACTCATGGATCTAGAGACGCATGAAATATTTTATGAGAGGAGTGTTCACTTTGAAGAAACTTGTCCAAGTTTGGCTTCTTCAAGTTCATCCTCTTCCTCCTTCATGGACAGTGATCATAGTGATGATAGTGACTCAAAAGATGAGATTCCTTCAACTTTGACTCACAAGACACCACGTTCACAAGGTCCACAAATAGTTAAGGACATTCCTTCTTCTTCCACTAAACCTCATTAGGCAAAGAAAACCTTTGATTTAGCAGGTTCATTGGTGGGGAATCCTTTAGACACTTGGAGGACTAGGTCACAACAGAAACCATTTCCACATGATTATATTTCCATTTCTTTAGATCCACAGTCATTTGAGGAAGCATCAAGGATTCCAGAATGGGACAAGGCTATGGAGGAAGAACATAACTCTTTATTGAAAACAACACTTGGGACTTAGTCCCCCTTCCTAAGGAAAGCAATTTGGTTCGATGTAAGTGGATCTATCAAACCAATTTACAGTGAATGGAAGTGTGGATAAGCATAAGGCTAGACTAGTAGCCAAAGGTTTCTTACAGTTTCCAAGTATTGACTATACAAAGACTTTTGCACTAATCGTCAAGATGAACTCCATTTGCTTGACACTAGCTATTGATGCAGCTCATGGTTGGGTTGTACACCAGATAGATGTTAAGAAAGCCTTTTTGAATGTTGATCTTCATGAGGAGATTTATATGGAGTAGCCATAGGGGTTCATACAAGATTCTACTATGGTTTGCAGATTGAAAAAATCTATCTATGGTCTTAAGTAGGCTCCTTGGGCTTGGTATTTCAAGATAGATTTCTTCCTAATCTTAGTAGGATTCACTAGGTGTCATTCTAATTCAAATGTCTACATTCTTCAAAAGGATGACTCACACTTGATACTCGTGCTTTATGTAGATGACTTGATCATTACAGGAAGCACTTCATCCATCATTGCTAGTGTTAAGACCTCTTTGCAGGATAGATTTTCTATGAAGACTTGGGTTTGCTACATTATTTCCTTAGTATTGAGATCACACAGTCTTCAATAGGGATCACACTTTCACAACCCAAATATGCTCTTGACTTGCTTTCTCATTTTCACATGAGTGACTACAAACCTTCTCCTACTCCCTTTCTTTCAGGTCTCAAGTTAGAGACCAAGTATACCACTCCACTTGTGATGCTACATTGTAGAGATAGTTAGTTGGGAGCCTTATCTACTTGACACATACACGTCCTAATATATCTTTTCTAGTTGGCATGGTTTCTCACTTCATGTAAGAGCCACATGAGCTTCATTGGAAGGCCACCAAGCACATCTTACACTACATAATGGATACACATACACATAGGATACATTATGTAGCAGGTACAAGACTTTAGCTGGTTAGATATATAGACTCGGACTATGTAAGGGACCTTGATTCTCACAAGTCTACTTCAGCTTACATATTTCACCTTGGTTCCAGCCCTATTTGTTGGCAGAATAAGAAGCAAAATATTGTTGCTCTTTCTTCCACTAAGGTTGAGTATTGAGGAGTTGTCAATGCAGCTATAGAGGCTCTTTGATTATAGCACATCCTGGAGGAGTTTGGATTTGATCAACCTAAACCTATAGTCATACATTGTGATAGTTAGAGTGCTATTGAGATCTCTAAGCATCTAGTTTAGCATCAATGAACCAAGCACATCGAGGTTCATATGCACTATATCAGAGAGCTGATACATGATCAAATCATTTCATTACAATATTTTCCTATAGCAGAGTAGGTCACTGATATCTTCACCAAACCCTTTACTAAGATCAATTATATCCATTTGTGAGATCTCTTAGGGGTATGAGATGTTGTACGAAGGGGAGTCCCTTGACTTCTCTCCTCTTTTTCTTTCGGGAGGGATCTTTTCTCTCTCATCTTCTTTATTGTACTTATCTCTCTTTTTGGAGGAGGGTTTTCCCCATGAGTTTTTCTATCTTTCTCCACTTTATGAGAGATTTTATTGCATCATTGTATGTAGAGCATTGCTTTTGTGCATGGGTACCTAACATGGTCTCGTAGCCAGGACCCATCTTGCATTTGTAAGCTTAAGTGCATTCCCCCAAGTTGTACTTAAGGAGGGGTGTTGGTGTAAAAAGATATTTACTATTTGCACTTTACTTAAGTTTATTTAGGTTAATGCATTATTTTAATATTTATTAGGTTGACACTTAGGATTTTGTGTATTTTTATGAGTTGTCATGTTGACAACACAGAAGTACACAACTCTAATTCAACACATGGTGTCTACAACACTAGAGTTTGCATAATTAACTAAGTTTTCATGTAGAAAACATAGTTATTTTCACTCTTAATTAAGCACATGGTGTCTACAACAATATTTTTTATGCTACACCTTTGTAGGCTTATCCTCTCATCATCACACTTACTCTTGTGCTTAATGGAGGATAACCCACACCTAGTGGACATGTGCCTGGTTGTATGACTTATAATGTTGCTAACTTCTAGGAATTATAGAAGTATTCTAGAGGCCTTTATATATAGGTACTCCTAATGTACTTATAAATTGAATTGAATACTATATTTTTATTCTAATCATACTCTAGTCTATTTTGTGCTTGTGTTGTAGTTCCCTTGTCTTGGGTGAATTTTTCCCTAAGGAAAATTCTTAGAATTTCTTTAGACAGAAATATGATGTATTTCAAACTTTTAAGAAATGGAAATACTTGGTTGAAAATGAGATTGGTAAGAAATTAAAATTTCTCAAATTTGATAATGGTGGTGAGTATTGCAGTCATGAATTTGAAGATTATTGCTCCATTAATGGTATTCGTAGATAGAAAACTGTTTCAAGGACTCCACAGGAAAATGGAGTGGCTAAAAGCATGAACAGGACTATAATGGACCATGCAAGGAGCATGAGGTTGTATGTTGGGTTGTCCTTACACATGTGGGTAGAGGTTGCCCATACTATTGTATATTTGATTAATAGAGGTCCCTCTACTCCTTTGGGTTGTGGTATTCCAGAGGAAGCATGGACTGGTAAGAAGCTGAGTTATTCTTTTCTCAAAACCTTTGGTTGTGAAACATTTTCTCACATAGATTTTGAAACTAGAACCAAGCTAGAAGCTAAGTCAAAGAAATGTGTATTTTTTGGATATGACATTAATGAATTTGGTTATAAGCTTTGGGATTTTGAAAATCATAAAATTGTAAGAAGCAGGGATGTCATATTCAATGAGAAAGTGTTGCACAAAGATATGTTGTAACAACATGAGAAGAAAGAAAATGATTATGTAGTGTTGGATGATACTCCAAAAGATGATGTTCCATCCATTCCCTATGATGTGCAACAATCGTAACAAAAAATACCACACACACTAGTGAATGTTAGATGGTCAACAAAGCAAATTAGACCTCTAGAAAGATTTTCTCCCTCTTTGTGTTCAATTTTACTTACTGATATTGGTGAACTTGAATGTTATGATGAAGTTGTGCAGGTGGATACTAAGACTCAGTGGGAGTTTGCAATGAAAGATGAAATGGACTCTTTTCTGAAGAATAAGACATGGGATTTATGCAAGTTGCTTGTAGGTAAAAGAGCTTTACAGAATAAGTGGGTTTACAAGTTAAAAGAAGAGGATGGAGGTAAGGAAAAGATTTAAAGCTGGGTTATTTGTAAAAGTATTTGCACAAAAAAAGGGCATTGATTTTGATGAGATATTTTCTCCTATTGTTAAAATGACTTCTATCCATACTATTTTAAGTATTGTGGCTATTGAAGATTTGTATTTAGAGTGGCTTGATGTTAAAACAATATTCCTTCATGGTGATTTGGCTAAAGAGAGATATATATATAGCTCAGCCACGCGGATTTGAGGTAAAAGGCAAGAAGAACTTAGTATGCAAATTGAAGAAAAGTTTATATGGCTTGAAGCAAGCACCTCAAAAATGGTATATGAAATTTGAAAATTTTATGCATGAGCATGGATACAATAGTTGTCATTTAGATCACTATGTTTATTTTAAGAGGTTGGATGATGATAATTACATTATTTTATGTTTATATGTTGATGATATGCTTGTAGTTGGGTCTAACATTGATCATATTATGAGGCTAAATTGCTATTTAGCACATGCATTTGCTATGAATGATTTGGGAGCAACAAAACAAATTCTTGGTATGAAGATTTGTAGAGATAGGAAGAATAGAAAATTGACGCTATCTCAAGTTGATTATGTTGAGAAGGTGTCACAACATTTCTCTATGGAGAATGCTAAAGCCGTTAGCACACCTTTACTTGGTCATTTGAAGTTGACTAAGGAGATGTGTCTCAAGACACAAAAAGAGGAGGATAAGATGTCCAAGGTACCCTATGCTTTAGCTATAGGAAGCTCAATGTATGTTATGGTATGTACAAGGTCATATATTGCACATGCAGTGGGAGTCACTAATAGGTATATGAGCCATCTAGAAATTGAGCATTGGAATGCAGTAGAATGGATTCTCAGATATTTGAGAGGAACATCCAATAAGTGTTTACACTTTGGGGGCTCTACTACTAATTTACAAGGCTATGTTGAATTAGATTTGTTAGGGGATATTGATACCAGGTGGAGTACTATAGGTTATGTCTTTACTGTTGGTAGGACAAACGTGAGCTGGGTTTTTAGGTTATAGAAGGTTAATGATTTATCCACTATAGAGGTAGAGTATGTAGCTACTACAGAGGCAACCAAGGAGATGATATGGCTTTAGTTCTTCTTAGAAGAATTGGGACACCCTTAGAAGGATAATTATTTGTTTATAGATAGTCAAAGTGTCATTCATCTTGCAAAGAATTTAGCTCTACATTCAAAGACCAAACACATAGAGTTGTGGTACCATTTCATTCGGTCAGTTTTGGAGGATGGATAGTTAAAGTTGGACATGATATATATAGATGACAATCCAATATACATTTTTACAAAGGTAGCAACAAGGGAGAAGTTGAACCCCTCCTCAGCATCATTTGGTCTTCTAGACTGAACATGAATAAAAAAATAGTAGAGTCCAGGGTGGTTTGATCCAATGGGAGTGGAGTAGTGGCATAGCTATAGGATCAATCTCCAAGTGGGAGATTGTTGTTAGTGTGGAGCCTAATTAGTCCCCAAGTGGGAGATTGTTAGATTGTGGTGACTTATCAGGAAAGTATTGTACATACTTCATTAATTCTTTGGGGCTTAGGGCCCTATTTTATCGAGATTTTAGGTCGACATATAATTATTAATTATAACCCTAAAGTGGTAAAAATACTTTTATAAAAGAGCTTAGGGTTAGGGATTGTTTCATAGTGGTGACATAAAAATTATTTCTTGTGGTAGTATTGAGCTATAAGGGATTACAGATTGTAATCAAGTTGTAATCACTGGATCGTAATAATATCGAACTTGATGTTTGGCGGATGTAACCCAAGGATTGGGTGAACCACATTAAATCTTGGTGTCTTGTGTTCTTTTTTATGTGATCTATTATTTTTATATATTGGTTATATTTGCATGTAATTATTATTTATGTCCATGGTTTAATCCTAATAGAAAATTCAAATTGGATTCTAGGAGAAGTTTCTAGAAGAGATATGAGATATGGGGTAGATACATTGTATCCTACCTAATCCATTCAAACCCTAAATTTGGACAATGGAAAATGAGCAAAAAAATATCTTAATTTCCTATTTATAGGAATGTCTGGTCATGAAGCAAAGTTGTCATGTTTGAGAACCTAAGGGACACAAGGAGTCAAAGGTTTTTCTTCATCAAGTGACCTAAGAGAAGAGTCTACAATGACATGTTAAGCAAGAAGGCTTAAGGAGATGAATTCTTGAAGGGTGACCAAGCTATTAGAGCTATAAAGTATGAAGGCCAAGTAGAATTGAGGACTGAATAGAGATCTATAATTTGCAAATGAAGTTTTAAGTTGTATCAGATCAAATCTCTATTATTACTCTCTAACAATTGTATCAGTCTGAGGTAAATCCTTTGGATTAAGGTTGACCTAATAGTCATTTATAAATCCTTTAACTGGATGGCATTCCAAGTGAATGACCTAAAGTCCTCTAACAAGGTTCACTTATAACAGGATGATTGAAATCCTTTAACTGGGGCACATTTAATAGTGTGTATTGTAACCTTTAATAGGGTTGGCCTTTCATAAGGCATCACTTCAAAAGAGTGAAAAAGAGTAGCATGTTACTGGTGGTTTTTTCCAAATTGAGTTACCACATAAATCATTGTGTCAAGTGCATTGATGAATCTTTTATGTTTCATATTTTACATTTTTTCAAATTGATTTGACAATAACCTACAAGTTTTAGTGATTGCATAAACTTATGGATGCATGCAAGAGTATAAATGTTTTATGGGTTCACTAACCTATGAAAAAAATTATTTATACATCTAGACCTTGGATAAATTATTTAGTGCCCCCCCCTCTCAGTTATTCTTAAGTATTCCAATAATTGGTAACAAAGTCATCTGCTTAAGAGAACTAGTTTGAAAGTACTAGAAGCACAAAGATCGAGATGTCTAAAAGAGAAGTACCTAAGCTCAATATTTGTTGAATTCCTCTAGCACATGGATCATGCCAAAGTCAACTTGAACCCTTGATCCTTCATCACTTGATCTTGATCTCCATCATTTGTACAGCTTTAAAATAAAGATCTCTCCCCCTCTCAAAAGATCCACACTCTTAGTATTGTTGTGCTATAGGTTTATCGACCGAATTCTTGAGAGCTTTTGGAGAACTTCTATCCTCTTGTCTAATTTTTCTCATACTATGGAATTTTAGTTTATATTCATGTAGTATAACTTGTATTTCTTGCAATAATCTAGATCACATAGCTTAACTAGTTTGGATTTATAACACACTCTCATCTTGTTTAATATAGTTGTATTTTGCATTACATGCTAGCTTAGTTCATACTTGCATTGTTTTTTGATAGTTCTCTTGGACATTGGCATTCTTGCTCTTGTCTCAAAGAAACTCTCATTGTATGGTTTACTATCAAGGGTTGTGTCTCAAAGACTCAGTTGAGAGCTATTTTCATTTCTCTAAACATATCCTTGCACTCCATGGATAGGGAGCTCTAAGCTGACATTCAAACATTCCAATCTCATGGAATCACTTGGATAGAAGGGTTTAGAGTGTGACACATTTATCTATTGACATTCAAGTCATGTTTTTTATTAGTGATATACACTTATTCAGATTGTAAGTTCATACAGAGCATATTGTATAGTTAACAATGTTAATCAAGCAATTCAGTTGTTACCAAGTTGTGCAGTACTTATTGAGTTCACAGTTGATGTGATGTGAGTCTAGTGTTAACTAAGCTACTTAGTGTTAACCAAGAGATTCAATTTATACTGAGCTCAAGGTGATAGTGTTGACCGAGTTATGTAGTGTGAATCAAGTGATTTAGTTTATATGTTGAGTTTCACAGTATTCATTGAGTCACCAGTGTAGACTGAGTTCAAGACTACTTGGAAGTGATCAATATGGTCTGAGCTTCTACATATACTAAGTGCATGATGATTCCAAGGATTAATAGTGGATGTCGAGTATTAGAACCTCACCGAGTCAGTCTTCAGAGCTTGAGTTTCTACACTTTGGCCGACTTTGTAATATTTGTGAAAACTTGTATTATGGCCAACTTTTCAATTATGTAATTGGATTGGTATATATGTAATGTATTATATCAAGTCTAAATCATCAAAGAGAAGTAATGTAATCATTAGAGAAGAGCAAAAGATAAAATTACAAAGGCTACAATAGTATAAGGAGTAGCAAAGATATACCTACCACAGAAGGTGATTTGTACACTTAGAGGAATCTCATTCAATAAACCAAGTTGTAGATTAGATATCGGCTACTGCTTCATCCTAACAAGTGGATCAGTCAAATCCTTTAACAAGGTAGACCTAAAAATCTTATGTAAATCTCTTAACTGAGTGCACACTTCATTGTATGTTTGTAAATCCTTTTGCAAGGTGGACCTAGCAGTCCTTATTGCTCCTAATAGGTCATATCATCAAAATTGATCATTGTAAGCCTTAATAGGCCAACTTTATACTGCAGTACTAAAGCTTATGGTTATCATCCCCACTCCAATTTTACTTTCTATTTGGAAGGTTTCTGGGTCACCAAATCTTGTGTTAAAGTGTTGTGTATGCTTTCATGTTTTTCAGTTTCTCATGCATATAGTTAAATCAGAATTCAATTAAAGGATTAATTGTTAATTGGGATAAAAGTTTTATAAGTTACTGATTCACCCCTCCCCTCTCAGTAACTTAGACTATCATAGTATTTCCAAAAATTGGTATTAGAGCATTGTGGTTCTCAGAAAAAAGTTTAACAACTTGAGCAAAGATCAAAGGCAATGGAAGTATTGAGACTTGACAAGGCTATTAACAATGAGAAACTAGATTTGAAATTATCCATTGGACAACTCAAGAAAGCAAAGGAGAAACTCTCTTAGTCCTTGAAAAGAAGAAAAGATCTTGCAATCCAAATGAATGATTCACTCTACATTGAAGAAAGAATTGAAGACATCCATTCAAGCAATTCAAATGAAGCTAATGAAGCAATCAAAGAGCTATTGGAAAAGAATAGTACTCTTCAAGAAGAAGAAAACTAAGAAGAGAGCAAGAGTTGGTAAGATTATGTAAATTCATGGAAGAGAAAAACAAGATAAGAGAAGAGATAGAAGGAAAGAACAATGAAATTCAATGCCTATCTCTTCAACAAGCAGACTTCATTAATCAACTCACCAATGCAAATAAAGAAATCATGAACCTAAGATCAGAAAATGAAAGATTGCAAAATGATCTAAACATCAAAAGACAAACTAATGAAAGAATGATGAAATCCCAAGAAAACATGAATCAGTTGAAACTTTAGTAGGTGCTGAGTAATTTCACAGTGGATGTTGAGCAATGTAGTATGTGTTGAGCATCAAAAGATTGATAATACCATTTTCTTAAGAGAACTAGTTTGAAAGTACTAGAAGCACAAAGATTGAGATGTCTAAAAGAGAAGTACCTAAGCTCAATAGAGATAACTTTCCTACATGGAAAAGTTTGATTAAGCTACACCTTGGAGGACCTGGAGATCATGCATAATCTACTATTTCTGTGGAACATGTTGATCTTGCTAGCGCCCCAACTGCTGAAGATATGAGGAAGAAGAAAGAACACAAATAGGCAATGCTAGAGATTTCCTTTGCCCTAAGTTATGAAAAATTTAATGATATCAAAAGTATTGATAGTGCAAAGAAAATGTGGGATGCCCTAGCTACCATCTATGGAGGAGACACCAATGTTCTTAGAGCCAAAGCTGAAAGCCTCAGAGGTAAGTTTGATGAAATGAGAATGGAAGAAGGTGAGAATGTTGATCAATATGTTGAAAGAATAAAAGAAGTGTTTAATGCAATAAGAGGAGCAAATGGAAAACTAGATGATGATATTTTTTTAAGAAAAGTTTTGAGAACACGACTACCTATATATGCCATTAGAGTTTCTACAATTCAAGAACTAAGATGTATTCCAAGGAATAAAATATCACTTAAAGGTTTGGTAGGTAGACTCACTACTTTTGAGCTATCTAACTTTGATAATCAAAAACTTAAAAAGATTGAATCTACTTTCAAAGCTAAAGTGTCATTAAAGAAACTTGATGAGAAGAAGGGAAAAAAAAAAAGTATGTATCCAATGACAGTGATACAGATGATGAGGATGTTGAACAGATTGAAGCACTACTGGCAAGAAGATTCCAAAAAGGTAAGGGAAAGTTCAAAGATAAGTTACCCATAATTTTTTTAAATTGCAATGAGGTTGGTCATATTGTTGTTAGATGTCTAGAAAAGAAGAACTACAGAGGTAGTGACAAGTACAAGAGTAGAAGAGATGAAGATAGAAAAGATTACAAAGAAAAAGACAAGAAGTTTTGCAACATTGCTGAAGAGAATGATTATAATGAACATGATGATGAGGTGGTATATGTTGTAATAAAGGATAAATCTAATGAAGATGATGCAACTGCACTTGTGACTTGTGTGAACAAGAATGATAGATGGATCATTGACAGCAAGTGTTCACATCACATGAGTGAAGACAAAATTAAGTTCATTACCCTAAATTGTTATGATGGAAATAGTGTAAGATTTGGTAATGATGCACCATGTTTAATAAAAGGAAAAGGTTCTATCAAACTCATAGATAAGATTTTATGTAACAATGCTTACTATGTTGAAGTACTAAACTATAACTTTTTGAGTGTATCACAATTGAATAATTTGGGATGTAAGGTTGAATTTGAAAACAAGATTGCTAAGATATATGACACAAATGGGAAACTAATTGGAAAAGGTGATCAAACTAGAAGTAATCTATTCTATCTTGATATAGAGGATGCTACTTGTCTTGTTGTAAAATTTGATGATGTATGGTTATGGCACAAGAGGTTATGTCATGTTAATTTTGATAACTTGGTTAGTATTAGTAACATGAAGAAAGTTTGAGGTTTTCCTAAGTTGAGGAAGCCTGATAATGTAATGTGCAAATAATGTCAGCTATGCAAAATGACAAAGTCAAGTTTTAAGAGTAAAACTTATACCTCTAAAGGAATACTAGAGATTTTTCATATTGACTTGTGTGGACCAACTGAAGTGCAAAGCTACAAGGGAGATAAGTACATAATGCTATTTGTTGATGACTATTCTAGGATGATGACATTTATGTTTCTGAAAAAAAAATTTAATTCTTTTCAAATTTCTAAGTGGTACTTAGAAAGAGTTGAAAAGGAAATAGGTAAAAGTAAAAAATGTTTGAGATATGACAAAGGAGGAGAATTCACATCAAATAAATTTGAGATGTTCTATAATGACAGAGGAATCAAAAGACAAACATCTGCCCCTAGAACCCCTCCACAAAATGAAATAATTGAAAGAATGAATAGATCTATAATAGATTGTGCTAGAACACTCATGATGGAGAAAAAATTTTATTTGAAATTCTAGAGAGAAGTTGTAAGTACAGCTATCTATACCTTGAACCGTGTGCAAATCAAGAAAGGTATTCATTCAGCACCTTTTGAACTATGGTATGGATACTTACACAATGTAAAATAATTTAAGGTATTTGGAAGTAAGTGTTACATTCTTAGAGATGTTAGGAATGGCAAGCTTGATGCAAAAAGTGAAGAAGGGATATTCCTAGGATACTCCACAAGAAGTAAAGCTTATAAGTGTTTGAATACTAACACTAACAAAATTATGGAAAGTGTAAATGTGAATTTTGATGAATATATAGAAGTGTATGAGGTTGAATATATGAAAGAATTAGAAGAATAAAAATGATTTGTACACTTTTATAAAGGAATGCCTACTGAAGAAGATGTTTCAAATCAAATTACAAATCAACATCAAGTTACAGTGACTGTCGAGTCACACCCTATGAATGTTGAGTTGCACTTAGAAACTGAGCTGCATTCAAATGATGAGTTACAAAATGAAATGGATGTACATTCTAATTTTAAGATTAGTACACATGAAAGAAATGTTGAACTACCTAAAAAACATATACACAGTGATTCTAAAATTGAGAGACAAAATAAAGAAACAAGAGTTGAACCAAGATTGTCTAAGTATGTCAAAAGACATTATCCTACTACTCAAATTATTGGAGATAAAGATGCTAGAACAATGACAAGAAATAGATTGAGAAGTGAAACATGTTTGGTGAGCATGAAGGAAACCAAATTAGTAAGAGATGCACTTGAAGATGTTGACTGGTATAAAGCCATAGAAGAAGAGATTGTAGAGAAGAACAAAACATGGAGTCTAGTTCCTAGACCAGAAGACAAAAATGTGATTAGTACCAAGTGGGTATTTAGAAACAAGCTAGATGAAAATGGTGATGTCACAAGAAACAAAGAAAGATTAGTTTGCAAGAGATATGCACAAGAAGAAGGAATTGACTATGGAGGGACATTTGCCCCTGTTGCTAGATTAGAAGGAGTAAGAACTCTACTTGCTTATTCTGCATACAAATGTTTAAAAGTTTATCAGATGGATGTTAAATCTGCATTTCTGAATGGCATATTAGAGGAAGAAGTTTAGATAGAACTACCAAAAGGTTTTTTTAATGTTAACAATAAGAACATGGTATGTAGATTGCACAAATTTCTATATGGTTTGAAACAAGCATCAAGATCATGGTATGAGAGACTTCATAATTATCTTATGAAAATTGGATTTGAAAGGACTGATGATAACAGTAATCTATATATGAAGATAGAGAAAGGAAAAGGTATTTTGTTATCTAAAATATTTGTTGATAATATCATATTTGGAGGTCAAGATGCTTTATGTAAGGATTTTGCAAATCAGATGAAGCAAGAATTTGAAATATCTATGTTTGGAGAAATCAATTTTTTTGTCGGTTTGCAAGTATATTAGATGAAATATGGTATGTACATCACCCAGTCAAAGTATGTCAAGGAAATATTAAAAAAAATTGGATTAGAGGATTCCAAACCAGTAAGTACACCTATGGTGACAAGAAACAAGTTGTCAAAGAATGATGATTCAGCTGAGGTGAACCAAACAATGTACAGGTCTATGATTAGAAAATTGCAATGCATAGTATATAGAAGACCTGATATTGCATTATCTATAGGGATAGTTGCAAGATTCTCTACTAATCCCAGGGAAAATCATTTAATGGTTGTGAAGAGAATAATGAGATATCTGAAAGGAATAGAAGAGTTTTGGTCTATACTACGGAAGAATTTTTAAAATTGGATTGAGAGCCTACACTGATGTTGATAGGGTTGGAAACATTGATGACAAAAAGAGCACCAGTGAAGGAGCATTTTTCTTAGGAAATAGACTAGTTACATGGACTAGTAAGAAGCAAAATTGTACTTCACAATCTACTGCTGAAGCTAAATACATTGATGCTGCTATAAATTGTACAAACATTGTATGGATCAAATAGCTACTCAAAGGAATGAAGGAAGAAATCATAGAACCACTAATACTTTATTGTGATAATATAAGTGCTATCAATATATCAAAGAATCCAATGATGCACACAAAGATAAAGCACACGGCAATCAAGTATCATTACTTGAGAGAGTTAGTTAAACATAAAGAGGTGAAGATGGAATATGTCAATGCAAAGGAACAAATTGCTAATATCTTCACAAAACCATTACCTAAGGATTCTCATGAGTATCTAAGAGGTAAACTACGGGTGATACCCCTATCAAAGGCTATCTAAGTAAAAAGAGGAGTGCCCTACATCAAACAAATTGATATTCATATGTTACACATTAATGTAGAGGATATTACTTTAAGAGTTGCCTAAACTAATCACAAAGCTAAAACTTCAAATCAGTTACAAGCAAGGTAATAGAGGGAGAAATTGAAGAAACTAAAAAAGCCTATATCAGCATGTTAAAGTTGATAAGTTTTTGGTATATGTCCTTGGCATTGTTGTCAAAGAGGGAGATATTCTACTGATCAAAAAGGAGATAGATCAAGCCAGTATAAATGCAGAAGGAGAGATATCAAGAGGAAGATATCAAGAGATTGTTGTCAAGGAGACAGAGAAAATTATAAGAAAGAGGGAGAAATCCTAATCTACCTAGTCAGAGGGATTTATAAGAAAGAGTGAATTTTGTAACCTAATTAGAAGATGGAAATTTTTGATAGAGGAAGAGATATCAATACAATTTTTCCTCTTGGTATTGTTTTACTATTTTAACCTAGTCAATTTGGTTGATTTGGTTGATTAGTTTGGTTTTTCATCAATGCCAAAGAGGGAGATTGTTGAAGAAGACTATGTGTTTCAATTATTGTTTTGTCACTGATGTCAAACTTGCTATTTGTTGGTAAGACAACTACTTATAAGATTCAAGTACTATGACTTATTTGATTGATGAAGAGGATTTTATCAAAAGATGTAACAATAGCACCTAGAGGAAAGGTTGAGTTATGATTATGTAATGAAGCACAAGGATTAGTTAAGGCAATGGTGACATGATGTATTAATAATCTACTTAAGGTTACAAAGGTTGGTTACACTTAGAAAGTTTAGAAAAACAAGTTACACAAAGTTTGTCTGCCAAGCTTGATCGAGTGGATAGTAGGTGCCAATTAAAGTCAATGCAAGTTGAGTAGAAAATTAGTTGGAGCTGGGTAAAAGTTTATTCTAGTGTATACCGAGCAAAACAATTGATGCCGAGTAAACTTTAGTTGATGCCAAGTACCAGTAAACTTTAGTAGGTGCTGAGTAATTTCATAATGGATGTTGGGAAACATAGTATGTGTCAAGCATCAAAAGATTGATAATGTCGAGCTGTTGTATTATTGAAAAGACTAAAGATTCGATGAATCTAAGCCAAAAAGTTTGTTTTCTTGAATTTTGTGAACTAGATGGAAGATAAGGTTGATGAGCTAGTGGCACAAAATTTGAGGTAAACTATTTTAAGATGAATTCAAAGTGGATTCTAGGAGAAGTTTCTAGAAGAGATATGAGAAATGGGGTAGATACATTGTATCCTATCCAATCCATGCAAACCCTAAATTTGGATGATGGAAAATGAGAAAAAAAAATCTTAATTTCCTATTTATACGAATATCTATTCATGAAGCAAAGTTGTCATGTTTGAAAACCTAAGGGACACAAGGATTCAAGGGTTTTGCTTCACCAAGTGACCTAAGAAAAGAGTCTATAATGGCATGTTACACAAGAAGGCTTAAGGAGATGAATGCTTGAAGGGTGAACAAGCTATCAGGTTGCAAAGTATGAAGGCCAAGAAAAATTGAGGATTGAATAGATATCTATAATCTACAAATGAATTTGTAAGTTGTATCATATCAAAGCTCTATTGTTACTCTCTAACAATTGTAGCAGTCTAGGGTAAATCCTTTGGATTAAGGTTGACCTAACAGTCATTTGTAAATCCTTTAATTGGGTGGCATTCTAATTCAATGGCCTAAATTCCTCTAGCAAGGATCACTTCTAACAAGGTGATTGAAATCCTTTAACCAAATCACATTTAATAGTGTGTATTATAACCTTTAACAAAGATGGCCTTTCACAGGGCATCATTTTAGAAGAGTGAAAAAGAGTAGCATGTTATTGATGGTTTTTCCCAAATTAGGTTTCCATGTAAATTATTGTGTCAAGTGTGTTGATGAAACTATTATGTTTTATGCTTTACATTTATGCAAGTTTATTTGATAGTAACCTACAAGTTTTAGTGATTGCATAATCTTATGGATGCATGCAATAGTATAAATGTTTTATGGGTTCACTAAGCTGTGAAATTTTTTATTCATACATCTAGACCTTGGATAACCGATTCACGCCCCCCCCCCCCCCTGCCCAACTTAGTTACCCTAAGTTGATTTTTTTGTGGGGTAGAAGATCTGAGGTTTTGACCTACAAATAGTAGAGGGTTACAATCTTGCAAGAACTTTATTATAAAGATGGTTCAAGGTAGAGGAAATGATGACAATTTCGTATTGGATACATTAAGACAAGTTGTAGCCAAATTAGATGTTGTAGAGACAACCTAGAGGAGAGAAGCACATCTTAATGATGTGAGTGATGATGAAGCAATAGCACCAAACCCTGATCCAAAATCGGAAGAAGATCAAGATGAGGCAAGATTGTTGAGAGTATTGTATATGGAACATTCAAATCCTATTGTAGAATTTGTTCCTTATGATGGAAAATTGGACACAAATATTGTGTTGTATTGGATCTCTAATATGGACAAGTTCTTTGAGTATGAAAATAATATTGATAATAGGAAGGTGAAAATTGTAGTTACTAGGATGAAGGGTCATGCCTCACTGTGGTGGGAGCATTTGAAAAGTGATAGACAAAGGAGAGGAAAGGAGAAGATCAGGAGTTGGCTGAAAATGGTGAACAAGGTGAATAACAAGTTTCTTCCTGCTAATTACCAAGTTAGTTTGTCAAGAAAGATGCAAAATTTGAGATAAAGGGACATGATTATGAAGGAGTATATTAAGGAATTCTTTAGATTGAACATCAAATCTAGATATGTGGACGGTAATGTTGAGGAAATTTCAAAGTACATAAATTGATTAAGATTTGGGATTCAAGATGAACTAAGTTTTGTAAAATTGGAAAGTGTGGAGGAAGCATATCAATATACCTTGAAAGCTAAGGAGATCTTGACAAAGAAGCATGAACAAAGAAAAATATGCAAAGGTGGAAGATTCTAGAGAGGCAGACGTAGGTCTTATGGAGAAGGTGGCAGTTCTGAAAATTCTAAGCAAGATAAGGGAAAATTTGAATGGAAGAGTGATGACAAAGGCAAGACTAAGTGAAAAGGTGGTAATTCTTGTTGAGGAAGAAGTAATACTTATTCTAGAGGTGGTTTTCATGGTAATTTTTTTAGATATGGTAAAGAAGGGCATAGATCCTCTTAGTGTAGATCCTCTAAAAATGAGCAAGGTAATAGAAATGTTGTGGTTCAAGGAGACATTGAGAGTTCACCAAGTGAACCTGAGGGTAGATAGAATGATGGTAAGAGGAACCTTATGTAATAATGGAAGTGATGAGGAACCTATCCTAAGGAGAAGTCTTTTCAAGACCATATGTAAGATAGTTGGAAAATATTGTAAGGTGATCATTGACAATGGAAGTTCTACAAATTTGGCATCAAAAATTTGGTTACAAAGTTGCAGTTATAGAGGATGAAGCATACTAAACCCTATCATGTTTCATGGATCAAAGATGAGCATAAGATACTGGTAAGTGAACAATGTATTATGAATTTCAAGATTGGACATTATTTTGATGAATTTTTGTGTGATATTATGCCTATGGATTTTTGTCATATTTTGTTGGTTAGACTTTGGAAATATGATAGATATGTTATACATGATGGAGGATTGAATCAATACACTCTTTGGGTGAATGGGAAAAAGAAAATATTGTTGCCTTTGATTGAAAGTCTAGATGAGGTTAGTTTTACTATTATGATAATTTATAAGGTTAATGGAAAACAATTTGAAAAACAAGTGAAGAAGAATCAAGTTTGTTTTGCTATAATTCCTAGGAGGCCAAATTATACTAGTAGCAGTCGAGAGACAGGAAATAGTGGTAAACAAGTGACAGTAGAAACTAATAGAGGTCAAGTACTAGCAGAAATTAAAAATTTGTTGAATGAGTATAAAGATATTGTTGCAAAAGATATTCCTGATGGTTTACCACCAGTAAGAAGTATAAGTCATTGTATGGACCTAATTCCTAGAGCTAGTTTATTGAACAAAGCATCATATATATTGACACCTATAGAGAATGAAGAACTTAAAAAACAAGTACATGAGTTGTTACAGAAGAGTTTGATCAGAGACAATTTGAATCCATGTGTTGTACTTGTTGTACTAGCACCTAAGAAGAATGGATAATAAAGGATGTATACTAATTCAAGAGCAATTAACAAGATCATATTGAAATATAGGTTTCCTATGCCAAGGATGGATGACATAATGGATTTTTTGAGTGGAGAAAATAATTTTACCAAGATTGAAGCAAAGTATTTTACCAAGATTGATTTGAAGAGTGGTTATCATCATATCAAAATCAGAGAAGGTGATGGATGGAAGATTGATTTCAAGACAAAAGATGGTTTGTATGAATGGTTGGTAATGCATTTTGGTTTGACTAATGCACCTACTACTTTCATGAGGTTCATGAATGAGGTTTACAACAGATTCTTCGGTAAGTTTGTAATTTTTTATTTGGATGATATTATGATATTTAGTAAGACTAAGGAAGAATATCTTGAGCATGTTAGACAAGTATTGCAGAGATTGAAAGAAGAGAAGTCAGTGATTAACTTGAAAAATTGTTCTTTTATGCAAGAGGAGATTGTGTATATGGAATTTTTGATTTCATCTAATGGTTTGAGAAAGGAGCCTGAGAAGGTTAAAGAAATTTTGGAATGGCGTACACCTAAGAATGTGGGTAAGGTAAGATCATTTCATGGCTTTCCTAGTTTTTACAGGAAGTTTATAAAGAATTTCAGTTATGTTTGTAAAGCTATGACTGAGATAATGAGAGGAGACAAAAAGGATTTAAAGTGGACACATGGAGCTGATAATAGTTTTGAGACTTTCAAACAAAATGTTGTTGAGTTACTTGTATTGGCTTTGTCTGATTTCAATAAGGTATTTCAAGTTGAATGTGATGCAAGTGGTAGTGAAACAAAAATTTTATTGAGTCAAGAAGGTAAACCTATTTCTTTCTTTAGTGAAAATTTGAATGATGCAAGAAGGAAATATGTTTTGTATGATCAGGAGTTCAATGTAATTGTTCAAACCTTGAAGAAGTGGAGACATTATTTGATTCTTAAGGATTTTGTGTTGTATATTGATCATAAAGCTTTATAGTGCTTGGAAAGTCAACTTAAATTGAATCAAAGAGATATGAAGTAGGTTGAGTACTTGCAAAGTTTCACATTTGTGATAAAGCATAAAAGTGGAGTCACTAACCAAGTTTTTTATTCATTCAGTAGAAGATGTTCTTTGTTGAGCGAGATGAAGGTTGAAGTTCTTAGTTTTAATGAAATGAAAGTTTTGTATGATACTGACCCTAATTTTTCTAAGGCATGGACAAAGTGCAGAGTAGCAAATCTATCAGATCACATGAGTTGGTGTGATGAGTATTTCCTTCAAGAAGGTATGTTATTCAAAGGAATTTAGTTGTGTATCATTATAAGTCCTATGAGAGTTTATTTGATCAAGGAAAAATATAGTGGTGGATTGGTTGGACATTTTTGGAATTGATAAGACATTGAGTTTGCTAAAGGATAAGTATTATTGGCCATAGATGTATAAGGATGTTCAAAATTTTGTAAAGAGTTGTGGATTTTGTCAAGAGTTGTCGATTTTGTCAAGTAGCAAAAGGAGTAAGTCAGAATACTAGCTTGTATACACCTATTTATGTTCCTAAGAAACCTTGGAGTGACATCAGTATGGATTTTTTTTTTGGGTTAACTAAGACAATAAAGGGGTATGATTCCATATTTGTTGTTGTGGATAGATTTTCTAAGATGTCTCATTTCATACCATGTAAGAAGACATTAGATACTAAGCATGTTGCTGAAATTTTTTTCAAAGAGATTATTAGGTTGCATGGATTACCAAGAAGTATTATTTCTAACAGAGACAGTAAGTTTCGGAGGACTTTGTGGAAGAAGATGGGTACTGAGTTGAAGTTTAGTTCTACATTCCATCCATAGATAGATGGATAGAAAGAGTTTGTGAATAGAAGCTTGGATAGTTTGTTGAAATGATTAGTTGGAGATAAACCATATAATTGGGAGTTGGTGTTAATACAAGCTAAGTTTGTATATACTAATTCTATGAATAGGAGTACAGGGAAAAACACCTTTTGAGATTGTTACTAGAATGTAGCCTAGAGGAATATCAAATTTGAGGAATGTTGCTAGTGAAGAAAAGAGAAGTGATGTAGGGGAAAAAATTTCTAATTTTATGAATTCTTTGCATAAGGAAGTGAAGTTGAGGTTGGAATAAAAGTAATCACAAGTATAAAAAGAATGTTGATAATTCTAGAACACATCATATTTTTGAGCTTGGTGATGAGGTGATAGTTCATTTGAATAAAGGTAGATTTCCTAGTGGAACATATAGTATGCTAAAGATGAAAAAGTTTGGACCTTGTAAGATCTTGAGGAAGTTTGATAGTGGTAATGCTTATGAGGTTGAGTTACCTAATGACATGGATATATATCCTATATTAAATGTTTCTTATTTGTATAAGTACCATGAGTCAAATGATTATCCTAAGAAGAAAATTGAAGAGGTTGATTAGATATTCGAGCAAAGAGTTGGGAAAACCACAAGAGGACTAGATTACTATGAGTATTTGGTGAAGTGGAAGAACATACCAATTGAAGATGCTACATGGATTTCTCAATTTGAGTTGGATTCAGCTTAGGTTGTGACAGTTTCATGATTTAGGAGGATCATTTCTTTCAAAGGAGCATCCTAGATTGCATTCTTATCTTGCATGTGTTTCATGTTTTTCTATTGGTGTTGAGTTCCTAGTTGGTGTTGAGTTCCTTGTTGGTGTCAAGTTCCTGTTGATGTCAAGATCCTATGTATGTCAAGCATTATCAAGTGATAGTATTTTCCTTCATCCTTTTTTGATTCAGTTGTTTGTGTTTGGTTCTAGTTTGGGCCAACTTTACACGTATTTAATTTGGTATTTGTATTTAATATTTGTTATGATCTGACTTGTGGCTTGGTTTCATATTTAATGTAAGGGTTTTTAATTAATAATTTGTAACATGTTGACTTGTGGACATGACAGTATTTAAGGGGATCTTGGGTAGAGTCTTAGGGATTATTGTATGAGGAAGAGCGAGGAGTTAAAGAAAAAAGATAGTTTTGTCTAGAGAGTTAGAATGTGAAGTTCATCATTAAAGATCAAAGTCTGAATCATATTTTTGGTTGTAACTTGAAAGATCTCATAGCTAGGCATGTATGCTAATAATTTGATGAATCAATAAGTTTTTTTCTCTTCTATCTATTTTGGTTTCTATTTGTTGCATTGTACTTCACTATGTTTACTCTTACAGGTGGCTTTGGTAGTTGGATGTGCCTTTGGCCCTATTTTTCTTTAGTCTCCCTACATCAGAAGACTAACTATTTAAAATCTTACAAGAGATATATAATTAGGCATTTTTTATATTATAGTAGCAATAGATACTATTTACCTATAATGGTGCATATGGCTTAAATTTCATACACTAAGGCTTGATTCCTATGCTAAAAGTGTTAAATAGTCAAAATTGACTTATTTTTCCAAGCTTAAATTTTTCCTTAGTGTGTGTTTGGTTTATATTCAATGATGACTCACATTTTTTATTCATGTTAATTTTCTAAAAACACTGATGGTTTCCATTGTTCCTCTTCATTGTGTGCTTTATATTTTTCTGATTGGCCTCTCTATTTTTCTATGCTTTGTGTTCACATTTTGTCTCATAGTAGAATTTATCTATGTTGGAATCTTGTGCATGTCATCATATTCTAATCTCACATTTAATTCTTAGCATTGGGCTCCTTTTTTATGTTACTTTTCTAATGTGGCCTCATGATTGGTGATGGTGATTATATTAAGTCAACCTCTTTTATGTTGGTGGTATATTTGTGTTGTTGTGACTTCACTTCCTTACATCAATAATGGATGTTTTATTATTTATGGATGGCTTATTGTATGTATAATTTCATATTAGAGGATGTTGAATAATTTTGTAACACACATCAGTTTCTCTTATTCACTCTCTCTTTACTTCATTTAAGAATTTTGAGTATCTAGCTAAGTCATATCGTGGGAGACAAACTTATCCTATGTATGTTGCGACTTTTTATGTGCATCCTCATTTCTACATGGAGCATAATGTTCTATTATGCACTCATACCAACCCTTTCTTTTGGATTCATGGCATGGCTTAATGATCTTATATGTTCTATAATTCTAATGGTTGCATTGGACATTCAAAATTTGATGTTTTGGTGCAACGCAATCCTAGCTTGTAATAAGTAGTATCAAAGGTTGGTCATAGTTTTGAATTTCCTCCAGTAACATTGAGGGGGGCAAGGGAATATTGTTGGACTAATCCCCAACTTTTTCTTTTGGGAGTTGTGACATGGCTTAACTGCCTCATGTATTATATAAGTCTAGTGGTTGTACCAGACATTAACAAGTCAATTTTTTGGTGCAATGACAAACCTAGCTTGTAACAATAGTTTTGAGTACTGAGTATTTGCGAGGGTATTCATTCAGTATTATTTTTATTGCAATCAATTTATATGATGCTCTATATGTGAGAATAGTTTATAATATTCTTTGTGTAATGTTTTTCATGGAAACTAATTATATATCTGCATATTGTGATTAATTGCATTTAATCTATACTCTTTTTTATATATGATCATTGAGCATTTGGTGACTAGGTTATTTAAAATACATATTGACTATCGAGATGAGATGTCAATAAGGATAAATATTTTTTAATTATTATTGAACCTAAATAAAGGCATCATCAACTTGGTTGGGTTGTTTTTCTTGGAGAGAAGGGTTTTCCCCAAGATAATTTATGTGTTATTTGTTATTTGAGTTTTTGTATTTCAAAGTTTCATTCATATATTTCTAATTAATAAATTAAACATGGTACTAGAGAGGGTCTAAGACAATGATCCTGAACTAGGAGTGTTTAGTTATATTTTTTTTGTTTTTCTCTACTTTCAGTTGTATATTTTCAGCTATTGATAATGGTAAATGTCTTGAAAGTTTAAAATATATTAGATGGTTCTTCAAACTTCTCTTCATGAAAGTTAAGAATTTTCATTACTCTTGAAGAGAAATGTCTTCTTAACTATGTGAATTTTGATGTAGCAAAATCTTTTGAAGAAGTTGAGAAAGCTCTATGGAAAAAGAAAAAGTTCATGACTAAGAAAATTATGATTAATTTGGCTAAGGATCATTTGGTTTTGATAATTTCAAAGTTGAGTTCAATCAAAAAGATTTTTTAGACATTGAAGGATCTGTATGAATTCAACAATATCAACACACTTTAGCTTTGAGACATCAACTTAAAATGATTAAAGGAGAAACAGTTGTTTCTTATTTTATGAAAATTACAAAGTTAAAGCATTAGCTTCATTCAATTGGAGAATCTTTAGCAAATAAGAATTTGGTCATGCTTGTCATGAATGGACTTCCCCACTCTCAGGAATCCTTCATTCAAGTTGTCAATTACAGAGATGATCTTCCTAAATTTGACAAGTTAAGAGCTAATTAAATTTAGAAAGAATGCAGACTAGAAGCTAGAGGTAGTGGATGTAAAAATCATCATGAAGATGATCTTGTACTTTTTTCCCATACTTCAAAGGGAAAAAGGAAGAAAAGATATTTCAAAATATTCAAAGGTAGGAACTTTGAGTCAGCTCTTGGTTCCAAGATAAAGAAGGATCTTTCTAGGATCTAGTGTTTCATATACAAAAAATTTGGATATGTTACTAGAGAATGTATCTCAAGACCAAAGCCTCAAGAGATTGCTACAAGTGTTGAGAACTCTTCTCCTCAAAGAGAGTCAAGTGAAAATTATGAAGCATTTTTATTTATCTATGCACTCTCTAGCAATGTTCCTACTAAGACTGATACATGGATGATTGATAATGGAACATCTTCCCACATTACTGGTTATCGTGAGTATATCTCCAACTTAAAAGAAAAATATCTCATCTCCAAGTTATCATTAGTGATGATGCATGTTATTTTATGAAGGGTCTTGGTTCTACTTCCTTCCAGTTGGATAATGAAGTTCCTCTTCATTTGAGTGATGTTCTTTTTGCTCCTAGCATCAAATGGAATTTTATTTATATTTCAGCATTAGAAGACAAGGGTTATCATGTGGATTTTTTTGATTAAAAAATTATTGTATGGAAGAAGAAAATACCCATTCAATCAGCTCATGAGTTTGGTGTTTTTCATGTTAGTCTTTACAAGCTTTCAGCCCATCTTATTCAAGGATTATCTCATGATTTTCCAACTTTAAGTGAGATATATCATAAAATATTTGTTCACTTAAATTCCATAACTTTGTTTCTATGAAGAAGGTAATAGTTGGTCCTTTGAAGCTGAACCATAACCACGTAGGTGTCTGCAATAGATTTTCTCTACATAAGAAGATTAAAAGTATTTTTCAAGTTAGTGAAAGTAGAGAAAAGGAAATTGTGGAGTTAATTTATTATGATTTATGTGATCCTATGTAAATTTCTTCTCTTAATGGTTTTTGGTATTATGTTACTTTCATTGATGATTTTTCTTGTAAATATTGGATCTATTTTCCTAAATCTAAAGAATATGATGAAGTTTTGTATAGAATTAAAGGATGTAAAGAACTTGTATAAAATTTACATAAGAAGAATATTAATGTTTTAAGGTTTGATAATGGGGGATAATATGTTTCTAGTATATTTCATATATTTTATGTTGAAGCTAGGATTAAGAGGGAGTTTAGTGTCCCTTATAATACTTGAAAAAATGGTGTAGTTGAAAGAAATAACATGACAAATGCTGAGGTAGTGAAGGATATGAACCATGATCAAAAAAATTGAACATTTTTATGGGTAGATGCTTACAAGAGAACAATGTACATTTAGAATAGTATTTCTCATCAAATTCTAGATAATGTTACTCCACAAAAATTTGTTACATGTATTGAACTGGATATTAATCATTTTGAAAATTTTGGATATCTTGTCTACATTCATATTCCAAAAGAGGGTATCTGTTGGATCATGGTGGGCCAAATTATACCCTTAAATGGCAGTATAAAATCAACAAATTAGGTTTGTATCAACTTGACGTGCAATTTTGAACTAGATGTGTGTTGGAAATACAATACGAAAAGTAAACTTTGGGGGGGTGAATTAGTACTGCAAAACTTCAACCATAAAAATCATTCACCGCACATCCATCTCACAATTTGCATGTAAACTAAAATACCAAATTAAGCATATACATCCAATGAGAAGGTAAAATTGGGGTGGGGATCATTGTGGTGTCCACAACGCACGCCCCATTCGTCACTAGGAATGGGGACCCCCTACTTTTTTTGACTCCTGGACTCACATTTCGAGAGTCAGGAGAAGAAAATTTGATTAGAAGTCAGAATTTTAGGGTCAAAAAACCAAAATAATAATAATAATAATATGTTAAATTAAATTTTTAAAAAAATTAAAAAATTTAAAAATTAATAATAATAAAATTTGCACCGCACATGGAGGCGTGCCTCTCATGAAGGCACGCGCGCACTACCAATGGAGGCTCCGTTAAACCAATGAAGGCGCGCCACACGTGCACCCATCATGGAGGTGCCGCACATGCCCCTCATGGAGGTGCACCACACGTGCACCCTCCATGGCATTGATGCGTGTGCCCCCCATGGAGGTGCACTGCGCCGCGCCCCTCATGAAAGGTGTCGCACGTGCCCCCTTAGTGCGCTCACCCAAATAAATAAAATAAAAGGTCCAAAATCTATCTTTTAGAGGTGTTTGTCATAATTAAGAATTTTCAACTATCTGGACTAATGTTTGCTTCTTTTTGTAGGTAAAAAGGCATCACCAACTTGTCGGGGTCATAACTTTTGACTCGGGGCTTGAAATTTAGAACTGTTTACACCGTTGGAAAGAAGAACTGAAGATCTAATTTCAGTCCCTAAAACAGGGAGCCTTCAATTGCCCAATTTTAGGGACTGATGAAAGTTTCAACTTGAAATTTTGAGTAGAAGACCTCCGAAAAAGCCATTTAGAAATGCCTAGAAAAATTTGCTAAAAAATATGAAAAAGTTCTGAACATTTGATCACTTGGAGCACTTGGTTTCTTGTGAGGAAGGATAGGGCAGTTGGAGAGAAGACAAAGGTCAGAGATACAGAGGTTGGACACATGAAGTGGAACAGGTTCCTCATCTTATACAACTATTAATGACGACATTCAACGCAAGTGCCTTGGGATTTTAGATTGAAGAAGCAAGAGTGCAAGTTTATGAAAGTGATTGGCTATAAAGAGGATGTAAATCATCAAAAAAGGGCAAAGAATGTATACAGAAAATGATCTAAAACCCCATTTGAGAAAATCCTAGAAACTATTTTCAAAATTGAGAACTTTGATTTTTTGACGAATTGAGCTTCCAAGGTTCGTAGGTCTGCAGGTTTGCAGCTCCACATTTTTGAGCTCCGCATTTTCATGTAACTCCACAATTCAGAGGTGCATTGACAGTTGACTGCTAGTTCCAAAGATAGCACTTTCCATGCAATGGGAGCACATTCTGATGGCAAGTTGACTCCAACACATGCCTAGTGAAGGGCCAGTTTCCATTTTTGATGCCTCCATGCACTTCCACTTTGACTGGTGGCCTCCTCCTACTTTCTCTCTCACTTATTCTTTTTTTTTGACATGTAAAGGGCTCATGCATCCAATTAATGAATAAAATATGGATGGAGTCCCTCTAAGCACCTGTTAGATTATCAATTTGTATATATTTAGTTTGTTTTAATGTTTTAAAAGCATTTTATTGTATCAAGATATCTCTCACTCTCAACACAAATTGAGGAGAAGATTTCTTATAAATACCCCATTGTAAAATGTAAGAAGGGCTGCCATTATTATGCAATAAAGTTATGCTTTTGGTGCTAGCATTCGGAGTGTAGTTATTCTTGCCTAAATATGTCATTTTTTTGTGGATTTTATTCATGAGATTGTGATTGAGCCAAAGGTTTATTGTGTTGTTTATGGTTATGCAATCTTTTAGTTCTCGTGTTTGCTATAGATATATGAATTCTGTTGATGTAACAACCTTGAGAAGAGATCACCCGATTTGTGTCTACATAGCTTTTTGTCTCACATGAGCACACTTTTTGTGGCCTTGCAATTTGATGAAGAGTAAAACATGATTTGATTTGTTAAAGATTCTCATCGACAATTGCATCAGTGGATTCTAGGAAGTGTTGCTCCTATTTTCATTGGTTTCCTATCGATTTCTTTGAAGGTTTAACTCACAGCGTGTTGTGTTCTGTAGCTTATGTCCATTTAGGAATTTCAATTTCAAGTTATTTGATTTCATGTTATTTGCATTCAGTTTCATTATTTTCTTTGCTAACCCCCTGTTAGAATAGGACCTCATAGTAGCTGCATTATTAGAGTTGCATTCATTGAAAAAACAAAAAAATACAAAAAATATTGTTCTTTTGGTGTGATATTTTGAGACAGTGAACAGATTTTACTTCGATTCCAAGATAAAAGAGTTTTTTAGAACCAGCAAAGGCCTCCTTGTGAACACTCACATTTATCTTCTACTGAGAAAATTTTGGTATGTCGCAAGACAAACACTGAACCTTGGAGTGGATCCTTAAAAAAGATTTTCTTTTCAAGAGAGCAATTACACTATGGATTCATGTCATTGACCTCGTACAAAATGAACGCCCAATAGGGATAACACCCACAAATCTTCACTACTGCAATTGTAAAGTGTATCTAATGAAGGTTACAATATTTGATCATGAAACATGATCTACCCTATGAAATATCTACCATGTTAAAGTCTTACAAGATTGTCAGATCTTACCCTATTAAAGGATTTCAACACCCTGTTAGAAGTGTGCTTGGTAAAAGAAATTTAACTTACAATAAAGTAAGCACCTTGTTAAAGGATTTACAATAGCCCATTAAGACTACTTTATTAAGAGATTTAACTGATCCACCTATTAGAATGTCTCAGCAATGATCTTGCGGTTAGCACTCTACTGCTAGATAACATATCACCTCTTTGCATGTATTCTTGATCCTCCTTTGATCTGATGTATCTCTTCTATCCTCTAACATCTTTTCTCTATTCTCTTCTAACCAATTCTACAATGTATCTCAATTCACAACTCCTTAGCCACCACAAATGCTTTGTTTGCACATGCAAACTTCTCTCTTCACTCCTTCCACACTCATAAAAAGTTTAAGGTTTTTCCTCCTTAAGAAGACCTTTGTGACTTAGAGTTAGGTTTGGATCAATGATTATGATTCACCCATATTGCCACTTAATCCTTCCTTTTTTTCGATTGGTTGAATGTACTACATAGGGATTCTCAATTAAGATTCATTCTTATCAGCTAGGATTGCAAAACAATACTCAAGTCAGCTCTAAAATGGTTTACATAGTAGTTTGTATCATTACAAACAACTATGTCAAAATTGTATTACTCGACACTTGAAGTCCTGATGCTCGACATCTGAACTACTCAGCATCCATTGGTTACTCAGCATCTGAATCACTTGACATCATCTGTCTACTTGGCACTTGAGTGACTTTGCACTAACTGTTTACTCGGCACATACTAAGTATCTCACTTAGCATGCACCATCTGACATGTTATGCTCGACATGCATTACTTGTTCGGCATGAACTAAGCTCTAATTTGTAAATAACATAAGTGTATAGAAACTCATATGTCAAAATCAATTTGAGATTAACATTGTGGAGTTTATATTAAAAAGTTGTAAGAATAGAATTTGTAGGAAATTGAATGTAGTTTCTAAAATTCTAGGTCTTATCTAAAAATTTATTCTGAATGGTCAAAAATTCCTATTTAGTTATAGTGTTACAAAAATTTCAAGCCAAAAATAAGTAATGTGTTCTAACCACCTTAATCATAATCAAATAATAATATTTTTATAAAATTGTAGATATTAGAAGTAGACTCATGCCCCATATGTGATGCAATTTTTTGTATATTTTTATTCCAAAGAAATAATTAATTATGAATTTTCTACTACCATCTTATGAAGAAGGAAAATGGTTTGTGTTTGACCACCTTAACTAATTCAAAACATTACCAAATTTAATTGTTCTTCTTTTACTGTATTAGGTTAAACATAGAATGTGATGCATCTTTCAAATTTTAAAAATTTATATTTTAATCAGTATGTAAATCATCATCTTATAGGTATCTTTGTTTAAAAATAAGTAATAAATACTTATCAAACTAATATCTTGGCAACAATTATATTGCTACAAAGTTGAGAATGTCCTCTACAAACCCTTTTCATTTTGGTGAATTATGTCAGATTATAAGTCATCAAATACAATGTCAAATTTTTGAAACCCCCTAAATGCAGCAAATTCACATTTATTGAGTTGACCAAGGAGGCTTGGCAATTACCAAGCCTAACCAAATATCGAATTTATTGGGTATCTGATAGCTTCCTGCCCAAATATATCAAAGAACATGAAAAATGGAGGGTGTAGATTAAAATATGAGGAGTGGTCCTTATTATCTCCTCCATGATCCATGTGCTTTCCAAGTTGTGTGTTTTTTATTGTTATAAATGAGGTCCCAAACAAACAATAATATGTAGTATTTTTAATTACAAATTATGATATGTTGTGTGTGTGTATGTATATGTATATGTACATATATATATGTATATGTGTGTATGTATATATATATATATATATATATATATATATATATATATATATATATATATATATATATATATATATATATATACACACATATATATGTATGTCGTATATATGTATGTATATATGTGTGTGTGTATCTGTGTATATATGCATATATATGTATATATATGTGTATATATATGTATATATTATACATATATAATATATAATATATATATCTATAATATATTTTATTATACAGAGTATAGCATATTATATTTTAATATTTTATTTTATTATATGTTATAGTATATAGGATAGTCAACCCCTATTATATATAGGGACATATGTTATCATGGAATGTGTCAAAATGGATTATAGGTTATCCTACGACCCCTTTCAACCCATATGAACAAATGAAATATGTTTTTAGGGGTCCTAGGACCCGTAGGGGTATATGTTGTCATGAAATGTGTCGAAAGGGATCATAGGGTATCTTATGACCCCTTTCAACCCATATGAACAAATGAAATATGTCCCTAGGGGTCTTCAGACTCCTAGGGACATATGTTGTCATGAAATGTATCAAAAGGGGTCATAGGGTATCGTATGACCCCTTTCAACCCATATGAACAAATGAAATATGTCTCTAGGGGTCATAGGACCCCTAGTGACATATATTGTCATGAAATGTGTCGAAAGGGGTGATAAAGTATCCTATGACCCCTTTCAAACCATATGAACAAATGAAATATGTTTGTATGGATCCTCTAACCCCTAGGGACCTACATTGTCATGAAATGTGTCGAAAGGGGTCATAGGGTATCCTATGACCCCTTTCGACCCATATGAATAAATGAAATATGTATCTAGGGGTCCTAGGACCCCTAGAGACATATGTTGTCATGAAATCTGTCAAAAGGGGCCACAGGTTATCCTATGACTCCTTTTGACCCATATGAACAAATATCATATATACTATATCATATAATATGATATAATATATTAAAATATATTGTAATATAATATCATATATTTAAAAATAATATAATATATTATAGCATAATGTGATATATTATGTATAATATAATATATTATAAATATTTATCTTATAAACTATATATATTAAATATCACAATTTGTACTTAAAAAGACTACACATTATTGTTTGATTGGGACCTTATATATAAAAATAAAAAACAACACACAATTTAGAAATCACATGGATCGTGGAGGAGATAATTAGGACCCCTCCTAATCTTTTAATCCACACCCTCCATTCTCCATGTCATTCGTTTACATATCTAGGTAGGGGACTAACGGGTATCTGATATATCGGATACTCAATTTATCGGGTGTCCAATATTGTACTACTAAACTTTTTTTTAAATATGACTGTGGTACCCTTACCCAAGACATGAAAAAATACAAACGCATTTTCATGGGTTTTTAGAGTTTTGCAGGGAAAATACAAAATTTGGGGGCCATACTTTCAAAAAGTGATCCAATTAGTTGATTAGGTGTTTTGGAATTGCTAACACTATGGGGAGAAGTAGTAGGCGAAAGTCTAAATGGAAGAGGAAGGTGACAAATGAAATAATTTAAGAATATAGGGGAAAATATAGGAAAAACCATCATAAAAGAGACAAGGGATGTTAAATGTGAATGATGTTGAACCTATAATAATAGTCTCCATTGAAGGTGGTGTTGAATTTGATAATATGAATCAAGTTAATATTGTGAATGACAATGTATTGATCAAAGAGGAAAATGCAGAGATTGAAAAGGAAAATATAACAATTGAGAATGATAGTGATAATGTTGCAAATGGACCTTATATGTCTCCTTGATATAATCAAAATGAGGTTCCCTATAATGAAGAGAGGCAAACATCTAGCCCTAAACATGGTAGAAGACCGAAGTGGTTAATAGAGATTAATGAAACTATTTTGAGCACATTGGAAGGGAAGAGATCACATAGAATGGTTTGGTTGTGGGATTTAAAATTATATGAATAGTTTTTTTTTACAATGAGACATTGGTGGAGCAATGCCAACTTTTTGTGCAATTGTTAAGGATGCAAATGTTAAGACCCATGCTATCCAAATTGAAAATTCATGTCAACAAGAAAATTGAGATAAATGTCATTATTGTGAAGAATATTTTTAGTGCTCTTATTAGTATACTAAAAAATAGTAGGGAAAAGGACAAAAAAACTACTCTTAAGGTTATTACAACTTCCTTGGTAAGTCATCATTTTAGAAAAGTGAGATTTATTAGACAAACTTGTGTTGACTTGAACATAAGTCATATGAATTTGAGTAGAGCAATTGGAAGAAGAGAGAGACTTGACTATCCTCTTCAAACTGATACATGGATTTATCATGGGAAACTTCCACACTTTGACAAGAAACTAACTAAGGGTGCGAACGAAAAAATTGCACAATTTTGGCACTCTAGCTCAAGAGTGTCACCAAATGTGAAGGATGTTTTGAAGTTGAGAATTGGCAGTAAAGACTATACCCCACTTCCAAAACAATATTTGGAGGTAAATCAAACAATTTTGTTCAAACAGTTTTGTGAGACTAATCCAACATTGCATATATCACAAAGGTCTTTTGAATCAATGAAGCCATATTATTTTTGCCTCTCAAGATTTAAAATACATGTTATTGCAAATATCATGTTGAGTTTTTTGTGCACCATGAAGGATTATGCTCCATCCATTCTACTTTGCATACTAATGAAACGTTGGAGATTTTTAGTGCTAGTTACCTTCCAAAATCATAAAGATTTTTACTAGATCAATTCTTATGTCCTAGAGCTGATGGTTGTTTCTTTTATAGAACCTATTGCTTGAATGAGAATTTCTTGCAATGTGGTGATTTATCAAAATTTGTGACACATTTCCATGAGGGGTTCAAAGAAGATATTGGAAGGATGATAGTTTCAAAAAAAAATTATGAAACTATGAAATACACATTGAAGAGTGGAGGTGAAGGCTCTAGACGTGAGTTGGTTGAAAAAGAAATGCTTGTGGCTGATTTTATTTATGATTTCAAGGGGTAAAATGTTAAAATTATGCAAGGAATAGTAATGGGTTGCAATGGTTGGATCAACAATTTAGGATGTGTAAGGACACTTTCCTCATTGACACTATTATATCAATTATTGACTTCACAAAGAAATACACATTACAACCCCAAAATGAGTCACAATCTCAATATTAAAATTCTATTTGGATTGTTATTTTTGTCCATATAACATATAGACATGCCTCTAATAGTGGAGAATATAACCAAAAGATAATCAAAGAGTGCAAATTTTATATGAACAATGATAGATCTCACTCTCATGAGTTTGTCCAACATTGTTTGAAGAATTATTTTGAGTTCTTGCACAAACATGATATTATTATGTATAAACATCTCATTTGGTTAGATAATTGTATAGGTCAATTCAAGAATGCTCTCATTTTTTATTGGTTGTGTAGAATGCATGTAGAGAGGGGTCTACCTCATATTTGGAGCATTTTTTTTGTTTGGGCATGGGAAAGGGGAGCATGATAGAGTGGAAGCATGTGTGCAAATAACTCTAGTCAAGGTTCAGTAGAAGAAATTCTTGATACTTGTACCATAGTTTATTGGAGGGTGTGTGCACCAAATTATTGTACAAATTAGTGTACACCACATCAAAAAAATTTAAATCTCTCAATAACTTGATTGGGATTTTAATAACCCAAATTAAGTTATTCAGAAAGTCAAATAACAGCTACACTTGGTATCCAAGCCTTGCTATATTAATATAAAAATAACCCTAATTAGGTTTTATAAATTATAAATTTGTGTTTTTGCCTACATTTGAGGGTATTTTTATACCCTCAAAATGCAGAGCCATGGAAAGAAGAAACTATGCAAAGCACAAACCCGATCGGGTTTCTAAAGAAAATAGTGTTTTTGAGCTTTTTCCTCCATGGAACCCCACAAACAAGGTATGTATTCATTTTATTTGTCATTTATCTATTTTTTTCATCATAGTTTGTAATTTTTATTTATAATTTGTAATTTGTGTAAATTTTGCCATAATTTGTATGATATGTAATTTTTATTTTATTTTTAATATCAAATGCATCAATGAATCTAAGAAAAGGAGGTAGAGCTTAAAGACCACCTCCAGAAAAAACAACACAATCAAAACCTCCACCCATTATGATAGAACTACAAAACACTCTACTCATTATGACACAAATACAAAACCCTCCACCCACTACAACAATGTTCTCGTTCAACAACTATAACCGCCTATAAACCCTTAGTGCATACCATTACATCATGAAAATGTTATGCAAGAGGACCTCATAAACTTACACAAAATATCACTCACATTACCCAAATGTTCAATAGGTTGAGTTCATCTACTCTTGCTTACCACTAAATCCTAGCCAATACACTTGAACAAATAGCCCAAAATGTGAATGAGGTGTCTAGGGAGGTTATGAAATGGGGTTCATGGAGGGATAGCTATCATGCATTTTATGTCAATGCATTATAATATCAAAAAGTGAAAGATAAGGACATAAAGAAAGGTAATATATGTGTTATTTTCACTAATCATATTTCTGGAAACTACCTATTAGACACAACCAAAAAAAATCTTATTCATTGGTGCACTCATGCTAGGATGAGATCATGTTTTTGGGATAGGTGGTATATGGAATTTGACCTACCACCATGTAATAATTATGAGGTGACTCTATATTTTTTGAGAAATCTATATTTTGATTTCATCCTTGGTGAGAAGCCAAATTACTTTGACAGTCGTGAGTTCCAAGGTAGAGGGAGAAGCTTTGTGCAGGTTAGACCTGGGGCTTGTACGATGGTACCACAACATGAGAAGAGATGTAAAACATGAAAAGCCATGACTCATGTTATGCTCCCAATATTCTTAAAGGATTCTATTGATTTACAGACTCTTTATGCAACTGCATCATAAATAGATGACATTATTGAGCATGACTCACAGTTCAATGGTATTACTTCACTGATGACACCTCGACCATCATCAGATGTACCTTTAGGGTCATTGTATCTTATGGAAGCTCCATCATCATTACCTACACCACTAGTGTCATCCCCTCTTGTGCCACCTGCATCTCTATCATGTGCATCATTATAGTCTTTGGGGGCCGATCAGCATTTGTATTTTAGTTGTCAATGCATATGTGATAGGGGGATAATGAGGCGAATTAGGATGGATTTTCATCTCATCCATTTGTACATTGTGGGAAGACCTATTATGCATATGGAGGTGGAGATTTCACACTCAGATATGATTTGATTGTGATGGTCTTTAGTGGAGAGGAGAGATATTTATTTGTTTGAGTTTTGACATGTTATTATTTAATCACCTAAATATCATAAAAGTAATTTTATTTTATTTTATAAAACACTCTACATTGAAATTTGAATAATACGAAATGTAGGGTTTAGTAAGTGGTATGAGAACACCATAGAGTACTTGTTCTTCTAGAGGTGTGAGGCTAGGAGCAAGAACACCTTAGGTAAAAAAAATTAAATATTCTTAAAAGTAAATTAATACATTGGCTTCAAAATATTATTTCTTAATTTCTATAACACTAACAATACAAAGTTACCTGTATGTTTTTTCTTAATTATTTTACAAGGAACACCCTATATATAAGGAATTTTATAAGGAAGCTAATAGAATATCCATGTCAAAGTTAAGTTTACTGGTCCTATCATCTAATTACATCATGTAAAATTTCTAGTGTTGAAACCTTTCCATCTCCCACACCCATCATTCCTCTTCCATCTACCATAACTATCATCCCTCTTTCATCCACCCCACTTATATATCCCTATCTATTTCCTATCATTATTGAAACCCCTATTATAGATCCCCTTCCATCTCCTACCATCATTGAAACTCTCCCATTCATCAAATCCATTCAATTCCCATCCACATCTCCTACTCTTGGCATTACTCGAACCCATCTAATGAACATCATGAGTCCATCCTCCATATACCCATCCCCATCAAAGAGCCTATCAACCTCCATATCACCTAGGCTATCTTGCAAGAGTGTGGAGGTCATGAATCTACACTTATATTTCTTGACAAGGTGTCAAAAGTTCATTTTTATCTCTCTTTTCCTTCCTAATCTCTTTGTTTTCAATTTAGGCCTTGTAAGCTTTTGAGCCCCAATTTTCCCTATCTTTTTTTTAGCATGAATGTTGATGATACTACATTGGGGGAGTATATTAAGCATTAAAGAGTATTGACATGTTGCATTCATGACTATGTTTTTCATTGATGTTAACATAGCAGAGAGAGATCTTAGTTGTATGCACAAGTTTTTTCTTGTTTATTGATGTGTGGTCATGGACATGTTCAATATAGTGTCTTGATGATGTGGTTTAATGCACAGTACATAATTCAAAGACATACAGAAGTTGTACTTAATTTTTTGAGAGAAGTACAGAGATAGAGTGCTTGGAAAGCAATTTATGATATTTGTATTATATATTCCATCAGAGATGTAATAAGAAGATGTATGGTCAATCAATAATAAAGGATATGCTTATGGTGACATCAGAGGATGCATAAACCCTAATATTGCACATGTGAAGTTTTGTATAGACTGTGAGCTAATAGTGTTATTCTAATTGTAATTGATTAATTATCTTATTATAATTAATTGGGAAAGCCTCAAGGCTGACTCAAGGAATTATTTTGAAGATATTGTATAAAGGAAAGATGTTTTCCTTATTTGTAGTGATCTAAGAAGTAGTGTATCAAGCATTGTAAGAAGTTTGAAGTGTGAAAAGGAGCAAAGTGTTTACTGAATATAAGTGATCTGAGGGATTATTGCATGTGAGATTTGTGATCTGGTTACAAGATCAAAAGGAGCAAAGGTCTGGTTGACAGGATAGAGGAAGGAAGTACTATTCATTTCTATTATTTTGCAAAGAATAATATAGAGATCATTTGGATAGGGGGTTCATTATTGTTTCCATTGAAGCTATTTGGGAAGTGGGTCCACCTATCTTCCACAAGTCCTAACAGGGTTGGCATAACTCCTATAGGGTCAAAATCTCTTAACAAGGATTCAAAGTCTCCTAATAGGGATTTATATGTATTGAATGTTATTATAGACTCCTAATAGGGTCCATCCTCTAACAAGGAACATTTATATTAGTACATCATCTTGTGGGTACCATCCCCACCAGGGTTTTCCCTCTAATTAAGGGTTTCCCTAATTTACATATATGGTGTTATTGTGTATGAGTATCTTATTATGGTTTCTAATTATATTGCTAATATGGTTAAAGTTTAATAAGGTTGATAATTGTGATATTAGTTGGATAATTGATTCACCCCTCCCCCCCCCCCCTCTTAGTTATATTGATGGACTATATATTCTAACAATTGGTATTAGAGCATTAAGTCCTTGAAGGATAAGCTTAACAAATTTGGGAGATCGATGGAAAATATTTTCAAAAAAGATAGTCCTAGATTTGATTGGTGCAACTATGACAATTAGAAGGAGAAGATGAAGACTAGTCTGTTGTGTATGGGTTTGAGTTACTGACTTTTCACAAAGAGTGAAAAGAAAATTGTCAAAGAAGAGAAGATTGAAGAATGTAGTAAAGCAAAGAGAGATCTTTTCATGTGCAACATGAGAGCTAGAGAAGCTTTACTATCATCTCTTCTAGATAATGAATACAGTCAGGTAAAGTCACTCAAAACATCTCATAAGATTTGGAAAGAATTAGAATCTATTTTTGAAGGAGATAAACATATGAAAAGAGTAAGATTGCAAAATTGGATGTATGCATTTCAAGATGCTAACATGATGGAAGATGAATCTATAAGAAGTTATGTTGGTAGGATATCAGATATTATTGTGAGAATCAAGACATATGGTGGGAAAAAGGAAGAAAATGAGGTTGTATGGAATATCTTGAAAACCTTAACACCTCCATTCAAATAAGTAGCTTAGATGATTCAACTACTTATACCCTGTACTATAGAGTTTATGAGGGAAATGTTTCTTGGAATATTGGAAGCAGTAGAATCAGGTCTGAGATACTTAGGAGAACTGACAAGAATGTAGACAGCTTTTAGTACCTTGAAAGTTTAGCCAAATCTATCTAGAAGTGCAAGTACACATGGAGATTTTTCTAGTAGTAGCAAAACTAGATTTGATGAAGACAAGAAGATTGAAGAAGGTATAGCACTTCTTGTAAGAAGAGATAAAGATGGTGATGATGATCTAGGATTTGTAGCTATTAAGCAAGATGACCTTGATAGAGAAATTAGAGAAGAAAAGGCTCTAGTTTCCCAAGTTGAAGAGAAATCTAATTGGATAATAAACATTGGTTGTTCACATCACATGACTAGTGATATGAATAAGTTTTTTAAATTTAAAAACTATGATGGAGGTATTGTTAGAGCTGGTATTAATGTAGTGTGTCATATTACAAGGATTGAATCCATTACTTTAGATGGAAGAACCAACACTAATGATTTTTATTTTGTTGATGGATTGAAGCATAACTTGTTGAGTATTGGACACTTGGTGGACAAGGGGTATCAATTGCAATTTATAGAAAAGACTGTCACTATAAAGAATAAGGATGGTGAGATGATTAGAGCTGGAACAAGGTTCAAAATTAATGTATTTCAGTTGAATCCCACTAAAATGACTTGTTTGGTTACTAAAGTGGATAATAGTTGGTTATGGCATAGGAGATTCTGTCATATAAACTTTGATAATATTGTAAAGGTTAGAAGCACATTTGCAATCAGATATTTGCCTAAAATAATAAAGCCTACTAATATGGTTTGCAAAGAATATATTTTTGAGAATCCATGATGCATAAGACACAATATGCCAAATGTAGGATTATGTGAACCTTGGAAGTCAAACATGGCTATAAATGGAAGAGGGTCTATGACACGTCATGTGACACCTCAAACCCACTTAAAGCCAAGAATCTATGATAATGGAAGTAAAATATGGACATGTGTAAGGGAATACATGGATTATGACATATCTTAGCCGAGTCTAAATGGATAATCCATGATGTGTCATGCCCATGTGTCACAGTGATATCAATATCATGTGGAATATTTGAATTAAAAACCCATTATTCCACACAAATATAAAATAGTAAAAATGGAATTAATGGTGGAAAATATGACATAGAAGAAGGTATCTTTTCCCAGCAAGAAGTTCACAACCATGGAAAAGATGGAGATTATTCACACAAATATTTGCCTAAAATAATATAGCCTACTAATATGGTTTGCAAAGAATATATTTTTGAGAATCCATGATGCATAAGACACAATATGCCAAATGTAGGATTATGTGAAGCTTGGAAGTTAAAAATGGCTATAAATGGAAGAGGGTCTATGACACGTAATGTGACACCTCAAACCCACTAAGCCAAGAATCTATGACAATGGAAGTAAAATATGGACATGTGTAAGGGAATACATGGATTATGACATATCTTAGCCAAGTGTAAATGGATAATCCATGATGTGTCATACCCATGTGTCACGGTGATATCAATATCATGTGGAATATTTGAATTAAAAACCCATTATTCCACACATCAAAAATAGTAAAAATAGAATTAATGGTGGAAAATATGACATAGAAGAAGGTATCTTTTCCCAACAAGAAGTTCACAACCATGGAAAAGATGGAGATTATTCACACAAATCTGAGTGGTCCCTCTAGAATAAGAAGATTCTATGGTGAAAGGCATTTCATGACTTTTGTTGATGATTTCACTAGATTGATGTGGGTAGCATTTCTTAAAAAGAAGTCTAAAGCTTTTGAGAAGTTTAATATCTTTAAGAATAGAGTTGAGAATGAATTCGGTGTTAAGATAAAGTGTTTAAGATCAGATAGAGGAGGAGAATCCACCTCTAAAGAGTTTAACATGTTTTGTGAAGAAAATGGAATCAAAAAATAGTTATCTTCACCTAGGACACCTGAATAAAATGGGATTGCACAAAGAAGAAAAAGATCAGTAGCAGAGCCAACAAGAGAAATGTTGTTTGAGAATGATGTATCCAAGATATTTTGGAGAGAGGTATTCAATATAGTAGTGTACACTATGAACATAGTACAAATCAAAAAAGGTATGAGCATGATACCTTATGAACTATGGTTTGGTCATTCACCATTAGTTAAGTATTTCAGAATATTTGGAAGCAAGTTTTATATTAAGAGAGATGATTATGCTAGCAAGTTTGATCTAAGAAGTGATGATCTTGGCAAGTTTAATGCAAGAAGTTTGGCTATTCATTGAAAATAAAATCATATAGATGTTCTAATAAAAGAACTAAAGCAATAGTTGAGTGTGCAAATGTAAAGATTGATGAAAATTTTGGAACTAAGGAAAAGATGATAGATTACAATTCAGGTGAAGAAGAAGATAATTTTGGAATTTCCAGACATAACGTTGAAGTTTTCTTTGAGACTAACAATGATCTATAGAATGATGTGTTAATTGTTGAGCAAAGAGGAGAGCAGAGGTTTGAACCTAGAGATGAGATAAGAGTTGAGATTTCAAGTCCTACCCCTAATAGGAATCTGACAAAGAATCACCCTCCAAAGAAAATAATTGGAAGCAAAGATAAAGGTGTGATGACAAGAAATAGAGTTAATGAAGAGATATGTTTGATTTCTCAATTAGAACCTAAAAATGCAGATGAAGCATATAAAGATGATCATTTGATTCAATCAATGAAGGAATAACTAGATCATATTGTGAAAAATGAAACATGGGAGTTAGTTCCTAGACCTAAAGACAAGAATGTGATAGGAACCAAATGGGTATTTAGAAACAAGATAAATGAGCAAGCAGAAGTTGTGAGAGACAATGCAAAGGTTACTCACATCAAGAAGGCATAGACTATGAGGAGATATATGCCCTTGTAGCCAGAATGGAAGTAGTGAGAATGCTCTTGACTTATGCAGTGAATAGAAAGTTCAAAGTATATCAAATGGATGTTAAATCAACCTTCCTAAATGGAGAACTTGAAGAAGATGTATATATTGAGAAGCCTAAAGTTTTTCCTCTAAAAAAAGGTAAAGATATGGTATGTTGACTCAATAAAGCTCTATATGGTTTGAAGCAAGCACCTATAACTTGGTATGTAAGGTTGGACAACTATTTGGCAAATCTTGAATTTGCAAAAGGTACGGTAGATAGCAACTTGTATTTTAACGAAATTGAGAATGGTTTGTTGATAATAGTAATATTTTTTGATGACATAATATTTGGAGAAAAGTATGAAGAAAGTGATAATATTATTGGAGAAATGAAGAATGAGTTTGAAATAAGCATGATAGGAGAAATGAAGTTTTTCCTAGGATTGTAGATTGTGCAGAACAGTGATGGTATTTTCATCTCACAAGCTAAGTACTTGAAATATCCATTGAAGAGAATTGGATTGGAAATTTGTAAGCATGTTGGTACACCTATGATAACTAGTCACAAGTTATCTGGTAAGGATGAGACATCTACAGTTGAACAGAAGAAGTATAGATCCTTGATTGGAGGTTTGTAGTATATGACTTGCACTAGACTAGATATAGCAAATACAATTGGGATTATAGCTAGATTTCAAGCTGATCCTAAGGAGTATCATTATGCAGTAGCAAAGAGAATATTTTGATATTTGAAAGGACCATCTAACTATGGAATTTGGTATGATAGATTCGATGATTTCACTATATGTGCATATACTGATATGGATTGGGCAGACAGTATGGATGATAGAAAGAGCACTAGTGGTGAAGCATTATTTCTTAGAAGAAGATTGGTTTCTTGGCTAAAAAAGAAACAAGATTGTATTTCTCAGAGTACAATTGAGGTAGAGTACGTTGCAGCAGCAAATAATTGTTATCAAGTAATGTAGATGAAATAGATGATGAAAGATATTAGAATTGAGTTTAGAGAGTAGTAAAGTGACATAATGAAGCCTTTGTCATTGATGTCAATGGGGGAGAATATGCATGAAAAACATCTCCTAAGTATGAATAGGGGAGATATGTACATGAATGGAGTAGAGATAGTTATTAGGGAGATTTAGAAAGATTCAGGTAAAGAAGAAGGAGGAATATCTCTATGGGGGAGATATGCAGGATAAGAAATTCTAATGTATGGCTATGAACACATATTATTGATCCTAAAGAAGAAGAAGAACATAGCAGTGTTCCAGAGGATTTCAAATTTGATTGATGAAGAGGATTTGAGAAGATGAGTACAGCAGGAGTAAAGTATTATTTTGGTATTTTTGGAACTTAGATATTTTTCATCTATGTGTCCATCAATGCCAAAGGGGGAAATTTTTAGCATGAATATTGATGATAATACATTGGGGAAGTATCCTAAGAATTGGAGAGTATTGACATGTTGTGTTCATGGTTGTGTTTGTCATTGATGTCAACATAGCAATAAGTCTACAAAGACTGGCAGAGTATCAGAGAGAGATCTTAGTTGTACAGACAAGGTTTTGCTTGTCTATTGATGAGCATTCATGGACATGTTCAATATAGTATCTTGATGATGTGGTTCAATGCATAGAATGTAAGTCAAAGATGTACAGAAGTTGTACTTAATTTACTAAGAGTAGGTACAGAGACAGAGTGCTTGGAAAGTAGTATCTAATGTTTGTATTATATCTTTCATCAGAGATGTAATAAGAAGATGTGGGGTTAGTTAGTGTCAGAGGATAGGTTGATAGTGATGTCAGTGGATATGCAAGCCCTAGTATTGCAAGTGTGATATTTTGTATAGACTATGAGCCGACAATGCTATTGTAATTGTAATTAATTAATTAGGAAATCTTCAAGGCTGAATCAAGGAATTATTCTGAATATATAGTATAAGGGAAAGATGTTTTCCTTGTTTGTAGTGATGTATGAAGTAGTATATCAAGTATTGTAAGAAGTGTTAAGTACAAAAGGAGTAGATTGTTTACTAAGTGTGAGTAAGCGATCCAAGGGGTTATTAGATGCAAGATTTGTGATCTAGTTACAAGATCAAAAGAAGTAGAGGTATGGTTGATAGGATAGAGGAAGGAATTACTATTCATTTCTATTATTCTAGAAGGAATAATACAAAGATTATTTGTATAGTGGGTTCATTGGTCTTTTCATTGAAGTTGTTTGGGAAATGGGTCCAGCTATCTTCCACAACTCCTAATAGGGTTGAAATCTCCTAATAGGGATTCAAAGTCTCCTAATAGGCACTGATATGTATTGAATGTTTTTATAGACTCCTAACAAGGTCCATCCTCTAACATAGAATATTTATATTAGTACATCATCTTGTGGGTACCATCTCCACTAGGGTTTTCCCTCTGATCAAGGGTTTCCCTAATCAACATATTTGGTATTATTGTGTATGAGTATCTTATTATGGTTTATGATTATATTACTCATATGGTTAAATTTTAATAAGGTTGATAATTATGATATTAGTTGGATAACTAATTCACCCCCCCCCCCCCACCACCCCTCTCAATTATATTGATGGACGATATATTCTAACACTTCAACTATCTTTTCAATCTCGTCCTTCATGTCCTTTTTATGTCTTCATTCCCTACTATGATCTTCTTCTTTTTTGTGTTCCTTCCATTTACAAAATTATCTCATATTTATAACAATACTCTTTACTATTTTATAGGGCTTGTTAGGGGATTAAATTTCTCAAGTTGATGATGTCATGCTTTCTACCATTAACTTTAGCCTTGACATCTATGTGGTATTATATCTTGCATACCTATCAAGTTTACAATTTGAGTTTAACTGATGATATATCTTATTCATTCCTCTTATTTATTTACTTTTTTATTTATTTATTTTTCCCTGAATTCGGGTACCCCATGTAGCTTGAGGTCAAGTGAAAAAGGAAAGAAATCAGCAAGAATACCCGAATGCAAAAAGGTATGTAAAGTACAGTCAAGTTTATATTTTGAAATTTATTATGAATGAATGTTTATAGATGTACTCAATATTGATGAATATGTTCTAATTTTTTTGTTGAATATATGTAGAAATAATTGAGTTTTGTAGAGTTGATGAATGCACCTGAGACTATTGACATTCAAGATGGGGAAGAGGTAAACTTTCATATTTTCTTTCAATTAAATTTCATCACTATGTCATAACATGTTATATTTTTTCATCCAGGAAATTGTCAAATCTGCCTCATCACTTCATGCACTTCCTTTCACATTTTATTTTGTTTGGAGTCCTGAGTGTCAAAGATGGGGTCAAACACAACAGAGGCCAGAGGTATGCATGTAGATTCTTAGTTGAATCCCTCTTGTGATCTCAATTTGGATTCTTTGTGTGTACGATAGAAATCCCTAATGCATACTCTATAATTCTAATACTTTATCACTTACCATGCATGTTGTACCTCATAGAAATACTAATTCATCAGTGGTTGTGTCTCCTACTAGCACAAGAGATCCAGTAGATATTTATATTTTTACTCTATTTAGAATCCCTAACACCTACTGTACAATTCTAACATTTTATTTTTTACCATCCATGTTGTGCCTCATACCAGTGTTGATTCATCAGTGGTTGTGCCTCATCCTAGCATGGGAGATCCAACTTAGGCTACAATACATTCCTTTTTTTACACTATTTGGAATCCTTAATGCCACTCTACAATTCTAATATTTTATTGCTTACCATATAAATTGTACCTCATACCAGCATTATTTCATCAGTGGTTATGCCTTCCACTAGCACAAGAGATCCAACTCAAGCTCCAATATGTATTCATTTCATACACATCTAACATTTTAATACTTACCATATAGGTTATGTCTCATACTAGCATCATTTCATCACTGGGTGTGCCTCCCATGAAGATTGATTCATCAGTAGTTGTGTCTCCCATTGTCACTCTACATCATCATTTTATTAGGAGTCCTTCTCATCAACAAAGGGGCATAGTAGTGTTATCATTTAGTCTATGTGTGAGACAAAGAGATGAGGTAATCAAGAACTTAACTATCCACAATTTACAACCCCATTTTTAGTTATTTTTATATTATTTTTCGATAAGATATTTCATATAGCATGTTAATTTTTCTTTTGTAGACACCTGGCGAACCACGTATTGCATCAAAGAGAAAAAAAATTTATGATCCATCATAGTCATAGATATTGATGGAGATATACATGTGTAGTTGTGGTCACTACATATCATTGACAAATATTCAACTTTTTTATTGTATATATTTGACATTTGTATTGTGCATATTCGACATCTATATTGTACACATTCGACATTTGTATACATTCAATTTTTGTATGCTACCTATGACACATGGCATATTTTTGTAGCCATATGATTGTTATAGCATGATATTGTTTATTTTGATATACATTAAACTTGAATTTTAAGCCAACTTGTGCATACAAATTTGTATTTTATATTACTTTCTTGCAATTAATCAAACACATGAACATTCATTATTTTATACATAAAATGTAACATGTTTATCAAATTCATTGTAACATGTAATCAAACTCATATGTGACTTATTTTAATGTAATAAGACATGAATAGTAAAAAGGTGTCATGATTTTTGTATTGGTGTCAAATTATTAAAATTGCACACTTATTTTGATGTCTTTTTGGAAGCCCTTATCTTGTGGTTTGACCCATGTTTGCATGTGTGCTTAAGCCAATTTGGAAAAGGATCAACCAAGGTAAATAGGTGCTCTTGTAATGTTGTTTATAGGTTGTTATGTCTCCTAAGATGTGTAGGTGTTAGTTCCAAAAGGTTTTGTAAGCATTTTTCAAAACTTGATATGTTTGTCATCTTTGCATCAAAAGTTGCAATATGGAAACTTTACATCTTTTTCTTAAATAGTGGAAGGCCAAAGGTTTCTTTGTTAAGTTAAGATGTAAAAAGCCTCTAACTGATACTTCCACCATGAAATGGTCAAATCAAATCAATTTTGGTTTTACTAGATCGAGTCACTAAAGCAATTAGCCTTATAAGGTCACCAATGTTTGTTAGAGACCCTTAGGGATGCTTTCATTTAGTGTGTCAATAATGTTTGAGGTACTCTATGCCAAAAAAGAGTTTTCCCTAGCCTAAACTTGGCCAATCAGAGTTAACAGAGTAGATGTTTTGACATCAGGATAAATAGTTTGAAGTATACGCAACCTTTCTCATTTGAACTAAACAACACTGCAACTTTTAGCATTAGGTGAAAAAGGAATGTCAAATTCAAAAAAAATTGGATCTCCTAAAACTAAGATAGGTAATTTTAATCCTCAACAACACAATCTTGTAAAACTTAACATTTCATCAATACCTCACATGAGCTTAGAGATATTCCTTCTCAAATATCACTGTCCAATAGTGGGATGCTTTTGTTTAGTGTGGTCAATAATGTTTGAGAGACTCTATGGCTAAAACAAGGTTGGCCCTAGCTTAAACTTGACCAACCAGAGCTAACAGAGTAGATGGTTTGATCCTAGGATGAACAAATTGAAATATACACAACCTTTCTTATTTGAAGTGAGTTACACTACAACTTTTGGCATTGGGCGAGAAAGGGATTCCAAATATTAACAAAGTTGGATCTCCTAAAACTAAGATAGGTTATTGTAGGCCTCAACAAGATAATCCTCTAGCACTTGAAAAAATTTCAATACCTCACATGAGCTCAAAGATATGCATGCTCAAATATTGCTATCTAACAGTACTTAGAGACTATTAGGGATGCTTATGTTCAATATGGTCAATAACATCTGAGAGACTTTATAGTTGAAACAAGGTTACCCCTAGCCTAAACTTGCACAACCATACCTAATAGAGTAGATAGTTTGATCCTATGATGATTTATTGAAATATACACAACCTTTCTCATTTGAACTAAGAAACATTGCAACTTTTGGCATTAGGCAAGAAAGGGATGCCAAATCCAAAAAAATTTGGATCTCCTAACATTGAGATAAGTTATTGTAGGCCTCTACAATGTGATCATGTAACACCTAAAAAATTTCAATACCTCACACGAGCTTAGAGATATGCTCACTCAAAGATTGTTTCCCAATAGTGCTTAGAGAACCTTAAGGATGCTTCCATTTAGTGTGGTTGATAGTGTTTGAGGGACTCTATAGCTGAAATGAGGTTGGCCCTAGCCTAAACCTAGTCAACTAGAGATAATAGAGCAGATGGTTTAATCCCAAGATGAATAGTTTGAAATACACACAACCTTGCTCATTTGAACTCAACAACACTGCAACTTTTGGCATTAGGTGAGAAAGGGATGCCAAATCCCAAAAAAGGTTGGATCTCCTTAAACTGAGATAGGTTATCGTAGGCCTTGAAAATGTAATCTTGTAGTACCTAATAGTTTTTCAATACCTTGCATGAGCTCAGAGATATGTCTACTCAAATATCATTTCCTAATAGTACTTAGTGACCCTTAGGGACACTTCTGTTCAGTGTGGCCAGTAATTTATAAGGTACTATTGACCTTACAAGGTTGGACCTAGCCTAAACCCATCCAACCAGACCTAACAAAGCAGACAGTTTGATCCTAGGATGGATGATTTGAAATATAGACAACCTTACTCATTTGAACTAAGCAACACTACAACTTTTGGCATTAGGCGAGAAATGGATTCCAAATCCAAACAAAGTTGGATCTCCTAAAATAGAGATAGGTTATTGTAGGCCTCAAAAATGTGACCATGTCGCACTTGATGATTTGATACCTTGTATGAGCTCAGAGATATGATCGCTCAAAGATTGATGTCCAATATTTTGTAGAGACACTTAGGGATGATTTTTTTCAGTATTCTTGATAATTTTTGAGGGACTATGCGGCCCTAAAAAAGTTGGCCCTAGCCTAAACTCTACCAACAAGAGTTAATTAAAAAGTTTTTTCAATCCTAGGACGAACGACTTACAAGTGTACACCATTGGTAAGAGTGGGAAAAATGCACACAAATTATTTTTGTATTGCTCTCATGTCCAACTATGGATGATTGAAGTTCCAATATAACATGAATTATACATAATTAATCAAATAAAGTGCAGGAAAAAAGGATTTAGGGATGCATACCATGAGGAAGCATGATTGGAGCATATAATGTTGATGCAAAGGTATACTAGCAAATGATCTACCTTAACAAGGGGCGTGTTTTTTAGTTAATATTGATTGTATTTGTTCAATTGAAGATGTACATTGAAAGAATTGGTTTTCAAAGTGATTGGAGAGTGGATTTCTAGAAGGCCCTAGTTTTTGGGAACAAGTGGTAAGGATTTGATGGTTTGGAATGTAAAAAAGTTCAAGGGGACTTAAAACCTATTGAATCCATGGTTTCAACACCTAATTAGATATTGTACAAAGTTGGGGAATCGAAAGTTAAGGATAAAGAGTAAGGATAAAGAGTAGTTGCTCTATAAAAGTGGTATATTTTAAGCCTAAAAAGTGGTGTCATAGTGTGACAGCAAGGACACAGTCCAAAACAACCATATCCAATATTTTCATATGTTGTATAAAATAAAAATGAATATCCAAATCTATAATTTATTTTCCTAATATTTTGGGAAAGTTGGGAGAAAAATGGAAGAGGACAACCATCCAAGTGTCATTAGGCTTATTAGGTGAACTTTGTATTTCCCTTGTAAATTCATATAAGTTGAAGATAATTGAATATTCTTTGAAGGAGATGTTATTATCAAACACCTAAAATAGAGTTCAAGAACCAAATTTATAACTATAAAAATATATAACAATATACAAAATTTATCTCTTATCAACTTTATATACAAAATTTGGTATCTAAATATACACATGTTACATCTCTTATTAGATTTTTTATACAAAATATGGCATCTAAATATGCTCATTTTTTGTGTCTTCTCTTTTTTATACAAAATTTGGCATCTAGATATGCACATCACTACGAAGTTGCAACTTTTTGCGCAACATACAAAAAGAATTCAAAATTAGTCTACCATATGTAGAATGATTCAACTATATAGAACATAATCAATCAAGGGAACCTTCTATATCAACTATAACACTTATTGTATCAAGTGTTTCCTCATGATCAGATTCAAAAACTTTCCACAACTTATTTTTAAGAGGTCTACCATGTACGGTATCAATTGAATATATGTTGCAACAATATGGTTAGAGTAATGAAGAATATGTCTCTATATCTCAAAATCTTGAAACAACCATGTACTAGAATTCTTGATAGGGAACCTTTATTTAATTGCAAAGATAATTTAAAGTCAAAATTGATACATTAAACATGACAAATTGATTAAAGGAGGTCTTCATGCCACCAGACAGAAATATACTACCTTCTAAGCTATGTGTCTATCACAATGACAAATCCTATTGGCTACTCGATACCCTCACCATTAATTACTGTAGCTATCAGTTTCCTTTTTTGCTTCAATACACTAACATAAAAAGTAATTGATTCCTTCATCATTATTCTCATATGCAATAACTACCAAAATTGAAAGTAATATATTTTAATCAAGTATTAAATTGATAACTTAGTACCTAGTTCAACTAGGTCAAATACATGCTCAAAATCTATTGATGCTTCAACTGGGTTGAGTTGTAGTATTGTAGGCATTTGATATGAATCAATTGGATGTAAAGGTCTACAAGGCCATTGGTCAACCTGCTCTTTTTATTCACATTTGTCACATAAATTATGCATACAAGAAGAGAAAGAGCATGCAAGCTTTTTAGTATAAATAGCTAATGGCACTATATTGAACTTCAAAATAATACAAAAATTTAGATCCAAAATAAGATCAATTCTCATAATATGATCATAAGATTTACATCCAACATGCTTGGTTGTAAGGCCTTCCAAGTTATGACCAAATACATAAGCAAATACAACAACAGTTCTCCAAGATCTTGCAAGATCCAAACCCTAGCTAGCCTAGATCTAAAATCTAGTAGAAACCCCAAGAATAATATAAACTTGTGCTTGCAAGCCATTAAGCAACCTTCTTGTTTCCCAAGCCACAACTACTAGCTCTTCTCAACTTCTCTCTTCTCAGCTACTCCTCTCTAGCTGAATTCCTCCATGTTGAATGATGAATATATTAATCTCATGCAAGATATTTTGTCAATTAGTGCCAAAATATGTAGTCATGATGAAAAGATAGTTGTAATTGAGTCACTAGTATGCAATTTTAATTGAGCTTATAGAAGATCCAAGAAACAAGTTAACCTTGTAGAAAGTTGTTGTGGAAACCAAGTTGATAGTTCACACCGAGCTCTAGTGTCAACTGAGTTGATTGTGTCTAGTGAGCTCTAATGTGAACCAAGTTAGTAGAGCAGTCTTGTTCCAAGGTAATAATCAAGAAATTAGAATAGTGCAAGTTAAGTTAGAAGCATCTACTGAGTGATCAGTATGAACCGTGCATCCAACATCTACCGATTGCTAGATCTAGCCAAGAAGATAGTGGTGACCGAGTATGACATTGACCTAAGTTACTACACTAAGATGAGTTGGTGATTATTTTTGGAACTACTCATGTTGTAGCTGACCTATGTAATAATTATTTGGATGGATATAAGTATGAGATATTTTTTTAATCCAAAGTGTAATTACTCATTGTATCATCATTCAAGAATTAGTGAATATGAAAGAGCATATTGTCTAAAAGGCTACAAGCATCGTAAGGAAAGGAAGAGACTTATCTATCACAATCAGGTGATCAATTTACTTCAAAAGGATCTTCATCAAAAATCATAGTTGTATTTCAAAGATCAATCCACTGATTCATCCTAATAGGTGCAACAATCCCAAATCCTTTAATTGGATGGACCTAACAATCCTTTGCAGAAAATCCTAACATAGTACATACTTAATTGTATTGTATAAATCCTTTTACAAGGTGAACCTAACAATCCTTATTAGTCTTAACAGGGTAAGATCACCAAAAGTGAGCATTTGTAAGCCTTAACTGACCAACTTTATTACTATAGTAGTGAAGCATTGTTGGTGTCACACCCAAACTAGTTTTACCTTCTACTTGGAGGGTTTCTAGGTTACCAAATATTGTGTTATGGTGTTATTACTTTAATGCTTTAACATTTCATGAATGCAAGTAGATTAGAAAAATATATCAAAGTGGTTCAAGTGAAGAAGTTCGAGTGGTTCCAAATTCACCCCCCTCTCAGTCGCCTAATTTGCATTACATTTCCAACAATTGGTATGAGAGATAAGTTCTCATATCAAAAAGTTTGGTAGCTTGAGAGAAAACATTAGACACAATGGAGGTGTACAAGCTAGAGAAGGCCATTGAGAATGAAAAGTTAGATCTACATGTGGCCATGGAGAAAAAAAAGAAACTAAAGGAGCAAGTATCTCAATCTCTAAGAAGAACAAAAGAATTGGCAGCACAAATGAATGACAATCTCTACATAGAAGAGAAATTTGAATATATTTACAAAGAAAGAAATTTAGATGAAGTAGATGCAACTATACAAGATCTACTTGGAAGGAACCTTATCCTTCAAGAAGAATTCAAAAAATTGAAAAGGGAATAAGAGATCCACTCCATATAAGGCAAAAATTGTGTAGCAATCAATTGAGTTGAACCCAGTTCAACCTAGCAGTGAAGTGAAGATTGTCACACCTTCACTAAGTTCTATCACAAAGAAAACCATGCAATAGGTCCCAACAGTATTGACTGATCAATAGGCTCCATAAGTCTTGATCAAGAAATAGGCTCCATTAGTCTTGGTTGAGCATCAGGCTCTCTTTGTATCCACCAAGTAGCAACAAAAAGAACAACAAAAGGATTCAGTTGACATAGGAAAAACTATCATTCCTTCTTTAGTAGCCAAAAGAAAGGGGAAAAAATAACATAGTTTATGGCATTGATCTTGATAAGGAGATTGTAGTCCCAAATTGGGACCAATCAAATCTATTAGTTGAGGAAATGGACATTTTGGGAGAGTTATGGAAGAAAAGGGAAAAGTAAAGAATGCTAAGAGTTGGGAGAGATAGGAACCAAGTCTTGGAAGACATCAAAGAAATATTCATAGATGCTATATCTATAGAGGTAAATAAAAAAGTTCCCATCATTGATCAATTAATTGATATTGTACACAAGTTCACAATGAGGATATTAATGGGCAGAACAAACTTCTCATGAAAGTTGAGGGAAATTTTGAGAATAAAGTGCTAGAAAATGTAGCACAAAAGATAGCAATTGATCAAGTAAAACTATCTACTTGGATATCTTTATTAGAAAATGCAATAAATCATGTTATATCTTTATTTTTAAAGTTGAGTGATTCCACTAACTTTACCAAGGAAATAAAGGAAAAACTAGCCAAGTTTGACAAGGACTTGCAGGATAGTGCAAATCAATTGGCACTTAATCCAAGTTCCAACTCCAATCATTTTGCAAAATCTAGATTCTTAACAAATCTACAAGTAGAATTACAAAGGGAAGAGGCCAAAATAAATGAAACATTGATTGACATTCAATGTGTTACTTCCCCACATGGACATTATGTAGAAAATGATGGATCATGCAAGGACATTAGTCAAGGATATAAATCTGTTGGTTGAAGATCATATGTATGAGTTATCAATAAAGATTCAGATTGATATGAATATTTTGAAGGTATTACATGATAATTGGGATAAATATTTATCTATGATTTTGAAGGTACACCATGATTTTTTATTTGTCATTTTGGCATAACCTTGTAAATATTTTGATATTTGTAACAAAAAAGGGGGGAAGGAAAGTGTACAAAGGGGGAAAGCATAGAGAGGAAGTATATGTACATATTTGTATACATGTAAGTAGAAAATATGCACAACAACATGAAAGATATGTTTTTAGAAAAAAGCAAAAAAAAATTGAAAAACCAAAAACAGAGTTTTTTAGTTCATACCAAGTTGCAAAGTCTTCAGTGCAAACTGAGCTACTAGATTAGACATATTCCAAGGGGGAGTTTGACTGAAAAAAAAAAAATTCATATCTTGTGTATGATAAGTGTTTTTGTCACTAATGCCAAAGGGGGAGATTTGTCAGTTAGTGTCAAAATACTTAGTCATAATGAAAAGATAGTTACAACTAAGTCACTAGTATGCAGTGTTAATCGAGCTCATAGAGGATCCAAGAAAACAAGTTAACCTTGCAAAAATTTGTAGTGGAAACTAACTTGACAGTTCACACCAAGCTCTAGTGTCAACCAAGTTGACTATGTCTACCAAGCTCCAATGTGAACCAAGTTAGCAAAGCAGTCTTGTTCCAAGGTAATAATCAAGATAGAAGAATAGTGCAAGTTGAGTTAGAATTTTCTACCACATGATCAGTGTGAATCATGCACCCAACATTTATCGAGGGCCAGAGCTAGCCAAGGAGACAGTGATGACCAAGTGTTTCTAGTATCACCCGAGTATGACATTGACCTGAGTTACTGCACTAAGCTGACTTGGAGGTTATTTTTGGAACTATTCATGTTGTAGTTGGCCTATGTAACAACTATTTGGATGGATATAAGTATGAGATATTTTTTTATCCAAAGTGTAATTATTCATTGTATCATCATTCAAGCATTAGTGAATATGAAAGAACAAATTGTCTAGAAGGCTACACACATCACAAGGAAAGGAGGAGAGTCATCTATCAGAGTCAAGTGATCAGTTTACTTCAAAGGATATTCATCAACAATCACAATTGCATTTCAGAGATCAATCCACTGAATCATCCTAATAGGTGTATTAGTCCCAAATTCTTTAACTAGGTGGACCTAACAGTCCTTTGCAGAAACCAAAGTACATACTTAACTATATCATATAAATCCTTTCACAAGGTGGACCTAACAATCCTTATTACTCATAATAGGGTAAGATCACTAGAAGTGATAATTTGTAAGCCTTAATGAGCCAACTTTATTACAGTAGTAGTGAACTATTGCAGGTGTCATCCCAACCCCAGTTTGACCTTCTACTTGGAGGGTTTCTAGGTTACCAAATATTGTGTTATGGTGTTTTTACTTTAATACTTTAATGTTTCATGCATGCAAGTAGATTAGAAGAATATAACAAAGTGGTTCAAGTAAAGAATTTTAAGTGGTTGGACTGATTCACCCCCCTCTCAGTCACCTAGTTTGCATTATATTTCCAATAGAATAATGATAAGACAAGAACCTCTACTTATACCAAACAAAGCCACAAGTCATCCTAGAAAGTTACATTTTTTATTATTATTATTTTCTTTTTTCTTTTTTTAAATTTTTAAATAATTTTCCTCTAATTTTTCTCACTTTCTCTCTTCTTCTTTAAAAAAAAAATTTATTTTCTTTTAATTATAAACTGTGCCCCATTTTATTTTATGATGTAAGATACTCCTACATGAGCCCCCTCTCTCTCACTGACTCCTAGTGCCTAACACCTAACCCCTACCCCCCTTTCTCTCTCTAGATCTATCTATCCCCTAAACTCTCTCTCTCTCTCTCTCTCTCCCCCTAACCCCTGTATATATATCTAGATCTAACCCCCCTCTCTCTCCCTCTCCCTCTCTCCCTATATAACTCCTAACCCCCCCCCCCTCTCTCCACCCTCCCTCTAAAACCCTTAACCTCTCTCTCTATCTCTATCTAAATCCAAAAACCCCTCTCTCTAATCCTTAAACCCCCCACTCTCTCACTAACCCCTAATTACTAACCCATAACCCCCTATCTCGCTCTTATCAAACCCCTAACCTCTCCCTCCATCTCTATCGAACTCCTAAACCCCCTCTCCCTCACTGGCCCCTAATTCCTAACCCCTAACCTCTCTCTCTCTCTCTCTCTCTCTCTCTCTCTCTCTCTCTCTCTCTCTCTCTCTCTCTCTCTCTAAATCTTAACTTCTATCTCTATCTATCTCTAACTCCTAATCCCTAAACCCCTAATCCTCTTACTCCCTCACTCCCTCCATCTCACTTCCTCTACCTTACACTAACCCCCCATTTCTCTTTGTGCAATAGTTCTACATAACCTGATCGGGTTTTGTAAAGTCCGATCAGTTTATGACTAATGACAATGTAGTCAAGACTAAATAACACAATTGGGTTATTGAAAAATGTAATTAAAAGAATGTGTCAATTTTTTTTTCTATTTCATTGTGTCCCACAAGATTCTATTGCTATTTCACATGTCTTTCTGCACCGAGTATGCAAATATTTAGTCTTTTTTGCTTGGGAGTGTTGAATTTGATCTATTTTCTTGTGGCCACATGCTAGTTTATCTTTGTATCTTGTGATTGAGCATAAAATAATGATGAAAATTTATTTAATTTTGTATTTGATCATCTATTTTTTTCATGCTATTTTTTGTAGGGCAATTTTCCTGGAAATGGTGAATTTGATCTATTTTCATGTGTCCATGTGCTATGGGATGTTTGTATCTTGTGATTGACCATAAAATAATGATTTAGTTTTTTTTTTGTTTTTTGTTTTTGTTTTTTTTTTGTTCATGTTATTGTTTTTAGGGAAATTTTCATTTATAATCATGGGAAGGAACAATAGAGAAAAGATTGAAAAATTAAAGGCAACAAAGGGACAAACAAGGGAATGCAAGAGGAGATTACATGAAGGTACATCATCAAATGCCTCCAATTTAAGTGATGAAAATATACCAACTCAAATTGACATTATCAATGTACCTAATGTTTCAAATGAAAATCATGAGCATGCACATATAATTCAGCAAATGAAAATGTTCAACATACCCAAATTGAAATGATTATGAAAAATATGCCTTTGTCACCTGATGCACCTAATGCGACATTTCAAGTTGAGATGATGAATGCAAATAATGAAAGTAATAAAAATATAGAGCATGAACCTACATCAACATCTCATAGGATAATTCGTAGAAAACCAAAGTTTCTAATTGACATTGATGAAAATATTTTGAAGCAAATGCATGCTAAATTTTTAGAAAGAAATTGTAGAAGAATTGTTAAAAATATTTTGAATAACAATTTTGAAAAATTAAATCAAAGTGGAAGATGCCAACTTGTTGTTGAAGTGCTTAAAAATCTGAAATTTAGAGAGATGGTGAGAATTTTTAGGTTAAGAACATTTGAAATAGTAGTGAAAGAAGCATTGTTAGAGATCTCTTTGATGCATACCAATCCACTGGTTCAAAATCATGTGGTAGAGATGCTAATACAAGTTGATGTGTCCTCACATAAACCATAATGGGAAAGGAAATGAAAAAACCTCATATGATAAGCCAAACAAGTAAATCATTAGAGATAAGTAGAACAGTGTTAGTTAAAGCCTTAGCGAGGCGACAGAAAATTGAGCTTTCTAATGCTTATTTTTGGTCATTCCATGGTAGACTCCCACATAAGGATAAAGTTATTTTTTATTCACTAAGAACATTAATTGAAAACTTTTGGCATGACAACATAAGGGCTTCATTAAACAAAAAAAGATGTTGTCAAAAGATGAATTAGAAAAATAAACCGCAAGCCACTTGCAAAACATTATTTGGATATGAGTCAAACACAATTTTATGAAATTTTTATTCAAAGATTTCCTCAAATTAAAATCAGTCAAAGCTATTTTGAGATGACCATACTATTCTATCTTAAGATAAAGCATACATGCACTACAAGTTGTTGTAGGGTTCATGTTGATTTTTCGATGCATTATGATGTTTATCATTATATATGTTGTACTTCGCATACTAAAAATATATTACATGAGTGTGGTCTACAAGTACCTCCTAAGTCACAAAGAGAATATATTGTGAGTCTACTATGTCAATGAGATGATGAGTGCATTTATTATAAGACCATGTCTTTGAAATTTTTTTCCCTCAATGTGGTGGTTTGCAAAAGTTGCATAGATTCCTACATCTAGATAACAAACAAGAAATTATGGTCATAACCTAGAAGGCCTTACAATTAGGCATGTTGGATGTAAATCTTATGATTATATTATGATAATTAACATTATTTTGGATCTAAATCTTTGTATTGTTTGTATTCTTCCATTGTTTGATTATTTGTTGGGGGCTAGAACATCTCCTCTGGGGATTCTCTTACCTTGTATTATGTTAGGGGTTCAAGGATTATAGAGAGGGGGTTTATGTGTTAGATAGAGATACATAAAGAGGATAGGGGTTAGAGAGAGAGATGGGGGTTGGGGGTTGGGGTTAGGGGTCAGTGAGAGAGATGGAGGTTTAGGGATTAGAGAGAGGAGAGTTAGGAGTTGAATAGAGATAGAGAGAGAGATGTTATGGGTTTGAGAGGGAGATAGGGGTTAGAAGCTAGATCTAGATTGTTGAGAGATTGTTGGAAGCATGAATACTGATGATATTCCTATGGGGGAGTATTGTAGATATGTTACTATGATGATATGTTACATTCGTGACTGAGCTTGTCATTGATGGCAATATAGCATTTTTTGTGGTACCTGACAAAAGACAAATGAAAAGATCAAGTTGGTACAGATGGCTAGTTGAGTATTCTCACTATCCAAAGTTAGGGAACATACTTCTAAGTATCTAGTATATGCAGTCAATATTGAATGGAGAAATGATAAGTCTAGAAGAAGTTATGTAAGTTTTGGTGATGTTTGTTCTAAGATAGAGTTTATAGAGGCATGTTCTAGTAAACTTGTTATATCTCTTAGTAGAATTGTTATTTTGTAAATTGAGGTAGAGGATGTGTAGAAGACATTTTGGCACTGATGTGCATAAGGTAGCTCATCATAATATTATGTATACATAAAGATATTCAAGTTGCAAGGTAGAAGATTAATGTTATTGCTAAGTTTAATGTGTTCTTAATGTGGTCCAACAATGATTAATTGAGAAGATCTAACAACCAACTCAAGGACCCTTTTTATGGACTCGATATAAAGGAACGACATTTTCCTTTATCATGATATGGATGAGGATAATATTTGTAAGTAGCACAAGAGTAGCATGCGAAGTTGAGCAGAAGTGAAGGAAACTTCATTGTCGAGGTTTTACTAAGTGATCTGAGGTTTGATATTTGGATCTAAGGTTCATGACTTGGTCTACAAGGTCTAATAGTGTTTGGTTCAATTGAAAAAAAATAGGAAAGAACAGAATAGTAAATTGCATGTTTGAGTAGTGAGCTCTTCTTGTTGTTGAATTTGCATGTTTGGGCAGTGGACTCTTCTTGCACACATTATAGTACAACTTCGAACAGGGTTGGCACAACTCCTAATAGGGTTTGAATCTCCTAACATGCATTCAAAGTCTCCTAACAAAGACTCTATGTACTAAATATTGTAATAGACTCCTAACAGGGTCCATCTTTTAACAAGGAATATTTATATTAGTACATCATCTTGTGGGAATTATTCCCACCGGGGTTTTCCCTCTGATCAAGGGTTTCCCTAGTTAACATACCTAGTGTAATTGTCTATGTGCATCTTATTATGGTTTTTGTTTACTTTGGTTGAATGGTTAAGTTTGTTTAAAGAAGATAAATGTTTTAATTGTTGGATAACTAATTCACCCCCCCACCCTTCTTAGTTATTTTGGAGCCTCATGTCCTTGAAGATAAAGTTTAAAAACTTTGGGAGATCCATGGCAAGCATGTTCAAGAAAGATAGTATGAATTTTGATGGAACAAATTATGAAAGTTGGAAGGAAAAGATGAAGATGCATATTCTATGTATGGGTCCAAAATATTGGATCTTTTGACAAAATCAGTGAAGACAATCATTAGGATTTGGAAAATTGTACCAAGGATGAAAGAGATACTTTTATGTCTAACATGAGAGCTAGAGTAGCACCATTGATTGTACTTCTTGAAATTAAACACAATCAGGTGAAATCACTTGTTACTTCACATTTGATTTGGAAACTTTGGAAACTAGTTTTGAAGGTGATGCACATTCTAAGAAGTTGAGGTTACAAAGTTGGATTTGTGCATTTCAAGATGCTAAAATGATGGAAGATGAATTTGTAAGAACATCTATAGGTAGGATATCAAAAATTACTGCAAGTATTAAATCTCAAGGAGGAACCAAAGAAGATGATGAGGTTATATGGAAGATATTGAAGACTTTAACACTACCATTTAAGTCAGCAGCTCAAATGATATAGTTGTTGATATCGTGTACCAAATATTTCACAAAGGAGACATTTCTTGGAAGATTTGAAGTAGTTGAGAATGAGATTAGATAGTCTGGAGAATTAACCAGAACAGAGATAGCTTTCAATGCCTTGAATATTTGACCTAGTTTATCAAGGAGCACAAGTGCTAGAGGAGATTTTGCTAGCAACAGCAGATCTGAGGAGGATAGAAAAATTGAAGGAGTAACCCTTCTGGTAAGGAGGGAAAAGGGAGGTAAGAGAATATTTAAATGTTGGACTTGTGATGAATATGGTCATTATGCATCTAAGTGTCCTAAAAGAGAGAAAAGGTATAAAGGAAATTACAAACCTAGAAAAGATAGAGAGTGTTTGTATGCAAATGAAGAAAATGATTTGGATGAACAAGTAGTAAGTGCTAGTGATAATGAAATTGGATTTGTGGCAATTAAAGAAGAAAGTCTAGAGAAAGTAGTTTTGGTGTCACTGGTTGAAAAGAAATCTAATTGGATAATTGATAGTGGTTGTTCACATCATATGATTGGTGATATAAACAAGTTTTTTGACTTCAAAAATTAGGATAGAGGCATTGTCAAAGTTGGAAACAATGTTGCATGCCAAGTTAGATGTATTTGATCTATAACTTTTGATGGTAAAACTAATAGTAAGGATGTATATTTTTTGGATGGGTTGAAGTACAGTCTTTTGAGTGTTGGATAAGTAGTGGAAAAAGGTTATTAGTTTTAGTTCACAGAAAAGACATGCATGGTCAAAGATAAAGATGGAAAGGTAATTGAACAGAACTAGATCTAAAGGTAATATATTTCAATTGAATCCTACTAAAATTTCATGTTTGGTTACAAAGGTAGACGACAATTGGTTATGGCATAAGAGATATTGTCATATAAACTTTGATAGTACTATGGAGACTAGTAGTATGTATGTAGTTAAAAATTTGCCTAAGATTGTAAAGCCTACTAACACAATTTGCAAGGAGTGTTTTTTGGCAAAGCATAATAGAACTTTTTTTCCCAACAAGAAGTTTACTACTATAGCAAAATTGGAGATTGTACACACATATCTCAGTGGCCCTACAAAGACTTAAAGATTCTATGGTGAAAGGTATTTGATGATTCTAGTTATTGATTTTGTGGGTTGCATTTCTTAAAGAGAAATCTGAGGCATTTGATAAATTCAAGATATTTAAGAATAGAGTTGAGAATGAATTTACTATGAAGATTAAATGTTTAAAACCAGATAGAGGAGGAAAATTTACTTCAAATCAGTTTAACATGTTTTGTGAAGAAAATGGAATCAAAAAATAGTTATCAGCTCTAAGAACCCCTAAACAAAATGAAATTATAGGGAGGAGGAACAAATCAGTTACGGAAGCAACAAGAGCTATGTTAGCAGAGAATGATGTATCCAAGATTTTTTTGAGAGAAGATATGAATATAGCAGTCTACACTATAAACAAAGCACAAGTTAGGAAAGATACAAGACCCCTTATGAACTGTGGTTTGGTTACTCACCTATAGTTAAGTATTTTAGAATTTTTGGGAGTAAGTGCTATATCAAAAGAGATGATGATATTGGTAAATTTGATGCTAGAAGTGATGTATGTTTCATGGTTATTCATTGAAAACAAAGACTTATAGATGCTATAATCTAAGAACTAAGACTATTATGGAAAGTGCAAATGTGAGAATTGATGAGAAATTTAGGATACAAGAGAGAATAGTTTATTACAATTTAGATGATGATGTTGTTATTAAACTAAGGAATAATGAGTGTTTCTTGATACTAACAATGATTTTCTAAATGAAGGAGAGCCAAGGCAAGAACAAAGCTTGGAACCTTCAGTAGAGCTAAGAGTTGAGATAGCAACTCCTACTTCGGGAAAGAATATGATAAAGAATTACCCATCTAAGAAAATCATTGGAAGCAAAGATAAAGGTGTGATGAAAAGAAGTAGAGTCAATGAAGAAATATGTTTCATGTCTCAAGTTGAACCTAAGAATGCAAATGGAGCATGTAAAGATGATTATTGGAAACAAGTTATGAAAGAGGAATTGGATCAGATAGTAAAAAATGAGACATGGGAATCGGTCCCCATACTAGCAAAAAAAAATGTGATATGAACTAAATGGGTATTTAGGAACAAGATGAATGAGCAAGGTAAAGTTGTAATGAACAAGGCAAGGTTGGTATGTAAAGGTTACTCACAAAAAGAAGGAATAGACTATGATGAGACCTATGTTCCTGTGGCTAGAATAGAAGTAGTAATATTATTCTTAGCCTATGCAGCACAAAAGAAATTCAAAGTATATCAGATGGACATCAAGTCATCATTTTTGAATGAAGAACTCGAAGAAGAGGTGTACATTGAGTAGCCTAAAGGTTGTACTTTGATAGATGACAAGGACATAGTATGCAAACTGATGAAAGCATTGTATGGCTTGAAGCAAGCACTGAGAACCTAGTATGTGAGGTTGGAAAAGTATTTGAAAAAGGTTGGATATAGAAAAGGTATGACAGATAGTAATCTTTATTGGAAAGAAATTGATGATGGTTTGATGATTTTGGTAATATTTGTTGATTATATCATATTTGGAGGAAATGATGAGGAAAATGAGAAGTTTGTAGAAGAGATGAAGAAAGAATTTGAAATGAGTATGATAGGAGAAATGAAATATTTTCTAGGATTGCAGATTGTACAAAATAAAGAAGGAATCTTTATTTCTCAGACTAAGTACTTGAAGGATTTACTGAAAAGGTTTGGTTTGGAAACATGCAAACCTATTGGAACACCTATGGTAACTGGATACAAGTTATCTACAAAGGATGAGACACCTACTATTGAGTAGAAGAAGTATAGATCTATCAATGTCTGACTCACACAAGGCCAGATATAACAAATGTAGTTGGAATTATTGCAAGATTCCAAGTTGATCCCAGAGAAGCACATTATGTAGCAGTCAAAAGGATATTTGGATATCTGAAAGGAACATTAGAGTTTAGATTGCAATATGACAAATCTAATGATTTTACTCTAAGTGCTTATACTGATGTTGATTTGGTAAGAAGTATGGATGATAGAAAGAGCACCAGTGGTGGAGCTTTCCTTCTTGGATGAAGATTGGTTTCTTGGTTGAGCAAGAAGTAGGATTGTACATCACAAAGTACAGTAGAAGCAGAATATGTTGCAGTAGCAAACAATTGTAATCAAGTTGTTTGGATGAAGCAGATGTTGAAGGATATAAGGATAGAAATTAGTGAACCTTTTGTCATACATTGTGACAACACAAGCACAGTAAATATGTCTAAGAATCTAGTATTACATTCGAAGACTAAGCACATTTCTATTAAGTATCACATGTTGAGAGAGAAAGTTGTAGATAAGGAAAATAGATTGGAGTATGTGAACACTAAAGAGAAGAGTGCAAATATATTCACTAAGCCTCTTCCCAAAGAGACTTTTGAGTATTTGTGAGGTATGCTTGGGGTTACGCCCCTTCCTACATCAAAGTAGATGATGGAAGAGTGCATCAGTCCAATGTAACATAGCACCATTGTTATCAAGATTTAATGTTGATGCTTCCTATAGAGTGGAGTATCTGTAATGGATAGAGTCATCTAGGACTCTTGTTGGTTGTTATTTTTGAATTGTTTCTTTAGACACTTGAGCTAGTAAGAAATAGTTGCTACAGAGTTTGATGCAATAAAGTTGGTTGTTGAAACCTTTGGCATTGATGTCAATGAGGGAGAAGTATAGGATGAAAAACATCATGAGAAAATCATGAGGTAGAACATGATGGGGAGAAAGAAAGACAAGCAAGAAGAAGTACAACATGGGATGATAGTTTAATGGAAAGCACATTGAGGTATATCAATGGGGGAGAATGATTGATGAAGAGGATTTGAAAAGAAAGATTAATAGTCTTTTGTTGGTATTCTTGGAGCTAGATGTTTTTCATCTATGTTGTCATCAATGCCAAAAGGGGAGATTGTTGAGAGATTGTTGGAAGCATGAATGTTGATGATATTCCTATGGGGAAATATTGTAGATAAGTTATATGATGATATGTTACATTCATGACTAAGTTTGTTATTGATGTCAACATAGCAGTTTTCTATGGTATTTGATAGAACAGTAGAAAGATCAAGTTGGTCTGAATGACTAGTTGAGTATTCTCACTATCTGAGGTTATGGGAGATACTTCTAAGTATCTAGTATATGTATACAATGTTAGATTAAGAAATGATAAGTCTAGAAGAAGTTATGCAATTTTTGGTGATGTCTATTGTGAGATAGAGTTATAGAGGCATGTTCTGGTAAACTTGTTATATCTCTTAGCAAAATTGTTATTCTGAGAATTGAGGTTGAGGATGTATAGAAGAAATGTTGGTGATGATGTGGATAAGGTCGCTCATCATAATATTACATGTACAAAAAGACATTCAAGTTGCAAGGCAGAAGATTAATGCTATCAATAAGTGTAATGTGTTCTTAATTGGTCCTATAATGATTAATTGAGAAGGTCTAACAGTCAACTCAGGGAAATTTTTTATGGACTTGGTATAAATGAAGGACATTTTCCTTTATCATGATATGGATGAGGATAATATTTGTAAGCAGCACAAGAGTGGAATGCAAAGTTGAGTAGAGCAGAGCGGAAGTGAAGGAAACTTCATTGCCGAGATTTCGTTGAGTGATTTGACATTTGATATTTGGATCCAAGGTCTATGACCTAGTCTAAAAGGTTTGATAGTGTTTGGTTTGGTTGACAAAACAAAGGAAAGAAGAACATAATAGTAAATTTCATGTTTGACCAATGAGCTCTTCTTGTAGTTGAAATTGCATGTTTGGGCAGTGAGCTCTTCTTACATACATTGTACTACAACTCCTAATAGGATTGGTACAACTCCTAATAGGGTTGGAATCTCCTAGCAAGGATTTAAAGTCTCTTAGTAGGGACTCTATGTACTAAATGTTGTAATAGACTCCTAACAGGGTTCATTCTCTAACAAGGAATATTTAGATTAGTACATCATCTTATGGGCATCATTCCCACCAGGGTTTTCCCTCTAATCAAGGGTTTTCCTAGTTAACATATATGGTATAATTGTCCATTTGCATCTTATTATGGTTGTTGTTTACTTTGGTGGAATGGTTAAGTTTGTTTAAAGAAGATAAATGTTTTAATTGTTGGATAACTAATTCACCCCCCCAACCTCTCAGTTATCTTGGTGGACTATTGTTTCTAACATAGATATGGAGGTATTATCGGATTACTAGATCTAGAGAGAGAGAGAGAGGTTTTAGAGGGTAGATATATATCTTTTTATGGATTTGGGTATAGAGAGAGAGAGAGAGAGAGAGAGAGAGAGAGAGAGAGAGAGAGAGAGGTTGGGATTTAGAGAGGGGGGGGGTTAGGGGTTAAGGGTTAGGGGTTAGCAATTATGGGTCAATAAGAGAGAGGGGGGTGTTATGTCTAGATATATAGGGGTTAGGGGATAGATAGATCTAGAGAGAGATGTGTTAGAGGCTAGATATAGATCTATATAGGGGTTAGGAGAGAGAGAGAGAGAGAGAGAGAGAGAGAGAGAGAGAGAGAGAGAGGTGGGTTAGAGGTTGGGAATTAGGGGTCAATGAGAGAGAGAGGGGGTATAGGAATTATAGAGAGGGGTTTAGGATTTAGATAGAGACACAGAGAGATGTTAGGGGTTTGAGGTTAGAGAGAGGGAGGGTTTAGGGGCTAGGGGTCAAGTATTAGGGGTAAGTGAGAGAGAAGGGGGTTTAGGGGTAAGAGAGAGGGAGGTTAGGAGTTAGATAGAGATAGAAATAGTGGTTAGGGGTGTGTGTGTTTGTGTGTGTGTGTGTGTGTGTGTGTGTGTGTGTGTGTGTGTTTGTGTGTGTGTGAGAGTGAGAGAGAGAGAGAGAGAGATAGATGGGGTTTAGAGTTAGATAAAGAGATAGAGATTTGGGTTAGGGGTTTGAAAGGGAGGGAGGGAGATGGAGAGAGGTAGGTTAAGGGTAGGGGAGGGGAGGAGAGATTGGTTAGGGGTCAGTGAGAGAAGTAAGTTTAGGATTAGAGATGTGGGGTTATGTGAATACAATATATTTTGCATTCACTCATTATTAACCCAATTAGGTTTTGTCTCATTAAAACTCGATTGAGTTATTTCTCGTTAAAACTTGATTGGATTCCATAATAAGTGCAACTTATTTTTGGCTCTAATAACCCGATTGGGTTATTTGAAAACATAAAACCCAATTGAGTAATGGCTTGGAATTATCCTTGGGAGTTGACCCAAAGGTGTGGGAGCTCATTTTCCCTCCAATTTTAGTCATTTGGAAATTTTTTCATCTTCTAAGATGAACTCTCATCTTTTCGTTTATTAGGTTTCCAAATGATAAAGTGGGTATCTATGAAATCACCACCATAATCTGACACATCTTCTTACTTTTCTAAATATGTAATTTTTTTCTTTTTTTGACATCATTAACATTGTAAATGTTAATTAGTTTTACCACTATCTCTGTAGTCCTTAGAGACATATGTCTAGATTTTTTATAATAAATTATAATATAATTAAACAAACACAAAATAAATTACATTTTATTGTTCTACACTCTATTCTATACACTTTTTTAAAAAAATATATTTTTGATTATTTTTATGCAAGTTATACTTTACACACGAACAAGTACTAAAATCTTAGTATGTAGTCACTTCAATAATTCATTAAAAAAACACTTATCAAAAAATTACACAAAAATACACAACTTTTAGATATCGCTTTTAACTATCATCCTACCAAAGGGATTTGTAAAATATTGAATATAAATAGGCATTTTGAGTTGCACACTAAAATAGCTATATTATGTTTTCTAAGAAAATCAAGAACTATTTTTCGTGTGTGCAATGTTGATGCACCTAATCTAATATGTTTTGTAAAAACTCTAGTAGTTTAGAAAGTAGAATTAGAGTATTGCAATTTATATTTTTTACACATCGACTCTCAAATGTGTCACCCAAGTTCAGGGTTACCTGATTTTAGAAAAAAAAAAAAGGTGTCCACTTTTACTCACCTTTTGTACACTACCTTGGTGTACTTACCCTGCTGTACATCTGCATTATCACAGCGGGGAATTTTGATTTAGTAGTGCACAGGTATGTTTGGTTGGTTGAGGAGGAGTCCTTAGGTGATAGATTGGATTGTTCTACAGTTGAAGATTCTCCAAAGATGCATTCATTACACATATTTGATTGTAGTACATGGACCATATGGACATGACAACCAGCTTTCTTTTGTCCTAGTTATTTTCAGTGTGATTGGGATCACCGTGAGTCGAGTGAGTGGGAGGATACATTTTCTCCACATTATCTTACTCCATTGTCTCTCATGCCCTCTATCAAAAATGATAACATGGAAAGTTTAATTGATCATAACCTTTTGTACACTACCTTGGTGTACTTACCCTGCTGTACATCTGCATTATCACAGCGGGGAATTTTGATTTAGTAGTGCACAGGTATGTTTGGTTGGTTGAGGAGGAGTCCTTAGGTGATAGATTGGATTGTTCTACAGTTGAAGATTCTCCAAAGATGCATTCATTACACATATTTGATTGTAGTACATGGACCATATGGACATGACAACCAGCTTTCTTTTGTCCTAGTTATTTTCAGTGTGATTGGGATCACCGTGAGTCGAGTGAGTGGGAGGATACATTTTCTCCACATTATCTTACTCCATTGTCTCTCATGCCCTCTATCAAAAATGATAACATGGAAAGTTTAATTGATCATAACCATCTATCAGATCTTCTTCAGCCAGGACTCCATTGTCTCTCATGCCTTCTATTAGAAATGATAGCATAGAAAGTTCAGTTGAGCATAACTTGTTAGAGCAATAAGATATTTCTTTATTAATTAAATTATTTTGATTTAATTATTAAGTCACTTATTATATTTAGTTTATTAAGCTAAACCTTACGCATATAATAATTAATTATTTTATTAATTATTATCATGCAACCTAGGTTTTACCCTATTTGGGTTTTGATCTCTTTGTAATTTATTCATTCACTTTTGATACTAGCAATTTCTTTTTTTTTTGCTCATCAAGAATGTTTCATCTATGGATCTGGCAATTCTAGCCTTCATAGCTTTTTGGTTCTCTATTTTGTTATAGGTGTTTACATGCAGGTGACTCTTGGGAGTTGTGGGGTTGATCTTTAACTTCGAAGATTAAAAAAATGTATTGATTACATTGTGCTCTCTATTATTTTCTTTAAATATTGTATGATTTATATAAAAAATGAATGTATGAATTTAGAAATTTGAAACTAGAGTTCAACTATTTGAAGGAGCAATTATGTTAAAATTAACCTAGTTGTCTTTGAGTTTGAACATGCAAAGAAGATTGGAGACTATGGTATCACCATTCAAACTGGAGCTCATTGCTTAAAACGTTGGGTTAGAATTAATTTCCTATCTTGTGGAACATTCTTTCCATCACTTTTTGGAGTAGGGTTTTTCCCATGTGATTTTTTCTATTTCTCCTCTTTACAGAGATTTGGTTGTGCTTGGGTACCTCATCAGGCTTTGTTGTTGGGACCCAATTTTCTTTCAGTAATAGTTTCTAGATTTTTAGCTACTCCCTAAGTTTATCTTTAGGGGGGGTGTTAGAGTAAAAAGATATTGCTTTATTAATTAAATCATTTTGATTTAATTATTAAGTCACTTATTATCTCTAGTTTACTTAAGCTAAACTTTAGGCATATAATAATTAATTGTTTTATTAATTATTATCATGCAACCTAGGTTTTACCCTGTTAGAGTTTTGATCTTCTTTTATAAGGATTGATCTCTTTGTAATGTATTCATTCACTTTTGATAATAGAAAATTCTTTCTTTTTTTCTCATCAAGGATGTCTCATTTATGAATTTGTCAATTCTAGCCTCCATAGCTTTTTGCTTCTCTTTGGTGACAAGTGTTTGCATGTAGGTGATTCTTGGGAGCTATGGGGTTGATATTTCATCAACTTCAACATAACCATCTATTAGATCTTCTTCATCCAAGATAGGTTTTTGCATTGGTTGTACCATAGGGGAATCATGAGAAATCAGATTATTGGTTAGCATGTTGTGTAAGAGGTAAACAAAAGCTTGCACAACCGGTTACAGATAATGATGGATTCGCATATTCCACTAGTTCAATTGTTGTTGTTGGAACATGGTTGCAAAGATACATGTTTAGAAGGAATGTAATTACCACATTTGGAGAATATAGAAGCACAAAACCAGCCTCATATATTCAAACCTTATTATCGCATCAAATGTAAAGTTGGTGAAGCATTAAGGAAGACCAAAAATTAAAGAACTTTTTACTATTGCTAATGTTGATCGCAAAGCCCTATTGGAGACCCTTAAGAAAAGAGATGACCCTTTAGGAACACTTCACTAGGTAATACTAACTCACAACAAGGTTTCATATGTTCATTATATGTTTTAAATTTAGTTTCATATGTTAATTATATGCCTATGCTTGTACTTAATATTAAATTCCTATAATAATGACATTTAGTACGATATTGAGTCATAGGTGTTTTCAACAATATCAATGCATGAAGATAGAAACATTTTAAGGAATGAAACAAAGACAATTCTATGATAGTTTAGTCTCTCAGCTTTTTGGTAGTTGTGTATATAATATGGTTGTATCAATGATATACACAAGGACTTTATTATGCACAACGATGTACATTATGCACCTTTTGTTCCATATACATTACTTTGTATGGAAAAGATATATTCATACTTGTATCATTCAGTTGTAATTATGATGAAACACTTGTATTATTACAAATATGAACTCGTTGATTTATTATATCTTTTCATGAGGTTGACTACTTTGTGTTTTCATATAATAGATTATTGGGAAATTCTTATGGGCATCTATGTAAACATTTAGCCTATCAGTCTGCATTGGTCAAAGGTCGATCAAAGTGGTCAAAGTAGGAAAAGTCATCAAATAACATGGAGGGAGCATAAAAATCATATTTTTAGTTCATCTAATTAATATTGGTCATGTTTACAATATTCAAAGTGGAATTTACGCAATAGTGTCACATTGCAATTATTGTAAAAATTTATTGGTTGACCCTAAAGGATGGTCATGGCATCAATTTTTCAACACCATTAGCTCTAGATGGGCACATAAACCCTAGTGACATCAATGTATTATCCATGGAGAACCTAAAATGTCTGCAACCACCCCAAACTAGAGCATCTCCAAAGTACCCTAAGCACATTTGGGCAGCGATCTTTTGAGGGTCGTAAAGTAGAGATTGTTAGACCTATCAATGAATTATAAGATGCTACAAGACCATGGTGTTGATGTCTACAATAATCTCTCTCATTTATGGGAGCTTAAATTTCATTTGAAATTGCCACAACGATCTGTGTCAATGCCAAAACTCATAGTATTCTTAAGTGAATTAGTGCACCACTGCATGACTTTGAAATTGTTGTTCATGGAACCATTTCATCAGTGTCATTATACTTTGATGGATGGATGAACTCTACTGACACCATTTTTTTTATCCATAGAGAGCCTAAAACATTTGCGGCCACCCTGAGCTAGAGTGTCACCAAAGTACCATAAGCGTGTTTGGTTAGAAATCTTCTAAGGGTTGTAACTCAAAGCTTGTAAGACCTATTAATGAATTATGAGATGCTAGAGGACCATAATATCAATGTCTAAAATAACCTCTCTCAATCCCTTGAGATTCAATTTCATTTGAAATTGGCATAGTGATCTCAATCGATGTTAAGTCTCGTAGTGTTCTTTAGTGAATTGGTACACCACTCCGTAATTTTTGAACCATTCTTCATGGCATCATTTTGTCAACATCATTATCTTAAGATGGGTAGGTGAACCCTGGTGAAACAATTGTTTCATCCACAAATAGCCTAGATCATTTACAACCACCTTAAATCATAGCATCTCCAAGGTTCCCTAAGAACATTTGGGTAGAGATCTTCTTAGGGTTGTAATTATGAAATCATGAGGTCTATCGAAAAACTATCAAATACTACAAGACCATGATATTGATGTCTACAATAACCTCTCTCAGTTCTAGGAGATGCAATTTCATTTGAAATTAGCATAGTGATCTCGGTCGATGCCAAGTCTAGTAGTGTTCTTCAGTGAATTAGTGCACCATTGTGCAACTTTTCAATTATTCTTTGTGGCATCAGTTGATCAATGTCATTAGCTCTAGATGGGTAGGTGAACCCTAGTGACACTATTATTTCATCCATAGAGAACCTACCTCATTTGCAACCACCCTAAACCAAAGCATCTCCAAGGTTCTCTAAGCATGTTTGGGCAGCAACCTTCCGAGGGTCATAACTCAGAGATTGTACGGTTCATCAACAAACTGTCAAATTTTATAGAATCATGATATTGATGTCTACAATAATCTCTCTCATTTTTGGGAGATTCAATTTTATTTGAAGTTAGCATAGTGATCTCGGTCAATGCCAAATCATGTAGTGTTCTTTAGTGAATTAGTGCACTACTGCAAAAATTTGAACCATTCTTTGTGGCACCATTTTGTTACTACAATTAGCTCCAAATGGGTGGGTGAACCTTGGTGACCCCACCATTTCTTCCACAAAGAGCCTAGATCATTTGTGACCACCCCAAACCAGAATGTCTCTAAGGTGCCCTAAGAACATTTGGGCAATGATCTTTTGAGGGTGGTAACTTAGAGCTTGTGAGGTCTATCAAAAAATTGTTTGATGCTACAGGACCATGATATCAATCTCTACAATAATATCTCTTAGTTATAGGAGATTCAATTCTATTTGAAATTTGCACATCGATCTCGATGGATGTCAAATCTCACAGTATTCTTCAATGAATTGGTGTACCATTGTGCAACTTTTGAACCATTATTCATAGGATCATTCCATTGGTTTCATTAGCTTCAGATGTGTGGATGAGCCTTGGTGAGACCACTATTTTTTCCACTAAGAGCATTGATCGTTCATGACCACCCCAAACCAAAGTGTCTCCAAGGTGCCCTAAGCATTTGGGAAGCGATCTTCTAAGGTTTGTAACTTGAAACTCATGAAGTCTATCAAAAAAATTTATATGCTATAGGACCATGATTATGATGTCTACAATAACCTCTCTCAATTCTAGGAGATTCATTTTTTTTTGAAATTGTCACATCAATCTCGGTAGATGCCAAATCTTGCAATGTTCTTTAGTGAATTGGTGCACCACTATGAAACTTTTGAATCATTCTTTAAGGCATCATTTTTTCAGAGTCATTAGATCCAGATGGGTGGGTGAACCCTAGTGAGACCACTACTTTGTCCACAAAGAGTATTGATAGCTCACAACCACCTTGAACTAGAGCATCTCCAAGGTGTTCTAAGCACATTTGGGAAATGATCTTGTAAGGGGTCATAACTAGGAGCTCATGAGGCCTATCAATGAACTATTAGATGTTGTAGGACCATGATACTAATGTCTACAATAACCTCTCTCATTTTTGGGAGGATCATTTTTGTTTGAAATTGGCATAATGATCTCACTTGATGCCAAATCTTGTAGTGTTCCACAATGAATTGGTTGACAACTGCACAACTTTGAAATTGTTTTTTATGGCATCAATTCATTAGCACCATTAGCTCTAGATGGCCAGGTAAAACCCTAGTAATAGCCCTAGTTTGACCACAAAGTCACTAGAACGTTCGCGAGAACCACACACGAAAGTGTCAACAAGATGCACTAAGCATGTTTGAGCAATGATCTTTGAGGGTCGTAACCCAGAGCCCTTTTTGTTATGTTTGTTCATTGTGTTTGTGGTCAATTAAATTTTGAAAAAATGTAAGGACTTCTCTTGGCTTCTAGATATTATTTCTTAAGGGGGGATTTTGGTTTTGGGGTTGCTTAAATATTTGGAGGAGTTCAATTCCTTTCTCTTATTATGATATTGATTACATAAACCATGAACAAGATTCTAATGAACAAGACTAAAATGAATAAGATTTCATAAACCATGTACAAGATTCAAATGAATGAGATTCTAATTAACAATATTCTAATGAACATGGGTAAAATAAATTAAAAATTCCATATACTACATAAATACAAATGTGCAACAATTCACGATAATATAATATATCAAAATATATAATCATATACAAATCCGAAGCAAATGTATGTCAAAATGTACATCCATATACAAAATATGGTGCATGCCATCAAAATACGTCCTTGAAATCAAAGTTTATACATAAAATGTAGCATATGTCATCTAAAAATGTGTCCTAAGGCATCCCTAAAAAACTACTATGTCCTAGGATACTGGAGAATCATCATAATGGAGCCTCTTTGATGCACTCTCTGAACTCACTAGATCGTGTATGAACAAAAAAGACAAAATTAAAGTTGCACTAGTTAATTAAATGATTTGTACATATCAAATATAAATTTATTCAAAAGCATATTGATCAATAATGAAGACAACTTCATTTACCTCTCTCCACGCCTTCCTCTACCACTCAGGAATCCTTGCATATGTCCTCGGTAAAGTAGGCACCTCACCAACTCAAACCTAAACATTTTGTATGGTTGTTAGATTGATCTACTACTTAAAATATAATGTTATTAATGATAACATAATAAATTAATAATATAATCAAGAATTAAAATTATAATTTATCTTAGGTGGTCTTTGATTGGAAAATTGGAGGCTGAGTGGGCAAAGATACAAAGCTCTAGCGATCCCCCTCCATTACATTACGTGTTTCCTACAAAAATTAAAAAGAAAGTTGTTACAATGATGACAATCACTTCTTTCTAATCTAAGAACATTAAGATAAGTAACAAATAAAAGATAAATATACATACCATAGGGCTCTCACAATGAATGGAAATGTATGAGGTCATCGATGGTGAATCAGGGTCAATGCATCATCATAGCCCACCCCTTATAAAATAAACAATGCAATAACATTTCATTAGTAAAAACAATCGACAAGTACATATATCAACAAATTCATTTAATGACTTTAAACATATAATTACCTTCCTCTTGTGATGCAGAGTGGCAAGGGAAGAACCTTAAATGCCCCTTGTATCTGTCTTCAAGCAATAGTCCTTGTCTCAACTTGTAGTCCTTAAGTCTTTCAAGGAACCTACAAGAAACCAATGCCCTTACACTTCCTAAATGGTATTGCCACAAAGAACTTTGATTCTTTAGGATGCTATCCCCAATGCATTGTACTTCAATGTTCAAAGGTCCCTAGAAGGATTCTAAGTTTCTCACTCTTAACAAACCTCTATAACTATTAACTCTGCCCAAAGGAGAATAGACTCACAAATAACCAAGGTAAACTTGATTGCTGCCCACACAACTCTCCTTATAACAACCACTGAGACAGACTTATCACAAATGTACTCCAAAGGTTGACACAATCCTTGAAGATCCCAAGTCACTGACTAGCTTCACACTATTTAAGACTTGCTTTTGTTGATTCTTTGAAATCTCTAACACAAACCCAAACTTCTTGCTATCCACCTTGAACCAAACAGCCACTGCTTGACTATGACAGTCATTACAAACTATGCTTCACTGTTTTATTAGCACTTTGGAACATTCCAAGTCATTGATCTGACATAAGGAGATGTTTATTGATCTCGCATAAGGAGATGTTTATTGATCTTCGTCCTGATTTGACTATGAACTCACAGACAGCAACAACCTTCTCACTGTCACCTAACAAACAGTATTATGTTTGACAGTCCTACCAATCAAAGACTATTGATTTTTGCAAAATACATACTCCTAATCCGTGACCAGACAGCCAATGAAGATTCAATGGGTTTTGAACACTTGCCAACCTTCCAACATCAACATTAAATACTTACTCCGACATGATGAAAATGTCCAATGCATATGCAGTCCTAGCAGGCCTATCTAGGCTTGACTGTAAAGAAACATTAACAGAGATGGGTACATAAACAAAATGATGATGTTGGAGTACCTTACAGTCATCTCATGCCTTGCTCTGCCTGATTTGATTGGGCATTGCATACATTTTGGTCTATGAGTTCACTTTAGACAATTTCTAGGCCAAACAACCCGACTATTTGCCCTAGGGCACGAATTTAATCATGGTAAAATGCTTCCTCCGATTCTCTCCTTTTGGAAACATAAAAAGGACTCATCATACAATACAACTCCAGATTTTCGAGCAGATTGACTAGTTAGTTTGATAGAAAAACGTCCATTTGTTTGAAACCCTGGAGGAAGGAGGGTTTTAGACCCTGTCAGAGAAAGATATTGATTTCTCGCTCCAATCAGCACCAAATCTCTTCAAACTTGAAGTGTTTGAAAGGGGATTCACAGCTCTATCTGTTCATGTGATTCTTGAACCCGTGCCAATCTGTACAGGTATGAAACAATTGTCTGAAACAGGAAAATAGAGAGAAAACAGAGAAATTTTATTGATATCAAACAAAATCCATACAGAATGATTGAACTCTGCCTTGTGACAGGTTCATAGATGCATTTAAAGACTTCTTGCCTGATCCAACTGCCTTGGATCATAGGAATTAGTTGAACTACCTGACTAGTTGCCATTTTGCAACAATGAACAACTTTTTGCAAAGTTGACAAATGTTGCATTACAAAAAAAATTCAACAAGAATGCATTTTTAAGCAACTATTTAAGAAAAGTGCTCTTATTGACCAAAATTAAGACTAACGCCTAGCCTACACTCCTATAATGTAAATGTGTAAAACCCAAGGCCTAGATGCCACTTGGCATGAACCTAAGCCTAAGGGTCCTATAGGTGAAAAACCATTGGTTTGTAAAACACCAAGTGGCCTAACACCTTTACAATTGGACCAAAATGACTAAACATGACCTAAACCTATCTTAATGACCAAATAAGCAATGAACTTTATTTTGATGACCCCTTGACACAAGGGTGCCCTGCACCACCTTGTCAATGGTCGGTGGCGCAACCCCCTCACATTGTCCCCCACTAACAGGTGAAACCTGCAAGAGAAAAAGACGATGAGAAGTGATGTAAAATACAATATCAAAGATGAAATTAATTAGTAATCAAATAATACACATTGTAGAGGTCTCAAGGTCAAATAAAATGGCTGAAAGTGTGACAGCATCTGAATCTCTCATCTACTCCTCTGTCATCAACTAGACATGAATGAATCACATAATCTACATAAGTCTAAAGTTGTCAATTTTTTTAATATAAATATTAATTTTAAATTACAATGTTTTGACGAATCAAATGTATAGACTTCTGTAACAAAAGGAATCCATGTCTCTGCCCGCCCCTCCTTGTCTCTCGTACGAGTAGTATGTGTCTCTGTAGCCATGCCTATTGTGCCATCATCCCCAACCTCAAACTAAAACTTTGAACCAATAATGGGACTGAAAAAAATGTTCTTGCATATAATGCAATTATGTGGCACACATACATGTGAGGAATTGTCAGATGTACTAGTGCTAGCATCATTAGCACAAGGAGGCAACAATGACCTAGTCTATGTGACTAGTAGACTACTCAAATGATTAATAGATCTAATAGATGTTGCATCAACCTCAGCGATGACATTAGGGTGTTGCACTAGAGAAGGGGCGGGGATATCAAGGGGGACAAATGTGGTGGCTTTCTTCCACTTCACCCTAGGTCTATCCTGTAGAGCTCCACCTCCTACACCCATGTTGGGCTTCATGCTCCAATAATTAACTTTATGACCTTTGATTAACTCAACATATAATTTTCTTAGGAAATATATGAGCACCTCCATATTATTGTGTGGTGGTTTTTCAAAAACCATCCATCAACGATACTAGAAACCCTTTCTAATGGCCTCATTAGTGCACCATTTGATTGACAAATTTGGTTTTGTAGGGTCAACTATTATACTAGTTTTGGGATCAACAAATAGGTTGGTTGATTCCTTTTTACTAATATTAAGGGTTGTGACCCCATCATAATCCAAACCATCATTAAACTAGCAGTGCATCTCATCACACCAACAAAGAGCTACATCGTGTTGCTCAGTAAGGGTCTCAGTATTAGCCACAATAGTATTAAGGGTGGCTAGCATGGGATTTAAGTAGGCGTAGTGTTATATGTTTTTTGCACAACCCTCAATTGATTTAGATTTTCTTGAATTAAGTCTTGAATTTGAGGAGGGTTTTGAGGGGGTAGTGGTGGTTGTGGATTGTTTTGAGGATCATTGTTTGTCGGGGGATTGTTTGGAGGTTGGTTAGGGTATGTCATGCATTTTTATAATGCAAATAAACATAGAATTACAATTTGAATAAACAATTTGTAAATCAAATTTAAAAACTTTCATTTTCATTAAAATTACCTAAATTTTTTAAGTAAAATGAACTAAATCAATTGAAAATTGATAAAAATTGAACCTACTTGTGGTTTGATGCAAAATGGAGTAAAAGATGGCTTGGTTGTTTCGTATACCTTATCTCCTTCCCTATACCTGATCTTGGAGGTCATTGTTGTTGGAAAACAAATGAGGAAAAGCGTTCGGATTTTTTTTTAACCTATCCATAGGTATCAGGTACCTAATATGGTTAGGAATTTTTTTTTTTTTTGCATTGGTATTAGGATTGGGGGAAAAAGTCAAGCAAACTTAAAATTGCTTTTGGACATTTTTGGACTACTTTTTTTTTTTTCATCACCAATTTTTGGCCCACCATGATCCTGCACATTATACCCAAGAGAAAAGAACAAAGTTAGAACTTTTAAGAAAGAAAGGCACCTTTATTGGTTATAGTAAATCTTCAAAAGTGTACAAAATTTACATTTTAGGTCAAAAGAAAATTCAAATTAGCAGGGATGTTTCTTTTGATGAAGATGTAGAATATTGCAAGAAATCCAAAGGGTATAACATAACATTTGTTTGAGAAGATTGGGCATCCTCAAGACATAGATATGGCTGATCCGAACTCACCTTCAAATATTCAAACGAACAATATGGATTTAGAAGACTCTGTTGATCCTATTGATCTAGTTGATCTTATAGCTACTTATGCAGGTCTTAGTAATAGTTCAACTAATAAGAAAGACTTTTCTGGGCTAAGCACATTATGAAAGAGGCTGAAAAATATGCAACCCCTTGTGGTGCTTTCAAAGAGAGTAAAAGGACTCATAAGTTTGCAGGTTATATATCTTTGATGAGTCATATTACTCCATCTGAGCCTTCTAGTGTTGAAGATGCTTCAAATCAATGTGTGTGGAAGGATGTCATGATGGAGAAGTATAAATCCATCACAAATAATATCTAGTTTATAATCTTTGTGATAGCACTACAATGATTCTTTGTGATAAACAAAATTGTGTGAATCTTTTTATTAATCCATTTTTCCATGATAAGACCAAACATGTAGAAATAAAATACCATTACTTGAGAGATATACTTCAAAGGAAAGTAGTTGAGCTCAAGTACATTTCTATAGAGAAGCATATTGCGGACATTTTAACCAAACCAATATTGAGAGTGAATTTTTCTTACTTTCGAGATAAGCTTGGTATCATGGAGAATGATTCTCTTGTTGTTTGAGAGTCTTGACTTCAGTAATTCTTTTCATGCGATTAATGAGTTCTCTCTATGAGGGAGAAGTTTGAGGTACAATCCCTTGTTAATGAGTTCTTTTATGTGAGAGAATTTTAAGCTACAATCCCTTATTCATGAGTTCTCTACGAGAGAAGATCGAGGCAAAATCCCTTGTTAATAAGCTCATCTTTGTGAGAGAAATTTGAGGTAAAATCCCTTGTTCCACCCTTTGGGAGTAGCTATGGTGGATCCACCCTCTGAGAGTAGCCAAGGTGGAAATAATGTGTGTGACTCCATGACATATTTTATGTTTTTGTATTCACCCTCTAGGAGTAGCTATGGTGAATATTGTTATGTTGAGATAACATTTTTTATTGAAAAAAATATCTATGATGAAACTTTTGTTGTTATTCTTTTTTTATAGCTAGGTGCACTTGTCGTTAGAAGAAAAAATGAAGATATCTCTATTGCTAAGTGGGAGTGTTGAATATTGTCGCAATGATAGAGATCATTTACCTCTAATGATGTCTAGTTTATATTCAATGAAAAGTCTCATTGTTTATTCTTGTCATTTATCTGAGGAGACTATGATGGTTTTCGTTGTTCCTCTTCATGTTGTGCCTTATATAATGTTGTGCAATTTCTCAATTTTTCTCTGCTTCTATGTGTTCACATTTTTTCTCAAGGAAGAGTTCATTTATGTTGGAATCTTGTGGGTATCCTCCTATTCTGATCCCATGATTAATTATTGGCATCAGGCTCCTTCTTTATGTTTCTTATACTATATGGCCTCATGATTACTGGCGGTGATTATATTAAGTTGAACTCTTTTATTTTGGTTATTTATTTGTATTTTCATTACTTCACTTCCTCACATCGATAATGAGTGTTTTGTTGTTCATGGATGACATTTATTGTATGTGTAGTTTGATATTGGATGACGTTGTGTAATTGTGTGATGGACATAGAATGCTCTTCTTGACTCTCTCCTTGCATCATTTAAGAATTTTAAGTAATCGGCTAAGTCATATCATAGTAGACAAACATGTCATCATTATATCCCATATTTTATTTAAATTTAAAATATTCTGAATATAACTTATAGCTGTTTAGATTTCATGTGAGTTGGAAGTTGATGTAGGAGCATCCTGGGCTTGCTTGCAATCCTACATGGTTGGAGGTTCTTTGGCTAAGTGTTGTGGACTCGGTCACCAAACAGTGGTGCTTGGTCACTGAAGGGTCTAGTTGTGGCCAAGGAGCTTGGCCATTGAAGGGGCTCGGTCATTGTTGCAGCTTGGTGTCTTCTATGTGTTCGGCATGTATTGGCTACTCGGCATATGTTGGTTGCTCGGCAAATACTATGCTCCACATAAACTAGGAGCTCGTCAATGTTTCAAATCTCTGAGGCTCGATCTAGTCTTGGTTCATGTTGGTGTTGAGTTGTCTGTGAGCCAAATTTTGGTATTTATTTCATGTTGTAGCCAACTTTGGGTATTTAATTTGTGTTGTAGCCAACTTGTGGTTCAACATATATATAATTTAAGGGATTCAATTTAATTTGTAATGGACTGGGTCGACTTGTGGCTTAGTTGGGTATAAGTAGGGGGTTTTGTGGAGTCTTTAGGTATTAGGGGTGATATGTCTTGGAGAAGAGGATGCGAACTTTGAAGGGCTAGTAGCTATGGCTTGAGAACCAGAGAATAGCTTGGTGGACCTAAGGGTACAAGTGTAGATTCTTCTTGGTGTTCTCATCCAAAGTGCAGATCTGGGCTAGCTGAGAGTAGTGTTTGGATTGGATCTTGCAGAACTATTTTGTAATTGCTATTGTATTTGGCCCTAACCTAGAAGGCCTTATAGCGGGGCATATTGCATGAAATCAGTTATTTTATGAATAAAGAGTTGCAATTTGGTATCAGATCTTGCATTATTGTTGTTTTCTTGTTGTGTTTCGACTGTGTGGTTATTTTTTGGGGCTTGAACATCTCCTTTGGGGATTCTCCTACCTTGTACTACATTAGATGGTATCAAAGCGAAGGTGTCCTTGAGTGGGTAGACAGATCATCGAAGTTGAGGTAGTTTGCACCAGGACTTGGGTGAAGGTGGGAAAAGAAGGTTGATCTAGTGGAGCTGATTGATCTTCTAGATTTGTGGATCTATTGCTTTGGGTTTACAAAAATCTTAGAAGATGCCTCCAAGAAGATTGGACACTAAGGCAATTGATGATCTTAGTGATGTTGTAGAGGAAAGGATCTTAGAGAAGATTAGAATAGAATTCGGATTTGAGATTGCATTGATGAAGAGTGACATGATTGCCGAAATTGTGAGTGCTTTAGGTGGTGTACCTAGGCATGTGGGTACTGATGATGGCTATAAAGAATTTGTTCAAGACTCTGAAGTTATTGGATCTAGTGGTGAGGACAGATATGATCGTGTGAAGACACATATTGAAACTACGGTTGGTCAATTTTCTAGACCTAGATCTCAATTGAAGTCAAAGCATAAGATGGAGGTTTCTAATTTCTTAGGTACTTTAACTCCTGAAGACCTGATTGATTGGATTGGTGAATTGGAAGACTACTTTGAGCTTGAGGATATTGAGGATCCACTTATAGTGAGGTTGGCATAGACTAAGTTGAAAGGAAATGTTTCTCTTAGGTGGAAAGAACTACAAAGAGACAAAGAGGAGGAAGGTGAAATGAAGATCGCTAGACGGAGGTTGATGGTAACTAAGTTGAAGACTAAGTTCATTCGTGTTGATTATGAACTTGATTTGTTTAAGAGGTTGCAGAATTTGAAACAAAAGGATATGACTATGAAATATTTTACCGAGGAATTCTACAAGTTGACTATTCGGTCTGGGCATAGAGAATTTTCAAAGGAGAAGGTAGCTCAATACATTAATGGTTTGGAATCAATATTCAGGATGAGGTTGGTATGCTGCATATTTCTTCAGTTGAGGATGTTTATAAGTATGCCCTAAAGGTAGAAGATAAGTTGAAGAGGAAAAGTCAAGGTAATGATAGAGGAAAGGAGAAGCGGGATAGCTCGGCAAAGGCCAAAGTGAGTACAAAAGGTGAACCAAAACCTATTGATCAGAGGAGGACAAGTGGAGGTAGGTTTAGTGGTTATTGTTTCAAATGTGGTGAAGAAGGGCATAAATATTTTGAATGTCCTCATGGTAGGAAAGCTATTGTTGTGAATGAGGTTGTAGTCCAAGACAGTCAACCTGAGCAAGGAGAGAGTTTACTAGCTTGGCGAGTACTAGTTGGCCAGAGGACACGGGATTCTTGTCAAAGGACTAGTTTGTTTAGGACTTGTTGCAAGTCTAATGGTAAAGCTTGCAAGGTGATTGTTGATGGTGGTAGTATTGATAACCTTGTTGCTGAGGAGATGGTTCAGAAACTTGGTTTAAAGAGAATGAGACATGCTTATCCTTATAGGATTGGCTAGTTGCAAGGTGAGAATGCTTTGGAAGTGAGGGAGCAATGCCTTGTTGATTTCCAAATTGGGCAGTATAAGGATCAAGTGTTGTATGATGTTGTGGACATGAACAGTTATCATGTGTTTCTTGGTAGACCTTGGTAGTATGATTGCAAGGTTGTGCATGATTTTGTCAAGAATGTGTTTACTATTGCGAAAGGTGGCAGCAAGCATTCCCTGATTCCTTTGCAAAATTAAGAGCCCGATAAGAGGAACCTAAGTATTGTTAGTCGAGTTGAGTTGAGGGATTTTGAGAGGGTTGGAAATCAGCATGGAAAGTAGACCTGTAGCACACCTAGGATGGATGTGAAAAAGAAGAAGAAGAACAAGGGAAAGAGTGTACAAGTTGAAGACTTGGAGGATATGTATGTGAAGAACCAGATTGGGATTTATGTGTTGAGTCCCAAAAGATGTTCTTCCAGCTACTGAGCACATCTTTTTGAATGTGGGGTGTCTAATGCAAGAGCATCCTAGGCTTGCTTGTAATCTTGTATGGTTGGAGGTGTTTTGGCTAAGTGTTGTGGACTCAGTCACCAAACAGTGATGATCGGTCGTTGAAGGGTCTAGTTTGGCCAAGGAGCTCAATCATTGAAGGGCCTCAGTCATTGTTGGAGCTCGGCATCTTTAGTGTGCTTGGCATATGTTGGTTGCTCGACAGATAATATGTTCTGCATGCATTGGGATCTCAACAGTGCTTGGGAGTTTGCTGATGCTCGGCTTGGTCTTTCTGACACTCGGTCTAGTCCTGGTTCTTGTTGGTGTCGAGTTTTTTGTGAGCCAACTTTTGGTATTTATTTCGTGTTGTAGCCGACTTTGGGTATTTAATTTGTGTTGTAGTCGACTTGTGGTTCAATATATATTTAATGTAAGGAATTTTAATTTAATTTGTAATGAACTGGGCCAACTTGTGGTTTAGTTGGGTATAAGTAGGGGATTTTGTGGAGTCTTTAGGTATTTGATTCATCTTCGAGAAGAGGATGTGAACTTTGAAGGGCTAGTAGTTGTGGCTTGAGAACCAGAGAATAGCTTGGTGGACATGAGGGTACAAGTGCAGATTCTTCTTCGTATTCTTATCCAGAGTGCAGATTTGGGCTAGCTAGGAGTAGTGTTTGGATTGGATCTTGTCGGATCTAACAAAACTATTTTGTAATTGTTGTTGTATTTGGCCCTAACTCGGAAGGCCTTACAACTAGGCATATTGCATGAAATCGGTTATTTTATGAATAAAGAGTTGTGATTTGGTATCAGATCTTGCAATTGTTGTTGTGTTTCCGCTATGTGGTTATTTGTTGGAGCTTGGACATCTCCTTTGGGGATTCTCCTGCCTTATATTACATCAAAAGTGGTTGGTTGATTTGGGTTTTCATTCTGATTTCATGTGAATTGAAAATGGTTAGTTAAGATGGTTATTTGTTATGATTATATTATTTGCATTAGAAGTGTACTTTCACGACGTTATTTTCCTTGCAGGTGCATGATGAAAGAGGGGAAGCATTGACAAAGAGGGACCAGGGTACTTATGTGTATTTTTACATATTAAAATATATAAATATATATGTGTGTATGCTTATATTTTTAATATCACATATACGTATATCGATATATATAGATAGATAAAGTAATACGTAAAATACACGTAAATAGTATGAGTACTATTTATAGAATAGTATGGGTAAAGGTTTAATTCTCATATCTAATTTAATTTTAATTCATGAAAGTGTTTCAACCTCTTATAATTCTTTTATTCTAAGGCCTTTTATATTTCTTCCAATATTGCCTATTCCATTGGCCAAGATTGTAACATATGGCTGCATGCTTCTGCGACCCTTTCTCTTTCATGCAAATTGTAACTCCACCTTTGTGCCTTTCGTTTTCCACAATGGCTGGAGGAAAAGGATATCATTCTCTCAAGTCACAAGTTTTCCTCTCTCCCATAAGAAGCATTTTATTTACTAGTTGAATTTCACCCCAAAGGATTGGCCACAAAAAGTCATTATCGTTCATTAGTCAATCAAAACTCCACCATTATATGTTTTCATTTATATTCTTTCCAAACACAGCTAGCCAGATAGAAATGGTGACACTACCTAATACAATTCATTGAAGATCATTGTTCATCAGCTAAGTTGAGATGGAATCAATTGAAATACAAATCAGATTTCATTTATTCAGGTCGTACTCTCCTTGGTATTGTATATTTTATTTCCACATTAATGGTCACTAAATTATCATGTATAGCAAGCTCAAAGACAATCTAATTGGACCTTTTGTTTGCATTATGTAAAGTCTGCCATATTGGATTTGACATACCAGTCGTGCCAAGAGCACTTACAAGCAAATAATTGCCTCTATGTTATAAGGTTGCTCTAAAGCTTATTTATCGTGTCAAGAAGAACCAGTTGAACATGTCATCCATGCTTCCAAAACACAATGACATCGCATGCATATGTCCCTAAGATTATGGAAGTTGGTCTGTGGTTGAAAGTAAATCTGGCCACTTGGAATTATAGTGTTTTTCTTTTCTTTTATTTATGAACTTATGGATACAAAAAGAAAATCATTTATATAACTGATATATAAATATATATCTGTGGTTGAAAATAAATCTGACCACTTGAGTTATAGTCTTTTTCTTTTCTTTTATTTATGGACTTATAGATACAAAAAGAAAATATCACACACACACACACATACATATACATATGTATGTACGTACACACACACACACACACACACACACACACATATATGTAAGTATATGTATATATATACATATACATACACATATATGTGTGTGTGTGTGTGTATGTATGTATGTATGTATATTTATATATACATGTGTGTGTGTGTGTGTGTTTGTATATACATATATACATATATGTATGTATATCTACACACACACACATACATATAATGTATATATATACACATTATATATATGTAATGTATATGTGTGTGCGTTGTATATGTATGTATGTATGTCTATACACACAGACACACACACATAGTTGTGTCAAGAGCACTCACAAGAAGATAATTGCCTCTATGTTTTAATGTTGTTCTAAAGCTTATTTATCGTGTCAAGAAGAACCAGTGAACATGTCATCCATGCTTCCAAAATACAATGACATCAAATGTGTATGTCCCTAAGTTTATAGAAGTTGGTCCATGGTTGAATGTAAATTTGGCCACTTGGAATTATACTCATTTCATTTCTTTTATTTATGAACGTATGGATACAAAAAGACGATCCTTTACATAATGTGTGCGCGCGAGCGTGTGTGTGTGTGTGTGATGTGAATTGGAGAACACACCAGAGATCATCAATGATAGCCAAGAATGGTTGAGATGAGTAGCGTAATCCACATGAGTTGGACAGAATATTAAACCTACAAAAAGAGAGATGAATCCGAACTATGTAAAATAATTGAATTTAGTTAATCTAATCAGCTCATGGTGGGCACTAGATATTAGTCAGGTCCGTCAAGTCAAGTGATGGGTGATCGGGCACATTGTCTTTTAAAAATCCCTAGTCAGGATAGGTTTAGTGGTGAATGATGTTGCTATGATCACCAAAGGTTGGAATAACTCATGGTCGAATGGATAGTCTATTGGAAGGTACCCCCAGTCTAACCAATTGTGTAGTTGACAACTCTAACACTAGGTTGTTCAAGTGGCAGGTCAAGATGGTGTACATGTGCCTTATCCTGTGCAAGGTAGGGCCACTATCGGTAGAAAATGAGTGGGTATTACACTAGGTTCGTGGTTGGGAGGTTAATTTGTTGTCAATGCTTTTCCTCTCCACCAAATGCCTCGACTTGCACATATTGGATCAATTCCTACTTCTCATGACATGGTGTGATCTAAACCTTGTTAGAATTATATTATTATATTTCAGCTGCATCTTTCTTTCAATTTCAGCTATATATCTTATGCAGTTACTTTAGTGTTCGCATGAAATGATAGTTAGAATTGCAATTAGATTTTATTTACTTATCATGTGTAATATAATTAGCTAATCTGTTCTGACTGTTCATCTAGCTTATCAAAAGACAGTTAAATCTTTCAGTTGGTAGTTAAGATCTTATCACGAGAATGCAGTCATTCCTGTTATTCCTTTTCATGTGAATGGGTAGCTAGATAACTTCTATTCAATAAAAGATAGATTATTTTAATGTTTCTAGTCTTTAGGAATTTCAGTTGTTACAGTTGTGTATATGCTGCAACTCTTGATGTGCAACCTCATTCTCGCATGGAGTTTAATGTTCTCTTGAGTCTTTGATATTGTTTTGAGCAGCAAGTATTTGTGAGAGTATTCATTTGCTATTACTTTTATTGCAGACAGTTTATATGATGCTCTGTGTGTGAGCGGGGTTCACAAGATCCTTTGTCTAATGTTTTGTACACAAACATATTATATATCTGCATATTGTGATTAATCGCAGTTAATCTATGTTACATATGATCATTGTATGATCATTGAGCATTTTGTTGACTAAGTTGTTTAAAAGACTTATTGATTGTCATGCTGAAACATCAATAAGGAGAAAGATTTTGTAATTGTTATTAAACTTTAATAAAGTCATCATCAATTTTGTGGTCTGGGTTGTTTCCTTGTAGACAAGGGTTTTTCCTAGGATAATTTGTTTGTGTTATCTGATATTTGAGTTTTTTATTCCGTGTATTGCATTCATATATTTCTGGTTCATATTTTTAACAAGGTGTTGAGGCAACTTTTGCCAGGTGATTTGGGAACAATCAATTGATCTTTGTGAGGATAAAACTGCTAAGAGTTTCATCATATAAAATATATAATTGATTATGCAAATGCCTGCAACCAATGTACCTCCCAATTGTTCTCTGCAACAGGACTAAAGTAACTTAAATAATAAGGTCGTCCCTGAGTTAATGAAGATTGATGCAATAGCATTAACAAATATTCCTAGTAACAAAACATACACCCATTTTCGTGAGATCTCTAAGTGTTCTAAACATGACAGCAAATTCTGCAATACAATTTGAGTTTAATTGAATCGAACTTTGGAAATAAATTACTGGTTAGAATATCAGATATACAAGATATAAATATTTATGCACAAGCAATTGTGGAACGATGGTTAGCCCCTAGTATCTACATTAAGGCTTCAAAAACTAGTGGCTAATGAAAAAATCTAGGAGATCCAGTTAATGATTTGCATAAAGAACAAATACGTTGGAGTAGCAGATATGGTTTATCTCTACGAGTTGATGACACGTTATATTTATAGCCCCCTCCCAAGGAAATTCTACATAATTTACCAAGTATTGCTCAAGGAAGAATCATCTTTTACAAATGAATATATTCCAAAGACAATTAATAACCTTAAATAGAGGCATTCTATCTCAATTTGCATACTGAATTTCTGTATGTGCATTGCCATTTCACTATCATCTATGCAACAAATAAGTAACACTACTTATTTACTCCTGATGTAATAGACTATTATCACAAATCAGATTACTTTAAGAGTTCAAGATCGGAGATTCTGTAGAGCTTATGAAGCTGTGTTCTTATCGGATAGAGCATTTTGATAATTCATTCCAATTTCAATGGAATGCACAAAATGGGGCATTTCAAAAATTTCTTCAATGGGTTTACAATGAATCCATCATGGGCAAACTCCAAAATAATGAAGCTTATATCAAACTTGCATGCTTCTATTCGATCTCAGATATTCAGACTTACAGACTTCAATATAGACTTGGATATTCAATAAATTAGCCACCATAGACTACGAAGTTAATGCAGACGTTAAATCAGCTTAATTTTATAAGTAGGACAAATGATACTACTGCCCAGCATTTTGTTATCTTCTTGAAATGGTTAATCTATCTCAGTCCTTTTTTAAAGCACAACTGGTCAGGGCCCATTAGAATTGGATCTATTTTAAATTATATTGATGAAGCGCAAGAGCCTTTTTATCCTACTGGGGTGATTGCAACACGCTTCAGGTCTAGATCTAGTGTTTGGGTATTTCAAGATACACAACCCAAAGTGGACACCCAGTATAAAGCATGCTTCATAAGCAGACAAGTGCAAGGAACAGGTTTGAGCCCAGAAACTGAACATAAAAATCATCCATCATATAGTGAAGCTGCTTTGCCCAAATGACCTTACCTATTAACTTGTCCATGCCTCACCTTCATGTTTAATGCAGCCTTGTAGTTTATTTGCCTTGGTCAGTAATTTATGAAAGGAGCGAGAACACAAACCATTATTTGTTTAACCACGACCATAAAACACATAAGGAACTGCCCCTTCCTGCTCAGATGGAAAGTTGTCATGTTCCTTTCGAACACAATCTTCCATATCATAATTAAAATTTCTAAATTTTCCAGAAAGCCATTTCTCCTGAACTGTATCCTGAATCTTATCAGTCAATGGGGACGAAATGGACTCCTGCGGAGGACTATGGGGACATTGCATCCTTTTCTTTTTCATCCCAGATTCTCTTAAATGCAGAACAGCTACCAAACCTGCTGCTGCAAACCCTGCTTTTGCTGCCACTATAATGAACCTACCTACTGGAGTCCCTATAAATCTAGAAATACTATTGCATATAATGCCCACAATTTGCTTTGGCACTTTATTACCCTGCTGCATGTTTTCATCACTACTCACTTCTTCAACTGCTTGTCTATCATTACTCTCCTCAGAAATGCATAGTTCATGGGTTTCCTCCTTCCATGGAAGTTGCTTCAAAGCACCAATCTCCCTAGAATAATCTGTACTTTTATAGCAGATTGCAGAGTTTCCACCTGTTACAGAAAATGAGGTATTTGGTGATGACAATTTATGATATGCTTGAAGAGGTATGTCATCACTCTCATCCAGTGTCTCCCCTGCAAATGTCAGAGCTTCATGAACAACTTCCCATTCCCTCCCTTGATAATCCCTTAACTTTCCCAAGAGCTCTTTCCTGCTTTCTTCAAGGTCAGTCAAGGCTGCTTCCTTTTCAGCTTGCTGCTGTTGTTGTAAAGCCTGCAAATTCAATAAGCAACATTACACTCAAAGAGACATCTTACAAATACACTTATGCCCTTCGAATTGTTAGCTTTCTAGGTCTAAGGCTAATTGTACACAAAAACATCTATAGGGACACAGGTTGTCAATATTTCCTCTGATCACTGGCATGATTCCTAAGGCTGCTGGATTTCATTTTCCTCTGATTGCAAATTTGCATGTACAACTCCTGATGAAGGTTTAATCACAAATCAATTGCAGTTTTTTCATCTGATTTTACAGTTCCTGACAGAGTGCCTACAATCCCTTATGGCCCAGCCAAAATTAAAATGTAGAAAAGGAACAAAATTGAAAAGAAGAAATAAAAAGATGTGAGAACCACAAGGACCCACATACCCCTTTGCACCATTCCTAAACCTGGAACAGCCAGTCTAGTAACTAAAAATGAAAAAACAAAATTTAATTTTGCCATTTTCTAGTGTGAATAAGACAAAGAAAGGGAACTGCTTGAGAACACGAGATTACAATAGTGAGAAGAGGCATGAAAGCATCAAAACCATGTCATTTTAAGAAATTTTACCATCGTTGTTCGTTTGCACAATTCTTTTTGCATTTATAAGGTTCTTTCTAAATTTCAAACAGTTGGGGAGAATTTTTTGTTTGTTGCAATTGTGTTTTGAATTTTCAACAATAAAACCACAAGCAGCAATAAGGTTAGTGAGGATGAAGAGGTCCAAATTCAAGAAAAATGTTGTTGAGACACTATTGGGGTTTCCTTGTAGTTGGGAGTAATGTAGGATTGTGAATTCAAATAATTCATTTGAATGCCTTTCTAAACCCCTCAAAAACTGAAGGGTCCATTCAATTCTGAAAAACCCTCTACAATTTGCTATGACCATAGGCTAAAACAAAAAAAGAAAAATATTAGAGAGGAAAAGACAATAGAAGCAGCTAGATAAGGGTTTACTCTCATCATGCTTATAAGTGGAGAAGGATAAAGAGGTGTAACAAAAAAATCTAGCTGAGAAGAACAAGGTGAGTTAGTTGTACATGGAGGATGAGGCAAAAATTCAAGATAATGACAATAGAGACTATGGAACTTAGTATGTCATTGCCTACCCAAAATATGGATGTTGATAGTCAAAGGGGAGAGAGAGTTCCGCCAGGGGAAAGGAAAGGGCCACTAGTGTTGTAGAGATGCTTAATATGCAATCATGAAAAGTTCGAAACATCTCAAACAAATGTTCAAAAATACAATTGCTATTTATCAATCATTTTCCCCTTTTGGAGACACAAGCTATGCACCACTCTGCTTGATGTAGAGTATTCTAAGGTGAGTGCAATGATAGAGGAAAATGCAATTTTGGATAAGAGATGGTTTCTCTGTCATTACTGATGAGTAGATCAATATTAAATATTTGACCATTCATCAATATCATTGCCATATGTTCAAGTAGCTCTTGGTTTCTTATAGCTATTAATGGTTCAAAGATGAGTTAAAGTGCAAAGCTTCAATTTTAAAATTTAAAGGATGCTGTAGCAGAGATCGGGCCTTCTGACATCGTAAAAGTGGTGCCTAAGTCAGCCAATCTATGTAAGCTAGTTGGTTTGACGGGGGAGGGTGCTTACAATCACGATGTCTAAACCCCATGTTGTGTTCATGTGTTGAAGAACACATTGAAAGACAGTTGGAATATAAATTTGGTGAAGGTGGTGGTAGAAATCTCTTAAGACATTCAAATGGGTATTTGCAACTATCAGACATCACTTTGTTCAAGACTTTTTCAAGGAATAATTCCTCAGATCCACATGCTTGCTACTTGATTTTATTAGAGGAATTGTGGGGTGCAAGAAACTCAACAATCAATGATGGTGAATCCAAAGTGGGGTAGATGGGTGGACAGAAGCACATTAAAAATATTCTTGATGATGATTGGTGTTCCATGATGAAGTAAGCAATTGTTTATTTTATTTTTGAGTTATTACTAATTTATGAATGTTTCTAGCTTATAAATTATTTTCATTCTTTATCATGAGATTGACTTAGTCATTTGAATCTTGAAATTTTAATTTTTGTAACTTGTGTGCAAATGTGCTTGCTCCTTAATTTCATTTGCTGTGGGAGTCAGAAGATATACTGATACAAACTCTCCCAGATGTTGTGCTTGAGAAGATGAAGCAATTCATGCATAACAGGATCTTAATTTGGGATTAAATGCGAAGCACATAAGGTCCATTGTGATGAAATGGTGGAGCACTATGAACACCCCATTCATAGTACAACCTGTGTTCTACATCCCAAATGATATGTAGTAAGGCTTGAAGAGTGCATCAATCTCATGATGAAGAGGTGAATGAAAAGCTCATGAATGTCATTTGAAAAATGAATAGAGATAAGAAATCCTCTTTAATTTGAAAGTAGCCACTAGCATTTTTCAGTCTCTGTAGTACAATATTTAGCAAATCAAAGACGAGGATGGAGATAGCTAGATTAGCTCAAACTGACCTTATTGGAGGTTGGATGAGGCATGCAAGAATGCATTAGAGTTGAGAATACTGGCAACTCACCTCCTTTATCAAGTAGTCAATTCCTCTACTACAAAGAGAAATTGATTGGCATACATTTTCATCCAATTTACCAAGAAGAATAGACTTACCTATCCACAAAAAGAGAAGAAGTTGGTGGTCATGCATAGTGTTTGGTGGCTTTATACTGAATTATATTCCAAGTACCGTCAAACTTTAGCCATACTGGGATGTTAATCTTAACGATACTACAAATGGGGATGAGGAAAAGAAACAAGAACTAGTTGGGGTTCACATGATACTGTTGCCAGCCTTGAATTGATTTAAATCCTAACTCAATATTGGTCAACCGCATGATGACCGGATAGGCCATTCTGACCAAAATAGTCGCCTATCAAAACAAGATTAGTAGTTTATCCCGCATTAGAATCAATTCCCCGGGCTCTATTTTACTTTCTCTAACCTAAAGATTCAAAATGCTAGGTCATTATTGTGAATCCATTAGCCCTTTGAAAACATCATATTGGGCATTCTCTGACCTAAAGTAGTTCTACAAATTATCCCCCGACAAAATGTGCATCCATAGCAAGAAAAGAAGTTGGGTATTCTTACCTGAAAACATTCGAGCTGATCTTCTAGCGACTCCAGAGCATCTCTAATGGAAATGAGATTTCTGGCCTCCAGCCCTCCTCCACAACTTGATGATGTCCCATGTTCGAATCTCTCCTTGTTCAAGTTAATGTCAACTTTGACCGCTCTCTCAATCGCATCGTTTATCTTAGTATTCAGCTGCGATGCCCTCAATAAAGCCATCACGATTTCTTCAATCTCCATCACAAATAAGAAACTGGGTATCAGAAAATTTGAAAATATTTGAAAGCCTGAGAGTCAGTTCGAGTGCGAGTGCAAACAAGGCAGAAATATTTGAAGGCGTTTTCCTTCTTGTAAGCAGAAATTTTTAGCAATATTGAAAGATCCAAAAACACATTTTTCAAAAACAAAAGCATAAATTATTATTTTTTGAATTGTTTAAGAGATTTCTAATTTGGGGAAATATGGTTTCTTAAGCGGTTTTGTTTACGAGGTTTTGACCACTTGAGAATAACACGTTACCGAGGAATGAAATCCGCCGAATCTACACGGCTTACACAGGAGCACGTATGCGGTAGAGAAAAATTTGATTGTGTTAATTATTATTATTTATATTAAAATCTTATAAATAAATTATTTTCTCGATTTATGAGATTCTCGTACCACTGAAATTAGCTGAAATATCTAAAATTTCTCGATTTAAGAAAGTTTTAATATTTTTCGATTTAAGAAGTTTTAATATTCCATATAACTAGTCAGCCTTGGAATTTGATGGTTGTATTGGTTGATTTTCCATTTTTGAGTCGTATATGACAGGCTAAAAAATTGTTGGACTGTATTGATTGATAGGTATTTTTTTTATAAATCATTGTAGGCTACAACAATTAAAATTTTAGTATACAAAATATAAGTTTAGAAATTTTCTTAAGTTAACATATATTATTAATTTATAATTATTTTGTAAAATCTTATATTATTTTATAAAACATATAAATTTAGAAACTTCTAAATACAAGCTTTTTGGTAAATATTACTAAGTTATATTTATATAGATTAAATATAAAAAATTACAAGAATTATTAAATTAGTAAAAACAAAATGAAAGTCAATATTTATTATAAAATGTAAAATGAAAGATATTATCATGATCAAACCGTCATAAAAATTAATCATGACAGACGGGTGACCATCAAATTCCAGGCTAATGAAAACCAAATATGTTTTTAAAAGGAGTTGTCTTTGGCATGGTAAAATCTTTGAAAAAGCCTAAAAGGAACGAACAAAAAGAACAAAGTAGTTTCCTCTTTTAGAGTAATGAATTAATTTAACAACCAATATTACAATCAATTGAATGAAAAAATATGGAAACAAAAAAAATGCTAGAGGTAGATAAGAGTATTTATTTCCAATGTGTAACTCAAAAAATAAATTTAAAAACTTTTTTAATATTTATAATTATTTTCTAAAATTTTGTATTATTTTAAATAAAAAGTATAAATTTAGAAACTTAGAGATATATTACTAATTTGTACTTATAGTATATTCATTGACTATTAAATTATTCAAGAAAAACAATCAATAGTTAGTAGTACTTAGTCGATAGGTTAAGTACTAAGAGTATAGTTATTTTATATTTTTTTTATAAAAATTGTATTTTAAGATGTAAAGAAATTATATTTATAATATAATAATTTTTAAATATTTATTATATTTACTTATTATCTCAATTTTTTCTATGCTTTTTTTTTGTTGATAGGTAATCGACCAAAGCCTTATAATATAATAATTTTTAAATATTTATTATATTATATTTATTATATTTATTATATTTACTTATTATCTTAATTTTTTCTATACTTTTTTTTTTGGTTGATAGGTAATTGGTCGAAGCTTAGATTATTTATCATTCATTTTTATTATTATTGTTAGATTAATTATTATTATTTGTTAATCTCGAGTAGATTTGAACCCAAGACCTCCCCGCTGAGAGGCTCGCAATTTAACAATGCGTTGTAGTTGCCTAATTTGTAGTGGGGTCCTCAAGAATTGTTTTTCCAATGGTGGTAGCTTATAGGGATTTATGGGGAGAAGAGGTGAAGGTATCCTTAGTTGTCTAGGTAAGAGGGGAGGTGGTTGTCATGAGGCAGGTATCCAATAAACTCTTAGCACCTTTACTAATGGTAAGGTCTGCTATATCCATTTTGAAACTAGTTGAAGCATGCAGTGTATCCTTTCTTATGGCAGTAGCATCAACCTCTAGGGTAGTCCTACCACTTTCCAACTCTAACAATTTCTCATCCTCCTCAGCATAATTATTCCTCATCACCTTTTATTTATGTTGAGCATTACTCCCCTTCCTCTTCTCCACTCTCTTTGGACTCAAAGTTTGACTCGACTTCCTCCAAATTAAACTACATGTCTACCATTTGATTTTGCCTAGGGTTAGAGGCAATTTTGTGGGAGTGCCTATGCTCACCTCCCAACTTCATATGGAATCACCCAAAATAAATGGAGGGTCTAGCTTGGGCATCTTCTTAGAGATCATAATGGCAGGGGTTTTCTTGTGTTTCTTACCACTAGTAGACATGGAATCATGGGACATGTGGGGGTGGGGTTATTTTCCAGAGATGTAGCATCAAGGTTGGTGTTAGCCGCAGGGGCCTACAAAAGGACAATGTTGTGATGGGGATAGAGAGCACATTGAAAGTTGCAAAGGCAGAAGATTAAGCCTTGGTGCAAGATAACATAGTTTTTACCCACTTATTTGTGTTCCCTAACCTCTATAACTAAGGCTTCAAGATCATGAAGTAAGAAAATTGGAATGTAAGTCTCATCATGATACCTGAAGTGAATTAACAGAGGGAAATGGTAATAGTAACTTACCTTGAATTGCCACTCCAAAGTGAGGTACTTCCTAATCAGAAAGCACACATTGTGTCATAGTTCCAAGAGTTTCTCTCTATCAAAATTGTCATGCAATCTAACCGGATCTTCCTTGGCCTTGAAGAACATATTGAGATTGGTCTCATCACACACTTTGCTAAGCTTCTTCCACTTCCTACCTTCATAGAAAGCCCAGTGGCCTAGACAATGACATCTTCATTCATTTCAAAGGTAATCACATCTATAATAACTTTCCTATCATTCCAAGTGTTTGCCAACTGCATGGATAAAGCTTCATCATAATCTTCCATGGCTTTCATGGAAGTTAGAAACCCACCTTTGTAGATAACATCTAGGCCATCTCCTCACCCATTTCCTGGTCTGACACAATCTCATCCAAAACCTCTGCCATGAAGATTGGTAAAAAATGCTTGCAACTATGGAGGTTACAACAATATTTGTACAACGCACAAATTCTTGAAATGATGAATACAAATGAGGATGTTATTAGGGATACCACAATAAAAAATCATACTACCATAATTATTACCCAAAAATGGGGTTAAAGTTTTTCAAATTGTTATGGTATGGAGCCACGTGTGAAGAGTCTTTCCTTTTAATATAGTCCCCAATAGAGTTATTTTTGAATTCATGCTTTATGAGGAGTGTGAGAACTTTATTGACATAAATTAAAAGTACAACTTTGAGGGTACCAAATGGAAATCTTATTCATATCCCACTGGTAATGATAATATATCATCCCCATAAATGAGAAATGATTACAAGGATCAAGTCATTCAAAATTCAAAATATCAAAGTACCCCACCCAAAGAATAGCAACCCCACAAGACCACCAAGAGTTACTAACATTCTTAACCATCATCAGGAATATGCCAAATCTTTTTCACTCTAAATGAGAGTTTGGATTTCCATAGAAAGGGAGGCTAGTTGTCTACAACACGTAACTCCTTTCATCCCCAGGCATAACCCACTCAACCTATTAGCGACCTTATTTCCTTCTCTATAGGTGTGTTGGGTAATAACATCCTCCATCCTAGCAAGGATAGGTCAAATATCATTAAGCACACTAGTCGTAGACCAGCTTGCAATCAACCTCATATTCACAACTTCCATAAAAAGCTTAGAGTCACATTATATTATGATCTTGTTCTTCCCGGTGGATTTAATCAACGTAAGGCCCCAAAAGAGGGCTAAGACCTCTACCATATTGCTAGAGTTTGGAGCCAAATTTTCTTGAGAAAGTCAGGATGAAATTCCCTCTATCATCCCAAACACCACCACCACCTTCTTTATCTACACCATCAAATTGAGTTCAATCTACGCAAGGGGGGCTCCATTTGGTGTTGGCCCTAGCCAACAACTTAGAGTTTTCAAAAGTGTAAAATGTGTCAGGGAGTATCCAATATTTAGCTGCCACTAGATAGTCCATTTAGGAAGGAGCGTTGACATGCCTCTTCTAGTTTAATGCCAACAAATTCTCCCATAGAAGATTAATAAAAATAAGGGCAACCACCCCCGTAGGGTTCTCCATGTCTCTAAAAATCTAGTTGTTGCTTTCTTTAAAAATATTGCAAAAAATATGTGAGGGGTTCATTTTCCACAGCAACTGGATAGACAAATGGAAAGAGGGGAAAGACTAGTTGAACACAAAATGTTGAATATACTCACCAAACACCCAAGAAAGATTCAATTCATTAAGGATGATGAACCAAACCTCCAAGACAAAGGGATGAAAGATAAAGAGGTGATTAATATCTTCCTCAATGTTCTTGCATAAAATACATCTATTGGGGAGCTAGACACCTCTCCTTCTCAAATTGTCAATTGTCATTATTTTACCATACATAGTATCCCACTAGAAAAAATTAATTGTATGGATTAGTTGTGGACTCTAGAAACTTTCCCAGTAGAAGGGGGTCACGTCAGAGCTAATCAAGAGGAGGTAGGAGGATCAGACATTAAATTCTCTAGATTGGCTTTTATGTCAAATAAATATATCTGAGTAGAGAAGGCAAGAATTCTAACACAATTGACCAAAATCTAGAGCTCCTTAACTAGCTCGGCTTCTTGAAGCATTAACAACAAATTCATAGAAAAGGGTTTCCATTAGTAGAGCAGGGAAATATTGTCCCTAACTAGAGGCTCAAATTGGTATTTTTTAATGTTTCTAATGTGGAAAAACGGCTTACTACCCATCCAGTTGTCCTCTCATAATTCAATTTTATCACCTTTGTTAATCAAGCACCTTAGACCATGGTGCAGGGAGGTTCTATTTTTTATTACAATGTTCCAAATCTTAGAACCAAAGGGAGGCCATTATTGAACATGGGATGGGTAAAGGAGGAATGGTGGAAATATTTAGCATTCATAGTTTTTTGTGAACCTCCAATTCCCTTAGCAAGATGCTAACCAATTTTAGTGAGAAGGATCTTATTAAGATCAGACACATTCATAGTTCCTAGTCCTCCCAAATCATTTGGCTTGTAGACTATGTCCCAATTAACTAGACTCGTCTTGGCTTCTCCTTCATCCCAATCCACAAGAAGTTCCTTTGGATCCTCTCAAGGTTCTTCGCCATAGATGTACAGATGTTTTAAATAAGGAGAGGAAGTAGATCATGATACCTTGAAGGGAGGTTGTGAGGAGTTGAAGCTTGTCAAAATTATTAAGCACTTTTCCTTTCCATCCAACAAGCTTTTTTTGCATTTGTTCTAGAATTGAAATCTAGAACTACTAAGTGACATCTTTGACACTAAGGTGAAGCAACAAATAGGTATCTGGCAAAGTAGTAGATTAGAAACCCAGAATCTAGGTAACATGGCCTTCTGGATTATCTTAGTGTTAAAGAAATAAACCTTACTTTTTTTGAAGTTGATTTGTTTTCCAAAAACAAGAGAATACTTGTACAAGGGTCTCCTACATTGTCTATCTTCAAAAACAAATGCTATACCAAATAGGAACATCTCATCCAAAAATTGTTGCAAGCCTTCAAGAGGGGAGGAGGGGGGGTGGAGGTAGCATCTTTAATAAGGCTTTAGAAATAAAGTTTCTACCTAGGACTTCTTCTACCATAATAAAGAGATAGGGAGAGAGAGGGTTCTCTTGTCTCAAACCGTGATAAAAGGTGAAGGATCCCCAAGGAGTCCCATTGACAATGACAAAATAGTGCACCATTTCAATCATGACCTTAACTAATTGGATAACTTTGACATTAGACCTAGTTTTATCCATAACAACAAATAGATAGTCATAATTAACTTTTTCATAAGCTTTGACCCACTTTTCTCCATAGAGTAAATGATCTCATGGATAAAAATAGCAAAATTAAGGACTTGTTTTCCAAGGAAAAAGCCTTTTTGGAAGGAGCTAATAAATTAACCAAGGAGGAGCTATGTGCAATTGGTTATGGAAAAAACTTTGTAAACAATGTTACACAAGCTTCTATGCCTAAAATCTGCTAAAGATTTGGAAGCCTAGATTTTTGAAATAGGCACAATTAAGGTGTTTATTGATACTCTTAAGTAGCTTCCTAGTTTTAAAGAAATCTTTCATGGTCTTATTTAGGTATAATTTAATCAAGTCCCAGAAATAATGGCAAAACATAGGTGGGAATCCATCTATCCCTAAGGACATATAAGCCTTCATGGAAAACACAACCTTCTTGATCTCCTCCTATGTGACTAGGCTCAAAAGTACATCATTATCTTCATTATACAAAAAAATGGGAAGGGAACTAACCAACTAGTCCTGGACCTCCATATCAACCACCATAGTAGAATTAGTGAGGGTGTATTTGAAGAATCAGGAAACCCAATTCCCAATTACCTCAGGGTCAGTCAACTCCTCATTGCTCCCATCCAAAAGAGAGACAATAGCATTTCTCTTCTTATGTTTAGTAGAAGATCTATAGAAAAAGGAAGGGATTATGTCCCCTTCTGAGAGCCATTGAATTCTTGATATCTTCTTCTAGTGTACTTCCTCCCAAGCCATATTCTTGTTCCATGATTCCTCCTTAAGGTGATCATTAACACAAGAGACATCATTGGCCATACTTTCTTGCAGTTGTTTTGACTTGTTCTCAATGACCTACTTCTAATTGAAAACATTCCCAAATGAAGTTTTTCTCTATGTTGAGACCTCCTTTCTTACATTTCCCAATCTCTTGGCTAGTCTAAACATAGTTGCTCCCTCCAACTTTATCCCCCACCAAACCAACAAGAAGTTATTGAAGTCATGGTGGGAGTACCACATTATCTCATTGAAAATTGGTTGAGGTTCATTTCATGTTTTTTCCTTCCATTCTAGAAGGATATGGGAATGGTTAGAAGAAGTACAAGAGAGGGCTTGAAAGGTAGAGGAAGAAGAATGTCCCAGCTAGTAGAGCAAATGAGCCTATCAAGATTAACTTGAATAAGATCTTGACCCTTCTTGTTGTTAGACCATGCGAAATGGGACCCCATAAGATCCATATCCAAGAGGTCATTACATCTAAGGTGATTAACCAGATCATGTGTATTTTCATTTTCGAACCCCCAACTTTTGTAATGAATTGTAATGCCCCACTCGGGACCAAAATAAATTAACCTACTATGTTACAATGTTTTACTGGACATTTTTTTTTAAAGTTTATACAACATAAGATAACAATGCATAAACAATATAAACATACACATCAAATACACATAAGCAATTACAAATATAATTTTCATTCCTTAAGGGTTCCTTCACATTGAATCACGTTTAAGAATGTTTAATTAATTAGTTTTAATCTTAAGTACAATGTTCATAGCAATGATGAAAACATAAACATAATATCATAAGCAAATACATAAGTACAACTAATACAATGGATCAAATTCAAATAACCACATCCATTGCACATGTCACAAGGTATGTAATAATAAGTGCAAGTACATCAAAATACAATACCACATCATGTAGGATCTCAAGATACAAAATACATGAATAAATAGCTACAACATTTGAATAGAAAGTCTCCAAGATAACATAAGAATAATAATGGTACAACTGCATCACCAACATCAATGCCAATCTAGGGGGGAAATGGTAAGAAGTCACTACCTCTCAACCATCTAGTCACCTAGTCAGGCTTCCACTACCACTGTGTAGGGGAGATAATGTATGATCACACACAAATAATCAAACCACAAAATCAACAATGCAAATTCTAGGAAAAGATTCTAAAATCTCTCTACAACATGTAGTACTATTCATACAAAAAGACAATCCCATAGGTAACCCAAAATAAAAACATAAATATTAATATAAATAGGAAATCTTAGATACATATGGGGAAGTTTCATCACATGAGTCAACTCTGAGGTTACCTTGATAGTCTCTTTGGACTTTAGCCTCCTAGTGACTTTATGTCACACTAGTAATCATTTCGTACAGACAAGAAAACTAAGTTCTATGCCAGATCACAATCAACCACACTCCCATCTTAGCATGTACTAGTGCTCAGGGCATGGGAAATGAATACTTAATCTTTTTAGTTTATTTTAAAACCCCCCATTTAATATGTAGTGTTATCACTTAATTAAGTTACTTACAATGAGTTATCCTGGCAGCCACTTAGGGCCTCGGCCCCCATTGCAAGCCACCTCACCTCTATACACCTAGATGACCTACCATAATGCTCCATTCAAAATAATCCAAATAATACCAAAACATTCTCATAAACCATAATCATGAAAGACACTAAAGCAAAATAATGGAGCATAGGAATAACATCACATCCATACAAGGACTCATTATCCATCTCAATATCACATCTCAAAGAATCATCCATCACATAATGGATATATCATAATTATAGTAGAAATCCATAAAGTTTGATAATCATGAAAACAATGATAAACCAATATTAATAACATTCATCTCCATTATAGAGTACATCACACATAAAGATAACCATTCAAATTGTAGAATAAATCATAAGATAAAATTATTCCCAACACAACCATCCAGGACATACATCACCATAAATGATAATGTAAGGTGACTAGGTAAATTAAACTTGACAAAAATAATGGTCGTCAGCCCTTTTAGTTAAAAGACACAATGATCAAAATAGGCAGAATTACTCTTGGTTACACTCCAAACCTTACATGGACTAATCAAGACATAAAAATGGTTATATTATTCACACATAAAATAGAATCTCATAGCCTCTAGTGTACCATACTAATTGGCCAACTACATAACCCAAAGAATATCATAAAATAAAATACAACAGAAGTTATACTAAGAAAACACAACAACACAACAATACAAGTTTAGTTTTGCAATAAAATTAATTCATATTCTTAAAGTTCACTTTGACTTAAGAATTTATGTTCATAAACATGCATGAATACCTATCGTATAGGTGTAAATAAATACTTCATATAAATCAAATTACCATGATTAATCAATATTAAAAAGGTATTATTTATTGAATAATTTAATATTCAACTCAAAGATTATCTCTTAGTTATATATTAGGTACATCAATATTGTATCAATTATCACTATAACATATTATCATGTTATTTATTTATAAGATTGGAGATTATATATGACTTAGTTAATAATATAAAGTATTAAATTAAATATTAATATCAATGTCATTCTCAGAGTATTACTTAACGTTCATATAAGTCCAAAATTAATATTTAATTTCCATTGAACTCCTAGTTCAATTATAAAAATCTCAACTTAAATTATAACTAAAATTAAATTATAATTATAATTAAATTTTATACACACACACACACACACACACACACACACACACACACACACACACACACACACATATAGACTACCTATATATATATATATATATATATATATATATATATATATATATATATATATATATATATAAAATAAGTTGAGAGATATCCTTCTGAGGCTCCTATTGCACTAAGTGAGATTACGAAAATAGGAGCCTCAAGAAGGATATCTCTTAGCTTATTATATATATATATATATATATAATATATATAAGCTAGTAGCACTCGCAATGCAAAAGGAAAGACATTATTTTTAAAATTATAATTCGTTATAGTTAATATATTATGAAAAAATTTAATTAATAAATATTTAATATTATTATGATTTAGTATACATTTTATATATTAATTTTAAAAATTTGCATAGAGAAAAATAATAATAGTAATTTAAAAAGATATTTTAAAATCATATAGATAAGTATTTAATGTTATAAAAATTGAAGAAATGTTATACATTCTATTGCTAAACAATTCAAGCACATTGAAACAATATAGAAATTTTTATACAAACATGTGCAATAAAGAAATACTTAATAATCATTGAAAGAAATAATGACAATCCATCACAAAACTTAATAGTGTAATAGTTAATAGTTATTCCAAAATTGGGTATGATAAAAAATAATATTATTCAAAATGCTGACAATACATTGACAAATAATATGTAGAATATTTTTACTTTTACAACCATGGATGGACTAGTAATAACTCTACATTTCCATGAAGAATTTTTTGTACTTTAATTGACAGAGTAGAATATATGTGAAATAATGTAGGTATGCCATAATTTACATGTAACAATTTGAAAGATGGAATGACTTGGTGTATTGTGAATGTGATTGTGTAACCAAAATTAAGAGTAGCTATCAACTATTCTTCGAGTGGACCCTTGTGATGGCTAATTTTAGATTCTTCTTTAAGAAATTTCATAAACTTTATATTGAGCTCATCAAAGAGAGAGTGCTTCCTGACATTTACTATTGTGGTAATGATAATTTTATAAATGCATCTTGCAAGGTAAAGATCATGAATCTCATGTTACAAAGTATCTAGACCTTGATCTAGAGGTGATGAAATATTGACATCTAAGTTCATATTCACTTTTGTGGTATAATGGAAGTTGAAGTACAGAGCATAGTTATAAAATTTTAATTGATTGTTCCTTGGTCCATTGTTTATAATTCAACTTGTCATTCTATCCCTTATACAATACCAAACACTCAACTCCTCTATACGAAGGATGACATTTTATGGAAGTCTACGATGAAAGTCTTGCAACCACCAGTAAAGCCATTCCAAACATAATTTGTCTGACATCTTCATAAGCTGCATGGAAATTATGAAAATAAATTATATCATTAAAACATGATAAAGAATATGATTTTTTCAAAAAGGAAAGAAATGTTGCATCAAGGATAGTAACCATAATCATTAAACTAAGGTATGTTACATGAAATAAACATAAAATATATTTGATCAAATTGATATCTTGACACACATTTTTTAAACATTAGTATTTTTTGTCTTGATAAAAATTATTTGACATAGAGTGATACAAACTTATAAAGGCATAAGAAAATAAGTGGTCATTTTCTTTAATGTAAGGATACTAAAAAGAATTACAAGGGTATATTAAAAGTCTATTTATATATTATGAATTTGAAAATTGTTGGAAATATAGGAGTAATAGAGCAAGGGGGGTGAATCAGTCACCACTAAAATATTCCTAGATCCCTTAGATGTCAACAATACAATTTAGACTGAGAAAATTGATTGCTGCTATTACTCGGTAAACACACAGAAAATGTTGTAACTCGATAAATGCAAAGTGTGAATTACTTTTAGTAGATTTTAAAACATTAATAGTAATTAATTTACAAGCATAAGAGAAATAACATGAACACATGAGACACCAAGATTTAATGTGGAAACCTAATATGGGAAAAACCACCAATGTAACTAGTTACTATTTTTCACTCTTCTGAAGTGAGCCCTGTTAGGAGCCAACCCAGTTAAAGGTTACAAAACACACTGTTAGGTGTGACCTTATTAGAGGATTTAATCACCCTGTTAGGAGTGGCCTTGTAAGAGGTCTTAAAAAAATTCAATGGAACTATCACCTTGTTAGAGGACTTACAACTGGTTGTTAAACCAACTCTGTTAAGAGATTTTAGATCATTACTACACTGGTTAGAGAGTAACAATAAAATGACCTGATTGTGATGCAATTGAATTGCTGATTATAGATCTCTATTATGCTTCATACTTGATCCTTCTTGATCAAATAACACTTTTCTACTCCATAAGGATATATGTTTATCCTTCAAGTTTGCTCTCACTCTTTCCTTCTTAGTTCAATCAACACACTTGCACACACACACTAGAAATCTCAACTTGACCTTTTATTTATACCTTTCAGATTGTCAAGTTGGCTCAAATTCAAATTACAATAACCAATAATCATCACCATAGTCAACTAGAAACAATACTTGAAATAATTAAGCTTCTTATGCCAAAAAAAACAAAATCCTTTGGTAGCCAACCCTGCTTGGTAAACACTGGTTCTGAGATGATTTCTTGTGTTAACCAACAGAAGCTTGATTAACATTGCGAACTTGCAAAAATCCTTTAGCAACCGAGCAAACTTGGTGAACACTGACTCTGTCCAACTTTTCTTTCGTTAACCATGCAAACTCGATTAACACTATTTTCTACCATAATTCCCTTCAATGCCCGAGTGAGCTTAGTAGACACTGTCTTTGTAGAGTAAACTTCAAGAATGCTCGTAGACAAGGAAAAATGTCTTGCTGACCAAGTGAGCTCGGTAAGCACTAATTGACAACTGATATGACATTTGTGTGACATCAAAGACAACACACAATTAATCAGTTGTATCCAACAATCTCCCTCTTTGGCATTGATGGAAACACAACATATCATAGCACAATGAAATTTGAGAACAACACTTTTTTTGATAGAAATTTTCTCCCTCTTAGATTTTTCACAAGAACTTCTTCTTTTATATAGTAATCTCCCTTTGTGAAGGAATTACATAACTTCTATGACAATAATCTTCTCCCTCATAAGGATATAAAAAAATTTCAGAAAGATATGACAGTAATCTTCTCCCTCTTTGACAACACATGCCAAAGACAACACATACCAAATTAGTATCAATGTACCTTGAGTACAAATTCATATGCAATATTCTTTTTGACTATGTTGCATCAATCGATTGATCTTCAACTTGGTTCTTGTTGATGCATCACTAAAACTTCATTTAGTGAGCTTCAGATAGGGGAATGACCCCTAACTTACCTCTTAGATATAGGAATGCATCCTTAGGCAATGGCTTGGTGAATATGTCTGCAATTTATTCTTTTGTATGAACTGTAATGACGCATTTCTGGTCATTCCATAATTTACCTCATTTTTCATTTGTATGCTTTTCAATATTTCTCTATGATGCCCTCTTACCAAAATTTGCATTCAATACATATATTTTTCAATTCTAAGAGTTATGTCTTTTCAATATAATAGTTATATTATAATAATAATATAATTATATTATTTATTTATTTATATTAATATTTATATTTATATTAATATTTATATTTATATTAATATCACAGAATATTATATTAATTATTTATTTTATATTAATATCACAAAATATATTATATTTATATTTATATTTAATTTAATAATGTATCAACTATATTATTAGATTATAATACTTTATTAATATAGTATGTTGCTACATATCTTAATCATAATTAGATTATTATTATTATTATACGATATGTATGATATTATTATATGATTATAATGTAATATTACTTTATAAAATATTATTATTTTAATATTGCTTTATATAAAATATTTATTTATTATTTAAATTATATGCTAAAATGGGGACATCACAGTCCTCCCCTCTCGAATTTGCTTGTCCTCAAGCAATTGATCTGATCTTCATAGTCCAAATTCATCCTCTTTCCTGCATATGTGTTAGACACTTGCAAAGTAAACATGTTAATACATAATAGCATGTAAAAGAACATATGAATGAAGACACAAAGTAGACACATTAATGCATGAAGACGCAATGCAAACATGAGGTAGACACACGAATTCATGAAGACACGAAGAAGACATGAAGAAAACACATTGATGCATGAAGACATGATGTAGACACATAGTATACATGTTATATTCTTACTTGAAAATAAGAGAAAGGTAAGGAAATATTTTACCATTTTGATTGTGGATGTCGTGCTCCTTCCTCTATCTCGAAATCAAAAGTTCTTCAAGATGCATATTTTCTATAGATAGTACTACAATAAGGTGTATAATTCCATAGTGGATGGAAGATTTAATGTGACTCTGAGTTTGGACATGCTCAGCTTGAGGCTCCCTCAGATTGTTAATCCATATTGGGATTCTTGCGCCCCAACGTGACTGATTTACTCCTCCCCCTGTGCACACTCCCTACCCACTAGGTACATGCTTAATTTTGGCATGGATGGAAGATTTACTATGGCTCTGAGGTTGGACACGCTCATCTTGGGGCTCCCTCAAATCTAAAAATCCATAGTGGGATTCTTAAGCCTCAATGCGACCAATTTACTCCTCCCCCTGTGTACACTCCTTACCCATCATGAACTTAGACACAAATATTTTGAATAATATCTCCTTTTGAGACCCAAAAGGGATTATATCCACTTTTCTTATAGTATTATCTTTCACTTTAAGTAGAAAATTAGTTTAGATATGTTTCACAACATTATGTCCACATATACACAACATTATGTCCACATATATATAATCATCATGTACAATACATTAAAATCACTACTCCAATCATACAATTCTAAAATATAAATGTAATATAAAATTAGTGAAATTGGAGTACTTATAAGTAACATCTCATAACAATATAAGAAAAACCATTATATTCACTCACTTCATTAAATAATGAACATAACCTCATTCTAGTTTCTCTTTGGTGGCATTATCCTTGGTACACAAAAGACACCCTTTGATTACCTTATTATATCTAAGGTTCTCTTTTCCTCTTTGTTCAGGCCAAGACTTAAATCGGTCCCACTTGGCAGTAATTAATTTTTTCTTTCTGGTTCCATATGCCTCTATTCTTCTTTTTAAACAACGATTACTAGTGTGCCATTTTTTCTCACACCCAACCCTTTGATTTATCTATGTACTTAATATTCCTTCCGTATCAATTTTCTTATAAACTTGACCCCTTATAATTTAACACCACCGGCCACTATGCATATGTGTTATAATAAATATTAACCAAGCGGTGAATCAGCCCACCGAAATTTCTATGGTATGCGCCTGCTGCACGTACCTAACACAATGGCAGGCGTGGGATGGTACCCGCTCGCTATCTTATCCAACTGTAGTTTAACTTTATTCCAACGCTTTACAAATTATCAAACACTTTCACGCTGGCACATCCAATTTTTTTTTTTTTTTTTTTTTAACTTCATTTTTTAAAACACTTTCAAACTGCCAGAACCCTTCTTGCTCTATAGATTGCAATATAATTCCATATATCAGATGTGATTAATAATTTTAGTTATTAAAAGTTACATGAGTCGGCTTCAAGCTTCTCTTTGTGTTATTTAAATTCTTGTACAGTTTTATGACTCCCACTATTATTTCTGAGCCCTAATCCCTTCTCAAATATTTCTTCATTCTTAAGCTCTTGGAAGGGAAGTTAGGCTTTGAAAAGAAATGGACCAACCCTAAATGGTTTTCTGGATAATATATTGGTTACTATGGTTGGGAATGTCAGTTTATTGACATGTAACGTTTCCTGGCAGATAACTATTCTCCCAAACGCGTATTGTTGCAACAATCAAAAAGCCTTACATCTTCCACATTCGGTTTCTTGTTAACTGTTGGCCTCTTAATATGGATTCAAAATTATCTTTTGGTGAAGTCAAGTAGCCCAATGCCCGCTTTGGTGAAGGTTATGTGGTGTATCTGAATTGCCTAATGGAAGTGTACTTTTTAATTTGTAAATTGCTTGTTCGGTGTTGCAAGAGTTGGACCATATTATCTTTGATGTTCTGATATATGTAAACTTGGCTCATGGCTTGAACATGCCTTTTGTATTATAGCTGATGTTGTTTTCAAGGATGGACGCTACTTTGGAGATGGTGCTTTTCTTTATTTCGCAACATTATTTCCTCCACTCTTAAAACCAGTTCCACTATTCTATATCATTTTACCTCTACCTGGCCATTGCATTCACGAATTTTAATCATCTCCAATCTTAGGAAATTTGCTTCCACAGAATAGGTTGCATTGCATGGTGGAATAAGAGCGAGATACTTCAAACTTGAAGAAACTACTCTCAAATATGGAGGCAATGAGCATTTAAATACCATTTGTAATACCTTCTTTTATTCATATTCTTCTGTAATATTTCTTTTCTGATCTCCCCAAAATCAACGAACTCCGGATCAAATCAAATTTAGTGAGATTTCCAAATGCTTACCTAATATTGATTTCCATTTCTTATGATGCTACGATTAAACTGAACTGATTTAAATGGTAGGTTACAAAAATGTTGAAAATGCCTTCACTTTTTATATCTCACACTCATGAGCATGGTTCGTTAAATTCTCATGAAAGTAATTATTTAATGTTGCAAGTCACTATATTTCATTTTCCAGAGGCGATGAAAGCCAAAACCAATGGACTTTTACTGGATTCATTTCTGTCCAGATTCTCAGTCAATAGAATGTAGGCACTGTGTTCCATTTCTATTGTCAATGAGAATAGACAAATGTCTATTAGATTTTTGACCATGATGAGATCAGTTTAAGCAATGTGTAGTATTAAAAAAATATAATCTTCCCAATAGAAGAATGGGAAAATCCAGCTTCATCGTGGATAGACTAACTAAGACGAAATTTTTTCTTTTTTTCTTTTCTACAAATGTAATCAATGTTTCATTCTCCTTCAAAAGACATTTCTATTGAAGTTCTTTCCATCAGGATGGTAGGAACATGCTCTGATACCATTTGTAATGACCCATTTTTGGTCATTCCATAATTTACCTCATTTTTCATTTGTATGCTTTTCAATATTTCTCTGTGATGCCCTCTTACCAAAAATTGCATTCAATATATATATATATTTTTCAATTCTAAGAGTTATGCCTTTTCAATATAATAGTTATATTATAATAATAATATAATTATATTATTTATTTATTTATATTAATATCACAAAATATTATATTAATTATTTATTTTATATTAATATCACAAAATATATTACATTAATATTAATATTTAATTTAATAATATATCAACTATATTATTAGATTATAGTACTTTATTAATATAGTACGTTGCTACATATCTTAATCATCATTAGATTATTATTATTATATGATTATAATGTAATATTACTTTATAAAATATTATTATTTAAATATTACTTTATATAAAATATTTATTTATTATTTAAATTATATGCTAAAATGGTGACATCACATGAACATATTCCAATCTGATTTCTTTGTCCTGCACCAGTTCTCTGACAAAATGATATTTTATAGCAATGTACTTTATTTTGGAATGCATCACTGGGTTCTTTGATATGTTAATTGCATTGTTGTTATCACAAAACATGACAATTGGTTCTTTGATCTCAACCTTCATGCCTTCCCTCAATTGTTTAAACCAAACAATGTTAGAACAATTCACTGTTGCTGCAACATACTCTACTTCTACTGTAGATTTGGGATGCGTAATTTTGCTTCTTGCTTGTCCAAGATGCCAACCTTTTACCAAGAAAGAATGCTCCACCACTTGTATTTTTTCTATCATCAAGATTTCCTACCGAATCAGCATCAGTTAATACCTTTAGGTCTAAGTTTCCTACAAGTTTGTACCATAAGCCATAGTCTTTAGTACCTTTCAGATATCTCAAAATTTTTTTGATTGCCATCATATGATTTTCTCTAGGTTTAGCTAAGAATCTTGCTTCTATCCCAATTGCTAAAGCAATATCAGGTCTTGTGTGAACTACATACTGTAATTTTCCAATCATTGATCTGTATAAGGTCTGATCTACCTCTTTGGAATCACCATCTTTTGTAAGTTGTAGTCCAATACACAGAGGGGTTCCAACTGGTTTAGAATCTTCCATACCAAATTTCTTGAGTATCTCCTTGATATACTTAGATTGAATAATGCAGATACCATTCTTGTTCTGCTTCTTGAAAAAAATTATTTGACATAGAGTGATACAAACTTATAAGGGCATAAGAAAATAAGTGGTCATTTTCTTTAATGTAAGGATACTAAAAAGAATTTACAAGGGTGTATTAAAATTCTATTTATATATTATGGATGTGAAAACATGTAGTTAAAACATTTGAAATGTAATTCATAGTAGTATACAATTAAATGAAAACTTTATTTAAATACTACAATCGTACAATAGTATAGTAAGTATAATAAAAATTACAAAATATTAAAGTGGCAAATTAAAATTGTACTTGCATTGGACAAAGTATTGAAAAAAAATATTACATCAATTTTTTTCTAACAACTTAAGTCTATTTTCTTCATCCTTGTGCTTGGCGACTTGTCTACCCTTTTTCATTTTCTCATAGCGATCATACGTGAATGGAGGCATTATTCTTAGACACTATAAAGATTTAACACGAAAAATTGCCACAAATGTCAATCCTATTTTTTCTCTTGGTCCTATATCAATTGTCACTTTTGGAAGAGTCAAACCCTAAGATTTATGTATAGTCAATGCCCATGCCAATCTTAAAGGCAATTGAAGTGTGCTACCCTTCTGTATTGGTGTTATTGGAATTGTTTTTGGATGATGGTATTCAAATGGTAGTCCAGAATAGTTATCAAACTCAACCATCACATATGTTGGAGGTTCAGGTGGAGTGCTGCCTTATTTATAGACTATATTTCAAACATACCCCAAAGATCCATTTACAAGACCTGTTTGTACCAATAGATTTGAAGTTAGCATGACCCTTGCATCCTTACAAATTAGCAACTCTAGATCAGGCTTGTCATTTGAATAATCTTTGAATGCATTACCATGTCCTGCTTTTGTCACAACACTACGTGCAACAAGATACTTCAATGAATGCAACATTTTTTTATTATGACTATGAACATTTTCATTTGTTGAGAATAGATGGACAAAATTTTCAAACTATAAATTTGTTGCAAGATCTATGTTGATAGGGGTTCTTGTCATTAGCAACCTCCAATCATCAATATGTGGGTTCACATCTCTTACATTCATCAAAAGTTGATGAAATCTTTGTTGATTTTCATTTTCCTCATCTTGTCTAAATATCTTATCCAAAGTAACAACAATCTTGAAATCTTGCCATAGCAACTTTGCCCTTCTATTACTATCATATGTTGGTCTATCACTAACTAGAGGAAGTTGGCCCAAATCTCCTACCAAAATAATAGATACACCTGAAACATAAGAATGAAAATATTTATGTTAGAATGAATAATTTGTAATTATATTTTAGTAATGTATTAGTCTATATTTTGTACATGTTGTACTTGTTAATGAGGAAAAGTGAAGCCTTTCACCTCCAAAGCTTATATCTACATTTTGTGGGAATGCTTGTCGAAGTCAAGAGTCTATGTTCTCCAACATGTTCTAACCAATGAAGCTCATTTCATCAATCAAAATATACTTGATATGTGTCTTTTCTTCTTGAAAATTGGTGAGTTTTTTTCCTTCCAATTGAGAAAAATCTTATATTGGCATTTTTAATTTTGAATGAACTGTAGAAGCTCCTATGTTGAATGTTGCAACTCCTGTTGGTGCAAGTAATAGAAGGGGAGATTAGAGGGCATTGCTGCATTTTGAAGAGACTGACTAATGACACCAATTAGATATGACTTTCCAGTGCTTGTTGCTCCTTGAATTATCATGAGCAATGGCTCCACATTCTGATTTCTATGATAGTGTGTCATAATAATGTCAACTACCATTTTCTATTTGTCACCAAGGATCATGTAGTTGATGCATTGGGGAATGTCATCATTTATTAGACAACCATGATTCTTCATATTACCTATAAAATTGATTATTGCAGTTGTGTACCCTTCTCCCTTATAATCAATAGACCAATTTGTATGTTTGTCAATGTCTCTTCTCTCTGACATGTCTATTTCTGAGCACTCTATGTTTTGACCATGATGCAACCTAGATATAATCTCCCATTTGTGTTCTATTTTATTTCTTTGAACATTTTCACTGTCTTCAGTGTCAAAATCACCTAGGTTTTCATCATTGTCTGTCACCATAGTACATTCAACATGCCAAGGAATGTAATTAAATGTCCCCTAGTTTTGTATGATGGTGTCATAATTATGACCAATATCTCATTCTATATCATGGAATAGCTTGTAGAGCAATAATTCAGATAAACAAAAGTCAACCCATTTAGTTGATTCATGTGAAGGCATAGATACAAATCTAGGAAACACTCTAACTATTGTTGCTTTATCCCTTGGCTCCCATTTATTCTCTCTTCTTCTTTTAGGATTATATATCCATGATCTTGTTGCATCAATTAATGTGATAGCTTCCATACATAGTGGCCTTTTTTTTGTACACATCAATGAAAGATTTTTTTTGTTCTTCAGTATTCTCTTCATCATTTCCATTTTCATTATTTATAGTTACAAGTTTGAAGACCTCACGTGAGACATTTAGATTAACAAATCTTCTACTTCACTCTACCAATGGAAGCTCTAATAACATATGACATGTTTCTTGAGCACCAATGTCTCTTTCTATAATTGTCTCGGTTAGAAGTTTCCTATATGCATGTGTAGCTAAATCATCTTGGTTTTCCATGTTGGAGATGTGCATCAACATTTGGTGGTATGTTTTTGAGCTTTTCTCTACTTTTGTTGCATATTTGGCAATGTATTTCGCCACAACATGTTTGGAAAGAACAGGTTGTCAATCTATATTTTCCCTCCATAGTTGTAGTACATGGTGATTATGTAAATTAACGCTTTCATCATTTCTAGCTAGTTCAAATTTCTTTTCACCTGTTTCTCTGTCTTCATATAATTTTGATCCCTTTAGGTTTAATGGACAAGGTACATTGTACTTATAATAAATATAAGAGAGATATGTAGTTAGTCATGTGATGCTTGTGACCAATTTTTAATTTTGGTTTAAATATCGCATTGTCATGAAATGATTACCTGCAAACCATATGTCCCCTTTTTTTGCAAACATGCACCCTCCTTACATATTGTGTGTCTTTCTACACAATTTAGGATCTCCTCATAGTCATGATGTAGATTGACCTCTGCAAGTTGTCTCGAGTTTTTGAGAAATGGGTGTTGTTGAAAATTCATGAAAGGCTACAATTCAAAATAAGTTGAATGAGTGAATCAGGTCATGTCAAATTATACCATAGAATACATATTTACAAACATACTTGTATATTTTGTTGGTGAGGATCTTCTCTAGGCTTCCATGCATGAACAATAGAATGAAAATATCTTTTAGCACTTTTGCATTCATCCTCATTTGACCAGTCAATGTTGTCCATATTAGGTGCCCCTTCAATCCATATGAATCTATGCACATGTGGGGAACCCCTATGTTGCCATTCATATCTACACCAAAAATCCTTGACATTCATTCCATTTTCTAGAATCTCTTTTCTAAACATAGAGTGTCTCAAGCGCATATAGTGTCCCACCATGTGAGGGAATCAATTATATTTTTCTTACACCAATTTTGAGCTTCATGTGGATTAGTTGGCATTGTTCCTGGCATTAGCGCATGTAAATCAGGCCAATACATATTTGCTGCACTCAATGTGAAAAATATTGTTGGACAACCAATTTGATGAAGAAAATCTATCAATTTTGCATGAGATTTTGCCCAATATGACCTTGTTCCCCTTAGCATTGTACCAAAATGCATCAATTTATCTGCCAATCTAGAGCGAGGTGTAGTTTCCATATGTTATCGCAACTCATTGATGGTGATTGGCATGTCTTTAAAGTTTCTCTTTACAAACACAGAGGATGGATTTTGTGCACGATGTCTCATGATCATGTTATTCATGAAATATCTAAATCTAGGATGTTTGCCAAAATGACGATCCCTATATTGCACAAGATGCTTTACAAATTCATGAAGATATACATGTCGCTATATATATATATATATATATATATATATATATATATATATATATATATATATATATATATATATATATATATATATATATATATATATATATGATTATATAGATAACTTCATTGTCACTTCACTTAAAATATAACTAAATCATAAATATATATATCTTAACTTCTCATTTGTATTAATAAATATTTAATCATTTATATGCAACTAAGAGTTCAACTAGACTTATGAACATTGACACTAACATCCACTTTACAAATGAATGGGTAATATTTATTTAATTTTTGAAATTAATAAAAATATATTATTTTTCCAAATAAAATAGTTTTTAAATTTTATTTTTTTCAAATTTCCAAAATTCATATGTAATAATAATAATAATTTTTTTTAATAAAATAATAAATCCAAAAATTAATTTATATAAAATAAAAGTAAGTTTGCATGCATTTTTTTTTCCATTGAATGTATATTTTCTCATGTCTATTTACTCTTACACGTGCAAGATTATTATATCAGTATTTCTAAAATACATTTATTCATTGTTACATGCATAACTACGTTGATCTACATGCATATATTTATACATATATTTTTAAAATATAATTCCCTTCACAATACATATATTCAATTTTGTTTCTAAAACATGTAAATATATTTTGTCATATAATTCTCTCACTTTCATGTTATTTCAATATTAAATTTAATTTGTAATTTGAATGACAATGTCTAATTCATCTTTGAATTTTAATTTTTTTTTAATTTACAAAAACTTTTATTCGAGCTTTAAAGTGGATGAATATTCTTATTTTTAAAATTATTTTACATGTAAGTTTTCTCAAGAGTAACCTACCTAGTTTTGACAGATGTCAAGCAACGTAGTTTTGCTAATTTTGAAACAAGGGTTTCTAGATTCAACATGGTTTTGCTAATTTTGAAACAAGGGTTTCTAGATTCAACATCGTTTTGCTAATTTTAAACAAGGGTTTCTAGATTTAAGTTTTTATGAGAATTTTCTACACAAGAACACCAAATTTTTTTCCTTCTAATTTCTCAAGAATAAGGTAACCTAAAAGTAATTTCTCTTCTAAATTTCACAACTAAAATCATTCATAAATTTTACCAATCACTACAACTCAATTTTAAAGGCACGAAGAAGACAATTTTTTTTAAACGAAAGATTTGCAAGGTTCTCAAACCCTACATCAAATCTGCCAGCAAAATTTCCAAGATAATGCAAGCCCAAAACACATAATCCAAAATACTCCTAAGCTTTGAATTTACTCTTTAACCTCTATGTTGAATCACCATAAACCTCTGTGTAAACCTATTAATTCTAGCTCCCCATCCAATTGCTCTCCCAAAACCTATAAAACTCCAAAATGACCAAAATACCTCTAATAAAGAACCCTAACCCTAACTAGGGATTTCTATTTTACTTTTTTAATTTGATAAAAAGTTACTTACTTTTAATTAAATATTAAATAACTTAATTTATTAAATTATTTCATACACACTCAAAGCACTTTTATTTATAATATTTTTCTTTTATTTTCTTCACTTTATTTATTTTACATGACACTTTTAGAATCATAATTTTTTATTTTAGTTAATAATAATTAAAATTCACTATTTGAATGCAACTCTAATTTTATTATTATTAATTAAATACTTATAATAAATTAATATTTACACTTTAATATTTTAATTATCTTTTTAGTCAATTTTCTAATTTAGACATTTAAATTAATTAAAGTATATTTTTAATTAATTTCTCATTTAATTAAATATCATCATACTTAAATATATATATAATCAATAAATATTTAATAATTTAATATCACATGATAAATTCAAACATCATAATTAAATCATTTATCAAGCAAATCATATAGTCAAATCCACATAAAAGCAACATAAGCAAAACTGACCAAAGTTAAAATCAAATAACATGCACAAAGAAAAACTCACAGTTTTCAAAAAAGGGTAGTCAGTCAGATAAATGCCCTCCTTCTTGGGACAAGTAATAAGGCTTTGGCTTGGATTGGACCTGAACATTATCTCTCCATTCTTACCATTGAATTATTGTAGACATGCTCATTCTAGCAATTCAGGGAAGTTAATGCCTAGTATTTGCAACTTGCATAAAAGACGAGCATGTACAGGTGCCTATATATCTAAGCTAAACATGAAATGGTGTAGAGTGGTACATCATGTAGATCATGACTCTTAGGTGACTATGACTCCCTCCCTCAACCACATCAGGTATGTTAGACAGAATAGTAAAACAGGCACACAAACCATACACATGCAAGTATGGGGTTAGTACCATAAATAAATCATGAGTATAAATATAATAATGTTCTAATATAAATAATACATCATAATCATTTGAAGGCATTCCATATGACATTATTATGGAAGCAGTTGCATTCACTAATTCAGATAAATTAAAGCATCATTATTATGAAGGTAATCATAATCATCAAATGAACATGTGAAACTATCAACATTGCAAGTAAGCAACCATTACTATCTAGTAAATCAATTTCCCTATATATCAAAGTAATATATTTCAAAATTAGTTAAGGGATAATATGTCCACAACAGAGTCAGATAGAACTTTAACAACAAAGTCTACAATGATAGTAAAGGAGGGTTATAACATTGATATTATGCTCTTTGATGTGAAAGTGTTTTTAAAATGTTCTTGGATTGAGTTAATTGATTTCTTAAGTGGGCTAGGTATTGTTTTTGTAATGCCCCACCAGGGAACCCAAAAGAAATTAACCTAAAGTTTCACTAAGTTTGTCAAAAATAATAATTTAAAAGATAATAACAACAACTGATAATACAACGAAAGCAATAACAACAAGAGATAAAATAGTGGAAGCAATAACTCACATACATACAACCATCAAAAACAGAAGATTTTGTGACGTTGAATCACATTTAAGTTTAGTTAATACTAAATCCAATACACAACATAACCACATCAAAGAATAATCACAAGTACAAAATCCATTTAAACAATATACAAATATATAAGATGTCACTTGGCAATAATTAGAATGCTTAATCATCCATTGTACAAGTCATAGGGAATGAAAAACTCAAAGAATATACATCATGAATATACTACATCATCTCATAAGATCTATGGTAATCAAATACATACAACAGAGAGTACTCATCTAACAAGAATACAAGATCAGATAGAAAAGAACATCTACACAAACACATCTAGTAATGACATCCAATAGTCAGATCTCAATGGTATAAGAAAAATGCACTACCACCTAAACTCATCAAACCTAAATGGCCCACTCCCACTGAGTTGAGAAGATAAACTCAAGTCCCATATGGATATCAAACCACAAACCATAACCAACATCTAGGTCAAGGAAACACCTAAAAGAAAACTATCTTAAAGGGTACCAAGACACAAGTATCATCTAAACCTAGAGGAAACAAGACACGTAGGAAAATACTATGCAAGTGGGTAAGTTTCATCGCATGAGCCAACTCTAAGGTTACCCTGGCAGTGTCGCTGGACTCCAACCCTCTAGTGTCTCTATGCGGCATCCATATCCTTTCTTACAGACAAGACATACTAATGAGTCAAGTCTAAGGTTACCCTAGCAGTCTCTTAGGACTCTGACCCCCTAGTGACTTTATGTAGCACTGATATCTTATTAATTCATTTCTCTCCCTTATTAAAACGTGATACCTTTTTAATTAAATATTTATTAATTCAACTACTAATATTATTTAGAGTTTATTATTAAAATAAAATCCCCAAATAATGATTATTAAATTAAATTAATATAATTACACCAAAATTAGAACTTTAATTAAATATTTTAATTTTTTAATTAATTAAATATTGGATTTTCTTTATTAATTTTTCATTAAATTTGTTGGAATTACAAGTGGAAAGGGTAAACTTCTGGCGAGGGAGGGGGTAGTGAATCAGTAGTTTAAACTTGGACCCATAAAACTTTCACCATTCATTACATGTATAAGTAAGTTGAAATAACATGTAAAACATATGCATCTAAATCATATAGCCATGCAAGAATTCACACACATAACACCAGATATGATTACCCAGAAATCCTCCAAGTGAGAAGGTAAAACTGGGGTGGGGATGACACCCACAAATCTTCACTACTACAATAATAAAGTGTATCCAATGAAGGTTACAATGATTTGACCACGAAACATGATCTACCCTATGAAAGGTCTGCCTTATTAAAGGCTTACAAAGACTGTTAGGTCTCACCTTGTTAGAGGATTTTAACACTTTGTTAGAAGTGTGCCTTGTTAGAGGACTTCAACTTACAATTAAGTAAGCACCATGTTAAAGGATTTCATATAGCCTATTAGGACTACTTTGTTAAGACATTTAACTAAAATCATCTATTAAAATGTCTCAGCATAGATCTTGTGATTGGCACTTGCTTGCCTGATAACAGATCACCTCTACACAATATCTTATTGATCCTTCATGATCAGATGTCTCAATGATTTATCCTTTTCTCTATCCTCTTTTCTTCTCTAACTGATTCTACAATTCATTCTCACTTCTAAGTCACCTTGAATGCTCTGCAAACTATCTTGTTCACTCCTTGAATTCCTTCCACATTCACTCCTATGTTTATTCTTCATCATAAAGTGTTTAGGGATTTTTCCTCCTTAAGAATTCTTTGATGGCTTAGGGTTAAGTATGAATCTACGACTGAGATTGATCAGTTTTGCTTCTTAAACCTTCCCTTTTTTGATTAGTTGCAAGAAATTGCATAGGGAATCTAAATAGAGATTTGTCTTTATCTCTATAATATCAAAATATAATCTTAAGTTGGCTCAAAAATGGTTCACATAGTTGTTTGTGCCATTACAAAAAAATATGTCAAAATTGTATCACTTGGCATATGAAGTCTCTGATGCTTGGCATGCACTATTTTGTGTATTGTGACTTGGTACTTGCATTACTTAGCATCCACTGTTTACTTGACTCCTGAATCACTTTGCATGGTCTATCTGCTCGGCACCTGAGTGACTTAGCACATGAGTGACTCGACACCCATTACAACTTAGCATGGTCTAATATTTACATGTTGTGCTCGGCATGTATTACTAGTTCGACATGAATTGAGTAAATGGCTTAAGTGTGTTGACACTCAGTTTTCAAAACTAGTCTAAGATCAACAATCTCCCCCTTTGACATGAGTGTCAAAAACACTTGAATATTCATGATCAACCTTAATCCCTCAAGCATAACATATCCATGACTCGACATATATACAAAACTTCAAAATTTCAAAAAAAAATTGCACTAACTTGTATACCTCAAAATTTTATAACTCCCCTTAAGTTAATATGTTTGATTTGTATCCAAAACATATGCTCCCTTTGAGTTCAATGTGCTACATCTGATACTCTTTCATCTAATATGCTCTCTCTTAGCTGATATCTATATCTGTTTGATTCTTTCTCTCCAAAAATGCATATCACCCTAATGATATATCTTTGCTACTATGCTCCCCCTTTCTTAGTTGTTTCTCTTTTGTTCGTACTCCCCCATATCATATCTCTTCTTTTCTTTATCTCCCTTATATTTTATATCTTCATATTCTCTATCTCCCCCTTTGTCTTTATCTCCTCCTTGATTATATCTCCCCCTTTTTGACACTTGTGTCAAATGGTTTAGACACCTATGGTGTGTTTGTCCAAAAAGGATTTGTGGACATCCATTATTATCCTTAGAGCTGCATCCCAGTTATCACATGCAACATCCAATGACTTAATTTGGATTGCAAGCTCAGTAGCAAGGTGCACTAGACCATCTAAAGTAGAAAGAAGGGGGTCTTTCTTCAATAGAGTTTGAGCATAACCTAGCTCCTTGTGCATTACCTTCATATGTGGGGTGAGGCTAGCCTGAATACTTGCCAGTTTGGCTCTAATAATAGCCTTATCTACTATTAAGATATCTAACTAACTTTGTGTTTGAAGAAATGTTCTAAAATGCTTCTCACTCTAAGCTGGATTTGATGGTAGGTTTGCACCTGATGCAGATATTTTGCTCTCCAGACTCAAAATGTGACTTCTGGTCTCTTGGGTGAAGAGTGTAGGATTGCATATTTTTGTGTACAATGAGAATATATTCTCAAGTACCTTCTTCACATCCTCAACCTTTTTTACCAATGCAACTTGTTTTAGTGCTATCAAACTAGATATTTTCTCATGTACCTTGCCTTGAAACTTCTTTTTAGACCATTCTAAGAGTTTTGCATTTGTCTTGAGGTCTTCATTAGTGACCTTTTTCACTATATCAGTCAATTGTTCTATGAGTGGCTTGGTCTCTGCAGAAGTTGGTAGGCTAAATGCATCTAAAAAGATGTCCTTTATATCTTGAAGTGCTTTCTTATGCCTATGTTCTCTCCTAAGCATTTCTTGATGCTTTTTCCTTTCTAAGACTTGTTGCAAAATGCCTATTTGCTCCAATGTCATAATATCATAATCATACTTTGGAATAACAAATTTTGCAGCAAGGCTTATGTCTCCATAATGAATTACCTTTTCTATCTTTGATGAGTTGGGGCTTGGCACTAAGATTTGCAATGGAATGGCTTCTGTGCTCGACCTTTGAAGAGCTTGAGTAGAAGTAGTGGCAGATGTTGGTAAGGCTACCAATGCTTGGATGGCCCCTTGTTCCTTCACCTTTGGTTTTTTCTCACTCTCTTTAGGCTTTCCCTATTCTATCACTATGACTTGGCTAGCACCTTGTTCCCATGCTGTAAGTACAGATGAATCGATCTGTCATGTTTCCTACTATTGACATGTAATAGTGTCTTTCTCTTCTGCCTTCTTCTTAATTGTATCAATATTAATACTTGTATCAACCTTGGTGGATGTGTCTACTATTGTTTGAATTAAGGTTGTACATTGGTAACTAAAGGGATGATTGAAGGTGGTTCTTATGGATTCACCTTTTCCCTTGTGACATCAGTCACTACCTTCTGCAATTCCTCTACACTAATCAAAACTGGATTTTCATAAAATTTAGCTTAGAGTGTAGACTAATCCAATATCTTCTTTAGATCTTCTACAGTAAGTGAATTGATGCATCAAAAACATCCTTAATAGTTATAGTTTTAATGGTTTTGGTTGTGTCATGGGGAGGACTGATGCTCAGCACTTGTGTGTCTTGCACACTCTAGTCATCTTGTTGCAACACAGTTGTTGCCGTATCATCCTTTTAGTTCTCTATTTCTTCCCCAATTGTATTATCTTTATCATCATCTTCCTTGTCATGATCATTATCATCATCCTTATCATCATGTTTACCCTATGAAGGGTCAGCTTCTCCTTGCTTCACAATAATTGACCCTTAGATAAGTTTCCATCTTTGAGTTGATTTCTTGACCACATCTTCAATGTTATTGGAGAATGATAAAGGCTCTATATTTAGGTGTGAACCTAACTGCATATCTCTTGATTGCCTTAGCAATTTGTCCCTTTGTTAGCTCTGGCATTACTTGGGCTAATGTTGTTTCCCTGATCCGTCTTTCCAAATTCAGATAATAATGCCATTTTTGCTCAACAATATCATATAAACCTTTTGGTATTGAGTTGGAAAATTCTAGTGGAGTGTTCTTAAACTTTGACATCATGGCATATAATGCCTCTTCCACTTATTTTTTCTCTTTTTTTCCCAATTTATCAAAATCAATATGTCTAAAACTAGATAAATCTGCATTGCTCTTGACATTTTCACATAAGTTCTCAAGATTAGAGAGAGGATTGTCACTGACCACCTTGAATTGACTGTTATCATTTGATTTTGTCTTCTCTTCATCAGAGTTTGGTTGAGCTACATATTTCCTTCTCTGTCTTTTCTACCGATATCCACCTTGCTCTATTTGCTTTGACTTTTCCTTTGCCTTTTGAGAATTTTCAAGTGTGTTGGCTTAGGTGGTAGGTGTAGTAGGCTTGGCTTGGCTAGATTTTACAACTTTCTTTGCCTTTTCCACTGGTTGTGACTTTGCCTTTCTCTTCTATGACTCGATAGTAGTAGGTGCTTCCTTGACTTCTTCTTCCTTGGCACCTGCAGTCTCCTCTTCTTCCTTATCTTCTCCCATGCCTTGAGTCAGAGCTAGAGGTTCTTGAGTTTGTGCTTGTTCTTCCTCTTCATCCTCTTCTTCTTCTTCCTCTTCCTCTTCTACCTTCTCCAAACTTGGCTTTCAGTTTCTTTACCAACTTGTCCTTTTTCTAAATTGTGCAGGTAGTCTTCAATTCTATGTATTTTTTGATTTCACCATCTCATAGTTTCCAAAAACTTTAGCAGTCTTATCTGTTTCCTCTGCAAGTAGGCTTTATCTAGATCTACCTCATAACCTAAGGGTCTCAATCATCTTACCCTTGGTGTGATAGCTTGCACAAATGTATAGTCAGCATCAACAAGAAAACATACATCATTATAATGTTTCTCCACTACGAAAACTGGAATCCTAAGTCTCTACTTCATTGACCTCTTAAAATCTTCAAAGTAACTAGTCATTATAGTTTCAAATTTTTCTCCTAATTGCTCAATGTACTCATTAATCTATACTACAATTGATCTATTTGTATTCCATCCTGCAGTACCAAATGAGGAGAATGTATTTTCTACATAAAAGAATATACAAACCAGCATAGAACCAAACTTGCACTGTGCACTCTTGGTTTTCCTTATAGCTCCAAGGTTCTCCATAAGTTGTTGTAGTTGAAGTTCTGCTAGATCATATGTATGATCTTTCTTGATAATTTTATAACCAACACCCACAGTTATGTAGGGTACACTATCAATCTACTAGATTGATAGAATTTATGTGGGATTATCCTTACATCAATTTATCACTGATGGTATCTATATTCATACCTCTCTTATTCCAGACTACTCCAATATTCTTCTCAATCACTTCCTTGGATTCACTCCTGAGTGTCTTTGGTCAATCTAGGGTTGGGTAACTAGTAACCCTATGAATTATTCTCTTGGTTATTGTGATTGGTGCTCCTTCCAACCACAAGGAACCATAATGAATTCAACTTAGCACAATTCTTATCCACTCAATCTTAAATACATTCGAAAAATCTAGGGCTCGTGTCGAACCCTTTTTCTCAACAATTTTTTATTCCTCTTTCAAGACACCATTTTCACACAATCTATCATATGCACCTCTTATCTCCATGTCACCAATGCTTCCTATCTTGCGATTATAGCATTTCCACACATCTTGCATCATTATCACATTTGGCGAAATCATTGAAAATGTGCTAAAATGATCTTGTTTATAGGCGATTTCAGGAATGGCTTTAAATATAGGTTGCTTCACTTCATTACTGACTAGCTAAACATTTAAAACTTCTTTCCCTTCAACATTTTTTGAACTAGATGCCATCTTGTCAAACTAGGGTTTATGAAAATTGAGACTACGTAGCTCGGCTTCCAATAAATATCATGGAAATATATCAAACTGATGATGAATCTCTGCATAAATGTTTTGTAATTGCTTCTAACAAATTTGAGGTTGCTACTAGTTCTTCTCACTCTTTCTCAATTTCAAAATGATGAAAGATGAGCTAAAATCGATCATATACCATTCAAAAACCTTGCATTTAATGTTAAGTGCTTACACAGCTGTAAGCTTGACAATAACCAATTTTGGATTCACTTAGCATCCATCAATATTTCAACCACTCAGTAGCTACTATGAGCTCAACATCAACTAGATAGTCTGGCAGCTCAACATCAACTAACATTCCACTCGACATACATAGGAAATGTTTCATACTCAGCAACAACATGAAAAACTTAAAGATTTTTCTTAGATTTCTAACAACATCTTGCATCTCTATTCATGCTAATTTAGTCTTTTTAGTACTATATCCTTTTGGAACTAATGTATGATATAACTTTTAAATATCATTCCCACATACCTCTTGTTTACCTAGTTTGGTGAGGTGTGATCACCTAACCCACTAGGTGAAGTGATCCCTTCTCCATTCAATGTGCTACAAACATCTTTATTTTTCCATTTCTTTTTCATCTCATCTCTAATGAGTTCAACATCTGCCTTGTCTTTATCTTTATCAAATTCACAACTTGGTGCCTTTGACCTAGTTGGACAATATTTACTAATGTGACCAGTCTTCAAACAACTAAAACATTTAGTTTGACTCAACCATCTTTTGTAATTGCCACTAAAGTGTATCCTAATACAATTCTTATGAATATGTTCATATTCTTGACAATAATGATAGCTATATCTTGTGTTATAATCCCAATTATAAGATATCCCCTTATTTCTTACCTTTGTTTGCTTGTTTGATGGCCACATGGATTTGGATCTGCATTCAAAATCTCTATGTATATACTTTTGATAGTTGTAGAAATAACCTTCAAATATTTCTATATGCATGGTCCTGGTTCTACATCCATGTGCTTGATGGCCTTGCTTGTTGCACTTATGAAAATGAGTCATGTTCTTAGGCTTGACATTCTAATTTGTGCTTTTGGTCCTATACACATTAGTAGTATGTCCTTTCTTACCATAATTATGACAAGTAGGTTTGGAGTTCTTACTTTCTATGTTCCTTTCTTCTACAACTTTGGATGATTCTCCTTCTTCAGTGCTTGTGTAGCCCAATCTTAATGTATCATTATTGGATCTAGGGGATCTCAGTAATTGCTCAAAGTATTTGATGGCTTCATTTGGCTTGTTCAAACTTTTAAAAAATTATTTTTCTCTCTTTAGGTCACTCTATAATTGTTCATTATGCAACTTCAATGTAGTTTTTTCAATGTCCTTGACATTCAATTCATAGTTGACATTCATCATTTGACTTAGAGTATCCAATTGCATGTTGGAAATCTTGGTTAACTCTATTGACTTCTCTTCCAATCGGTTGGCCAGAATTATTTTGTCTTCTTCAATCATTGTTTTGTCTTCCATAGCCTTCTTCTTTTGTTCAATCATATCACATAGCAGTATAGCTTGTGATTCTTGCTCTAGCTTGAGATTTCTGATTTCCTAAGCTTGGATTCTATGCTTTTCCATTAGATCTACAATTTTTGCATCAAATTCATTAGAGTCACCATCTATAAATAGCTTGGTAGTGCCTATCTCTTTGTATAGTGTGGCATTCTCTGCAATAGCAATCTCTTTTCTTCTATTCAAGGATTTCTTTAGTTCCTCTCTTACCTCATTCAGTTGATGTAGTATGAGATGTATTTCAATCTCCTGGTTCTCAATAGTTTTTCCCAACTTGTAGACTTCCATTTCAAGATCTTTCTTCAAAGCTGCAAAGCTTCTCTTTCAAAGAACATGGCTCTAATACCAATTGTTGGAATTACAAGGGGAAAGATTAAACTTCTTGGGATGGGGGGGGGGGGGGGGGGGGGGGGTGGGGGGTGGTTGAATCAGTAGTTTAACCTTGGACACATAAAACTTTCACCATTCATTCACCACATGCATTAATAAGTAATCTAAAATAACATGTAAGGCATATGCATCTAAAGCATATAACCATGTAAGCATTCACACACATAATACTAGATATGATTACCCAAATGCCCTCCAAGTGAGAAGGTAAAACTAGGGTGGGGATGGCACCTGCAAATATTCACTACTATAGTAATAAAGTGTACCCAATAAAGGTTATAATGATTTGACCATGAAACATGATCTACCCTATTAAAGGCTTGCAAAGACTATTAGGTCTCACCTCGTTAGAAGATTTCAACACCCTGTTAGAAGTGTGCCTTGTTAGAGGACTTCAACTTACAACTAAGTGAGCACCCTATCAAAGGATTTCATATAGCCTATTAGGACTACTCTATTAAGATATTTAACTGAAATCACCTATTAAAATGTCTCAGCATAGATCCTACGACTGTCACTTGCTTGCTTGATAATAGATCACCTCTACACAATATCTTATTGATCCTTCATGATCAAATGTCTCAATGTTGTATCCTTTTCTCTATCCTCTATTCTTCTCTAACTTATTCTATAATTCATTCTCACTTCTAAGTCACCTTGAATTCTCTACAAACTATCTTTTTCACTCCTTCAATTCCTTCCACATTCACTCCTCTATCTGTTCTTCATCATAAATGGTTTACATAGTTGTTTGGGCCATTACAAACAAATATGTTAAAGTTGTATCACTTGGCATATAAAGTCTTTGATGCTTGGCATGCACTATTCTATATATTGTGACTTGGTACCTGCATTACTCAACATCCACTATTTACTCAGCTCTTGAATCACTCGACATGGTCTATCTGCTCAACACTTGAGTGACTTGGCACATGAGTGGCTTGACACTCATTACAACTTGGCATGGTCTAATATTTACATGTTATGCTCGACATGTATTACTAGTTTGGCATGAACTAAGTAAATGGCTTAAGTGTGTTCACTCTCACTTGTCAAAACCAATCCGAGATCAACAAAATTATCTTCTAATTTGATTTAATTATAACCAAAAATCATAATAGACCCACAAGACTAAATATAACAACTCAACTAAAGAAAAAGAACAAAATCAAACTCCAAGGTTAGAATCACAAATTTGCGTCAATTAACAAATTCAAATGGGTAAACAACTCAAATACTTGTTCTTTCTAGAAAAATTGGCTTATTTGGACTCAAGAATTATCTCCCCACTTATACCATTGAGATACTGCTTACGCTCATCCTAGTAATTCTGGGAAGTTGATACCCAGTCCGTGTAATCTACATAAAATCCATGCATTTACATACTCATATATTCTAAACTAAACTAAAAATGGAAGGTAATGGTGCATCATGTAAATCCTAACTAGCAAGTGACTATGACTCCCTCCCTCAACCACATTAGGAATGTCAATCATAAAGTAAAATAGACAAGTACACCATAGACATGCAAGTATGGTGTAAGTATTCATAGAACTACATATAAATCATTCCTCTAACTAACATCATGAAATAACTAAATGTCACTAAATAAACATACATATATCATCATCAAAATGATCATGAACACATGATATAACTAAGTAGTCATCACATAAATCAACTGAATATGAAATAACATCAAATCAAATTTGATAACCAAGTACCAATAATCATAAAAAACAATCATAAATAGGTCTAAAAGAATCTGAAAATACAATAGGAAAAGTCAACTAGGGGTAGGCATTACATCCACTCCTCCTAGACTTAGGCTTACTCTTGGAAGCCTACAAGAAAGATGAAACTAAACTAGGGGTAGGCATTATAGTTTTTTATAACACTTTAGCATGCAAATTTTAGTACTTATGTTTGATTCGTGGCTAGTTGAAGAATGGTCAACTTGATACTAAAATTAATTTTGATTTTGGATTATGAAGTTTTGAGCTATCAATGTAATCCTAAACTAAATGAACAAGATCTCAACTATGGGATTTGACTAAGACAAGAAAGGAGGGATTTGAAGGTCATATCTAGCTCCTCTAGGGATTAGGTTCAACCAATATTTAATTGAAGTGTCAATGATTTGGGACTCAAATATGATGTGTTTTGTATATTGACCTTGTCCCTCAGGTGTAGAGACAAGGACAAGAAGGTTGTTGGAATTAACAAGTGCGAAGATTTACTTCTGAGAGGGGGGGGTGAATCAAAAGTAACTGACTTTAACCTTTTCAAATCCTTTTAACTGAAACCATTTACGTGCATCCAATTCATCTAATAAACATGAAAGTAAAGACATGCATGAAAACATATAACACACAAATTTGATAACCTAGAAACCCTCCAAAATGAGAAGGTAAAACTGGGGTGGGGATGACATGCACAAAATATTACTGCAGCAATGTGTAACTGTTCAAGGTTACAATGTTTGACCACTTCCAATGGTCTGCCCTGTGAAAGGCCTATCCTGTTAAAGACTTTACACCTTGTTAAAAGTGACCTGGTTAAAGGATTTCACTACCCTACTAAAAGTAGGCCTAGTTAAAGGACTTTAGTACATTCACTTGGAATGCCACCCTATGAAAGGATTTACAAATGGTTGCTAGGCCAACCTAATTCCATAGGATTTCCATATCTAATACAATTGCTAGGGAGTATTAGAAAGTCTTTAACCTGATAACTTGCAATCTTCAATTGCTGATTCTAGATCCTTGTTCTGCTTTGTCTACTCTGATCCTTGCTTGATCTGATATGTCACTCTTCGAGGTTCTGAGACTCTATTCTTCAACAATTGGATTCTACTATGTTGCTCTTTTCTTCATTAAGTCTTTTTTTCCTTCTACACTTCACTATAATTCACCCATAGACTTCTTTCTTACATATCCTCTCTCTTGCATAATGGGGCTTTGTTCTCCTTTTAAAGATCTCAAAGGCTTAGGTTTAGGTATGAATCTATGATCAATATTAAATCTTCATTTCTTGTTCATTTCTTGTACTTCTCCTATTGGTTGCATGCCTTCTCCATTTTTCTTATTGGTTGCATGTTGATTGCATAGGTAATGTAAAAGATTCAATCTTATCTTCAAGATCCTTTGAGATTCATCCAATGTTAGCTCCAAAAATAGTTTACATTTGAGTTTGTGAAAGCACAAACTCATATGTTGATTCTATGTTACTCGACACATACTAGTTGTTGATGCTCGGCACATATAGGAAAACTAGCTCACTCGGCTCATATAGTAATTCTGTTTCACTCGGCATCTATAGCGACTCAGCATCTATACTTTTCTTGGCACTTGAACTTCACTTAGCACCTAAAGATTGCTTGGCACCTAAAGTTCACTTAGCATCTATACTTTGCTCAGCTTATGTATCATACTTGGCATCAACTGAAGAATTGGTTAAGTGTGTTGACACTCAAATGTCAAAACCAATCTGAGACCAACAATCTCCCACTTTGACATGAGTGGCAGAAACACTTAACTAGACATTATAAATCTAATCTCTGTGAGTATACTACATATTCTATTAGGCATATGTACAAGACTTCAAAAAACTTGTTCAAAATTTTGTATACCTCAAAATCTTGTAACTCCCCTTGAGCTGATGTGTCATTTCCATTCCTGTAACCAAAATTCTTGTGTTGAATGTGTCTCATGCTGATATATCTGATACTTTTTGCCTTGTCTACACTATGTATCTATTTGTACCCTATTTTTTGCTCCTTGTACTTTATATCTGTTCCCTATGACATCTTCTTGCAATTTTGCATCCTTTTGACTTTATTACTTCCATCAAATAATGTATTATGTAACCATTCTTATTCACATCTCCCCCAAACATTATATGTTCCTATTCTTATTAGATACAATAATGAATTATATCCCCCAAAAATATATTCTCCCCCTTTTTGACACTTATGTCAAAGGGTCCTAAGGATGAATAGAATACTTTGCCAAAAATGTTTTAATTACCTCCATAATCATCTTGAGAGAAGCATCCCAATTATCTAAAGCAATCTCCAATGACTTGTGTTGGATGGCTCTTTGCTGCAAGATGTACAAGGCATTCTAGAGTAGAAAGATTAGGATCTTTCTATAGAACATTTTCTGCATAGACCTGTTCTTTATGGAATACTTCCAGATGTGGGGTAAGGGAAGATTGAATTTGCATCAATTTTCCCTTAATATTGGTCTCTTCGACTATCAATACAGCTAATTCCTTTAGTGTATGAAGCATAGCTGCAAAATGCTTCTCACTCTAAGCTAGATCTTTGGGAAGCTGTGTGTTGGAAATCTTTAGGTTTTGTTCCAAGCTCAATATCCTTTGACTAGTTTCTTGTGTGAAATATGATGAATCACACAACTTGGTGTACAATGAGAATACATTCTCAAGTACTTTCTTCACTTTTTCAATCTTCTTTGCCAATTCAACTTGTGAAAGTGTTATTTCACTTGATATTTTCTCATTCACTTTCATCTAAAACTTCTTTTCTGACCATTCTAATAATTTAACATTAGTTTCTAGGTCTTCATTTTGTACTTGGTCCACAATGTTGGACAATTGCTCCATGATGGCTTGGGTTTCATTAGGTACTTGCAAGCTAAATGCATCAAGAAATATGTCCTTGATTTCCACCAGTTCTTGCTTCTACCTAAACTCATTTTTTAGTATTTCTTGTCTCTTCCTCCTCTCTAGTGCCTCTTGCACTTCATTTATCTATTGTAGGTTCATAGTTCTTGATTCATAACTAGGTATGACTATTTCTTCATCAAGTGCAAGGTCTCCATAGTGAGGTACCCTTGCAACCTTGGTGGAGCTCAAGCCTGGTGCTAAAACCTACAATGGTAATGCATCAGTGCTTAGCTTCTTATTAGGAGTCCTCAAGGTAGGAAAGTTCACCAATGTTTGCATTGCCTCCTACTCCTTAGGGGTTTTCTCTTCTTCTTTCTCCTCTTCTCTACTACCTTGATCAATAATGATAATTTGAGGAGCTGTACCTTGACTTTGTGCAGTAAGAACATCTTGCCCTGTTTGTTCCTTTTCTTGCTTCTCGACTATTGTAACTGTATTATCAACCTTAGCAATTTTGTCTTGTTCTTCTTGCTCTTTGGGTTGATCTATTGTAGCTATGAGAGGTTGTGTAGATTTTTCTTGTGTGCTTTCCTTCTCCCTTGTTATCTCTTCTACATCTTTCTGCAACTCATCAACACTCACCAAAACTGGATTTGTACAAAGTTGTGCTTGCAATGTAGATTGGTGAAGGATCCTTTTGAGATCCTCTACAGTTAAAGGATTGATGTTCTGAGCTGAAGTGTCAAGAACATCCTTTACAATTACTATATCTATAGGTGTTTTATGTGAAGGACTTGGTGGTGGTAGTTGGGTGTCTTGGACACTCTTTTCTTTCTATTATTCCTTAGTTGTTGCCTCTCCACCATGTGTCTTCTCCACTGTCTCCTCTTCTATCTCTTTTCCCTCTTCCTCATCTTTTTTTTTTGCCTTCCTCATCTTTCTCTTTTTCTCCTTCTTCTTCATCATTTCTACCTTCAAATGGGTCTTCCTACCCTTCTTTCATAGTTGTGAATCCATATCTTAGTTTCCACATTTGTGTGGACTTTTGGACAACATCTTCTATTTGGTTCTGCAAAATTTTGAAGGCTCTATATTTGGCTGCAAATTTGCTCCAATTCTTCTTACTAGCCTTTGTTATTTGACCTTTAGTAAGGTCTGGCATTACATCAGCCAATGTAGACTCTCTTATTTCCTTTTCCATTTTGAGACAATAATGCCATTTATTCTCAACTAATGAGCTTAGCTCCTTAGGCATTGAATTATCTAGTTCAAGTGGGGTGGTCTTGAACTTAACCATCATAGTGTAGATGGACTCTTCCAATATGTTCTATTGTTCCTTTGACAACTTATTGAAATATATGATCTTTAGACCAGTTAAATCTACATTATCTCTAATATTATTACAAATTCTTTCCAAATTAGATGTGGCAGAATGACTTATCAATTTGAATTGTTCTTCATCAGACTCTATTCTTTCTTCATCTAATTTAGGAGGTGCAACATACTTTCTTCTCTTCTTATGCTTTGCAGGTTCTCCTTGTTCTGTTGCCTTCTATTTTTCCTTCTCTTTTTCCCCCTGTGTTGTATCCCTAGTATCAACCCTTGTAGTTGGCTTGGATGGGCTTGGCTTTGTAGCCTTCTTCTTTCCCTTGGGCTGTGCAACTGGTTGTTTTTGAGCTTTTCTATTCTTTGGCTCAGCCTTTGGTGCTTCCTACTCAGCACCTTCCTCCTTATTTGCATCTTCTCCCATACCTTGGGTTAAGGCAAGTGGCCCCCAGTCTTGTTCTTCTTCATCACCCTCGGCATCTTCACCTACTTCTTCTAATTCTTTTGCAGTAACTTCTCCAAATTTAGCTTTTAGCTTCTTAACTAGCTTGTCCTTCTTTTTCAAAATATAGGCAGTCTTCAACTCCATATCCACTTTTGATCTCACCATGTCATAAGTTCCAAAACGTGGTGCATCCTTGTCAACTTCCTTTGCCAATAATGCAGTTATTGTTGTTGATGCTTCATTTATGTTTATTTCATACCCAAGAGGTCTTAACCATCTCATTCTTGGTATGGCAACTTGTATGTATGTATAGTCTATATCTACAATAAAACATACATCATTTACATGTTTCTCTTCTAAGGAAATTGGAATTCTAAGCCTTTGCTTCATTGTCTTCTTAAAGTCCTCAAAATAACTAGTCATCAAGGTCTCAAAATTAGCTCCCATCTGCTCTATGTATTCATTGACTTGAGCTATGATTGACCTATCAGTTTTCCATGCAACTTTTCCAAAAGAAGGAAATTCATTCTAAACATAAAAGAAAATACATATCAAAATGGCACCAAATTTGCATTGGGCTCCCTTGGTTCTCCTGATTGTTGCTAGATTTTCATTGATCTATTGCAGTTGCAATTCTGCAAGATCTTATGTATGATCCTTCTTCACCAATTTATATCCTACATCTACTGCAATGCAAAGCACACTGTTGAGTATGCTGGATTGGTAGAATTTGTGTGCAATGACCTTAACAGTAAGGTCATCTAGAGGGTCTTGGATAGTTTCAATTGTCATCCCTCTCTTATTCCACTTAGCACCTGTGTCTTTCTCAATTGCCTCCTTAGAATCACTCCTAAGGGTCTTTGGTCGATCTAGGATTGTGTACCCTGTCACTCTATGAACAATTCTCTTTGTGATTTTTTATAGGGTCATCCTCCAACCATAAGCTACCATCATCCATTCTGCTCAACACTAGCCTAATCCATTTAGTCTTGAAAATGGTGGGGAATTCTAGGGCTCGTGTCAAACCTTTCCTCTCAACAATCTGAAATTCTTCCTTCAACACTCCATTATCACACAATTTTTCATAGGCCTCCCTCATTTCCATGTCACCTATGGCTCCAATCTTGCAATTGTAGGATCTCCTTACATTTGGAACCATTAAAACCTTAGGGGGTATGATGGATAGGGCTCCAATTGGGTCATTCTTATATGCAACTTTAGGTATTGGATAAAAATCAGGTTGTCTAACCTCTTTGGACACTAGCTAGACTTCAAATGGTTCCTTCTCCTAAGTTTTTCTAGAGCTAGAAGCCATTTTACATAGTCTAGGGTTTTAACATGAAGAAAACACAAAATTGTGTTTCTTGACACAGTTGTAAATACCTTGAAATCGATGGAATCATGCTTGGAATGTTGTTGAAGTCTTCTTATACACTAGATTCTCTACTTTGGATTCATTTTGTGCTCTTTCTCATCTTTGCTCTTCATTCACGATGAGGAAAAGTGATTGAAAATACGATAATATACCATATTTTCATCGCATTTAATGCTTAGTGTGTTTATAGTTGTCCACTTGGCTTTTGAAGGATTCTACATTACTCGACTTCCATTGCCTTTTCACCGCTCGGCTTCTACTGGAGTATTACTTACTCAACTTCAACTAAGATTTCTTCTTCACTTGGATTCCTCTACCAACTTGGCTCCTACAGTCTTGAAAATCAATCAACTTGTACTAAATTTTTACTTAGCATCTAAGGGCAACTCGGCAACACTTGTGAAATCTTGAACTTTTTAACTTTGCATCTTTGTTCATGTTGATCTTTTCTTTTTTAGTACTTTCTTTTCTAGGAACTGATGTATGATAAAACTTTGTAAATCAGTCCCTTATGCCTTCTCTTGCTTATTTTGATGAAGTGTGACCACTTGACCTATTAGGTGAAGTGATCCCTTCATTTTATGTGCTACTCCCATCTTTTTTCTTCCATGTCTTGTTCATTTCTCCTTTGATGTGTCCAACATCTACCTTCTCTTTACCTTTGTCATTCTTTGAGTTGGATGCCTTTGACCTTGTTGGCCAATTCTTGCTGATATGACCAGTCTTCAAGCAATTGAAACATGTGGTTTGGCTCAACCATCTACTATAGTTCCCTTTAAAATGTGTTCTTATGCAATTTTCAGGAATGTGTCCATATGCCTAACAGTAATGACAACTATACCTGGTGTTGTAGTCCCAATTGTGGTGATGACCATGGTTACCTTCCCTTGCTGCCTAATTTGGTGTCCACATAGGTTTTGATCTTCACTCAAAAGATCTATGTCCATACTTCTTACAATTGTAGTTGTCACCTTCAAATCTTGATGTTCTGATAGTTCTAGTCCTGTAGTCATGTGCTTGATGTCCTTGCTTTTTGCACTTTTGACAATGACTTGCATTCTTAGGCTTGTCATGCTGATGGGCATTTTTTCTCCTACATACATTAGAGGTATGTCCTTTTTACCATGGAAATGACAAGTAGGTTTAGTGTTCTTACATTTGTTACTCATTTCTTCTATAGTCTTGGATGATTCTCCTTGTTCAGTGCTGATGTAACCTAGTCCTGAAGTGTCATTGCTAGCCCTTGGTGATTGCAGTAGCTACTCAAAATACTTGATGGCCTCATTAGGTCTTTTGAAGCTTTCTGCATTCTCCTTCTCTCTTTTTAAGTCATTTTTTAGTTGTTGATTTTTGCATCTTCAGTATGGAGATCTCAATATCCTTGACATTCAGTTCATGATGTGCATTCATCATCTAACTTAGGGTGTCTAGATGCATGTTTGAAATTATTGCAAGCTCAATTGACTTTTCTTCCAGTCTATTAGTGAGGTTTCTCTTGTCTTCTTATAGCATAGCCTTGTCTTCAATGGCTCTTTTCTTCTATTCAGTCACCTCACAAAGCATCATGGCTTGTGATTCTTGTTCAAGCTTGAGTGTTCTAATTTCTTTTGCTTGAGCTCTATTCTTCTCTATCAGGTCTACTATTGCTGCATCAAATTCTTTGGAATCTCCATTTGAAAATAGATTTGAGGTGTCAATCTCCTTGTACTATTTGTCATTCTCAACTATGGAAATCTCTCTTCTTCTTTTTAAGGATTTTTTTAGTTCTCCTCTAGCTTCTTCCAAAGCATGTAAAGCAAGTTGTATGTCAATTGCCTGATTCTCTATGATCTTCCCAAGTTTGTAGGCTTCCATTTCCAGATCTTTTCTCCAAGTTGTAAGGCTTCTCCTTGTGAGAACTTGGCTCTAATACCAATTTTTTGAATTAACAAGTGGGAAGATTTACTTCTGAGAGGGGGGGTTGAATCAGAAGTAACTAACTTTAACCTTTTCAAGTCCTTTTAACTGAAACAATTTACATGCATCTAATCCATCTAATAAAAATGAAAGTAAAGACATGCATGAAAACATATAACATACAAATTTGGTAACCCAGAAACCCTCCAAAATGAGAAGGTAAAACTGGGGTGGGGATGACACCCACAAATTATCACTGCAGCAATGTATAACTATTCAAGGTTATAATGTTTGACCACTTCCAATGGTCTACCTTGTGAAAGGCCTATCCTGTTAAAGACTTTATGCCCTGTTAAAAGTGATCTAGTTAAAGGATTTCACTACCCTGCTAAAAGTAGGCCTAATTAAAGGACTTCAGTACATTCACTTGGAATGCCACCCTGTTAAAGGATTTACAAATGGCTACTAGGCCAACCTAAGTCCATAGGATTTCCATATCTAATACAATTTTTAGAGAGTATTAGAAAGTCTTTGACCTGATAACTTGCAATCTTCAATTGTTGATTCTAGATCCTTGTTCTACTTTGTCTACTCTAATCCTTGCTTGATCTGATATGTCACTCTTCGAGGTTATGAGACTCTATTCTTCACCAACTAGATTCTACTATGCTGCTGTGTTCTTCACTAAATCTTTTTACCCTTCTGTACTTTTCTATAATTCACCCATACACTTATTTCTTGCATATCCTCTCTCTTACATAATGGGGCTTTGTTCTCCTTTTAAAGACTTTGAAGACTTAGTGTTAGGTATGAATCTACGATCAATATTATATCTTCATTTCCCACTCATTTCTTGCACTTTTCCTATTGGTTGCATGCCTTCTCCATTTTTCTTATTGGTTGCATGCTGATTGCATAGGAATGCAAAAGATTCAATCATATCTTCAAGATCCTTCAAGATTCATCCTATGCTGGCTCCAAAAATAGTTTACATCTGAGTTTGTGAAGGCACAAACTCATATGTTGATTTTGTGTTACTCGGCACATACTAGTTTCTGATGCTTGACATATATAGGAAAACTAGATCACTTGGCTTGTATAGTAATTTTGTTTCGCTCGGCATCTATAGTGACTTGGCGTCTATACTTTTCTCAACACTTGAACTTCACTTGGCACCTAAAGATTTCTTAGCACCTAAAGTTCACTCAACATCTATAATTTTCTTGGCTTCTATATTATACTCAACATCAACTAAAGAATTGGTTTGGTGTCTTGACACTCAAATGTCAAAACCAATCTGAGACCAACAAAGGTTATTGTGTTGCTCAAAAAGTATGATTGTACCTAAAATTGTATTGTCGTGAATGAAAATGAGCCCCCAAGGGAGATATTAACAATCTCATATTATGTTGAGCAACATAATAGGAACCTAAATGTTATTTAAAACCATCTTAATTGAAATATCACTCATTGTTACATGTTACATGAATAACATCATAATCAATGAGTTTTTGAGAGTTGTAATGCAAAGCTTGGCATTCATTAGAAGAGTGGTCATGGTAGTGGTGTCATATACAAAAAAAGGATTTGTTAGATCTTAGTTATGTCTCTTCTTTTGTTTGGATTAATCAACTTGGTATGAGAAGGTCATACAAAAATCTATCTTGATTAGAGTAAGGCATAGAAGAAGTGTTAGAAGCTAAGGGAGTATTGAAAAAAGAGGTAAAAAACATGACCTTTCCATGGTATAGGTTTCACATAACTTGATAAAAATTTTAACATATCTTAAACCATGTTAGATATTATGAATTGATATTTTAGGATATTAAGATTGAGAAAATGACACACTAGGATCTTTAAAGGGTCCAATTTTAGACTTGCAAACTTTATATTGTTCTACAAAAGATTGTGTAAAGTCTAATGACCCCAATCATCTCTTGGGCTTTTCTCTTGAGATGATATATCTTGTATTGGTTAAGGAATACAAGAATGTTCCATGTGTAAGAATTTGGTTTTTAATTTATCAACTTTAATGGTATACCTTATATTGTAAAATTAATTTAACTATGTGATGAAGAGTTGAAGGGATGGCTTGTAGGGAATGAAGCCTAGGTCCTCGTAAAAGAAGATTGTATGTAATTTTATTGGGCATGACACAAATAGGTGTAGGTAAAGTAACAAGGCTAAATTTATTATAATATATTTGGCTATGAAGGTCGCCACCCAAGATCTAGTGATAATAGAAAGCACAATAATAAGAGAGAAATAATATTATAAGAATAAAGTATATTCTCACCAAGAATCCAATATAATAACTAGATTGAATATTACATAGGAAACCTCTTTCTTATAAAGCCAATGTGATTACAAGTGAGTGAATGAGACAATGAAAAATGGCATTGTCTCATTACACAATAATCAAGAGAAAACTTATCTTGGATATAAGTTGGAATCATATGTTGAACAAAGGTAGATCATGCTAAAATGTGTAATAAAGTATGTGAAACATGTGCAATCGAGGTGGAGAGTAATAATTTAATAAGTGCACTAAATGTGGATTCAACTCATAGAGTGGAATCTAATAACATGATAAATACAGCTAAAGTGGGAATGGTCCTAAAAGCAATTATGTGGTCCCTAAGTAAGATTAAGTGTACTTAATATCTAGGTGTAAATTAGCCAAGTTAAGATGTTTAATTTACACCACCATCACCCTAAGTGAAACTTAGAGAGAATATATAAAATCTAAGAATAAAGATGAGCCTCGTCTACTAGATCATGTTAGGTGACCATGTGCAAATGCAATGTGATCTCTCACAAATAGAGAAAAGGAAAAAAAATTGTGTGGAAGAAACTCCCACTCCAAAATAGATATTGAAAAATATAATGCTCTTAATAATGAATGCAAGAGAGTCAGAGAGACCGTGAATCCACCCCTCCCAACATCAAATTATTCCCTACAAAAATGGTCCAAAATGACAACCAATTCTCTTATGTAGAAAGAAAATAGAGCCAATGTTACACCAATGGTATCACCATATGACCAAAATTCATACTAATTTTGAATCATTCATTGAAATATGGTAGAGATCAGGCATGGAGATGCCTACTTGAGAATTAATTAAGAACTCACAAGTGATATATTGGTACAATCAAAATCTCAACTAGAGCCATGCACTGCCAATGGAAAATTGGTATATTCTAAGTCTCCTCTCTAGAGAAATGAACAAATTCCCATAAGATACTTTGCAATATATATGTTTCATAAAGATCACATCAAATATGTCATCAATGACAAAGTACAAAAAAGGTTGACACTTGATATTAGTGTTATACAACATAGCTTATGCAAGGAAAAACAACATAATATGATGATGCAAATCTAAAAACTAATAATGATGTTGTCAAAGGATGTGCTACAAATGATCATTGATGATATCCCTAATTGGACTATGTACCTTGAAAATATAGTTTGGAGGTGGGGAATAGAAGCCACAAGAAACTTGTTGACTCTGAGAATTTTTCCTTCAACTATATGTGTATCATCCTAAAAATTTAGGACCATTTTAACTATAGGCTCTATGACCTATTATACCTCATTTTAATGATTTCAAGATCTAAGTGTATTTATACATGATTTATTGCACCTTTTATTTTCTCTCCCTAAAGCTTCTTACACTTCCCAAGCCGTGAATCTACTTTGGAATTAATCCTTCCAGGATTGGGCTGACCTAGGTTGACTTTATCCTTGAGGATTTGTTTTAAGTAGGCTCCAAGCCCAATGTGAGGTGTCTCATTTTTTTATATTACATGTGGTTGACTTGACAATATTGAATCCCAAAATGAATATAAAAGGGGATCAAATCCTCCCATTTTAATATCAATACTTTGCAATAAAGATTACATGAAAGAAACTAATTGAGCAAGTGTAATCAATATAATTAAGGATTTGGATTTAATATTTGTAGGAAAGAATCCAATTTAAGATCTCTAAGTCTCATGTTATTCAAGATCCATTAAATTTAGGCAATTTTCTCTAATTGATACAAATTTATCTCTACCATGCTAGCCAAGTAGAGGAATTCACAAGAAAGAAATAAGATCCACATCCATTCTTCTCTTCTCTCCTTCTTCACTGAAGCTTCATGCATATACATACATTTAAGATCTAGGATTTGACAAGTGTATATCCCTACATTTGTGAAGACATCCTTGATTGTCAATGACATCTCAAGAAAGAGATCAGGAATCTTCATGGGTTTATTATATCTCAACATCCATCAATAAGGGTTTCTCATGCAATGTAAATATTTACGTTTATCTTGTTTACATGCAATATTTATTTCATTTCAAGGTTAATTCCAATACAAGGTCTTGACTGTGATGATCCCTCTAGAGCACATCATTTGCAATTTCCCATATACTTGTAGATAACTTGATAAGTATGTCATGCTATCTTTATCATTAAGCTTTATTTAATTTTTTTAGATGTTATTTAGTTAATTATCCTATGACTATTTAATTGAGTTAATTGTATTTCCTTAGAAGTTATTTATTTAATTATTTTGTGATTATTTAATTTTTTGATTTGTAATTTAGACATTATTTAGGTTAGATGATTTTCTCATAGATGATATTTATTTAATTATTTTGAGAAGAATTATTTGCATACTATAGTATTAACTATATTTCTCAATTTAAGTTTATTTTAGATATCTAAAATAGGTAAGATATCAACATAATCACTATTGACATAAATGTTAGAATAAGTAAATAAATTAATATTGAAAATAACAAATATAATCATTAAATGATATAAAACAAAATAAGAGTTAAAATAATACAAAAATTATTTAAATTAAATAATTGTTGAACTTTATTTTTATAAAAGAAAATAGATACAAACAAATATTAACCCAAAATATGAGTGGAGAGGGGACCTATGACGTCAATGACTTAGAAAAAATAGTGTAGATATAAATAGATTTCTTTTTTTTTCAAATGTTAATAACATAGTCGACTATGCCAAGATAATAATTTAAAACATTTTAAAAATGTGTGACTAATGATGCAACCAATATAAAATACATATGTGTTTTCATATATATAATTTTATGATATTAATAATGTTTTTTAAGTTTTCTTTGTCTTCCAAACTACTCAAAAAATAATAATTTTTAAAAGACATCATTACATTACCAAACAAGATTGAGAGAATAAAAATATAGTGCACTGGAAGTGGAAAATGCATCTATTTCTGTGTGGATTTGTGGCCTCAATGCAAAATTTGGCTATTGAAGAGACCATATCTGATGCTTACAACTAATGTGGGCATCTTCTAGTAGTAGAAAATCTGATTTATATTCTGTAAAACACTTCTTGAATACTTTGGTCACTATCTTCCACCAACTGGAGAAAGTATAAAAGTAGAATGAGGACGATTATAGAGTATTATTCAGTTGGTAAGAATAAAGCAACACTATATTTTAGTATTTCTATTTGGAAGGAAAGACTAGTTAGCCTCATGAGGATGGGCACTGAAGAATAAACTTGCAACAACGATTGGAAAAGTGCAACTTAGGGTTCTAAAAATAAAAAGATCAGTTTCAGCAAGCAATATTTTCTTTTGGTCCAATTAAAATGCCCCAAGTGCACACTTTCTCAATTTTTTTTTATCAAATTCAACAAAATAATTATAGATTACTTCTATTAAATTTAAAGGGATCTGTTTAATAAATTTCAACATTTTCTTAGTTGAACTTTGTAAACCCTTACGTCATTTCAAGGTTGAAAATTGGTTAAGACCCCCATTTATCCTTCTTGGGAAACCCATAGAAGCAATCCTATTGTACATTAGAAGTGATTTTACTTTACAAACATATTAAAATTAATTTGTTAAGTATTCTAGCTAGGTAATTATAGATTTTCATAGAAAACATTTATTTTGGCATTAATATTGAGTATAATGAGAATATCTATATTTAATATTCACTAGACTATTTTAGTATCAAATTTATTTACCCTAAATATAGGTTGTCCTCATCAACTCCTATCCTACATAATATTTAAATTATTGTCCCAAACCAATACTGAGAGGGCAGTGGGGGGGTGAATCAATACTAACTTTCAAATTAGTTAGTTGAGCTACTTTTTCAAATACTTTAAGTACCATTTTCTTAAGTAGTAAAATAATGTTAAAAGCAACACAATAGAACCATGAAACTTCACATAGTAAATCAAACATCAATGACATATGGATTCTGTATGTGGAAACCTTCAATGTGAGGATGGAAACCATGGTGGGAGTAATATACCACTAGCCTTTTACTGTAGATAAAAGGGTGCCTAGTTAAAGGCTATAGTTGTTTCTTCTTAGGACACATCCAGTTATGAATGATGATAATATGTGAGGATTGTAAAAGCTTGTCAAGGCTACCTTATGAGAGGATTTATAACATTATGTTTAGGAGGTATTTTATAAGAGGATTTATAAATGCTTACTATAGAATAATTCCTGGCTAAGAGCTTACAAAATAGATGCAATGGTAAGAAATAAAACTATAATGGTTGATCTAATACGTGGCACAACTTGCCTTATACATATGATATGTAAACATTCAAGATCCCTTGACCTCCTCTATCTACCTTGGCTTTCCCTATGAACACACCTTCTATTCTTGTTGGTTCCTTCCTATCTCAGACCAACCTATATTTTATTTGACTCTGTACTATGTAACTCTGATCTCCTCGCTTCTACAAAATCATCAACAACAATAGAAAAATGATGTCTAAAAAAATTTACACTTCCCAACATCTGGGCACTAAAACCCTATTCAAAATTCCCATTTAAACTAATGTATTCAAGATTTGAATAGCGTGCATGAGTTAGTCATATAACACACATGACTAACTATGAGTATGTACCTTGACTGGTAGGCCTTCTAGTCTTCTAATGAACCTATGTATAGCTTTCATCTTTCAATTATGTGAACATTCATACATGGATTCATATCACATCAAGTTGCCTTTCTATCCTACTATTATGTCACATTACTAGTGACTCATTATGTTTAGCTTTTTCCTACTATTCATTCCACTTGTTTGCATGTGTTGACATTAAGGTCAATTTGTCTATTAATGATTTAACACTTAGTCAGTTGGTTTCATTTCTACTCAACTCTATAGTTGCTACCAAGCTTATCATTCATCTAGTAGTGTTAACCAAGTATTTTAGTTGCTACCGAGCTAAATAGTTAGATTGCAGTTCATGTTGAGCTTTATAGTGTCTACCAAACATTTGAGATAGTTTACAGTATCACTCAAGCGTAGCAGAGTCTACTTAGATATCCAGTAGAAGTAATGAAGATCTTAGTATCAACCAAGCTCTTTAGTGTTAACCAAGTTCTACAGTGTCTACTAGGCTCGCAGTGTTAACAAAGAGAATCCAATGTTGAGCAAGTTATGTAGTGTGAACTAAGTGATATCGTATCTACCAAGTTTCTTAATGTTCACCGAGTCACACAGTGCTAACCAAGTTCATGCTACTCAAAGTGATTAGTATGGACTAAGCTTCAACTTCAACCAAGTGCCAAATTTTTTTGAGTGTTGACAGTGTTTGCCAAGTGTTAGAACATCACCAAGTTGACTTTAGAACCTGAGTTACAACAATGGGTCGACTTTGTGAATTATAATGAATTTGGTATTGTAGCCAATTCCATAAGGTAATTAATTGGATTGATATATATGTAATGTATTGTATCATATCCAAATGGAATCAAGTAATAAAGTAACAAGCAAAAAGTAGATGAGTGCAAGTTAAAGAAGGCTACAAGTAGTATATGTACATCAAAGACTTATCTATCACAGTAAGGTGATCATTGTAATTCAAGGAATCTCATTCAAAAAATCAAAGTTGCATATCAAAGATCAGCCATAGATTCATTTTAACAGGTGCATCAGTCAAATCCTTTAACTGGGCAAACTTAACAATATTTTGCTAAATCTCCTAATAGAGTGCATACTTCACTATATGTTTATAAATCCTTTAACAAGGTGGACCTAACAATCCTTATTTCTCCTAAAACGGAAGATCACAAGAAGTGGTCATTTGTAAGCTTTAACAAGCCAACTTTATACTACAATACTAAAGCTTGTGGGTATCATCCCCACCCCAGTTTTACTTTCTATTTGGAATGTTTTTGGGTCACCATATCTTGTGTCAAAGTGTTATGAATGTTTTATTACTTCCATTCTTTCATGCACGCAATTATATTAGAATAATATCTAAAGGATTAATTGGTGAAGTGAGTTAAAATTTTATTGGTTCTTGATTCACCCCTCCCCTCTCAATAACCTAGCCTACCTTATATTTCCAACAATTGGTATCAGAGCTATCAGTTCTCTTATCAAAAGTTTAATAGCTTCAGAAAATATCAAAGACAATAGAGGTATATAGGCTAGAAAAGGCTACTGAGAATGAAAATTTGGAATTGGAATTAGCTATTGGGAAACTCAAGAAAGCAAAGAAGAAACTCTCTCAATCATTGCAAAGAAGGAAAGATCTTACAACACAAATAGATGACAATCTCTACATTGAAGAAAGAATTAAAGACTTATGCCTAGAAAGAAATTCAAATGAAGTTGATGTAGTAATCAAAGATCTAGTTGAGAAAAATTCCAATCTTCAAGAAGTTAGAAAGCTAAAAAGAGAGTAATAAATCCAATCAATTAGATTATGTGAAGTCAAGGAACAAAAGGAGAAATCCAAAGAAGAGATAGAAGAAAAAGACAATGAAATTCAACAACTATCCCTTCAGCAAGCAGACTTTATTGATCAACTCAATAATGCAAATCAAGAGCTTATCAATCTAAGGACAGAGAATGAAAGACTGCATAATGATCTCAACATGGAAAAGCAAGCTAATGAGAGAGTGATAAAATCTCAACAAAGCATGAATCAATTGATTGAGAAAACTCAATATAGACACAAAGGTATAGCTATATTAGGATATACATATGAAGGTGAATCATCTCAACAAGGAGCTCAAAAGAATAAAAGACCTACTTGCAATCATTGTGGTAAGATAAGTCATACATCAAATAAGTGTTAGAGCAATGGTAAAGAAAAATTCAATGGAAAGTGTTACAACTATAATAAGCATGGTCATAGAGAAAGTGAATGCATAGAGAGACCTAAATTTGAAGGAAAGTATCACAATTGCAACAAATAGGGACACAAGTCTTCAAAATGCAAAACCAAGAAATAGAACCCAGTAGAACAAATTGTGAAAGCAATATTTGGATGGGATTGCAACACATAGCATAGATGTCACTACTGCGGCAAGTTTGGGAACATTGGAGAAAATTGTGTAAAATATCACATAAGGAAGAGAGACAATAAAAAGAGATGTTTTGTTTGTATAGAACTTGGACATCTTGCCAAGAACTATATGAATAGAGGTAGAATTGAAGATGAAAAGAAAGCTAAAGCTGATAACATCAGAAAACAAATAAGGTAGCAATGGGTGCAAAAATCTATAAAGATTGAAAGCTAAAGTCATGAAGTTGTTGACACCCAAGTTAGTGAGTTGGGTGACTCAACCATTTTAACTTAGTTCCCTATGGAGATCACTAGAACTGTGATTCATAAGAAGTCATCTAAAATTAGTTCCAGCTAGCAAGTGGAAAGATCCATATCAACATTCAAGATGCATGAGGATCATCGAGTGATGATGGAAATTCAAGACCTTACCAAGCAAGGTTGGGTTGCAAGACCTTACCAAGCAAGATCGGGTTGCATATCTTTTTCAGGATACAGATGTCGAGTTGGTGACTCTACCGAGTACCAAGTTCAAACTGAGCAATGGTAACCCTACCAAGTTTGAGGTTCATATCATGTTGAAGGTGTCTTCTAAGCATTAAAGATCAAACTAAGTGGAGGAAAGTCTTTCACTAAGTGAATATGTGTATGAAGAATTAATGGCGATCGAAAACACTAAAATTCAATAAAAGGAGGAAATCAAATGTATTATTTCACTGTGAATTTTTAGAGCATAGAGAAAAAAGTGAATTCAGAGCCTCCTAGTGATTTAAGTAGTTTTTGTTGAAGATTTATCCTATGTTTGAAACCCTATCGAGTGATGGTATCTTCTAGCAACAAGGTTAAGAAAGCTTCTAAAATGTTGGTTCATGGAGTTGATTGCAAGGCTCCCATGTGAAAATTGAGTCCAACAATTGTAGAGGCACTCGACCCTACTGAAGTGCAATCCTAGATTCCACCTAAGGTACTACTTGTTCATGAAATTTAATCAGTCTATCGTTATTCTATTTAGGATTTGGGAACCCTAGAGATGAATGAGGCATACAATAAACTAGATGTGGATGGTGTTCAGCACAAACATTTGAAGATAAAAGGTTTGATGCATATTTTACATATGTCAAGGGAATTTCAAGTGAAGTGGATCATATTCATCTTGAGTCATGTTCATAACATGTAGTTATGGTTGGATCATCCTATTTTGATAACCAACAAGATGATACATAGGATTACTAGATTGCCCATGTTGAACAAAGCAAAGACCACTAAAACACTAGGTTGGGTTGAATTGGCAAAGAAAACTCTTACTAAATGGGATGGAAGAGACATGAAACCAAGTGAAGCAACTAAAATGGAATTGAAGTTTGGCATCCATGTGATAGCACACAAAATCTACAGTTCAATCTAGTTGAATAGTGTATCATGTGAAGAAGTTGACCTAGCATACAAAGTGGTAAAGAATAATTTATCCTTTGACCTTGTCAAGTTGTTACTAAATCAATTGGGCAAAAACATGGACATCATCTCAGTAGCAAAGAAAAATCCATGTAAGTTTGGTTCTCTCTTGACATGTTTATTCTTCTATATTCAGAAGTTTTTCCTTCTAAAGGAACTGTAGTATGGAAGAAAGATACTCCAATAGTGTATCAAATCAATGAATTTATAGTAGAGATGGAAGGAAAATTTGATAGTATTATGGATAATTATTTTGAGACATTCAAGGAGAAAATGCAAAGCAAATATATGATATCGAGGAAGCTAGTTGAATATTATGAGCAGGATATATGTTTTATGGTTGATTGTGACAAGGTTTACATTCCATCAACTAGGCCTAGAGTGGCATGGGTTAAACCTCTATAATATGAGGTTAACATAGATGACACCAAAGATATTATTGAAGCTCTACTAAATGAGCATGTGGATCCTAAGGCAACATAGTTTGGAACATATGAAGAGGCTAAGGCCATAATTGAGCTTGAGATTAAGTTACCCAAAGTAGTGAATAGAGGAAGAAAAATGATAGAGAAAATAATGGAGAACACAAAGCAATCAAGCTCTCCTCACATGTTGACAGAGGAAAAAGGAGATGACATAGATGAAGATGAAGCTGAAGATGAAGAGGAGAATGCAAAGGAAGTAGAACCTAAGGAAGAGGAGCCTTCCAAGAAGAAAGGGAAAGTTACAATAACCAAACCTACAAAGCCTTCCCCTGCTATGTTCACAAGAAGAGATCTACCAAATCCAAGAGGAAACTGAAGTTGGGAGAAGAGGATGAAGTTGAATAGACTATATTTGAGAGGTCTACCCCTACCCTTGAAGAAAAATTAAAGAAATTAGAATAGGGAACAAGTATGCCATGTTTTAAATCTCTTAAATATGAGACTAGGAGCCAAGAGGAGAAAAAGCAAATTGAGGATGCCCTTGTGGCGAAATTAGGTAAGTGGAAGTACTCACCTAATGAGTTAACACATCAAGTTCTTGATGTAATTTTGAAAATAGTCAAACCTCAATGGGAAAATGCATTGAAAGTTGCTAAAGACATCAGTGAACAAACCTTGAGACAGCTTATGCCAAGTCCCAATGAAAAAGAGGTGAAAGAATCATTGAAAATGAATGAGAAGCTTAAACCTAAATTCAATACATGTCTAATATTGCTAAAGAACATAGAATCTATAGTGTATAATACTATTGCATGGAAAAGTATCTGCGGGCTACACAAACCTAGTGACTTTGTTGTGCAAGTAGATGAAAAAGATGTTGAAGAAAATGATGTGGAAGAGGAAGTAGAAATCAGAGATGATGAAATAGACAATGTAGATCTTGCTGATGAGGAAGAAGAACAAGAAGCCACTGGAGGAAGTCTTCCAAAAATTCACAGTATTGAGGAATTTGATGTAGAAAAGATTGCAACAGAAGTTATGACTTCCTTTCCTCATTCTCTAAGCAAAGCTTTAGTACAATCAAGATCAAAGAAAGTTTCTACTAAGTTAGTTGTGGTTACAACTAGATTACCTAGTGCCTAAAAAATCTCTAGAATTACTCTACTAAATACTTCAATGACTGAAGTGTCTATCACTTTATCTATCAAGCAACAAGCTTAGATCTTTCTAGCATTAGGCTTGACCAAGAAACAACAAGGTATTCCTATTGTTAATGTTATTTTCACTATTAGTACATTTGGTGCTATTCCTACTTTTTTAAGTGTTGTTTCCACCATGGCTAGTGCAATGATAATTGAGAAAAAGTCTCAATCGAGCACTAAAGTTCTAAATAAGGGAAAAGAAATTGTTCATTCTACTATTCCAACAAAAAAGGGTAAAGAAGAGGAAATTGATTTAGATGATGACATTGTTATTCCAAATTGGGATACCTCTAACCTCACTCCTGATCAAATGGATACCCTTGGAGAACTTTGGAAGAAGAGGGCTAAGTAATAGAAGCTTAGAGAAGAGAGGAAAAAGAAAAATCAAGTCCTTGAAGACATCGAGAGCATATTTGTAGATGCTCTAAATATTGGGGTTGATGAGAAACAACCAATTATGGATCAGTTAGTTGAAATTTTCCACAAGTACAATGAAGAACTGAATGGACAAGAAAAACTATTGCAAAAAGCAAAGAGAAATTTTGAAAATAAAGTTTTGGAGCAGGTAGCACAGAAGATTGCTATTGATCAAGTAGTGTTGTCTACTATTCTTGCTACACTGGAAACATCTATCAATAATGTTGTTTCTTTATTTGTCAAATTAAGTAACACATCTATCTTTACAAAGGAAATAAAGGATAAATTATCCAAGATAGATGAGGATATGAAGGCAAGTGCATATCAGCTATCACTTGATCCTAGTTGTAGCTCTTCACACTTTATAAAGATTAGATACTTGACAAATATCTAGGTAGAATTATTAAGGGAAGAAGCCAGAATTAGGGCTACACTTGTAGAAATTTAGGGCATGATTCTTCCAAACATGGATGCTCTGCAAAAGCACATTATACATGCAAAGACACTTATCCATGATAATAACTTCTCCATAGCTGACCACATGATGGAACTATCAACAGAGGTATAGATAGCCTTGCATGCAAGTAAGGTATTGCAAGAGAATTGGGACAAAACCATGAAAATCATTTTGAAGGTACATACTGATTTCTTGTGACATTTTGGTATTAACTTTTAAATATTTATCACCTTTGGCATGTATGTCAAAAAGGGGGAGAAGATTATTTTTATAGAGGATATTATCATACTCCAAATATATGTATAGGCGAGAGATATATGTACGAGAGAGTAGTAATATGACGTATATGTACAAATTAGCAAAAAATATGTTTACAAAAGAAATTTTGAAAGATTAGAAAAATAGAGTAATCTACTAAGATATAATAGTAGTAAGTCAAAACCGAGTTGAAGACACAAAATGTTGATAAAGGAAGGTATTTGACTTGTAATTTTGAGGAATTAGATTTTTGGTATGATAAGTGTTTTTGTCACTAATGCCAAAGGGGGAGATTGTTGATATTAAGGTCAATTTGTCTTTTAGTGACTTAACACTTAGTCACTTGGTTTCATTGCTACTAATCTCTACAGTTGCTACCAAGATTATCATTCTTCTAGTAGTGTTAACCAATTTTTTCAGTTGCTACTAAGCTAAATAGTCAAATTGCACTTCATGCCGAGCTTCATAGTGTCTATCGAGCATCTAAGACAGTTTACAATTTCCCGAGTGTAGCAGAGTCTGCCAAGCTATCCAGTAGAAGTAATGAAGATCTTAGTATTAAACAAGCTCTTTAGTGTTCACCAAGTTCTATAGTGCCTACTAAGCTTGCAGTGTTAATGAAGAGAATCCAGTGTTGACTGAGTCATGTAGTGTCAATTGAGTAATTCAATATCTACCGAGTTTTTTAGTGTTCATTGAGTCACACAGTGCTAATTGAGTTCATGCTACTCAAAGTGATCAGTAGGGACCGAGCTTCAACTTCAACCAAGTGCCAAAGTTTGATGAGTGTTGACAGTGTTTGTCAAGTGTTAGAACATCACCAAGTTGAATTTAGAACTTGAGTTATAGCAATGGGCCAACTTTGTGAATTATGATGAATTTGGTATTTTAGCCAACTCTAGAAGGTAATTAATTAGATTAATATATATTTAATTTACTATATCATATCCAAATGGAATCAAGTAATAAAGTAATGAGAAAAAAGCAGGTGAGTGCAAGTTGAAGAATGCTATAAGAAGTTAATGGTACAACAAGGACTTATCTATCATAGTAAGGTGATCATTAGAATTCAAGGAATCTCATTCAGCAAATTAAATTTGTGTATTAGATATCAACCACTAATTCATTATAACAGGTGCATTAGTCAAATCCTTTAATCTGGTAGACTTAATAGTCTTTTTCTAAATCTCCCAATAGAGTGCATACTTCATTGTATGTTTGTAAATCCTTTACCAAGGTGGACCTAACAGTCCTTATTGCTCCTAATAGGGAAGATCACCAGAAGTGGTCATTCATAAGCCTTAACAAGCCAACTTTATATTGCAATACTAAAGCATGTGGGTATCATCCCCACCCTAGTTTTACTTTCTATTTGGAAGGATTTTGGGTCACAATATCTTGTTTTAGAGTGTTATAAATGTTTTACTGCTTTCATTCTTTCATGCATGTAATTAGATCATAATAATATATGAAGGAATAATTGGTGAAGTGAGTTAAAGTTTTATTGGTTCCTAATTCACCCCTCCCCTCTCAGTAACGTAGCCTACCTTATATTTCCAACAATATGTTGTAAATATAACATACTCATTATCTTTGTGCTAACTGGTGTAAGATCCTACCAATGACCAACCTGACTTGATGTCTTCTTCCTCTTTCTTTATCAATGACAACACTGAGTATGTGATGCTAAGTATTAGTCATTACCATTCTTTGGTCATCATACTAATATAATTTGATAGGTCCAACAATCTAACCCTTTGGCATTAATGGAAATAATTTCTATTAAAATTTTCCTCGAGCATTTTATACTTCCTCAATTTGACTATCTTGTCTTGACTTAGTTAAAAAAAAGTGAGACTCCCCCTTGACATGGTCTCCTCTATTCATCTCTCCATTGGCTCCTCTTTTCATCATTATCCTATATATTTCACTTCTTATGTTCTGCTCTCTTTTTTTATCCCTTTATTATGCTCTCCCCATTTCTTCTTGTATTCTTCTCTCTGAAGTCTTCTCCCCTTTTGACCTTTCCTTGCAATCATCTCTCCCTTTATGCTTGGTTCCTTTCTATTTTCTTTGCATGTATTTATTACTCTATTTATTTTATTCTCCTTCTTTTTGTCAACAATGAAAAATAGTAGTTTGTTGTGTCACAACTTTTTAAACACTTCTTTGAAGTATACATGAGAACTATTTAGAGGCACCTCCCATGATTCTTTGATATTTGCAAGAGAAAGTGTCTCACTATGTATATGTTCCATTTGTTCTTCTATGTTATCCAGAGTCCTTACCGATGGCTTAGAAGATTATACTTTTTGCATCTTTAATATTCTCTTGAATAATACCTTTCGGGGATGACAAGAAACATTATAATTCTAAGAGCTTGATAGCTCATTTTTCCTCTTAATCTCTTAACCTATGAAACAATTGAAACATTTTTGATCTTTAGCTAAATATTCTAAAGATCATCTAGCGAGTGGATCATAATTCTTGGAGCTATTTTTGTGCTTTCCCTTTCTTTTGGTCAATGTCATCTATGAAAGTAATTTGGTCATATACCTTTTGGAATACAGGGGTGATATCCTTTGGTTCCTCAGAAATTTCATATTTCATGTATGTTAGAGTGACCTTTCTTAGCTCAACAAGATTCATGAGCTTTCCTAGTCTCTTTTCTTCAACTTTATTTTATGACACTTTTTTCTATGTCTATGATCTAGCCTCCAATATTGTCAAATATTTGAGTTATTTGACCAATCAGATTGATGGTAGGGTAATATGTCACCCTAAAGATAACTCTACAATTGGATCTTTGGTTTTAACTAGTGTTCTATCCCTTTGTTGGCTTTAGATGGCTTGGTTAAGAAATTCATATTGTCTCATCATCTTGAAGTATTTCTTCAATTATCTTGAGTTCATTTGTCTAACCTTCTCCTTCATTTTCTTAATCTCGTCTTTGAGTGAGTTCTTCTCAACCTCTTCTTTGATATCATGTTCAAATAAAATTTCCTTCATCGTCTTAGCTAGAAGATGATGAGAATGATGAGGATAATGAGGGTAACCCATGTCAACCCTTCTTACTTTGTAGTATCTTCTTCTTATCCTAGGCTCAATTTCCTCTTTAAGGACTCATTTTTCTTTACACTTTGTTGTCCTCTTGTCCTGCCTCCTAACACTTTTGACCTAGTTGGTATTGATTCTCTTACAATTGAATTTGTTTTATCTTGTTTTGTCTCCTCTTCTATTACTAAAGTCTTTTCCTTTACAAGAGTCTTCTCCCTTTCTGGTGTTTTGGTTTTGTTGGGGGTATTTTCTTTGTCTAGTATCATTTCTTTATTTGGATTCTTCTCCTTCTCTATCACTTTGGTTTCCTTTTCTTTGGTGCCTTATATGATCGGTGTGGCAACACATACTAGTATATATATTTCCTTTTGTGCTTAAGGTTCCTTCTCATGCATGTTCTTCTCAGGGGATTTCCCCTTGACTATAGTTACAACTTTGATTAGTGAGCTTTCCTTGGGCTCTTTGTTTGGTTTCTCCTTCTCTTGTTGTGCTACTAACTTAGGAGATTTATCTTTTACCAATGCGGTTGGATGCTCTAATGCTTTATCCTTATTTTCCTCCTATTTCTTTTCTTCTTCTTCTACCTTCTCAATTGGGTTTGATGTGGTCACCCTCTCAGTTGTGTCCACCCTTAATAGTGAGGTCTCATTTTATGCTCTTTGTGGTGACTTCTACTTCAAAGATGAGCTCTCCTTATGAGGAAATTGTACTAATGTAGGACTTGGTTGGGCATCTCTCCTAGGTGAAGTAAGTGGATTGTAATCTACTAGTGTCTCAAGTATTTCTTCTACCTATCCTTCTTATTCCTCATCTATGTTTAAACCCAATCTTCTTTTGTTTTTCTTCTTTGACTTTCCTCTTGCAATTTTCAATTTCCTTTTGGATTTGTGTGCTTAGGGAATTGGGCCTTAACTTGTTTCCTCCTTTTTCTTCATACTGAACTCTTCTAATTGGTTAACTACTACATTCTAGTGCTTTATTGCATTTTCATATACTTCCTTCAATTGTCTAATGGTGACAAGAGCTACATTTCTCTACATCCCAAAATCCTACTTGTAGGCATCTACCAATGCCTTCCTTTCTAATGCATTATATTATGGCCCCATCTTTGCAAGGGTATCATCAAGTATTATTCTAAATTTTATGATCCCTTCCTGTCATTTCTTATACACAATATCTCCTAGTTTGTTACGTATATTTTCTCTTACCTCTACTAGGATTCTACTAAAAGTTCTCATACTAAGTATTACAACACTCACAACTTATTAGAAAGAACAAGAATCTTGTTTGCTTCATTAAACTTAGAAAAAACTAATTTTCATTGTATTAATCTTTTATTATGTACAATATTAGCTAGAATATCATTTAAGGAAAGTTGAGGTGGTTGTTTCTTACCTTTCTTTACCATGTTTTCTATTTCAAAATCTATTTGAATCTTTGAAGATTCTTTTGCATTAGGCACTGATGACAGTTTCTTCTCAGAGCTCTATTTTCTTTCTCTTATAGGCTTTAATCTTTCTAGGCTTGATTGTAATTTATTATTTCTTACTAGTATCTTGTATAGTCTATTTAGGTTTGGATGAAGATCCTTGATCAAGATCAAGGTCGACCTTAGCATCCTCTTATGGTTAAGGACTTGATGGATCTTCATTGGTGATCTATTTTTCCAAATTATTCTTCATCCATTTCACCAATCTCTTCTTTACTAGTTGACTTGGGATCCTATCTTCTAGTTACTCTTTTTGTATTTTTCTTGGCTGAAGCCACCTCCTACTATTTCAAAAATTTATCTTTAATCTCCATGTAGATTCCAAACCTTGGCAATATGGGATTCTCTAGCATAGGAAGTAACTATTATATGTGTGGCTTGGCCAATTCTTCAATAACTTAATATTGGAATAGCGTTAGCCAATGCATCCACGGTTGAATAATATGAATCGTATATTTATATGTGTTATAAAGAAAAAACAATTCTTTCTTGTACTCTTGTATGAGGTTGAAGGGAATATTTTCCCTTTTGTGCATATTATCTTGAAAGACATTAAAATAACCCCAAAGGGTTTTATTTCATTTTCCTTCCAATTTTCTATAAACATAACTAATTTAGGTTGTGATGGGACACTCTTTTGACCAAGTGAAGGGTTGATACCCTAGCAACTCTCTTCTAAAGTAAAAGAATATACACACAAGAATAGATCCAAATTTTAGTTTATGCTTGTTGTGATCATTTTTTAATTCTTACTTAGGTTTTTCATTATCTATCCATGTATCCATCCATTTAGGTCAAGTGTGACATGATCATGAATAATCTAGTAAGCCCCATAAACTATACCACTCAGCACACTATTGTATCGACTTGATTAGTATATCTTATAAGTAATTGTCATTTTTGCATACCTCAATTTAGGGTTTGTAATGTCATCTTTTGTGCAAGAACTATTGGAAGACTGGGAAGATTGTTGGAAGCATGAATGTTGATGATATTCCTATGGGGGATTACTACTATGATGATATGTTACATTCATGAATGATTTTGTCATTGATGTCAATATAGAAGTTTTTTTTGGTATTCGACAGAAGAAAAGAGGAACGATATAGTTGGTATAGATTGCTAGTTGAGAATTATAACCACCTGAGGTTAGGGAGATACTTCTGAGTATCTAGTATATGTAGTTAATATCAGAAGAAAAAAGGATAAGTCTAGAAGAAGTTATGTTAGTTTTGGTGATTTTTGTTATGAGATAGAGTTTATAGAGGCATGTTTTGGTAAACTTGTTATATCTCTCAGTAGAGTTGATATCATGAGGATCAAGGTTGAGGAAATGAAGAAGACATGTTAAGGATGACGTGTCTAAGCTCACTCATCAAATATTACATGTATGGAAAGTTATTCAAGTTGCAAGGTGGAAGATTAATGTTGTCACTATGCATAAAGTGTTCTTAATGTGATCCTATAATAATTAATTGAGAAGGTCTAACAACTAACTCAGGGAATTATTTCATGGACTTGGTATATAGAAAGTACATTTTCCTTTATCATGATATGAGATGATGTGACTTGATGATCGATGATAAGCAGCAGAGTGTGCAAAATGCGAAGTTGAGCAGAGCAGTGTGAAAGTGAAGGAAACCTCATTACTGAGGTTTTGTTGAGTGATCTAAGGTTTGTATTTGGATCCAAGGTTCATGACCTAGTCTACAAGGTCTAACAATGATTGGTCTAGTTGACAAGATAGGTGAAATAATAAAGGGAAGAAGAAGATAACAATAAATTACTTGTTTGAGCAATGAGCTCTTCTTGTAGTTGAAATTGCATGTTTGGGCAGTAGCTCTTCTTGCATACATTATAGCACAACTCTTAATAGGGATGGAATCTCCTAATAGGGATTCAAATTCTCCTAACAGGGACTCATTGTACTAAATGTTGTAATAGACTCCTAATAGGATCCATCCTCTAACAAGGAATATTTATATTAGTACATCATCTTGTGGGCATCATTCCCACTGGGGTTTTCCCTTTGATCAAGGGTTTTCCTAGTCAATATATCTAGTGTAATTGTCTATGTGCATTTTATTATGGTTTTTGTTTACTTTGGTTGAATGATCAAGTTTGTTTAAAGAAGATAAATGTTTTAATTGTTGGATAATTGATTCACCACCCCCCCCCCCCCCCCAGTTATCTTGGTGGATTATTGTTTCTAACACAAAAATTCATCATGATGGTATCCAATTAAATGTTCATCTTGAATTATCAATATTTCTTAGGTGGTAGGTTCCTTTTGAATAACTAACTTCATGATTGTGTAGGGTTTGTCTAACCATATGTACTAATTATGCACTCTTCTCAACATGAATGTCACCCATTCCTTTGGGAAGAAATCAATAATATCCATGGAATGATGTAGGATTGTCTTTTCCAAGTATTCTTTTTTAACTTTTAGTACCCCATCCTTGTAGAAATTCCTATAAAGCTTGTGAATTTATTAGTCACCAAGTTCTTGAATGTTGACCTTCAAGAATATGCTTACATTCCCTATTAGAAAAATATATGTTGGGAGTATGACAATTCTCATGCTATATCTTTCTTGTCCACCTTTAGTGGAAGAACCTCATATTTTTTATGCTCATATTCATTTCCATCAACCAACATCACTTTGTTGATCACTTCTACCATCTTTAATTCTGACTACTAGTTGATAGTCTTCTGCTTGATCAAATATGTTGACTAACATTTTGTTCAAGTTACCTTTTTTTTCTCACTCAAATTGATATACAATTCATAGAAAGATTGCATTGCACATAGAAAGCTAGGTTATGCAAATCAGAAAGCTCAAGAGATTTCAAATCTGTAAACTGGTAAATACTTATTCAATAGCCTATCTATATTGAAAAAGATTAATATTAAGGTAACATTAAGAAAAAATTAGTAAACAAATCATATACCTACCACTTAACATACCCATTAATTATCATGACTTGTTAAGCAATAATCATATTCTCACCACTCTTTTGTCTCACTATAGGTATAATATATTCACCCATGTAGCCAACACTTAGTCACCTTTTACATCAAAACAAATGACTTGCAAGTTTAGACTTAAGGACTAGTTTAGGATTTTCCTTATACATACAACCCCTTAAGCTATGATAGATTAGTTTGACTCTAAGGTCTCACTACTGACTAGTGAACTAAGAACCTCTATAGGCTTGGCTTACTTTGCTTCATAACTTTTCTTGGTCTAGATTTTGTAGAGGTTCTTCTTGGTTTCATCAATGTTTACTAGATTACTCTTCTCTTTCTTGTCAAGGTATTGAAAATTTGACCTATTTCTTGTCCTACAATATCTAGAAAGATGTCTAATCTAGTTATAGGGTTAACAAGTCATTTTTGTACTCTTCCCTTTCATGTCAAGGTACTTGTCAGCTTTAGGAGTGACTAGTTTGATCATGCCTAGATCTATAGTCTTTATCCTTGTGTCCATACTTTTACAATAGTAAAAATATCCATCAATCTATCTCTTATTTAAATGAGACCTACACTGTTGTGCTATATGACCATACTAGTGACAATTGTGCTAGTATCTGCTAAAGGTACATTGAATACGTGGTAATACCTATTTGTGCTAGTATACATTTGGAGTATGTCCTACTTTACCACAACAATGAGTAGGTTTTTTTGGTTTCTTACCTTTTGGAAATGTCCTTCCTTTCTTCTTGAAGTCTAGATCTTTTTCTCCAAAAGACTCACCCCTTTTTATCTTGTTGGCACCTTCATATCCAAGACCAGTTTGCTCTTAGTCATTCTTTGAGCCTTAAGTTGCTCATATATATTTTCAAAGATGTCAATAAAATTCTTTAGTTTTTCATTCTTTCAATTTGTGCTTTTCAACTCTTTAGTCATCTTGTGAACTTATGCACCCACTTTCTTGTTTTCCTTAGTTAGTTGTGTTATCTTCTCCTTGTGGTCATGATTATGTTCATATAAGACATTTTTCCTATCTTATGTATCAATGTTTCTCTTTTATCAACACCATTTGTACATCTTTATTCCTTATTGCTTCCTTGTTTATCTATTTAGCCTCTAGGGATACTCTCTGTGTTTCCTCTACATCTTCCGTAGCCAAAATAATATTACATCCTTCATCTTGTGCTTGGCTCATTATTACCACCATGTCTTCTTTCTCTTTCTTTAGAAATTGGATAGTTTTTTTTTAAATTTTTATCATCATCCATAAGATCAGTCATGGCTTCTTTAGATTTATCTGAACTACTTTGGTCTTTAAGTTTCTTAATGAGTTCTTGACTCTCACTGAATTTATTCAGCAATTTCTTTCTCTTGCTCAAGAAATATCTAAGTGTGTCCTTCAAACCCTCAATGGTGGTATGAGATTCATTAAGTTTCTTTTGAAGTCTGAAAGATTCCCTTAGATACTCCCTTAAGTATTTAATCTTGTTACTATTAGTGCCTAATATTTGATACCAATTATTGTCCCAAATCGATACTATGAGGTTGGGGAGGGGGGTGAATTAATACTAATTTTAAAACAAGTTGAATTACTTTTTCAAATACTTTAACTACTAGTTGCTTAAGTAGTAAAACAATAATAAAAGCAACACAATAGAACCAATTAGATTCACAAAAGAAAGCATACATCAATGACACATGGATTTTGTACATGGAAATCCTTAGTGTGAGGATGAAAATCATGGTGGGAGTAATAAACCCACTAGCCTTTTGATGAAGATAAAAGGGTACTTGGTTAAGGGCTATAGTTGTTCTTTCTAAGAATGCATCCAATTATGAACAATGATAATCTATGAGGATTATAAAAGCCTATCAAGGCTACCTTCTGAGAGGATTTACAACACTATTTAGGAGGTACCTTATAAGAGGATTTACAAATGCCTACTAATGAAGCATACTTGGTTAAGAGCTCACAAAATAGATGAAATGGTAAGAAAGAAAACCATAATGGTTAATCTAATAAGTGGCACAATCTCCCTTATAGATCTACTATGTGAACCTTGAAAAACTTGTGTCACCTTCAACCCTTGTTGGTTCCTTCCTGTCTCAGACCAACTTTTCTATTGTTTGGCTCTGTTCTTTACAACTCTAATCTCCTTGCTTCTACAAAATCATGAACAAAAAAACTAAAATGAAGTGTACAATCTATTTACACTTCCCAACATTTGGGTTCCAAAACCCTATTCAAAAGTCTCACTCAAACAAATCTATTCAAAATTTGAATAGAAGACACGAGCTAGTCACATAACACCAATGACTACCTATGAGTAGGTACCTAGATTAGTAGGGCTACCAATCTTTCAATGAAACTATGTATAACATTTGTCTTTCAATTTTGTGAACATTCATACATGGATACTTGTCACATTGTATTTCCTTACTAGCCAACTATTATGGCACATGACTAGTGACTCATCATGTTTACTTTTTACATGACTATTCATTCCACTGGTTTTCTTGTTGTGACTTTAACATAGTCATTGTCCTTGTATTCACTAGTATAAGGTCCTACTAGAGACCAATTTGACTTGATGTCTTCTCCCTCTTTCTCTATAGGTTGTCAATCAATGACAATGCTGAGTATGTAATGCTAAGTATGAGTCATCACCATTCTTCAATCAGCATGCCAATATGACTTGATGTTAGATTGTGGTGACTGATCAGGAAAGTACTGTACATAATTCATAAATAGTGGGGTTCGGGGCATCACGCCGAATTTTTTTTTTTGGGCAGTAGCCGACATGGTAGCCGACATATTATGGCCGACATATGGTCGACATGTTATAACCCTAAAGCAGTTTAATACTTGTATAAAAAGGGCTTAGGGTTGGGTATTTTTCATAATGTTGTGATACGAAATTGGTTCTTGCGACGGTATTGAGCTGTAAGGGATTACGAATTGTAATCAGGTTGTAGTCACTGGATTGTAATAAGATCGGACTTTTTGTTTGGTGGACGTAGCCCAGGGATTGGGTGAACCATGTTAAATCTTCGTGCCTTGTGTTCATTTCTATGTGTTCTATTATTTTTTGTTATTGGTTATATTTGCATGTAGTTTTTATTTCTATCTGTGGTTTATCCTACAAGTGGTATCAGAGCAAGGTTGTCTTTCATTTATCCTCTGCAGGAAAGTCTCACGGTTAAGTGGGAGTCTCATAGTTGAGTGGGAGCGATGGCAGATGAGGGTAAGTTGAGGGTTGACAGGTTTAATGGGCAGAACTTCCAGTTATGGAATATGCAAATGGAAGATTATTTATATCAGAAGGATTTATGGAAGTCGTTGGAAGGAAAAGCCAAGAATCAGGGAACTATGTCAGAGGCTGAATGGGATCTTTTGGACAGAAAGGCACTCAGAAGCATTCGGTTATGCTTGGCACCATCGGTGGCATTTAATATTACAAAAGCAAAGACGACAGAAGATTTGATGAAAACCCTAGTGACACTGTATGAAAAGCCCTCCGCTTCAAATAAGGTATTTCTCACGAAGCGTTTATTTAATATGAAAATGGCAGAAGGTGGATCTGTTGCAGATCATTTAAATGAGTTTAATACTATTACTAGTCAATTATCTTCTGTGGGTATCAATTTTGATGAAGAAATTAGGGATCTCTTGATTTTGTGTTCTTTGCCTAAAAGCTAGAATGGCTTGGTAATGGCGGTGAGTAATTCTGTTCCTAGATCTAGTACCCTAAAATATGATGATGTGATTGGTGTTATTTTAAGTGAGGAAACTCATAGAAAATCCTCAGGTGGATCTACATCAGGAAGTGCTTTAAATGCACAAAGCAGGGGTAGAACAACTGAAAGAGGAAGTAACTCTGGAAATCATGGGAAATCAAGAGGAAAGTCAAAGGGGAGGAGGTCTCAATCAAGAGGACCAAATGATTGCTGGTACTGTGGGAAACTAGGGCACAAAAAGAAAGATTGTTGGAATTGAAAGAAAAATGAAGGAGATAAATCAGATGGAGACAAGGAGGCAAATGTGGTAAGTAACAAATCCGAAGAGGATGCTTTGCTTCTATCTTTAGAGAGTGTTGATGATTCATGGGTTTTAGATTCTGGTGCTTCATTTCATGCTACACCTCATAGAGGTTATTTCATTGATTATGTCCAAGGGGATTTTGGGCTTGTTTATTTGGGGGATAATGAACCCTGTTAGATTGTTGGAAAGGGAAAAATTAAGATTAAGTTGCAGAATGGGAATCATTGGCTACTACATGAGGTAAGACATGTTCCAAAACTAAGTAGAAATTTAATTTCAGCAGGGCAACTCGGTGATGAGGGTTGTGTAGTTACTTTTAATGATAAAAATTGGAAGGTTTCAAAAGGTTCCCTTGTAGTAGCAAAAGGTGTGAAAGTAGGCACCTTATATCTTTGTACAGGTCATATTGTTCCTTCTACTTTGATTGTTTCAGAGAAAAATGAATATTTAGTAACAATTACTGCAGTTGAGTAGGGAGAACAAATAGCTGCTGTAGATTCTGATACAGCACTGTGGCACAATAGACTTGGGCACATGAGTGAGAAAGGTATGAAAGTACTTCATTCAAGGAAAGTTTTACCAGGTCTAAAATGTGTGAATATGGATTTCTGTGAAAGTTGTGTGTATGGAAAACAAAAGAGAGTGAGTTTTGTAAAGACTGGGAAGGAAAACAAATAGGAGAAATTAGAGCTTGTGCATACAGATGTATGGGGAACGGCTCAAGTATCTTCCCTTGGTGGCTCTCATTATTATGTTACATTTATTGATGATGCAACTAGAAAAGTATGGGTTTATTTCCTTAGACAGAAATCTGATGTATTTCAAACTTTTAAGAAATGGAAATGCTTGGTTGAAAATGAGACTGGTAAGAAATTAAAATGTCTCAGATCTGATAATGGTGGTGAGTATTGAAGTCATGAATTTGAAGATTATTGCTCCACTAATGGTATTCGTAGACAAAAAACTATTCCAAGGACTCCACAGGAAAATGGAGTGGCTGAACGCATGAACAGGACTATAATGGAGCGCGCAAGGAGCATGAGGTTGAATGCTAGGTTGCCCTTACACATGTGGGTGGAGGCTGTCACTACTGCAGTATATTTGATTAATAGAGGTCCCTCTACTCCTTTGGGTTGTGGTATTCCAGAGGAAGCATGGACTGGTAAGAAGGTGAGTTATTCTTTTCTCAAGACCTTCGGTTGTGAAGCTTTTGCTCATATAGACTCTGAAAATAGAACCAAGCTAGAAGCTAAATCAAAGAAATGTGTCTTTGTTGGATATGGCATTAATGAATTTGGTTATAGGCTTTGGGATTTTGAAAATCTTAAAATTATTAGAAGTTGGGATGTCATATTCAATGAGAAAGTGTTGTACAAAGATCTGTTGCAGCAACATGACAAGAAAGAAGATGATTATGTAGTGCTGGATGATACTCCAAAAGCTGATGTTCTAGCCATTCCTCATGATGTGCAACAACAGCAACAAAAAATACCACACACACCAGTGAATGTTAGACGGTCAACAAGGAAAATTAGACCTCCACAAAGGTTTTCTCCCTCTTTGTATTCTATTTTACTTACTGATGCTGGTGAACCTGAAAGTTATGATGAAGCTGTGCAGGTGGATACTAAGATTCAGTGGGAGTCTGCAATGAAAGATGAAATGGACTCTTTGCTGAAAAATAAGACATGGGATTTGTGCAAGTTGCCTGCAGGTAAAAAGGCTTTACAGAATAAATGGGTTTATAGGTTGAAAGAAGAGGAAGGAGGTAAGAAAAGATTTAAGGCCAGGTTAGTTGTAAAAGGATTTGCACAGAAAAAAGGAATTGATTTTGATGAGATATTTTCTCCTGTTGTTAAAATGACTTCTATTCGTAATGTTTTAAGTTTTGTGGCTACTAAAGATTTGCATTTAGAGTAGATGGATGTTAAAACAGCCTTTCTTCATGGTGATTTGGATGAAGAAATATATATGGCTCAGCCACAGGGTTTTGAGGTCAAAGGTAAGGAGAACTTAGTGTGCAAATTGAAGAAAAGTTTATATGGCTTGAAGCAAGCACCTCGGCAATGGTATCTGAAATTTGACAATTTTATGCATAAGCATGGATATAATAGGTGTCATTCAGATTACTGTGTTTATTTTAAGAGGTTGGATGATGATAGCTACATTATTTTATGTTTATATGTTGATGATATGCTTGTAGCTGGGTCTAACATGGATCATATTAAGGGCCTAAAACGCCAATTAGCACATGCATTTGCTATGAAGGATTTGGGGGCAGCAAAACAAATCCTTGGTATGAAGATTTGCAGAGATAGGAAGAACAAAACATTGATGCTATCTCAAGCTGATTATGTTGAGAAGGTGTTGCAATGTTTCTCTATGGAGAATGCTAAAGCTGTCAGCACACCTTTACCTGGTCATTTGAAATTGACTAAGGAGATGTGTCCCAAGACACAGGAAGAGGAGGATAAGATGTCCAAGGTACCCTATGCTTCACCTGTAGGAAGTTTGATGTATGCTATGGTATGCACTAGGCCAGATATTACACATGCAGTGGGAGTCGTTAGCAGGTATATGAGTCATCAAGGATTTGAGCATTGGAATGCTGTCAAGTGGATTCTCAGATATTTGAGAGGAACATCCAATAAGTGTTTACACTTTGGGGGCTCTACTACTGATTTACAGGGCTATGTTGACTCAGATTTGGCTGGAGATATTGATACCAGGCGGAGTACTACAGGTTATGTCTTTACTATTGGTGGGGCAGCCGTGAGCTGGGTTTCTAGGTTACAGACGATTAATGCTCTCTCCACTACAGAGGCAGAGTATGTTGCTGCTACAGAGGCAGCCAAAGAGATGATATGGCTTCAGTTCTTCTTGGAAGAATTGGGACATCCTCAGAAGGATAATTATTTGTTCACAGATAGTCAGAGTGCCATTCATCTTGCTAAGAATTCAGCTCTGCATTCTAAGACCAAACACATATAGTTGCGGTACCATTTCATTCGGTTAGTTTTGGAGGATGGACAGTTAAAGCTGGAGAAGATACATACCAATGACAATCCAGCAGATATGTTGACAAAGGTTGTAACAAGGGAGAAGTTGAACTCCTCTTCAGCTTCGGTTGGTCTTTTAGACTGAACATGAATAAAAGAATAGTAGAGTCTAGGATGGTTTGATCTAGTGGGAGCCCCATGTGGTAGTGGTATTGCTACAGGATCAGTCTCCAAGTGGGAGATTGTTGTTTAGTGTGGAGCCTGATTAGTCCCCAAGTGGGAGATTGTTAGATTGTGGTGACTGATCAGGAAAGTACTGTACATGGTAGCTAACATATTATGGCCGACATGTTATAACCCTAAAGCAATATAATACTTGTATAAAAAGGGCTTAGGGTTGGGTATTTTTCATAATGTTGTGATATGAAATTGGTTCTTGCGGCGGTATTGAGCTGTAAGGGATTACAGATTGTAATCAGGTTGTAATCACCGGATTGTAATAAGATCAGACTTGCTGTTTGGTGGGCGTAGCCCAGGGATTGGGTGAACCACATTAAATCTTGGTGCCTTGTGTTCATTTCTATGTGTTCTATTATTTTCTTTTATTGGTTATATTTGCATGTAGTTTTTATTTCTATCTGTGGTTTATCCTACACTTGATAGGTCCAAAATTAATAACTTTGAATGCTATAGTAGTTTTCTCTTAGAAATTGTATAAAAGAAAATCTAAGGAAACAAATCCTAATTTTATAGCTTTATTTTGAGTATGATATAGGTTTTATGTTGGAAATATTACACCATCTCTTTGAAATAGTCTACTAGGTCAAGAATTTTTTGGGATTACAAAATAAAAACATTTTTATATTTAGCATGTAGTTTTTTAATAGTGGTCACAATGTATATATTTCTTGTTAGGAATTATTTAGAACTAATGCTAATTGGTTGACAACGTGCCTATTTAATTTTTAAGGCTTGCCTTGATATATTTTTTCTTTAAAAGAATTATCCCAAATATAGTGGCATGTAGGATTATGGAGAATAAATGATACTGATCACAAAATATCCCAACATTGACATACTATCCAATATAATGTCATATTAAAATCATTGTCACTACATTTAACAATAGCTATAAAGTATCAATAGCTCAAAATGCAATATGATTCATTCTGACTTGTGCACATTTTTATAGTGATTTGTTCACATTTATGAAAGGACCAAAAAAAATATCTTCAGTGCTAGTTCTTTTAGCATTCCATGTCAAAAGAATGGTAATATTAGTATGCATTTGATTGTACAAAGCCCAAATGATACAATTAGACATCTTGGTTGTTGTAGTAAACCTAGATAGTGAAGATGCCTTAATATCACAAGCTTATATTCATGCATCATTATATTTTCAGACTTTTACCCTATTGTGTTGAAGTTATAACACTTTTAGATAGGTTATACTCATCATATGTATTTGTACTAATATTAAACACTTTCCATATCATAGAATATTTTTATCATATGTTGTATTCAAATGTGAATGGTTTAAAAAATATATAATTGGCTTAATAATTTAGTTGTTCATGTTATCTTATGATTGTTGATTCTACAAATTAAATAGTTTAGCAAATTGATTATGATAAGTAACCCACATAGAAAAAAATAACAACATAGGAAACTCAAAAAAATTCAAGAGAACTTGATACACTAGCATCATATGATGAGGAATAGAATACATGTGTGTAGGTAAACTTTACAGTGGATAAACTATAACCTTGAACCTAGCTTTGTTTAGATTATAGTGGATGTTTAGGAATGCCACCTGATTTTACCAAGTTGGTGTATGATGGAAAGGAATTATTAGGGATAGACAAAGACCCCAAATGGATTCTATCTCCAAAATGGTTACATCAAATAATTATAAACTAGAATTGCGTACTAAAACTGAGCAGTTCAAGGGCCTCAATCCCATGGATATGGGTATGTAGGCAACCTGCTAGGTAAACATATACCTCCAGTAGGAAGGTTCCTAAGACATAATTAGGTATTATTTAATCATTGACATCACATTATAAGTTAACACAATAAATGAATGATTCTTTGGAGGTTCTTGTACTTGTTTCAATGCCTAAAAGATGAAGGCAGGATAGGACTTAGAAATTCTCTCGATACTCTACACCTTGTCATAAGCCCAAAACCTAAGGGTGTAGATATTACTTATAACTTTCTAAGAATCCTTACTAAAATCTTGGGAAAGTTGTGAAACTTCTAGCATGTCAATCTGGACTTTCTAGAAAGATGAGGTTCCTATACTCCTTTGAATGCCTAAAAGATGAGGGGAGCATACGACTTAGAAATTCTCTCAATAGTCTACACTTGGTCATAAGCCCAAAACCTAAGGAAGGGTATAGAGATTACTTATAACTTTCTAATAATCCTTACCACATTCTTGAGAAAGTTGTGAAACTTTTGGCAAGTCAATCTAGACTCTGATGGTCCTGAAGTGTATAAGTCTTTGATCATAGAGTTCATTATTCTTGTCCTTTGGAAATCCATTCCAAATGGATGGAAAATGTGTTATATTATCCTCTATCCCATATGGATAGAGGTTGGATCTAAATGATCTCTCTACTTGCCCAAGACAAAAGAGACCATACGTATAGCTGATAATATTGTCCTAGATGGGCAATACTCCCTAATAAATCAATGAATAACTTTGAAAGAGGAAACCAAAAAAAAATTAAACTTTACACTCTGAGTTGATATGTTATGGTTCATATAAGATCTTTTGTTTGTATTTATTTATTGGGATAGATTGTTCTGTATATGAGGTATCAGAGCTTTTGGTTTAGATAGTGGGCTTGAAGGCCTTATATGTCACATATGCTTGTGCAAGAAATAAATATAATTGATATGATGCATTTAATTAAATCCTAATGTTTGTGAAACAATATTCCAAAATTGAAGGAAAGGTCTATGTAAGTAGGAGGCATAATCCCTCCTTAAAGTCACAAGCATCCTATCTAGATCAACAAGGATTGTTTCCATCATCCTCATAGGAGGGTGGTAGGGAAGAGAAGGACACCAAAATAATAGCATCCATGATTTTAAAAAAACACTCAACTTGATAAAGAAATGAAGATGAAAATGAAAGAGGTTCCAAATAAGATAAAAAGGCCTTTAGTAGTGAGAGATTTCCCCTTTGGTTGTGCTCACAATGCCCTAACCATTGATAAGGAAATTTTTGAACATTACCAATAGGTGCATCCAAGGGATGCACAAGGAAACTATGACTCTGAAGAGGTGTTGGAATAGGAAAGGGAAACAGAGTACCCAAAATGTAATCTATAGATGTAGAGATGTTCTATCTTGTAAATGAAGTGTAAAGTGAAATATGTATCTTGAGCAAGTACTCTTGTAACAATTTATGTAAAATAAATAAATAAAATAAGGATGCCTTTCTTTAAAATGTTATTGTAATATTTGATTATATTATTATTTTAATAAGAATATCAAGATTTAAAGTATTAGATGCTAATCATTTACTTGTACATTAGGAACACAATGGCTTGAACTAGAGGTCTTTGAACAAGAAGAAGAGATATAGCCTCTACTCAAAACCAAGATACTACAGAGGAGGATGATACTCAAAACCAAGATACCCTAGAAAAAGATGCTACTCAAGACAAATATAGTATAGAACAAGATGATAATTACATAGAATCCATTATTAATTATCTAGTGGAGCAAAGAGATCAAATCCATAACTTAGAGAAGACTATTATGGATCTGAGAATGAGGCAAGCACAACCTAGAAGATATTTTGGAAAATCTTGGAAGAAACCAAGAGCAAAATCTTCATGGGTTTGAATGGGGAATCCCACTTTACAAGTAGCTATCCTTGATCATGGTAATGACATACATAAAAAAGCCTCACGTAAATTTGAGAAGAAACATGTTGGAGATGTTGTTAAGGGCTAGTTAACTAAAATGTAAAGCATTTCAAGCTAAATATTATCCAGAGAGTATGAAAGCTACATGGGGTGCCTACCAATTAACATGGCCAGTTGGTTGACAAACACTAAAGAGAAGTTTAGCTACACCAAGATTACTCAAATTTGGGAACTATCCATGGAAAACTTTTATGAGAGATGACTTCCACAATTATACTATGATGAGAAAATGATCGAGTTTGTGAATTTTAAAACAAGGTTGATTATCAGTGTAACAATATTGGGATCACTTTTCCAAATTAATGAATCTCATTCCCATCTACTAGAAGGACAAAAGGGCCTAGGAAAGGAAATTTATTCTAGGACTAAATACAAAAATCAAAGTTGAGGTGGATATGTTCATCCTCAAAAGTATTCAACTGAGTTTTAGAGAAGGTTCGTAACTAAGAAAATAAGATATAGTATTTAGTGGTAAGGAACAAACAATTTTCAAGAAAAAAGAATCTCTTTTAAGAGGAAAGTAGAACAAAAATATTCTTAGGAACAAGGTCAAAATAGGAGGATATCCCCTTAAACAATAGTGGATCATAATCAAGGAACTAATTTCAACCAAGATACACTAAGAACTAGTTAGAACATGCAACCCCATGTCACTAAGGGGCCAACTAGAGGAAATTTCATGTGTGGTAGAAATCACTATGCTAGAGATTGTATGGAGGGACAAGGATCAAGTCCTAGACTGCTTCCTCCCCAGCATTGATTTATGATTCTATAAGAAATCCACAAACTAGACATCAAAACACCCCTTTGAAATAAATAGGTACACTTCTTGGTAAATAAATTTCTATTTTGATATACACTAGTTCATAAAAAAACTTTATTTCACCAGAGTTAATTAAGAAAATGTCATTGGCAACAAGGAAAATGGGTACATCGTGGACAATTCAACATGGTTAAAAGGCTACAAGAATAGTTAACAAATATCTTGAGGATACATTTATCGAGTTCCCTAAGATGAGAACTAGAGTAGACTTATATGTTGCTCCTCTAGAAACATATGATGTTATAATGGGGATTAATTGGTTAACATAGCATAAAGACTCTATTGATTTCCTTCATAAGATAGTCCAGTACATAGATGATGATAAGTATAGGGTTGAAATCTATGGAGTATACAAACCTATAACTATAGGGACTGTCTCACCTATGCAACTAAGGAAGGCAAGGTGAAAATGGGAAAATCAAATCTTTATGGTATCTTTCATTGAGAAAAAGCCCAAAATATTGAGAATAGTCCCTTTCTCCTAGAGTTTTAGGATGTATTCCCACAGGAACTACTATGAGTACCACCCAAAAGATAATTTGACTTGTCAATAGAGTTTTTGCCAAGAACAACCCATGTATCAAAAGTTGCATATAGGATGAACACTACTAAACTCTAGGAATTTAAAATAAAAATAAAATTAATATTTGAAAAGGGATTAATCCAACCTAGTATATCCCCTTAGGGTACACCAGTAATATTTGTGAAAAATAAAGATGGAACCTTTGTGTTGTGCATTAGTTATATAATGTCAAACAAGTTAACCAGTAAAAATTAATATCCCCTAACCCAAATTGATGTCTTATTTGATTAAATGAAAGGGGCAACAATTTTCTCCAAGATTGGCCTTTATATCATCAATTAAGGATAAAGGATGAGGAGATACCAAAGACAACATTTCAAACCTGATATGGTCATTATCAATTCATAGTAGTACATTATGGGTTAACTAATGCACCAGCTGCCTTTATGAACTTAATGAATAGTGTATTTCATGACTATCTAGATAATTATTTTATAGTATTCCTCGATGACATCCTAATCTATTCTCAAGATGAAAAGAAACATATACCTTTCCTATTAATATTGTTGGTATAAATAAGTATTTACTATTTACACTTACTTAAGTTTACTTAGGATAATGCATTATTTTAATATTTCTTCATTAATCACCTAGGAGTATGTGCACTCTTATGAGTTGTCATGTTGATAACATAGGGGTTCACACCTCTTTTATGCACATGGTGTGTATAACACAGGAGTTAGCACACTAATTAAGCACATGGTGTCTACAACATCTCTACTTGAGATACACCTTGTCATTCTTATCCTGTCATCTAGAATGATGGATAAGATGTGTGCTTAGTTTTCATGCTTATCTTATCTCCTAATTATTTCTAGAGACATTATAGGTGCTTCCTGAGAGGCCTTTATATACATGCACTCCTAGTATGTTTGTACATACAATAGAGAGCAATGTATGAGGACATACTCTAATATATTGATCATACTCCTTTTTGGTCTACAACTGTACTTGTGTTTGAGTTCTACAATCTTGAGTGAATCTTTCCCTAAGACAAATTCTTACAAATATAAATGCAAAGGCTTCACAAAAACAAAAAATATAGCAAGATTTCCAAATATCCCCTCTTTGAAATGGAGATTTGTTATCTAGGACACACCATTTTGGTGGAAGAGATTTTTGTAGATTCAAATAAAATCAAGGTAATTAAAAAATGACCAATGCCTAAAAGTGTGTCTGAAGTAAGAATTTTTATGGGTTTAGCCTAATATTATAGAAGGTTTGTTAAATAATTTTCAAGGGTATCCAATCTTATTACTACCTTGAAAATGAAAAATAAGAATTTTATTTGGATAGAGTAATGCGACAGGGCCTTCCAAATTCTAAGAAGAAGTTGACATCATCTTGATTGTAATGGTCACTTTATTTTTGTTACTAATGTTTCTATTAAAGGTCTTGGGGGAGTCCTCTTGCAAGATGGAGGTGTAGTTGCCTATGAGTCTCAAAAGTCAAAGATTCATGAAGTTAACTATGCTCTACATGATTTAAGGAGACTCTGGATATCCTAAGAAATTTAGACAGTTATTTCATTTCCCATAACTATCATGAATCTAATACTTCTTTTGATTCCATTGCCAATGTGGATGTTAGACTCAACTAGTAAATGAGGTGGTAGGGTGACATGGTCATTCCTTTGGAAGTCATGTTGTGTATTAATTATGATATGATACATGGAAAGGAATGAGTTATTTTGAGTGATGAAGATGGTACATTGGAGAGATGAAATTATGATTATGAGGAGTCAAGAGGATTATAAGGATGGATTTAACAATAATGTCACCTTTATCCTGCATATTTTGTAGGTATTTTTGAAGACCCTGCATTTAATTTTTTTTCTTTCCTAGCTCTACAACGACAAGTTGGTGAATGGCAGGATGTCTGTAGGCATTCTTTGTAATCTGCTACCATGCTAGGGTAGTCGTGCCCTAGCCTATTACAGTGTTCCCTGTGCGTGCGAAGAAGGGGCGTGTGTGCTTGGTTGTGTGTGGGAGGGTGTTTGTTGCATTCGGTGTTAAATCACTGGTCACACCTTGTTGGCCACTTTATTGCAGGTAAAGTGGTCACTTTCTTTTGGAGGAGCTTCGATGTTGGTCCCATACCGTGATCAGTCTAGCGGGTGGGCAGCTATGTCTTGGGGTGAGCCCTCTGGGGCAGTGCCAAACATAGAATTGCAGGATGCAGAGGATATGCATCAGTCAAAACAAGGGGCAAGGGTGTTTGATAATGCCCTTTTTTCTCAGATTTCAGAAACTATGGAATCGAGCCTACCTGGTGGATCTTGGATCATGAAGATTAATGGGTGCCTTGAGCGATGCAAAGAAAGACCCAAATTGGTAATTCCTTTTGAAATGATTGTTGAGGATGTTCAATACTATTCAAAGCATTCGTTGTATTGCAAATTTTTGGGATTAAGAGTATCTCTTCAATTTTTGGAAAATTGGGCTTAGAGAATCTGGGAACTAGAGGGCGAAATGGAGGTTACATTGCTTGCTAATAAATTTTTCATGGTCACATTCATTTGCATGGCTGATCGTAATAGGGTTTTCGAGGGCGGGCCCTATTTTTACAAATAGGTTGGGCTATTTGTTAAGCCATGGCATGCAAGTTTTAACCCCTCTAAGGAACTTCCAAATTAGGTTCTATTGTGGGTTCGATTACCCAAATTTCCAATAGAGTGTTGTCAGGAGGATGTTCTTCATATGCTTGCTTTGATGCTGGGGAAGCTAGTGGGGTCTTCAACACAAACCCTTGGTAAGAAGGTTATGACTTTTACTTGAATCTGTGTGGAACTTGATTTGAGTAGACCATTGCTTGATGTGGTGGAAATGTGTGCAGGTTCACATTCTTGGGTGCAACAATTGGATTATGAGACCCTTCCTTTCTGATGCTTCTTATGTCACAAATATGGCCACCTGTTGTGAAGATGCCCAAAGGCCAAGCCAATGAAGTAGCAGCCTCTACCTCCTCCTCATAACACTCTTGGGCTGATAAAGGGAAGAAGCCAGTTTTTGGCAAGGGCAAGAATGCTAAGGGTTTTGTTCAGGTTAAGGCTTGTAACCGAAATAGAGGACAAAAGAGGACTCTGATGGAGAGACAAGATGAGGATACTTTAAATAGATTTGAGGTCTTGGATGAATTGGGATAGCAAGAAGTTAATCCAAAATTTATCAGTGTAGATCAATTTGTTGTGGATTCTAGCCTAGAGATTGCCTCTTCCAGTCCTCTTCCTACTCCACATGTAGAATTTTCCATTCCTATGGTCACTAATGGGCAGGCAAGGGCCCAGGTGATTCTAGGGTCAAATGTTAATTTGGAATAGGGAGAAGAGGGCACTGCCCTTCCTGCATGGACTGTTGTTCTAGAGATGGATAAGCGTGGAAAGTCTTCTCCTCATCTGGGTATTCTTCAAAAGAATGGCAAGAAGAGGGTTTCTAAGAAAAGTGGCAAACGTGGATGACAGAAGGAAATGGAGAAGATTAAGATAATGGGGGAGACTTTGGTGGAGTCAGGATCTATTAAGACCTTGGATTCCCATTTTTTGACTTCCTCAAAATGATCATTATTTCATGGAATGTAAGGGGCTTGAACAATGGCCCTAAACAAAAGGTTGTTCGAGAATTGGTTAGAAGTCATTCCCCTAATGTTCTTTTTCTTCAGGAGACCAAGGTTTCTATTGAGTGCATGATGAGTATACCACCTAAATTATGGAAGAATGGTCAATGTCAGTGCATTGGAGCTCAAGGATCTTTAGGGCGTGTGGCATGCTTCTGGAACCCATGAAAGATCCAACCTCTATGGTGGATATCCTTTAGATCCTCCTTATCCTTGGTCTCTCTATGCCTTGAGTTGAGAGAGTCTATTCTTTTTTCCAATGTCTATGCACCTATTGAGTTCCAAGGTAAGCTTCTTGCATGGAATAATATTCATTTTGTTCATGGTCTATTTCCTTATTTTCCATGGATTATTGTTGTAGACTTTAATGCTATTCTTGATTTATCTTAAAAATGGGGGGGTATTGCAAGACTTGAGCCCTCTTCTATGTTACTTTGGGATAATATATCAGCACTTAATCTTGTGGATATCAAGCCTAGCAATGGCCAATTCACTTCAAATAATAGAAGGGTGGGAGACAGTTGCATTATTGAACGTTTAGATTGATTCATGGTTTCCCATTTTTGGGTGGGCAGATTGTGATCTTCCAGTTCTAAGATATTAGATTGGAGAGGTTTAGATCATTGGCCCATTAAGTTAGATATTTCCTCTACTTGGTTACCTCAAAGGCCACCTTACAAATTCTAGCTTATGTGGTTGAGGGACCTAGACCTGTATGGATGTGTGGCCTAGTGGTGGAAGGATGGTAGACTAGCATATGGTACAACAATGTATATTTTTGCTAAGCTCCTATAGTATGTTAAGTATCAGCTCAAATAGTGGAACATGCATTGCTTTGAAAATATTTTCTAGGAAAAAAATGCAACTCAAGATGAGTTGAATGATATTACTAGGTTGATTAGGGAGGATGGGGTGTCAGAGTATTTGTTGCGAGAGGAAGCGAGGGCTTTGAAAACCTTGGAGGAATGGGAGTTGAGAGAGGAAATCTTTTGGAAACAAAAAGCTCATATTGAATGGCTTTAAGAGGGTGATAAGAATACTGCTTTCTTCTTCAACTTAGTCAAGGCCAAACATCATGGTAATTCTATATCAACTTTGGTAAATGATAGGGGGAGGTTCTCTCTTCTTCTCAAGATATATCCAGTGAAGTTGTGCAGTATTTTACTTTTTTATTTAGGGAAGACTCTCAGGGGGACTTAGTTGAAGAGGCTCAAGTCCTCTCTTGTATTCCTTCTTTGGTTTCTTTAGAAATGAAAGAGCATCTTAGGAGAGCCATATCTTTCGAGGAATTAGAGATGATTGTTTTTCAAATGAAAAAAGGAAAAGCTCTAGGTCCAAATGGCTTTCCAATTGAGTTCTTCCAAGAATTTTGGGATGTTATCAAGATAGATTTATTGGCTATTGTTCAAGAATCCTAGAAGAATAAGAAAATGATTCAAGCCCTAAATTCTACCTTCCTCACTCTCATCCTCAAGGGGGAAGGGGTGGACCGGATAAGTCAATTTCATCCTATCTCTCTCTACAATGTTATTTATAAAATTATATCTAAGTTGATTGCTAACAGGTTAAAAAGTGGCTTCCATTGCTAATTTATGAAGAAAAAAGTGGCTTTGTAGCGGGTCACCAAATCTTGGATGGGGTGATTGTGGCTACTGAGACTATTCATTCTATGGCCAACTCTAAAGATAATGCTATGTTCATCAAGCTGGACATGGCTAAGGCTTATGATAGAGTTCATTGGTCATTCCTCCAAAAGGTTTTGGGAGCCTTTTGTTTTGAGGAGGAATGGATCTGTTGGGTTATGAGTTGTGTGAATTCAACTTCTTTCTCAATTTTGATTAATGGGGTGCATTCTGATCTTTTTGGTGCCGCTCAAGGTTTCCAGCAGGGCGATCCCCTCTCTCCTTACTTGTTTCTTCTTTTAGTGGAAGGTTTGGGATGGTTGATGAAAAGGAATGTGGAAAGGGGCTTCATTCAAGGCTGGCAATGGGGAGGCGGCCTTCCTATGCAATCACACCTGTAATTTGTGGATGATATAGCTTTGATGGGCATGGCTACCATTCAGGTGGCTTCTAATATGTGTAAGGTACTAGATGTTTATCTTGCTACTTCAGGCCAGTTGATTAACGAGGGCAAGTCTTCCATTTTTTTCTTCAACATTCCACCATCTATTTAGAGGAGAGTCACTCATATTCTCAAATTCCAAATTGGGAATCTTCCCTTGCTCTACCTTGGGATTCCTATCACAGGTGGCAGGCAGTCTAGGGATTCTTGGCATGTCATTTTGGATAAGTTTCGTGTCAAAGTTACTCATTAGTCCCATCGTTGGCTATCCTCTGTTGGTTGGGTTCAGCTACTCCAATCTATGGTTCATGCTCTTCCTCTCTATAGGAGTATGATTCAGGTGGTGTTGATGAGTTTTGTTAGGGACCTGGATTCCTAAGGAAGACAATTTTTATGGGCTGGCAATTTATCTTCAATGAAGTGGAGTCTTGTCAAATGGGAGGTTGTATCTAGGCCTAAATAGTTTGGTGGTCTTGGATTAAGGAAATCTGTGCTAACTAGTACTACTTTGGCAGCCAAATTGTATTGGTGATGGTGTGTGGAACAAGATCAGGTATGGGCCAAAATTTTGACTCAGAAGTACTTTCCAAGGATCCCCTAGAAAGATATCCCTTGGTATAGCTTGAATGAGAAAGGTTTGGTGATTTGGAATACTCTCAAGAAAGGGGTTGCGCTCATTAAGGGTGGCCTATTCTAGATTTCCAAGGGTGGGTTAGATGCTCATTTCTACCATGATGCTTGGGATGGTTACCCTCCCATGGTCATTAAATATCCTCATTTACATATATTTTCCTAGAGGTTTTGTGATGCTAGATAGTCAAGGGTAAGTGACTTTAAGTCCTTTTCCCTCCAGGGGCAGTTAGTGGAGGCAAGGTGGAAGAACTTGGAGGAATGGCCTATTTTTAGTTAGGATGTGGAGCGTGATGAGCTCTAGTACATTCTTTCTGGTTGAAACTATAGTACCCTTATGGATGATGATGTGTTGGCTTGGTCCCCTAATCCCAAGGGTGCTTACACTATTTCTTCTGGATATTAGGAGTTACTCTCCTAGTAACTTGTTGGGGGGGAGGTTCAATGGTGGAAGAAAGTTTGGAATAAGTTTTCTTGACCAAAATGTAATTTCTTTATTTGGACTTTGGTCTGGAATAGATGCTTGACTTGGGACAATATCTGCAAGAGGGGTTTTTTCGGCCCTTCGAGGTGTGTTCTTTGCAATAGTGAGAAGAAAGACTCTTCACATTTGTTCTTTAGCTATTCTTTCACCCTAAAACTATGAAATTTATAGTGGGGTGTTTAGAAATGTCCACGCATTCATGCCTCCTCCCTGGCAAAATTTTGGATGTCCCTAGGGAGGCCCCCATCCTTGGTTCCCTTCTTGCAGGATGTTTGGTATGCTAGACCTATCTTTCTACTATGGCAAGTTTGGCTGGAAAGGAATCAAAGAATCTTTTAGGGGGAAACATTGGGGATTCAATAGGTTTGGAATAGAAATATGGGAATGATTCAAGATACTGTCATAGCTAAGAGTGAGATAGTGTTACCACTTGAGAAAGATGATGCTGAGATGGTTGATAGGTTTGGAATACAGGGGATTTCTCTGGTGTTAGCATGTGTTAGGAGAGGTAGAAGTGTGAAGAAAAAAGTTCAAGGGATGGGGAAATGGCTGCCCCCTCCTGCCAGTTGTTTGAAAATTAATATGGATGGTTCTTCTAGGGGAAATCCAGGTCCGACTAGGATTGGTGGGATTGGTAGGGATTCTTTTGGATCAGTAGTTTTTATTTTCTTTGCTAATAAAGGGATGCAGATTATTAATAGGATGGAAGGTTTGGCTATCCTATATGCTTTGAAGTGGGATTATTCTCTAGGGTGGCATGAGGTGATTTGAGAATCTGACTTTTAGGTTCTGGTTAATCTTCTCCTAGAGAGGAAGATTTTGGATGTTAGCTGGTAGTTGTCTATGATAGTGTAGTAGATCTTATAGGTTAGCTCTATGATGGATTTAGTGTCTTATGTCCATATTCCAAGGGAGTGGAATAGGGCGGTTGATAGCTTGGAAAAATGGGCATCTGGAACTATAGATGGTGGGATGAGTAGATGCCATGCAAGTTATGTCAAGACTTGGAGAGAATTCTAGCAGAGGATGTAAGTGGAATTAGGGAGAGATGATATAGTTATTTTCCTTTTTTGTGGTCTTTGGTGGTTCTTGGGGCTTTGGCCCTTTGCTATTTTGTAATTTTTTGTTCTAAAGTTCAATAAAGTTTTTACCCCTCTTTTTTCAAAAAAAAAAAAATTAACGACAAGTTTGTTCTCTAGTTTTGAGTAATTATTATGTGGTGTGCTAACAACATGGGTGGCCAATGAAGGAGAAGTGAGCCATCATATTGTGATAAATGGTGGAAGAGAACTATGGTGTTGGATATTCTAAAGAATGGGGGTTTAACTCCTTTCATGGAGAGATTGCATGGTGGTAAGCCTGAGGTTACTAGGTTATTTATCAAGGTCTACAATGAAGGGATGTTGGATATTTCAAGGAGGACCTACACCATTAATGAAGAGCTTGTTTCATAGGTGATAGGAATTCTAATTGTTGGAAAAAAGTTTTATAGAGACAAGAAATTCTTGGATGCTTCTATGGAAGAGTCGTGAAAGGATGAGGAGGAAAAGGTTACATTGGATAAGGGAGGTAAAACCTACTACTACCCAAAGTGCATTAAGAAGCTTTGGAGGTTTGTTCTAAGAGCTACTATGTATTATATTTTTCTTAATGGTATATTCTCTTATATCTATACCCACCATTTTGTACTTTTGAATCAATTTAGACATGCCATTAGGATTTCTTTTCCCTTTTATCTCTACACTTCTATGAGTTCTAGCATTCATGGAATTAGGGATAAAGTTGTGACTAACCCCCCTCCTGATGATGAATTAATTATTTTAATTTATGAGCATATTGTGTCCCGTTCTATTGGTAAGCCTATTCATGATGATAATGACTCAGAGAGTGAGTCGGAGGAGGCCAAGTCTCATTAGAATTGGTCAGAGATTGAAGAAAGTGATGATATGCACTCAGAGGTTATTGATATCTTGACCCATAAAAGGAAAGGAAAGGAGTCAAAGAGCCCCATTAAGAAAGTGAAGAAAGAGATTAAAGGCTTTGGATCAAAGAAAAAAGTGAATAAAATGGTCATCTCTTTGGACGAGGGGTATAATGAGGAGGGTGACAACATGGAGATGGATATTGAGGAGTTGGAGGTTTGAAAGAAGAATAAGGGATCTACTTCTATAAGTAACAAAAAATAGGGTAATTTACCCATAAATCCCATTATTAGAGAAGGGAAGAAACATGACTTGGACTCCCTTATTAAGAATATGTTGGATCCTACTAGGGAATTTTTAGATGTGGGCAGAGAAGGAAAAATGAAGGTTGTTGATTCTTCTGGTGTTTTGGTTTAGGATTCTCTATCTGATATGCATGTTAAACCCTCTATGAGGGATACTCCTTCTAAGGAGAGGAGGGATGTGTTGAAAATCTTCAATATGGACTTGATGAGGTTGGGTATTACTATGGAGAAGATTGAGTTGGCAGTTAAAAGGGATGAGGGGGTGAGGAGGATCATAGGGAGCTCATTAACCCCTTAATGTTTATCATAAGTGACTCCAACAAAGAGCTAGAGCCATCCCTAGACATCCTCAACAATGGTCACAATAGCCTCCTAGATAATTTAAGGTCCATCAAATGGCTTTATCATGAAGTCATTTGTATGAAGGAAAGGATGAATAACCTGGAAGACAAGGCCAACATTCAAAAGAATATGAATATTGAGACTGGGGATGGGGCTTACATGAGTGTTCTCATGGATATGGCTTCCTTTTATAGATTGGAAGTGAAAGTTCTTGAATCAAATAATAGGACTTTGAGAGTGGAGAATACTTTGAAGAACATTGTTGACCAAAGCTACAAAATTTTGAGGGCATCCAATAAACATATCAATATCCTAATCAACAATATGGAGAGCTACGTTGGTGAGAAGGTCATTTTGAAGATTACTAAAGATTGAGAAGACCCTGGAGATAGTTAAGGTGGCTCAGGGAAAAGGACTAGGTTTGGCACTAGGAAGCAATTTTTTGTGGCCACCAAGGAGACTATAAAAATAACAAAAGGCTATTGAAGGTATGGATCAACTAGAGCTACAAGCAGCAAATCTTCATAAGAGCATGGCTTGAGTGGCCTTTTGATGCATGGTCTCTACTCTTTGTATTTTATTTTGGTTCTTTGTTGTCTCTCTACTTTACAAGTAGATTTAAAACAACAAATTTTAATGGAATAGGATAAGGATCAATGGTATACACAAGTTAAGGATGCACTTATAAATTATTTTATCGAACCCAAATATAAAGGATACACCATTGAGATTGATGGGATAATAAATTACAAAGGGAAAATATTTGTTCTTCATCTTAAGGAATTAAGGGAAATTATCCCAACAAAAGCCCATTGTGCTCCTTATTCAAGGCATCCAGGGGTAAACACAATGCATATTCTAATCTTAAAAAGTTACACTACTAGTCAGGTATGAAGAGAGATATAGTCAATGCCACAAGTAAATGTCTTCAGTGCCAACAAATAAAAGATGAAGACATGCATCCTGCGGGACTACTTTATCCTTATAATGTACCACAATACAAATGACACATTATAAGCATGGAATTTTTCTAAGGGATACCTATGACATATCATAGAAATAATTGTGTTTTGGTCATAGTAGACAAGTTCACTAAGGAAACCCATTTTATTCCAAGGAATTTGACATATGATGCTTTTATAATAGCTCAAAAATTAATTAAGGAAATTTTAGGCTACATGGGATACCTACAAGAATTATTTATAATAAGGATTCCAAATTCACATTAAGATTTTGGACTACCTTGCAAGAAACCTTAGGTAAATAATTCAACTTCATTACAACATGCTATCCAAAAAAGGATGGAAAACCTAAGAGAATTACCCAAGTTTTAGAAGATCAACTCCATATGTATTGTATGGATAAACAAACCAAATGAGAAGAGTGTCTACCATTAGTATATTTATCTTATAATAATTCCTTTTAGGCCACTATTGGTATGGCTCTATTTGAAGAACTTTATGGAAGGAAGTGTCAAGAATTGTTAAGTTAGGATAGGCTAAAAGATAGAGTAGTAGTTGGTCCAGAAATGTTACAAGATATGGATAATTAAGTAAACTTATGAGACAAAGAGTGAAAGAAGAAACCAACAAGAAGAAAAGTTATGCTGATAGAAATAAGACTCCCTGAAGTCTCCATATTGGTGAAAAGGCATTTCTTAGAGTCTTCCCTTACAAGCACTTTATGTATTTTAGGAAGAAGTCTAAGTTAGCTTCATGCTTTGTTGGGCCCTTCAAAGTTTTGGAGGAGATCGACCTAGTGCCTTACTATTTACCTTTGCCTCCAAAATTGAGTTGTAATCATGATTTTTTTCATGTATGCTTGCTAAAAATATACAAGCCTAATCCTAAACATATTTTTTGAATTTAAATTCCCTATAGATGAAAGAGCCAAGAACTATAGCAATCTAGTCATGTCACATCATAGAGAAGTGTTAGTGTAAATAATAGCCACTAAACAACTGAGTGGTAGATCGACATAAAGGATAGTGAGACCAATATACCTTACGAAGGATTTAATCTCATTGGGATAGAATTTGGTTTTTCTTTTAGTGGGACATAAATGATTTCTTCTAGGGTAATGAAAAAAAAAAATTTGACAATGAATCTCAGTGGTCAATTTTGATGTCCATATTATGAAATCTTTATTTTAAATGGTTTTGTAACTCTTGTGCATTGGGATGATGCACTTTAAAGGGGGAAGGATGTCACAACCCATCTAGAGCCCATCATTTACAACTTCTCATATACTTGCAGATAACTTGATAAGTATATTGAGTTATCTTTATCATTAAGCTTTATTTAATTTTTTATAGAAAATTATTTAATTATCTCATGCTATTTAATTGAGTTAATTTTAATTTCTTAGAAGTTATTTATTTAATTATTTCATGATTATTTAATTTAATAATTTTTAATGTAGATGTTATTTATTTATTTATTTTGACATGAAATATTTTGCATGCTATAGTATTAAGTAGATTTCTTAATTTAAGTTTTTTTTTTACCAGTAAGTGACCGAAGCCTAGGTTAATTATCGTTAATTATTATAATTAATTTTTTTTATGTGTTAAGTGTTCATTCGAACTCAAGACCTCCCACTCTCAAGTTACCATTGTGTTGTAGGCTCTTGCCTTAATTTAAGTTTATTTTAGATATCAAGAATGTTGGTCTCAGATTGGTTTTGACAATTGAGTGTCAACACACTTAAGAAATTTTCTTAATTGATGTTGAGTATAATATAGATGCCGAGTTATAGTATGTGCCAAGCCAGTATATGTGCCAAGTAAACTATAGGTGCCAAGCAAGACAAAATTCCTATATGTGTTGAGCATCAGTAGTCAGTAAGTGTCGAGTAACACAAAATCAACATAAGAGTTTGTGCCCTCACAAACTCAGATGTAAACCATTTTTGAGCTGACATATGATTTTGTTCGAAGTGTTGATACTCTATTCTGATAATTGATACTGCAATGTTGTCCATCTTCTAAGTCTTTTCACCCCTTTCACTTCCTTCAAACTTTGCTAGTATTCTCTTCTTGCATGCATTCTCTTCTCGCATACTCTGTCATGTGTTCCCGTACATTACTGAATTATGGGGTTTCAACCTCCTTAAAAAGGTTTCATGAGTTAGGGTTAGGTATGAATCTACGATTGAGATTTTTCCATCTTTCTCGCTCAAATATTTCCATTTTTTTGATTGGTTGCATGTTCATTTCATAGGGAATTAAAAAGATTTGATCTTATCTTTTAATCCTTTGAGATTTATCATATGTCAGCTCAAAAATGGTTTAAATCTAAGGTAAGAATTGTGCTGAGCAGAATCCATGATGGTAGCCTATCGTTCGAAGATGGATCCGTTAAACTATCTAAAAGAATTATACATAGAGTAACTAGGTACCCAACCCTAGAACTGCCAAAGACCCTAAGGAGTGATTCCAAAGAAGCCATAGAGAAGAACACTGGGGAAAAATGGAACAAGAGAGGGATGACTATTGACACCATCAAAGATCCTCTTGTAGAATTTTTTGTTAGGGTCATATCTCATAACTTTTACTAGTCAAGCCAACTCAACAGTGTACCTTGTATTGCAGTAGATGTGGGATACAAAATTGTTTAGAAGGATCACACTTATGATCTAGTTGAACTACAATTACAATAGATTATAGAGAACTTGGGAGCCATAAGAAGGTCCAAGGGAGCCCAATGCAAATTTGGAGCAATTTTGATATGCTTATTCTTTTATGTTTAGAATGAATTCCCCTCTTTTTGAAAGGTAAGCTGGAAAAAAAATAGGTCAATAGTAGTACAGGTTAATGAATACATAAGAGTAGATGGGGGAAAATTTTGAAACTATAATTACCAGCTACTTTGAAGACTTTAAGCAGTCAATAAAACAAAGACTAAGGATACTTGTCTCTCTTGTTAAACATCATATTAATGACATTTGTTTCTTAGTAGACATTGATTTCACATACATCGAAGCTGCAGTAACAAGGGTGAGATGGCTAAGGCCACTTGGATATGAAATCAATATTGATGAGGCATCTGTAGTAATCGTAACATTGCTAGCAGAAAACATTGACAAAAGTGCTCAATCCTTTGGCACTTACGATGTTGTTAGATCCAAGGTGGACATGGAGTTCAAAACTACTTCAACTCTGAAGGAAAAGTACAAATTTGTGAAAAAACTTAAAGCTAAATTTGGTGAAGGCACGGTAGAAGGTGAGGAGGATGATGAAGAGGTAGATGAGGATGAAGAAGAGCATGATCAAAGGCCACTTGCCTTGACCCAAGCATGGAGAAGATATAGAAGAGATAGAAGGTGCCAAGGAGGAAGAGGAAACTAAGGAAGCACATACCAAGCCAGAGGCAAAGAAAAGAAAAGCTTCCACCAAACTAGCTACCAAGCCCAAGAAAGTTGCTAAGCCTAGCCCAACAAAGCCTACCACAAGGGCTAGCACAAGAGCCACATCAAAGAAGGCTAAGGAACATGAAAAGAAGAAGGCCACTAAATACGAAGGTCCATCCAAGAAGAAGCCGAGAAGAAAATATGTTGCACCTCCTGAATCAGATGAAGAAAGAACAAAATCTAATGACAAAAACCAATTTAGAGTGGTAAGTCACACCATTCAGTTTGATTTAGAAAATATATGTGATAACATTAGAGATAATGCAGACTTGTTAGGCTTAAAAAGCATTGATTTTAATAAGTTGACTAGAGAAGAATAGAGCATGGTTGAAGAGTCAATTTACACCATGATGGCAAAGTTCAAGAACACTCCACTTGAACTAGACAATTCAATGCCTAAGGAGTTATATTCCATTGTAGAAAATAAATGGCATTATTGCCTCAATATGGAAAAAGAAATAAGAGAGTCAACATTGGCCCAAGTAATGCCTGAACTTACTAAAAGGAAAATTAGCAAGGCAAATAAGAAGCATGGGAGAAAATTTGCACCCAAGTATAGAGCCTTCAGCATTCTACAAAACAATATTGAGGATGTTATGAAAAATTCCACTCAAATGTGGAAGTTAATCTATGGCCTCGCAACTATGAAAGAAGGAGAATCGGATCCCTTTGAGGGAAGAAACAATGAACAAGAAGAGGAAAATGATAAGGAGGAAGAAGTTGAAAAGTGAAGGAAGATGACAAAGTGGAGAAGGAGACACAAAAAGATGATATGGCAACTAATAAGGAGTAACAACAAGAATAGAGTGTGCAAGACACACAATGGCCACCACCAAGTCCTCCACATGGAACTCCCACACCTACAAATATAGTAATTGTACAAGATGTTCCTGACAATTCTGATCAAAACATAAATCCATTGACTATAGAGGATCTTAAAAAGATTCTTCACCAGACTACACTACAATCTCAATTGTGTACAAATCTAGTCTTGGTGATTGTGGAAGAACTAAAAAAGGTTGTAGCTGATATCACAAGGGATAAGGTGAATCCACAAGAACCACCTTCTCATATCTCAACAACTACAAGTGGACAACCCCAAGAGCAAGCTGCACAAGATACATCAGCATAGGCTGACTCCATAGTTCAAATCTCAATGACTAAACAAAAGACACAAGGGACAAAGGAGAAAGAGCCTACAAGGGAGCAAACAAGATAGATAGATACATCTATCTCTACAGCACAAGAACAAGGTGCACCCCCACAGATCACAATAATTGATAAAGAAAGATCCGAAGAGGACAAGGAAAGTCCTAAGGAAAAGGAACAAGAGGCAATACAAACATTGATAAACTTGCCTACAATATGGACTCCAACTGGAACATCTCAAAAGTCAAGCACTGAAGCAATACAACTTAAAATTTCATCACCAGGCTCGACCAATAAGAGTAGCAAGGGTAATTTACTATGGAGACCCTACATTAGATGAGGACATAGTCATTCCCAAGTATGACTATGAAAATATGAATATTGATTAGATAAATGCAGTGCAAGAGGCACTTGGGAGGAAGAAGAAGTAAGAGATACTCAAAAATGAGGATAAATAGAAGCAAGCATTAATTGAGATTAAAGACATCTTTCTTGATACATTTAGCTTGCAGGTACCTAATGAAACCAAGCCCCATTATGGAGCAATTATCCAATATAGTGGACCAAGTATAGAATGAAGACCTTGATGCAAATGAAAAACCATTAGAATGGTCAGAAAAGAGGTTTCAAACAAAGGCGAACAAGAGAATATCAAGTGAAATAGCACTTTTACAAGTGGAGCTAGCCAAGAAGATTGAAAAGGTAAAGGTAGTACTTGAGAATATATTCTCATTGTACTCAAAATTGTGTGACCCATCAATTTTCACACAAGAAACCAACCAACGGATAATGAGCTTGGAGAGGAACCTTAAAATATCAAGCATGCAACTACCCAAGGATCTAGCTCAAAGTATGAAGCATTTTCAAACTACCCTTCACACTCAGAAGGAATTAGCTATGTTAACAATAGATGAGGCAAATACCAAGGCCAAGTTAATACAGATTTGCCATCACCCCACATATTGAAATTTTGCAGAAAGAACTGGCCTATTCTGAAAATGTGTTAAAGAAAGACCCCAATCTTTCTACATTGGAAGGCCTAGTTCACCTTGCAGTGGAGACAACCATCCAACTTAAATCACTAGAAATTGCACTAGATAATTGGGATGTTTCTCTTAGGATAGTTATGGAGGTAAATAAATCCTTTTTGGCTAAGTATTGAGTTAATGTATAGAACCCTTTGACATAAGTATCAAAAAAGGGGGAGATAAGAAGATAAATTTTGAGGAATAGATAAGCCAAAAGGAAATTATAATTGCAAGGGAATATGTGTGAAAGGGGGAGTTAGAATAGAGCAGATAGAGAAAGAATGGTAAGGTAGAGATAAAGAGTATCAGAATCAGCATGAAGCAAATTCAACATGAGAAGTTGTGGATACAACAAAGGCACATCAACTAAGGGGGAGTTACAAATTTTGAGGTATCTTCACAAAATTTTGAACAATTTTTGAAGTTTTGCATATATGTCAAATAGATGTATATTATACTCGAAAAGATTAGATTTATCATGTATAGTTAAGTGTTTTTGACACTCATTCAAAGGGGGAGATTGTTGGTCTTAGATTGGTTTTGACAATTGAGTGTCAACACACTCAAGAAATTTTCTTAGTTGATGTCGAGTATAATATAGATGTTGAGTTACAGTATGTGTTCAGCCAGTATATGTGCCAAGTAAACTATAGGTGTCGAGTAAGACATAATTCCTATATGTGTCGAGCATCAGTAATCAGTAAGTGTCGAGTAACACAGAATCAACATAAGAGTTTATACCCTCATAAACTCATATGTAAACCATTTTTGAGCCAACATATGATGAATCTTGAAGGATCAAAAGATAAGATCAAATCTTTTTAATTCCCTATGAAATCAACATGTAATCAATTAGAAAAATGGAAAGATTTGAGCAGGAAAGATGGATGAATCTCAATTGTAGATCCATACCTAACCCTAAGTTATGAAACCTTTTTAAGGAGTTTGAAAGCCCATAATTCAGTAATGTATGAGAATGCATGAAAAATTATGCGAGAAGAGAATGCATGCAAGGAGAGAATACTAGTGAAGTTTGAAGGAAATGAAAGGGGTGAAAAGAATTAGAAGAAGGACAACATTGCAGTATCAATTATCAAAACAGGGTATCAACACTTTGAACAGAATCATACCAGATCAAAAAGGATCAGATCATATTGGATTGAACATTAATCTAAAATCAGCAATTGAAGATTGTAAGTTATTAGGTCAACACATTCTACTATACTTTCTAGCCATTGTATTAGGAGAATGAAAATCCTATGAAGATAGGTTGGTTTAACAACCATTTTATAAAACCTTTAACAAGGTGACGTTCCAAGTGAATGTTTGTAAATCCTTTAGACAATACATTTTTAATAGAGTGTTTGAGCCTTTAATAAGGCAGGCCTTTTACAAGCCAAACCATTGTTGATGGTAAAACTTTGTAACCTTGACAAGTTACATATTGCTGCAGTGATAAGTTGTGGGTATCATCCTCACCCCAATTTTACCTTCTCATTTTGGAGGGTTTTTTGGGTGATCAAATATTGTGTTATTTATTTTCATGCATGCCTTTACTTTCATGTTAATTAGATATGTTACATGCATGTATTGATCTCAGTTAAAAGTTTTATAGCTTAAAGTTTGGTACTTCTGATTCACCCCCCCTCTCAGAAGTATTCTTCCCACTTGTAAATACCAATAGAGAAAATGTAATTATAAAATTTGCATAGATATAAACATAATTGCTATTAACATAAATGTTAAAATTATAAGTAAATAAATTAATATTGAAAATAAACAATAAAATCATTAAATGGTGAAAAAGAGAGTTAAAATAATTAATATAAATGTTGAATTCTATTTTTATAAAAGAAAAAAGATACAAATAAATATTAACCCAAAAGCTGAGTTGATTAAGCCTATAAAGTCGAAGGGGGCCTATGAAGTCAACAACTTAGAAATTAATAATAAATTTTGGATATAAATTACCTTCCTCTTTTTCAAATTTCATTAATATAGTCAACTATGCCATGATAATAATTGAAAACATTTTTTAAATGTGTGACCAACTATGTAGCCAATAGGAAATACATGTGTATTTCTCATAAATAAAATTGTATGATATTAATAATATTTTTTTTTTAAAATGTTTTATATGTCTTCCAAACTACTCAAACAAATATATTAGTTTTAAAAGACATTATTAGTTCTCATTGTAGGTAGGATACTATAGCATTCAATGAATGCTACTTTGCAATTAAAGTATCCAATCATATTCTTTTATTTTTCAAAAACTTTTCACTCTATATAGTTTTAAAATATATTGACATTTTACTAATTTACAAAAAAAAATTTATTTCCAATCTTATTCGTTACATCATCTACAGTTACGAGTTAGTTTTTATTTCTTCACTTTGGTCCAAACTTTATAGCCACCATTAATATGATAATGAAATACAATAAATATGTTGAAAATGAAATGAAATAAATAAGTTTAACAATATGTAAAAATACCTTCTTCATATTCTCACATATCTTATCTTGATTAAAGTGTCCAATCATATTCTTTTATTATTCAAAGACTTTGAAAATTCTATTGTAAAAGTAGAAAATTAAACATTCTAGATTATAATTTAATTTTGATTAAAGGAGAATATGCACATTTGAATTATATGAGACCAAAGCTAAACATACATAAGTATAAAGAAATCAATTGACATTCTACTAACATAGCTATCTTGCATACATTTTTAATACTTTGGCCATATAAGCTTCCGACAAGAACTTGATGCTATGAGTCCTTGTTTACTTACAAAGCAAGATTGGGATAATAGAAATGCAACTCGTAGGAAGCAAAAATTGTGTCCATTTCTATGTGGAGCAGTGGCCGCAAAACATGGTTTTTAAAGAGTCCATCTCTGATATCTACAACCAACATGGGCAACTTTCAATAGGGGAAAAGCTAGTCTTGTTCTAAAAAACACTTCCCAAATGCTTTGGTCACTATCTTCCACCTATTAGAGAAAGTATTGTTACAAATAGGAATTGCAGGGGGGGGGGGGGGGGGGGGGGGATTGAATTAGTAATTCACAAACTTTAGTCACCAAATAGATATTATTTGTTACTTTAAACCATACATAACAAAGTAATAAAGTAATGTTGAAAAATAACAATAACCATGCACAAATATAACTCATAACACCAAATTTTGTTAACTAGGGAAACCTTGGCCAAGGGAAAACCCTAGTGGGGATGATAACCACTAGATAATATATTGATATATAAGTTCCCTATTAGAGGATGGACCCTATTAGAAGTCAATGAGAAAATTTAGTATAGAGCGTCCCTATTAGGAGACTTTGAATCTCTATTAGGAAATTCCAATCCTATTAAGAGTTGTAGTACAGTAGATGCAAGATGAGCCCACTACCCAAACATGCACTTCCAATTACAAGAAGAGCTCACTGGCCAAACAAGTAATTAGACTTCTAGAATATAGATTATATAACTTCTTCCTTCACTGATCTTTGATCTTTAGCACAATCTCGAATCACAAAATATCTTATACAAAACTTTGCATATATCTCTTTCACAGTAAGTTCACATACAATTGCTCAACACAACTTCTTCATCTTAATTCACAAGATGTCCTTTGCATAAATACCATGCCTTTACAAAAATTGATTCTAGCTTGTCTAAGACCATAATATACTTTTCCAACTTAGAGTAAACATCTAGGATGTCGACCCTAATTGGTCAAGTAATTATTTTGTAAACAAAATAATTCCTTTCCTTTAATTCCGCTATCTTGTTTCATTGGTAAAACATGAATAACTCTTTTTTATATAGTTTGTACTGACTTTCAAGGTTATACACATCATCATCAACATGTATACAATCTCCATCTAACTTTTCTAGTCATAATATAATGTTAGTAACAAGTTACATACAAAACAATACACTATTGTATACCAAATTCATATTTAGACAATTTTTTGAGTACCAAAAGCTAAGTATCTTTATTTTCGAGGTTTCTTGTAAGCATGTACATCATGTGTTACCATAATGACAACAATTATATATCTTCATTAGCCAATTATCAACAATCTCCCCTTTTGGCATTGATGGCAACAAAATAGGGAAAATTGGCTAAGTATCAAAAACTTTTTTTAAAAATACAATAACATTACATCTATTACAACTTATCCATCTTACATATGCTCTCCCTTAAAATATAATTTCGTATATTAGAATTTTATCTTCTCTTTACCTGATTTACAATTTTCTTATGCATTTTCTCCACCTTTGACATCAATGAAAAAGGTTAGAATATAAAAAGCTGTCAAAAATTGTTGTTAAAAATGTTGTTCTTTTGCCTTAAGCTGATGATATCTTCATGCAATCATCAAAACTTGCATTAATATTGGTCATACCTTTTGTCCATGTATCCTTGGATGATTCAGTAGAGGTGAGAAGTGCACATAAGGCATATAATGCAATCTCAATGCATTAAGGTCAGAGTATAAAAAGTTAGAATAAGTGTCCTTGGCCTTGGCACATTGCTCTAACTATTTCTCAACAATAGATATTTTCAGAGCAATAGAATCTCTAAAATCTAATACTCTCTTCAAAATTTGTTCCTTTTGAAGTTCCATTTTCTTGATATCATTATGAATATTGGCCACTTGTCCTTCAAAATCATCAATTTTACTAGAAGGATGTTGTAACTGGCTAGATAGAGCCTCTAGCTCGCTCATCTTTCCTCCAATCTGACTGTCAATACAATTAGTCAACTTATAAGATAGGGTACACTTGATGTATAATATCTTTCCATCTTGTTGACATTTCTAAAGTTCTTTGATACAAGTGTCAAGACTTATCAAATCATTCTTAACATTTTGACAAATATTGCTAAACAAGTTAGCATCATGCGCAATCTGTGCCTTTATTTCTACAACATTCAACAAATTTGTGAATTCTTCATCAAAAGATTTTAGCACTACCTATACCCTCTATTCAAGATTTGCCTCTATATGTTGCACTACCAGAGTACTATGTAATCTATCAATAACCTTCATCAAAGTTCTCTATAGGCTCTTCACTATTTTATTCTTTTCAATAAGTTTTGACAAAGATGAGATCAAGTTAGTTTGATCATCATCATCAATTTTCAGGCTAGCAAGTGAAAGTGGAGTAGATGAACTAGAAGGTTTAGTGTCATCTTCCCTTTGCTTCTTTTCAACTACCTCTTTGACTCTTCTCTCTTCTTCCTCTTTCTCTTCTCTTACCTTTCTTTCTTTTTCTCTCTTGTATTCCTCTTCTAATCTATTCTTCTTATCTTCCTCTATTTTCCTTTTCATTTCTTCTTCAATTAATCTTTTCTTTTCTTCCTCTATTTTTCTTTTCATCTCATCTTTAAGCAATTTTTTCTTGGTCTCTTCTATTTTCCTTTTATCTTCCTCTAATAACATCTTCTCTTCTTCAATTTGCTTCAATTGATCTTCAATATCTTTGGTATGAGGTTCATTTTTTTCGAAACTCTCAAATGGCTTAGTATCATCAATGTTAATTGTAACATTGGTCTAATCTATCTGCATTGTGTCACCACTTACTAACACTTCCAAGGTTTTGGGTGATGGTGAAGATGCTACTTTGGACTCTATCATCATCTAATTTATAGCTATCACAGTTTCACTTCATAACTTATCTTTCTCACCCACCATAAATAGAAATGGTCTTACTTTGTTTCTCAAGTAAGGTGCTAGATTGTTCAACAATCTCTTGACTTCTTCTTTGTCATCACTCTGGCATATTGTTCTTATCATAGACTTTTGAAGTTCTAAGTCCTCTTATGAAGCTGGTGCCTTCTTCTCAATAAGTCTATCATAGACTTTCTAGTTTATCGTGCCTTCAATATCCTTGAGTTTTAGATTGTTAGCTATTATGTATCTCATAGTAGAGATATCAATCTGATCTTTCTTAAAGTTTTACTACAAGCCATCAAATTTGTTCATTTGAACAAAGTTGCCTTCATTAGCAATAGTTGAATTTATCTTCTCTATCTTCAGCTTCCAAGGTTGTCAAGCTTTTCTTGCTAACTACTTAGAAGTAGTTACCTTCTCTGTCTGTTTAACTTCTAGTTCTTCTTCTTCTTCTTCTTCACTAGACTCAACAATTGTCAACAATATCTTTTGTCTCTTTCTTGGTCCAGTGACTTGTTACTTGACCCTTTTTGTCTTGGTGGTCATAGCTTCCACTAAACTCTCTAATTTCCTCTTTGGTTCACTTGGTTGTACATCTAATACTATTGCATAAGGAATGCTCTATTCCAAAGATGTCTTTGCAATATACACTAACAAAGGTTGCACATTCAATATACCTTGTTTCATAGTCTACTTGACTACCTGTGACTCACTCTCAGTCATACCGACCTCTAATAAGGCCTTTTTCATTATTATCTCTATCTTCTTGTGAGATGCTTTCTCCAAAGAAGCTTGATGAGCTAATTGGGTAATCTCATCATAAGTTCCAAATCTATACTCATCTTGGTCCTTCTCTAATTTCAACAATAAATCAATGTATCCAACTATTGTTTCATCACTCAATTCATAACCTAAGGAATCAAGAAATATTTCTCGAGGTACTACAACTTGAATATAAGTAAAATCTGTATCACCCATAACACAAATATCTTCTTTAAATCAATCTACAATTATCGGTACAATTCTGAATCTCAATCTCGTCTCATTCTGAAATGTTTTCATTATTAAGTTTCCATTATCCAATATTTTATCTTCTGTATGTCTTCTACATACTTATGTGATCTTCTCCATTGTACATAGATCTCACTATTGATAATCTTTGTGACTGAAAAAAATGGAAATCTCTTAAGTACATGAAATAATAAATGATTGATTAGTGACTGAAATCTAAACACGCCATTCTTAGTCCTCTTAATTTTCTCTAGGAAAGAAGTTGCATTCTTAGTATTTCACTAAGGTTAACTTGTTCCTTCTCAACACATATCATGTAGGCTGCATAGATGAATCTGGTTGACAATTCATCAATCTCAGAACTTGCACATAAGGAGTAGGCAATAATTCTACTTAGGAATCTTACATCATCTTGTTTAATGGTGTTGATCACCATGGCCTTTTCATTATAAACTGCTTTGGTGTAACTCTCAACTTTCTTCTCAACCAATTTCTCACCTATAAGTACACTACCTTGTTTAGTAAGACTAGTTACCTCATGTACAAGGTCGGCTAAATATCAATTACACTATCTTCCATCCATAGTTTTCCATCATGTATTCTACTTAGTATGATCTGTATCCACTCATCTATTCCAATTCTCTATGGAAATGATATTTGAACATGTCTAGTTCTCTTAAATTTTCAAATATGGGCTTCATAGTCATATCGTGGTTAAAGAATAATTCCATATACTTGTTCATATACTCACTTCCAATATATTCAAACTTGTTGTTAACATAACTTCCTACATCTTCCAAATAAACTACATTGTTAAGTGTAATGGATAATGTTGAATTAGGGTTTCTTTCTATGGGTTTCACAAAAATAACCTTCAATTTTGGTCTCTCCTCATTCTCAACATTATGAACTACAGAGATATCCATGCTTCTATCAAATATAAACTTTTATCAAATAAATTATGTGAATAAATGATAAAATACCTCTTTTTGAAAATAGGGTTTGCTTTGAAATCGCCTTGTCAAGTCACTTTTGAGTGCTTTATGCTTCTAATGTAATCCCAATGAAGTGGTAATCAAGTTTGTACTCCATTTTATTCCTTCAACTTTAACTTGCATTAATTGTGTACTTCACAAATATTAAAATGTTGTCAAATACATTCAGAAATCAAATATATGCTCAAGATCTTCTATCTAAGCTTCAGATGCTACCTGAGGTTTACCATAGCTTCTTTCCATCATGAAAATGCTCCACAAAAATTTTCTCCATGAAATTTTTAGTAAGAATCTAGTTTTCATCTTCTGCTACAGAATTGACTTTCTCTATAATAACAATAACTCTTGATTCCTTCACAACTAGTTTAGATAAGCTCCAAATTAAAAGCAAGCTTAGATACTGTCTACACTTATCTTGATACACCTTTTCCCAACTTCGCTACCTCATTTCAATCTCTAGATGAAGTTTCAAATTTTGGTGTTGTGAACAAGCTTAATTCAACTTAATTGAATCAAACTTGATAATTGACTTCGATCTTCCTATCTCATCATCTTCTAGCTTTTCTTTAGAGATGTCTAATCCTTTTACAAATGCCTCATTAAGTTCTTCTTGAAGTTCACTGACTACATTTCTTTGTTCCCCATTGTCTTTCTTTGTTCTGAAGTTTCTTTCATGGTTCCTTCTATCATTTTTTGATGTTTCTTCCAGAATTTCTTCTATTTCTGGAGTTTCTTCCATTGTTCCTTCTATCTCTGAAGTTTCTATCTATTCTGCAATACTTTGTTGTATGTCTGAAGTTGTTGCATAACTAACATACAGGAGTTCTACTTCTAGGATTTTGTTGATCATCAAGTGCATAACAATTCCAAGCAATGTGTCCAAAGTTGTTACACTTATAACACATGATCTATCTTCTTTCTTCATAAGGTCTCTCTTCCCTTGATGTCCTTTCATTAGATCTTCTTATATCTCCAGTGTTAGTTTTTATAGATATTCTCTTGTTCCTTCTATCATTATCATATTTAGGTTTCCTACAATCAATTGCTTTATGACCCATACCATGAAAATTATGACAATAAAAGTCCTTAACATGATTAAATGACTTATTTGTACAATCTCTTTTCATATGACCTATTTCATTACATGAAAAACACTTACCTCTAAATTCATACCTAGTTTCCTTAGGAGATTCCACTTGCTTTGGTTCATCTAGTATCTCAACTTCCTTGTCTGGCCCAACTTCTTTAGGTTTATCAAAAGATTGACTAGATTCAATCTTATCATTAGATTTATCTTTTTCTTTTAGATCTGATCTAATCTCAGGTTTCTTTGTAAACATGTTAAATAGATAACCAAGACCGGTCTTATCATGAGTAAGTCTCTGTATTGACATAGAATCATCAAGCTTTTCTCTACTGGAATAAAGCTTCTCAAGTTGTTTCTTGTACTAAGTTAACTCACCTTTCACAATAGTATTGTACTAATGAAGTTCTCCGTGATCTTCTTTCAATGTTTCAAATTCAAATGTCTTCTTTGTTAGACTTTCTCTAAGATCTAAATTCTCAGTTTTCAAATCAGATTCAACTTTTCTAAGATCACTCCTCAAAGTTAACTTCAAATTCATAATATTCAATTCATGCTTGAAGATCTTGTACTCTATCTTCAGCTTTGAATAATCATCATCACTAGTTTTAGATTTAGTAGATTCGAGCTTGGATTTGAGATGTTCAATCTTATCCTTTAATTGCCCAAAATATGCTTTGGAGTCTTCATATCTATCTTTTAGCTTATATCTTTCTTCAGAAAGGAGATCAATTTGTTCAAGTGCCTCTTCAAGGTTCTTCATTAACTATTCCATATCCATAGGGATCTTACTCAAGTAGTTAAGCCTCCTCTGAGTAATTGAGCTTTGATACCAATTGTTAGAAATAAGAATTGCTGAGAGTGGGGGTGAATCAGTAATTCAAAAACTTTAGTCACCAACTGGATATTATTTGTTACTTTAAACCATACATAACAAAGTAATAGAGTAATGTTGAATAGTAACAGCTACCATGCATAAAGATAACTCATAACACCATATTTTTTTAACTAGAAAAACTTTGGCCAAGGGAAAACCCCGATGGGGATGACACCCACTAGATAATATATTGATATATAAGTTCTTTGTTAGAAGATGGACCTTATTAGGAGTTAATGAGTAAATTCAGTATAGAGAGTCCCTGCTAGGAGACTTTGAATCCTTATTAGGAGATTCCAACCCTGTTAGGAGTTGTAGTACAGTAGATGCAAGATGAGCCCACTGCCCAAACATGCACTTCCAATTATAAGAAGAGCTTACTACCCAAACAAGTAATTAGACTTCTAGAATATAGATTATGTAACTTCTTCCTTGATTGATCTCTGATCTTCAACATGATCTCGGATCACAAAATATCTTTTACAAAACTTGGCATATATCTCTTTCACAGTAAGTTCACATACAATTGATCAACACAACTTCTCCATCTTAATTCGCCAGATGTCCTTTGCATAAATACCATGCCTTTACACAAATTGATGCTAGCTTTCCTAAGACCATAATATACTTTTCCAACTTAGAGTAAGCATCTAGGATGTGAGCCCCGATTGGTCAAGTAATTATTTTGTAAACAAAATAATTCCTTTCCTTTAATTATATTGTCTATTTCATTGGTAAAACATGAATAACTCTTTTTCGTATAGTTTGTACTGACTTCTGAGGTTATACAAATCATCATCAACATGTATACACTCTCCATCTAACTTCACTAGTCATAATATGACACCATCAACAAGTTACATACAAAACAATACACTGATGTATACCAAATTCATACATAGATAATTTTTTGAGTACCAAAAGCTAAGTATCTTTATTTCTGAGGTTTCATATAAGCATGTAAATCATATGTTTCCATAAATGACAAAAATTACATATCTTCATTAGCCATCTGTCAACAAGTATAAAAGTAGAATGAGGGTAGGTAGATAGTATTATTTACCTGGTAAGAATAAGGCAAAATTAGATTTTAGTATTTCCTTTGGAAGGAAAGATCACTCAGTTATATGAGGATAGACATTGAAGAATAAATTTTCAACAATGGCTAGAAAAGTATAGGTTAGGGTTCTTAAAAATGAGAGGCCCAGTATAAACAAGCATTAGTTTCTTTTGCTCCAATAAAAACAACCAGTCACAAACTTTCTCAATTTTATTTTATCAAGTCAAACAAAAGAATTATAGATTACTTCCACTAAATTTGATGGAATCTATTTAATAAATTTCAACATTTTCTTAGTTGAACTTTGTAAACCCTTACTTCATTTCAAGGTTGAAAATTGGTTAAGACTCTCATTTATCCTTCTTGGGTTATCAATAGAAACAACCCTATTGTACAATGGAAGTGACTTTAATTAATTTTTTTTTAAAAATCACTCTAGCTGGGTAATTATAAAAAAAATTCATTTTGGCATTAATATTTAGTATAGTTGAGGATATCTAGATTTAATATTCACTAGACTATTTTGGTATCAGATTTGTTTGCCTAAATACAAGCTGCCCTCATCGATTTCTATCCTACATAATGTTTAAATGAGTTTGAATACTATACTAGCCTACTAATGATATTAAAGAAATTCTAAGGAAACAAATCCTGATTTGCTAGCTTCATTTTCTGTAAGTTGTTGGCTTTATGTTGGAAATATTACACCATATTTTTCAAATAGTTTTCTAGGTCAATAATTTTCTGTGATTAGAAAATAAAATAAAAAGTTATATTGAAGCTATATTTTTGTAACACTAGATCATAGTGTATCTTATTCTTATTAGAAATGATATAGAATGAATAACAACTGCTCGACAATATGCCTATTTAATTTTGAAGGCTTGCCTTGATAGGTTTATGCTAAAAAATAGTTATCTAAAATACAGTAGTCCATAGTATATTATGTAGAAAAATGACAATGATCACAAAATATGCCAATGCAAACATAATATCAATAAAATGTCACATTGAAATTGTTGTCACTACATTTAACAACAGTTATAAAATTATCAACAACTCAAATACAATATGATATGCTCTTACATGTGCATAGTTTTAGACTAATTTGTTCAAATTATGAAATAACTAAAAATTAGTATTTTCAGCACTATCCTTTTTAGCATTCCATTTAAAATAATGGTAAGATTAATATGCACTTGATTATACAAAGCCCAACTAATAGAATCAGGCATCTTGGTTGATGCATTAAAACTAGATAGTGAAATCAAAACAGGGCTTAGTATCACAAGCTTGTATTCATGGATCAATATATTTTGAGTCTTTTACCATGTTGTGTTGAAGTTATGATGCTTTTAGATAGGTTATAGTCATCATACATATCTGTAGTAATGTCAAACACTTTCCATATCATATAATAGTTTTATCCTATATTATAATCAAATGCAATTTTTAGATTATTATTTTTAAATGCTACCTTTATGATTTAGTTATCTATGTTATCTTATAATTTTTTATTCTAAAAATTAAATTGTTTAGCAAACTAATTTTCATACAATTACATTGAAGTTTCATAAATGAACCTTGTTAGTAAACATTTTATTTATCATGGATAAGTGCTTTTCATACATTTACATTACATTGTATGTGTATAGAGACTCAAATCCCCCTTTTCCTAAATCTCACATTAGCATCCCATCATCCTTATTGGGTTGTACTAGTATTTATTTTTCTTATGGAGGGTTTGTATTCTAGTACATAATAGAAAATGACCCCCAAATTGGTGAGTGATTTATCCCCTTTAGCATTTCTCACCATTTTTATTATACAATATGAAATGTTTCTAAACGAATCACTTTGCATTCCAATATAACAAAAAACATAGCAAAGATTTCAATATCTTTTGGAAAATTATCCTAGTAGGTTGAGGTCGGGCCTAAACATTACATCATTCCTCCCATTAAGGCTTGAAATCAATTCTATATTCATCTTGATGATTCTAAGGCTTTCTCATCCCTTCACCTAGTTCTCACTCTATGAACTTGTTACCTCAATAATGATATTGCAATGGAATCTTTGATCTTGCAGAAGACACTCCCCTTTCTAGGTTCCACCCCAATGAGATATCCTATGATACCAGAGAATTCAATAGCAATGAGAAAGATGACGGTCTAGAAGTATAGAGCTTCTATCTAAACTATTAGAATAAAGGATTAATTTAATTATATTTATTAAATTACCTTTACTCCCTTCTTAAGATTTCATTTTATGCACATGCATTGCCATTTAATAATCAAATATTAATTATTTAATGTCATTTGCCTCTTAGGGTTTCTCTTTTGGGTTCTATGATCTCCTTCTATAAGGATTGATCCATTGTATATTTTACTCATTTCTTTTTGTCTGATAATATATTCTTGCATATTTCAAAGCCAAAGCGCTACCTTCTCTTGTCTTTTTCTTTTTTGTGATAGGTTCTTGCATGCAAGTGTTCTATAGGATCTTTGGATTTGTTCATATCAAATCCTTCATGATATCAGAGTCAGATTTGCTACAACTTGTTTAGGTTTATTGAAGAAAATAGGAGCAAGGGTTTCTTGGATCATATCTGACAATTTTTGGGAACTTTTTGTGGAAATAGGGGGTCTCTGACATTCAAAGAGATTTGAGTCCAAATAGACATCATGGTTGGATTCAACATGTCAAAACCCCTATTTCCATATAAGGTACTTTGATTTTGGATGTTGTTGACCAGGGAGATAAAACAAGTTTTGCATACCAAGGTCGTACAACCCTGACATGTATCACGAGGAAAAATTTGTAAATAATGATAATAATTGGCATTTAATTAAATGTCACAATTTTTTTAAAAATCCATCACCTGTGCACCGCCAACATAGATCCCACACCAACACCATGACTATTTGTCACCCTGCCGCCACACACAGCTTGCCCTATGACCACCTCCACTAGGGAGCTCTATTGGCCCTCCACCCATAGCCCTCCATCCCTGAAGTGTCCAACCCGTGGTGATATGAGTGCTTGAGAGGCTTATATTTTGGCTCCTAGGGGGGTTTGAATTATTTTCTTTGCCTTACCAAGTACCCTATCATTTTATTGCAATACCTTGAGAAAATAGAGGTATTTTTGGGAAAATGAGATATTATCGGAAATCTAATTCCAAGATGGACACATTGGTACAAGTTTTTTGGGTTATTTTTCTAGTATGGTACCTATTTTTATTGTTGAAGTCTGATGACCATTTTTGCATTCTAGGGGGCATAAGTTGCTCATTTTAGCTTCAATTTTCAAATTGAAAGAAGCGTTGAAAAGCTCTTCTCAAGCACTTTGCAGATTCTCTATTATTTTCATCAAAATTTTCAAAGGTACACATGATACTTAACTGAATATTTTTTTCTCTTTACTTTTATACACATTCTTTCTAGCATTTGGGGTTCAATTTTTCATATTGTAGGGTGTGTTTTTTATTCATATATCAAAACAAAAATCTTCTAAAAAATTGGCTAAGACCACTTCTTGTCTAGAACTTCTAACCCCACATAAGTATCACACATGGAAAACCTTGATGACACAACTTCTCCATTAAAAAGTGTTGTGGTCTTGTTTAGATGAAGTGTAACTAGTTTTCTAGAGTACATTTCAGACCTTGCAACACAAGAATAAAGTGGATGAGGCCATGGGTTTGATTTCCTTGAATATTTTAGAATACTTGCAATTTCATCTTGATGGGTGTGATACTTCTCAAGAGATGTGGGCTAGGTTCAAGAACTTGTTTGGTATCATCAATGAGTTCAGAGCACTTCAGATTGAGGCAAAGTTTACATCACTTGTACTCGATGTGTTTCCCTCCATTGAGGACTTTTTGATGAGGTTTAAACAACATAGATCTTTTGTGGGAAGAACAAGACTAATATAAAATGCATTGACCTAATTCTTTCTAAGCTTTGTGGAAACTTTCAAATTTTTTCTTCCACCTTTTAGTCCACCATGGATGTTTTTGGTCCTCGATTTACCATGCCATTATTTAAAGTTTTTGTGATTTTTTGACTCAAGAGAAAAAAAATATCTCTCGGTTGGACTCTCTCATAGGATCATAGAATCATGCATTAGTAGATCACACATCTTTAGAAAAGAAGGAGAAGAAACAAAAGTCACTACCTATAGAGCCTCAAAAGGATTCTAGTACTCAACTCTCCTCAAGCCCACCTTCTCTTAATGAAAATAAATCAAAGAGAGAAAGACACAAATGTGCTTATTGTCAAAAGCACAATCATGATGAGTCACATTGCTATGAGAAGAAGATAGATGGATATAAAAAACAAGTTTTAGATTTGATTTCTCTTCTTAAGAAGAGAAAAATCGACATTCCTTCTACTTCTAATGGGTCTTCTTCATCATCATTGCATACATATGGGAAAGACATAGGAAAGGGTCATGCATTATGTGCATGTACTACTCCAAATTCTTCTAGATGGCTATTGGATTCAGGTGCTTCACACCATATGGCATCTTCTCAAGATTTGTTCTCTTCTTTTGAGGCTTCTCCTACTCCACACATTTTGATGGGGAACAACACCATTATGATTGTATGTGGGAAATGTTCTAATGAAATTGATGATGGTGCATTCCATAATGTATTATGTGTTCCATCTTTGTCCTCTAACCTTCACTCTATTTATCAAATCACTCACAATGGGACAGGTAAGACAATTGAGTTTTCATGAGATTCAGTACACATTAGAGATAGTAAGACATGAAAAATTGTTGTTATAGGGACTATTGATCATTCTTCATGCTTGTACACTTTCTCTCATTTTGGTCCAACATCTCCAATATCAAAGACTCATTCTACTTCTTTACAAGAGCCTACTAAGGTGAAGCCATATCACTTGAACTTATATGTTGTTCCTGATATCAGTATTGTGACTTCTACACCTCCACCTTGTGTTCACATTCCATTTATTGCACATGATTACTCTTCACCATTGCCTAACACTATAGCTCCATTCATCGAGCCACCTAGTGTAGTTGTTGAGGATCTATTATATGGGTTGGGGGCTATAGATTCTTGAGCCTTTATCATGGGGAGTTTCATTGTACTTATGGTTTTGGTTTTGAGAGAGTCTCTTGAGACATATCATTTGTACTTTCTTTTCATCTCTTTTTGGAGTAGATATTTTTCCATGTGGGTGTCTCTATTTCTTCACTTTATAGAGATTTTGTTGTGATTGAGTACCTCATCAAGCCATGTTGTGGGACCCAAGGTTGCATTCAACATTGTAGTTTCCTTTCTTTTTCTTGCATTGTTTGTAGTTGCATTATTGCTCATCTTAAGGTGGTGTTAGAATAAAGGATTAATTTAATTACTTTTACTCCCTTCTTAAGATTTTTTTTATTAGTAAATGGCTAAAGCCTAGATTAATTATTATTTTTTGTTTGAATTAATTATTATTATATATGTTAAGTGAAGGTAGATTTGAACCCAAAACCTTCCACATGAGAGGCTCACAAGTTACCGTTGTGTTTTAGGCTTTTGCCTAACTCCCTTCTTAAGATTTCACTTTATGCACATGCATTGTCATTTAATAATTAAATATTAATTATTAAATTCCATTTAACTCTTAGGGTTTCCCTTTTAGGTTTTACAATCTCTTTCTATAAGGATTGATCCATTGTATATTTTACTCATTGCTTTTTGTCTAATAATATAATTCTTGCATATTTCAAAGCTAAACCCTTGCCTTCTCTTGTCTTTTGGTTATTTGTGACAGGTTCTTGCATGAAGGTGTTCTATGAGATTTGTGGATATGTTCTTATCAAATCCTTCATAAATAATCAAGGATAGACATAAATAAAGATTAGGAATAATAAATCTTAACATCAAATAGTATTGAGGTCCTCCAAGAAAGGGGAAATGGCGGTAACTTAATAATTTTAGTTTATCCATATGGAATGAAATGTATATTTTTTTATACTAGTTTTCTTTCTTATAGATGAACATGGGTTATCTTTGTTTAAGTGGCTAAAGAAAGATTTTAGTTTCAATCTAGTTGATGCAGTCCTATTAAAGGGTTGATATTTATTGTTTTGCTTATCATTTTATAAGTGGGAGTGGACCTCATGTCCACAATCTCTTGTGGACCAAAAAGTCCTACTTTTTTTGATATTGGAATTTACAACAAGGTGATGCTTAGTAAATTAAAAGTGATCAAAACTTTGGTGTACTAAAAACTCATTGAAGTTAATAAAAATCTTGCTTCATCCATTTATCTCTTATTTTTGAAATGGTAGAGTGCACTAGTCATGTTTATATTTTGAAATTTGTGGGATCAATAAAAATACAAATATTGAAAATCTATTATTTTTGATGAATTATTAGAGTGATCATTAAAATTGACATGTGAAATATGTTTGATGATCTTTCATTCCAACCAATTCTAAATTCCTTGAAAATTTGCATTCACTTTTTTAAAGATTAAAAACTTGTTAATTTGATCAAATTGGGTTTAAAATAACTCTCTTAGATTTTGTGTAGCTAGCATTACATATTGTGTCTCACTTTCAAGACATACTATTTTTCTTTTCCTAAAGTCACACATTTTTTAGAAAATATAACGATTTAAGCCTTGCCAGGTTATATTTAAAGGATTTTAGTTGAAAGGGATTAAGTCAAATACCCATAGAGAAAATCTCATTAGATATAATCCCTCTAGTCTTAAATCGTACTTACAATGGAGTCTCCTTTGTATGTATCAAAATGACATAAAGTCATTTTTACTTTGTCTTTTGGAGAATCAACTAAATTCATTTAGAAGTTAAGTTTTGTTGATATTAGCCTTTATTTTAAGCTTCAAAAAGTAAATTTTTTAATATGTTTAATTTGATTCTTTATTTATTTATTTTATTTTTAATTAATGTACTTTGTTTCACACATGCAAAAAATATAAAAATAGACTAAACAATCTAAAGATATATGGTTTTTAGGCATTAGAGTCCCCATTTCAACAAAAAAGAATTTAACTCAAATAGATACAAAAAAGTTAAACGAGACAATATAAACATCTTTCCAAATTACAAATATCCCATCTTGAAAAACTAATAAAAACTATATGCCCCAAAAAATATGAAAATTATCCATGCACTAGATATTGGTTTGACAAGTATATTTTTAAAATATTAGAATTTTATCCTTTTTTTTAAAAAGTTATGGATGAAGACGTAAACAATAGTTTTCAGAAATATTGTTTACTATAAAAATGTTATTAAAAGTTACATAAAAATCACAATACATTTCTAGTTTTTAAAATTATATATGAAAATTCTATATAAAAAATAACACAAATCACTAGTGTGCATCATGTTGAAATTGAAAATGGTAAATTTAATAGGTTGCATGGTTAAGAAGATTCACAAATCACAAATCACTAGTATGCTAGTATACTCCAATTGATATTAAATTTTCTAATTTTTTTAATATGAAACTATCACAAATCACTAGTATACTAGTATTCCAATATCAACTGGTTTTTAAATTTTCTTTCTGGCTCATTTCTCTCAAATAAACAAAAGGACTTCAATATCTCTTACAATAATGAAAGCATATAAAGAAATCATCAGACTTTGTGGCCTTCCCACATAACATTCAAATAACAGCCTACTTTACTTTAACAAAATAAATTCTAGTAGCCAACATAGTTAATTTCAACTTGATCACTCTCCTCATGATCAGATTATTAACAATTTCAACCATTATTATGATAAAATCATTCTCCTATTTATTTTATTTCCTTGTTGACCCTACCTTTTTTATAATTTCTTTAAATTTTCACAAAGTAATTTAAAATTTAAAAAAATATATAGAATTTTCTAAAAAGGAAATAAAATAATTATATTAAGATAAGAAATATAAGACCAAAAAATATGCTTGAACAAATTGTGTACATTCACAAAGCGAGTTAACTAACACCATATTGGTCCAATTATAAAGACCTTATAAACTACACACCTTAGACTTGCCATCTTTTTCACAAGAGATAAGATATAATATTTTGGTTGTGTTATACTATCATTTTGTCCATCAACAAAATTTACATTTCAAATGGATAAATTTGATAACAACCATTTTAGGAATGTAAATGTAGTAGACATGAGTTACTTAAATGTATAATTGAAGAAATCATATTAATGAGGAATACTTTTGTATCAGACTGGCATGTACTTAGAAAATCAATCTCTTTGTTGGTGGAAGCTTTGAAACTGGCACTTAATTTGTGCTATGTCATAGGTAATAATTTTGATGTCAAATTTGCGATGACAAGTTTGTCCTTTAACTACAAATTCTACCTTCCACAATATAAATATTTACTCAATTGTTCATCCAAATAGTCTATTTTGTTGATTTTAGGATTGGTGGTATTCAAAAAATTTACCTTAAAAGGATTATTGCTTTGTTCAAAGGAAACATGATTTCCTAAGCTAGAAAATGTTTACAATAATGGAAGACAACACACTAGCCTCCTAACATGTACGTGGATTCATTCTTCATTTTAATATATTAAATCCAAATTATTTGATATTGATTGCACCTTCAATTCTTCACAATGAGAGAGGACACTCCACTATGCAACAAACGTGAAATTTATGCAATTTAATATTTATAAATAAAACATATACCAATGAATTTCACAAATGTTTACTTAATTTTATTTTGGCAAGAGCATGAAGAGTGTTTAATGAACCCCATTAAATGTAGAGTTAACAAATGAAATATTCAAGTCTACAACTCTTAAAATGTTTATAGATAAATCAATAGTTAGATAATAAATGAAGATTAGCATGACCCTTATGCAAGAATAACACACAAATTGAGAAATGATCCAATTTTTTATAGGTAAAAACCTACTATAGAATGGTACATTGTAAGACTTTCATCTAGGAGGTCATGGGTTTGTATCTGTTTCAACTCAACACATAATAATAATAGATTTTGAACCATTACCTATCAAAAATTAAAGTATCACCTTCTGATGTAATAGTCATGTGGTTGCAATAAAAACTTAACACAACTTATCTGGAATGAATATATAGATGTATCTCAACATAGAAAAATAAAAAAGGAACTCTACATGCAAATAGCATAAGTTATTCAAATGCAAAATTGACATCTGAGATATCTAGAATGATATATACCACACCCCCATGATGTGACATGATAAGACAAGTCATGTGTGACATAATGGGATGTGGATAGAGGAAATTGGAAGCCTTAATGATGTACGTTAGACATTCACACAAAATTGTACCATAGACTACGAGGTTAAGAAAATTTCAAGGCTAATGGGAAATGTGAAGAAGAAAATGTAAAACCTAGTTGAAATAGCCACGACATGGTAGCAAGCCATTAATTTCATACTTTTGATGGGATGTTGGGGAAAACATGTGGCAGATTGTGAGGCATGAAAACAATGAGCTCCAAAACCAAGTGTGTGGTTTCTATGATTTCATTATAGATGATTAGGCTAGTGATGTTGAAAGAGACGAATTATTTCCCATCATGTTATGCATTGTGTTGCCCACTTTGTTTGAAGCTCCCTTTATTTCAGGGGGGATTTGGAGAGGCAATGACAATAGGTTTCGGCGGACAACAAAAGCTAGCCAACGGGGGATAGGTTTACCAGATAATGTATATGCAATCAATAATTATTTTTAGTTTATCATAATTTTAAAACTGTGAATTAAGAGGATGATGAAAAATGGTTTTCAAGCTATATTTCTAGGGTTTCAAACTCTAAAGCATCTTAAAATCAAGTTTTATGTTCTATAAGGTTTGATCCAACATTTCTTAGTGAGCTAATATTTCTAAAAAGCATATAATTTTTTGATATCATGTTTGCATGTTGTCCATGTACCATGTCATTGTTTTGTTTCAAAAGAGATGGCTCCATTTTTACTCTATTTTTGTAAATCTTTTATTCTTCATAGCTATATCTATACTGAAAATTCTACAGATCTAACATTTCTCTATGAAAGAATGTTTCATTAAAAGTGTATTATTTTTTGATGTAGTGTATTATTTTTTGATGTTGTGTTTTCATGTTGTTCATGTGCCATGTCATGTTTTCAAAAGAACAAATAGCTCCCCTTTTGAGAAAAGGGTTTCTTAGTTGTCGAGCTTTATTTCTATGGTTTCAAACTTTAAAGTTTCTTAAAACCAAGGTATCAGTTTTTTATAAAGTGTGCATCTCCAACATTTCTCTATGAATGAATGTTTCATTAATAGTGCATTATTTTTTGTAGGTTTTTTACCCACATACCATATTATGTTTTACATTAGGATATATGGATCTTTTTGAGACTAGGGGTTTTACTAATTTATCACTAGGGTTTTAAACTCTAATGCTTCTTAAAAACAAGGTGTGTGCTTTATCAAAGGTTTGAAGCTCTAACATTTCATTGTCAATGAATGATTCATAAATTTCACATTATGGTCTAGTGTCATATTTGCCTTCATGCTTCTATTTTGGTTTTTGTCACTACTGGATTTTTTTTTTTAATAGCATTGTGTTGCAGATTGTAATGTTTGTTTATCTATGGCCATTGCCATTGTCTAGAAGAAATTATCTAAAATTTACTATATTGGCTGATTTTCTAGACCAATGGATTTGAAGCCTAGAAACTACTACCTTGAAAACCCAATTAGTCAAGAGGTACAACATATAGACTTTGTTCTATCTCATGATAATATCATGGTTTGGTATAAAAAAATACATTGCCTGATTCTTCAAGACTAAATTATTGAAGTCACTGAGAAATACCTTTGTTGTGTGGGGAGGGGCTATGCATATGAACCTTTATGCTTAGGTGGAGGGTCATTTTTGTAGAGTTTTTTGGTAGTTATGGTATGTGTATTGACAAAAAAATTTATGGTTCAGTCAATGCCTTATTCCATCTAATGAGGCTTCACATGAACTTCTCTATGAATCTAAATCTTTAGTAGGTAGAATGCCATTGACATTAAATTATTTTTGAGATGCAGAAGATATAGTTATATGGTTGATAATCAAAACTTCCATCCACATTGAATTTTATTGCTTACCATGAATTGTGTCACTATCATTAAAAAGTGTTGTGGAATTACAATGTCCCCATTTCTACGTAATTTATAAGTTTTTCTCTAAAATATTAGTTCCAACTTAGTTTCATAAGAGCATTATATCATAAAACTAGATTTACCTACAATCATTGATTTTGAGAGGTTATTCACCTCAATAATTGTAACAAAATAAATTAAATTTTCACTGTGTGCTATGTGATAATTGGTATGAGGATGCTATGGTGTTGATACAAGGTCTCGTTTTCTTTTGGGGATTTTTCTCTATTGTACCCACCAATGTGTAAGAATGTTGCCAACTATATATTTTTTATGAGTATGGTTTATTAATAATATAAAAATTTATTTTATATCATGTTTTTCTATTTTAATTTGTACCATGTTATTGATTTTTTTCTTTACAGCTTTGTTCTCCTACTAGTCTCCTACATTTTAGTATTTCATCATAATATTAAACAACTTAACACATTCATGTTGATCTCAGATTGGTTTTGACAAGTGAGTGTCAACACACTTAAGCCATTTGCTTAGTTCATGCCGAACTAGTAATACATGCCAAGTACAACATGTAAATATTAGACCATGCCAAGTTGCAATGAGTGTCGAGTCACTCAAGTGCTAAGTCACTCAAGTGTCGAGAAGATAGACCATGCTAAGTGATTCAGGAGCTGAGTGAATAGTGGATTCCAACTAATTTAGGTGTTGAGTCATAGTATACAAGAACAGTGCATGTCGAGCATCAGAGACTTCATATGCCGAGTGACATAGCTTTGACATATTTGTTTGTAATGGAACAAATAACTATAAACCATTTTTGAGCTTACTTAAGATTATATTTTGATATTATGGAGATAAGAATGAATCTATATTTGGATTCCCTATGCAATTACATGCAACCAATCAGAAAAAGGGAAGGTTTAAGCAGCAAAATGGATGAATCCCAACTGTAGATTCATACCAAACCCTAAGCCACCTAAGTCTTCTTAATGAGGATGAAGCCCTAAACTCTTTATGATGATGAACTGATAGAGGAGAGTGAATGTGGAAGGAATTGAAGGAGCAAAAAAAGATAGTTTGCAGAGCATTCAAGGTGACTTAGAAGTGAGAATGAATTGCAAAATCAGTTAAAGAAGAATAGAGGATAGAGCAAAGGATACAACATTGAGACATCTGATCATGAAGGATCGATAAGATAATTTTTAGAGGTGATCTATTATCAAGCAAGCAAGTGCCAACCGCAAGATCTATGTTGAGACATTTTAATAGGTGATTTCAGTTAAATCTCTTAACAGAGTAGTCTCAATAGGCTATATGAAATCCTTTAACAGGGTGCTTACTTAGTTATAAGTTGAAGTCCTCTAACCAGGCACACTTCTAATAAGGTGTTGAAATCCTCTGACAAGGTGAGACCTAATAGTCTTTGTAAGCCTTTAACAAAGCAAACCTTTCACAAGGTAGATCATGTTTCATGGTCAAAACATTGTAACCTTCATTGGATACACTTTATTACTGTAGTAGTGAAGATTTTTGGGTGTCATGCCCACCCCAGTTTTACCTTCTCACTTGGAGCATTTTTGGGTAATCATATCTAGTGTTATGTGTGTGAATGCTTACATCGTTACATGTTTTAGATGCATATGCCTTACATGTTATTTCAGCTTACTTATTAATGCATGCAATGAATGAATGGTGAAATTTTTATGGGTCCAAGGATAAACTACTAATTCACCACCTCCCCCCCCCCCCCCCCCCCCCCCAAAAGTTTACTCTTTCCCCTTACAATTCCAACAATTGGTATAAGAGCCTTGTTCTCTAAAAGAGAAGCTTTGCAGCTTTGAGGAAAGCTCTTGAAATGGAAGTCTACAAGTTGAGAACCAAGACATTGAAATACATCTCATACTACATCAACTAAATGAAGCAAGAGAGGAAGTAAAGAAATCTTTGAAGAGAAGGGAAGAGATTGCTATTGCGAAGAATGACACACTATATAAAGAGATAGACACTACCAAGCTATTTGTAGATGGTGACTCCAATGAATTTGATGCAGCAGTTGTAGATCTAATGGAAAAGAATAGAGTCGAAGCTAAGAAAATCAGAAATCTTAAGCTAGAGCAAGAATCACAAGCTATACTGCTATGTGAGGTAACTGAACAAAAGAAGAAAGCTATGGAAGACAAAGCCATGATTGAAGAAGACAAAAGAATTCTGGCCAACAAATTGGAAGAGAAGTAACCAGAGTTAGCCAAGATTTCCAACATGCAATTGGATACTCTAAGTCAAATGATGAATGCCAACTATGAATTGAATGTAACGGACATTGAGACAACTACATTGAAGTTGCAGAATGAACAATTGTAGAGTGACCTAAAGAGAGGAAAAGAATTTGCTAAAAGTTTCAATAAAACCAAATGAATCCATAAAATACTTTGAGCAATTATCGAGATCCCCTAGAACTAACAATGATACATCAAGATTGGGTTACATAAGCACTAAAGAAGGAAAATCATCAAAAGTTGCAAAAGAAAGGAACATCAAAGGTAAGAACTCCAAACCTACTTGTCATAATTGAGATAAGAAAGTACATATTACTAATGTGTGCAGGAGAAAAATTACAAATCAAAATGTAAAGCCTAAGAGCATGATTCATTGTCATAAGTGCAACAAGCAAGGTCATCAAACAAGCCAAAAAAGTAAGGACATAGAGCTTTTGAATGCAGATCCAAATCCATGTGGTCATCAAACAAGCCAACAAAGGTAAGAAACAATGGGAAATCCTACAATTGGGATTATAATACAAGATATAGCTGTCATTATTGTCAAGAATATGGACATGTTCCTAAGGATTGTATTAGGACACACTTCAATGGTAGCTACAAAAGGTGGTTGAGTCAAACCACATGCTTTAGCTATTTGAAGACTGGTCACATTAGTAAATATTGTCCAACTAGTTCAAAGGCACCAAGTTGTGAATTTGATAAGGGTAAAGGCAAGGCAGATGTTGAACACATCAGAGATGAGATGAACAAAACATGGAAAAAGAGAGGTGTTTGTAGCACATCAAATGGAGAAGGGATCACTTCACCCCATAGGTCAGGTGATCACACCTCATCAAACTAGGCAAACAAGAGTTATGTGGGACTAGCATTTAAAGGTTATATCATACATCAATTCCAAAAGGATATAGCACTGAAAAGACTAAATTAGCATGAATAAAGATGCGAGATGTTGTTAGAAATCCAAGACAAATCTTTAAGTTTTTCATGTTGCCGAGTATGAAACATTCCTTATGTATGTCGAGTGGAATGTAAGAAGATGCCAAGCTAGTAGTCTGGCTAGTGGATGTCAAGCTTGTAGTATCTACTGAGTAATGGAAACATCAATGGATGTTGAATGAACCCAAAATTGGTTGATGTTGAGCTTACAACTATGTAAGCACTTGGCATTAAATGCAAGGTTTTCGAAGGGTATATGATCATTTTTTTTCTCATTCTTTATCATTTCAAATTCAAGAAAAAACAAGCAGAGCATAAGGCAATTTAGAAACTCATTCAAAGTATTTGCAAAGATCCTAAAAGTGATTTTATGCCAATTTGACAGATTTCCAAGGTATTTATCAAAAGTCGAGCTACACAATTTTTAATTTTCATAAACCCTAGTTTGACAAGATGGCATCTAGTTCAAAAAATGTCAAAAGGAAGGAGGTTTTAAATGTTTAGCTTGTTAGTAATGAAGCTAAACAACCTATATTTAAAGCCATTCCTAACATAGCCTATAAACAAGACCCATCTAGAGCATTATCCATGATCCTGCCAAATGTAATAATGGTGCAAGATGTAAGGAGATGCTATAACTACAAAACTGGTAGCATTGGAGACATGGAAATAAGGGATGCATACAATAGGTTGTGTGAAAATGGTGTTTTGAAGGAAGAATACAATATCATAGAGAGAAAGGGTTTAACATGAGCCCTAGATTTTCCTAATGTATTCAAAATAGAATGGATTTGAATTGTGCTAAGATGAATTCATGATGGTTCTTTATGGCTAGAGGGAGGACCTATCAAAATATCTAAGAGAATAATCCATAGGGTTACTAGCTACCCAACCCTAGATCAACCAAAGACACTCAGGAGTGATTTCAAGGAAGTCATTGAAAAGAACACTAGAGAAAAATGGATTAAGAGAGGCATAAAAATAGATACAATTGTTGATCCATTGTTAAACTTTGTTGAAAGGGTAATCTCACACAAATTCTATCAATCTAACAGATTGAACAATGTACCCTACATAGTTGTGGATGTTTGTTATAAAATTGTTAAGAAAGATCATACATATGATATGGCGGAGCTACAATTGCAACAACTGATGGAGAACCTTGGAGCAATTAGGAAAACCAAGAGTACACAGTGCAAATTTGGTTCCATGCTGGTTTGTATATTATTTTATGTGCATAACACATTTCCCTCATTTGGTACAGTACGACAGAAGACAAATAGATCAATTGCAATGCAAATTAATGAGGACATTGAACGGCTAAGAGAAAACTTTGAATCTATAATGATAAGTTACTTTGAAGATTTCAAGAAGTCAATGAAGGAAAGGATGAGGATACCAATTTCCTTAGTGGAGAAACATTATAATGATGTATGTTTTCTTTTTGATGTTGACTTCACATTTGTACAAGTTGTCATGCCAAGGGTAAGATGGTTAAGACCCTTAGGTTATGAGATAAATGTTGATGAAGCCTCAACAACCATCACAGCTCTACTGGCAAAGGAAGTAGATAAGACTGCTAAATTTTTTGAAAACTATGAGACGGTGAAATCAAAGATTTCCATGGAATTAAAGATTGCCTCCACAATCAAGAAAAAGGACAAGTTGGTAAAGAAATTGAAAGCCAAATTTGGAGATGTTGTCGAGGAGGAAGAGGAAGAAGAAGAAGAGGATGAAGAGGAAGAACAAAAACAAGTACAAGAACCTCTAGCTCTGACTCAAGGCATGGGAGAAAATAAGGAAGAAGAGGAGACTATAGGTTCTAAGGGAGAAGAAGCCAAGGAAGTACCTACTACTGTTGAGTCAAAGAAAAGGAAGGTTAAGTCACAACCTATGACAAAGGCAAAGAAGATTGTCAAAACTAGCCAAGCCAAGCCCATTGCACCTACCACTAGAGCTAACACATGTGCAAATACTCAAAAGGCCAAGGAAAAGTCAAAGCAAATAGAGTAAGGTGGACAACAATAGAAAAGACAGAGAAGAAAATATGTGATTCAACTAGATTCTGATGAAGAGAAGAGAAAATTAGATGATAATGGTCAATTCAAGGTGGTAAGTCACAATCCTCTCTCTGACCTTGAGAACTTATGTGAAAATGTCATGAGCAATGCTAATTTATCTAGCTTTAGACATATTGATTTTGATAAATTGGGGAAAGAAGAGAAAAAATAAGTGGAAGAGGCATTGTATGCCACGATGTCAAATTTTAAGAACATTCCACTAGAATTTTCCAACTCAATACCAAAAGGCCTATATGATATTGTTGAGCAAAAATGGCATCATTGTTTGAATGTGGAAAGACAAATCAGGGAAACAACATTAGCACAAGTAATGCGAGAGTTTACAAAGGGATAGATTGCTAAGGCTATCAAGAAATATGTAGTTAGGTTTACACCTAAATAAAAAGCCTTCGGAATTCTCCAAAATAACATTGAAGATGTGGTCAAGAAATCAACTCAAATATGGAAACTTATCTATGGGTTGACCACTATGAAGCAAGGAGAAGTTGACCCTTCAAAGGGTAAACATGATGATAATGATGATGAAAAGGAAGATGATGATAAGGAATACACTAATAAAGATAATATAGTTGGGGAAGAGATAGAGAACCAAATGGATGATAAGGAAATAGCCGAGTAGCAACAAGAGGAACAAAGTGTCTAGGACACACAAGTGTCGAGCATCAGTCCTCCCCAAGACACAACCAAAACCATTGAAACTATAACTGTTAAGGATGTTTCTGATGCATCAACTTAGAACATCAATCCACTTACTGTAGAAGATCTAAAGAAGATATTGGATCAGTCTACACTCCAAGTTAAACTTTGTGAAAATCCAATTTTGGTTAGTGTAGAGGAATTGCAGAAGGCAATGACTGATGTCACAAAGGAAAAGGTGAATCCACAAGAACCACCTTCAATCATCCCTTTAGTTACTCTTGTACAACCTTTAATTCAAACAATAGTAGACACATCTACCAAGGTTGATACAAGTGTTAAAATTGATACAATTGAGAAGAAGGCAGAAGAGAAAGACACAACTATAGGTCAACAATAGGAAACACGACAGATAGATTCATCTATACCTACAACACAGGAACAAGGTGCTAGCCAAGTCATAGTAATAGAATAGGGCAATCCTAAAGAGATAGAACCAAAGGTAAAGAAACAAGTGGCCATCCAACCACTGGTAGTCTTATCAACATTTGCCACTCCTTCTACTCAAACTCTTCAAAGGCTGAACATAGAAGCCATTCCATTGCAAATCTCAGTGTCAAGCCCCAACTCATCAAAGGTAGAAAAGGTAATTCATTATGGAGACATAAACCTTGATGAAAATTGTTATTCCAAAGTATGACTATGAGACTATGACATTGGAGCAAATAGGCATTTTACAACAAGCCTTAGAAAGGAAAAAGCATCAAGAAATGCTTAGGAGAGAACATAGGCAGAAGCAAGCACTTCAAGATATAAAGGACATCTTTTTAGATGCATTTAGCCTACCAACTCCTAAAGAGACCAAGCCACTCATAGAATAAATGACTGATAAGTGGAAAAGGTCACTAATGAAGACCTTGATACAAATGCAAAACTCTTAGAATAGTCTAAAAAGAAGTTTCAATGCAAGGTAAATGAGAAAATATCCAATGAGATAGCACTACAACAAGTTTCATTGGCAACAAAGGTTGAGGATGTGAAGAAGCTACTTTAGAATATATTCTCATTGTACACAAAACTATGCAATCCTACACTCTTCACTCAAGAGACCAAAAGTCACATTCTGAGTTTGGAGAGCAAAATATTTGCATTAGGTGCAAGCCTACCATCAAATCTAGCTTAGAGTGAGAAGCATTTCAGAACATTGCTTCAGACACAAAGTTAGTTAGTTGTCTTAACAATAGATGAGACTAATATTAGATCCAAACTAACAAGTATTTAGGCTACCCTCACCCCACATATGTAGATAATGCACACGGATCTAGGCTATGCTCAAACTCTATTGAAGAAAGACCCCAATCTTTCTACTTTAGATGCTCTAGTACACCTTGTTGTCGAGCTTGGAATCCAAATTAAATCATTGGATGTTGCATGTGATAACTGGGATGCAACTCTAAGGATAATAATGGATCTCCATAAATCTTTTTTGGACAAACACACTATAAGAGTATAACCCATTTGACATAATTTTCAAAAAGCGGGAAAAGCGGGAGATAAAGACAAAGGGGGAGATAGAGAATATGGAGATGATAGAGAATATAAGGTTGATGAACAAAGGAAAAGAGAAATAAATAAGAAAGGGGGAGCATAGTAACAAAGTTATATCATTGGGGTAATATACTTTTTTATTTTTGAGAAAAACCAAGCAAACAGGGAAAGATATCAACTAAGAGAGAGCATATCAGATGAAAAAGTATCAAATGTAGCACATTGAAGTCAAAGGGAGCACAGATTTTGGATACAAATTAGACACATTAACTTAGGGAGAGTTATAAAATTTTGAGGTATACAAGTTTGTGCAAAATTTTGAAATTTTGAAGTTTTGTATATATGCTGAGACATGGATATGTTATGCTCAAGGGATTAAGGTTGATCATGAATATTCAAGTTTTTTTGACACTCATGTCAGAGGGGGATATTGTTGATCTCAGATTGGTTTTGACAAGTGAGTGTCAACACACTTAAGCCATTTACTTGTTCATGCTGAAATAGCAATATATGTTGAGCACAATATGTAAATATTAGACCATGCTAAATTGCAATGAGTGTCAAGTCACTCAGGTGCCAAGCAAACAGACCATGCTAAGTGATTTAGGAGCCAAGTGAATAGTGGATTTCGAGTGATGTAGGTGTCGAGTCATAGTATACAAGAATAGTGCATGTCAAGCATCAAAGACTTCATATGCCGAGTGACACAATTTTGACATATTTGTTTGTAATGGCACAAACAACTATGTAAACTATTTTTGAGTTGACTTAAGATTATATTTTGATATTATGGAGATAAGGATGAATCTATATTTGGATTCTCTATGCAATTACATGCAACCAATCAGAAAAAGGGAAGATTTAAGTGACAAAATGGATGAATCTTAGTCGTAGATTCATACCTAATCCTAAGCCACCTAAGTCTTCTTAAGGAGGATGAAGCCCTAAACTCTTTATGATGATGAAATGATAAAGGAGAGTGAATGTGGAAGGAATTGAAGGAGCGGAAAAGATAGTTTGCAGAGCATTCAAGGTGACTTAGACATGAGAATGAATTGCAGAATCATTTAGAGAAGAAAAGAGGATAGAGCAATGGATACAACATTGAGAGATCTGATCATGAAGGATCAATAAGATATTGTTTAGAGGCGATCTATTATCAAGAAAGCAAGTGCCAACTACAAGATCTATGCTAAGACATTTTAACAGGTTATTTTAGTTGAATCTCTTAACAGAGTAGTCCTAACAGGCTGTATGAAATCCTTTAACAAGGTGCTTACTTAGTTGTAAGTTGAAGTCCTCTAACCAGGCACACTTCTAACAGGGTGTTGAAATCCTCTAACAAGGTGAGACCTTTAACAATCTTTATAAGCCGTTAACAGGGCAAACCTTTCACAAGGTAGATCATATTTCATGGTCAAAACATTGTAACCTTCATTAGATATACTTTATTACTGCAGTAGTGAAGATTTGTGGGTGTCATCCCTACCCCAATTTTACCTTCTCACTTGGAGGGTTTTTGGGTAATCATATCTAGTGTTATGTGTGTGAATGCTTACATGGTTATATGTTTTAGATGCATATACTTTACATGTTATTTTAGCTTACTTATAAATGCATGTAATGAATGAATGCTGAAAGTTTTATGGGTCCAAGGTTAAACTATTGATTCAAACCACCACACCCCCCCCCCCCCCCCCAACCCCTTAGAAGTTTACTCTTTCCCCTTGTAAATCCAACAATTTGAATGATAGACCTCAAGAAAAAAAACTTGATATATCAATGTTTGGAACTTTGGACACTAGTCTCTAGTCTTGATTATCTTTTATAGGAACAAGGGTAGCAACAAGCTATAGACCAAGAAATGGTCACATCAAAATCTTACAAGAATTTTCAAAAATAGTACAATGATATGGTAGGAATTTGCAACTACTTGGCACAAGATACATTGTACTTACATGATCACATTCCCTTTGATATAGACTTGGTGGCAGACTAATAAATGACTGCCTAATTTGCAAGTGACTTATCTACCATTAATTTAATCATTGAAAGGGAATCATAAAAAGTGTAAGTACCAAATATGGAGAAAAGAAAACCAAAAGTACTACTAAAAACCAAGAGAAAGAAAAAGAGAAAATAGGTTTGGCGAAGTTGGTCAAAATAGAAGGTTTCGTTGATGAATACAATGATATTTATGATCTTGTTATCTATTGAAAAGGGGAATCATGGAAATTATATTTGCATTGTCTAATAAGTGGAGGGTGTTAGAGTGGGGTTGTCGTTGCACCAAAAGACCAATCTGATAATACTTGATATAACCACATTGATAGTACACATGAGGCAGTTAAGTCCTTGTCATGAATCCCACGAGGAGCATTGAGCAATTTTCCAACAATCTCTCCCTCAACATTACCTGAGGATCTGAGGATTCAAACCTGTGACCAAGCTTTGATACCACTTGTTAGAGTGGGGTTGTCGTTGCACCAAAAGACCGATCTATTAATGCCCAATACAACCACTCAAATTATAGTACACAGGAGGCAGTTATGCCCTTGTCATGAATCCTGAGGGGAGTGTTGAACAAATTTTCAAGAGAGGGATCCATAGTGGGGGATATTTCACAGACCTATAAAGATAAACCATTGACTACCACCATTTTGCAAGGACTCATAGAAAGCTATTTTTGATATTTTGCAAGGGGCAAAGAGTGAACCCTACAAAATAGTGAATTGATATTTACATGAAGGTTATCCATAGAATGTACATGTTAACCCACTGTGACAGATTTTAGCCCACTGAAATTTTCTTTCATCTCTTATCTATGATGGGATGAATATTGGAAAAACTAGCCAACATTTCTAGCGACTCAAAGGAATTCTTGTCTGCTAAGCAGTAGACTCGTGGCCCTAAGAAATCAGTTGGACATGAAGTCACCAATAGAGAATGATGCATTAATGCACCTATAACTTCAAAAAATAATCTGTAACCTTAGCAAAAAAGAAAAAATTTCTATCTCCAGGGGGTAAATAGTTGTGCACATGCACATCTTGGAAAGTTGAAAACACCTACTCTCCTATTCACAAGTATTTACAATCAAGAAATTAAATAAAGAAAGAATGACAAATATATAGTTGCACTTTGGAATGCCTTCCCAATGCTCAGAACAAATGAACTCTTCACCACTGAGACAATATCTTTTTGAGCAACATATACTTGCTCCTCTTTGTCAAACTTCCCCTCATGCTTCAAACAAACATGATTGAGGGCAACATGCTAATTTTTTGCAAAGTTTGATGCCTTATGGGGCATCCTCTTGATGGCGTTGGGTCTAAGCGATCAGCCTTGACTATGTTGTTGTGCTTTGTAACACTTATACCTTATAGGCCCATAAATAGTTTTGAGTGTATGGCTAGTAGTATGTGTTCTTCCACCTTGACCTGTTGCGGCATTGATCCGTCCTCCATTGGCAGCATCTCATGTATAAGAATGTACAAAGGGGAAGGATTTCTATGTCTAAAGCTATCGAATTTGCATCTAGGAGGCTCATGCACTTTAGATGCTTGAACTTGAGCAAGCTTAAGCATCATCTCTTGATTTTCAATAGCAATCCTTGTTGTAAGGTTGTTTGAACATTTCTTATGCAATGCCTCCCACTATGGTGAGTGGAAGAGATCTTGATGGTATTTCTCTTGTTGCTCCTAGAGATATTATTGGTAATCTTGGGCTTGGATGTATTGGATGGGGGCATATTGAACATGCTCACAACCTAATATGACTTGGTAATTTGGAGTAAAATAAGTCTCTTGGTTTCTTGGGCAATCATGTTGTGACTGTCCAACTAAGGTATGACATGTATGCAATCAAATTGTGTCACTATAAAAAAACTATAAGGATGAGATAACTCAAAGTATTAACTCACTTGTGCACACCTGTAAAGTTGACCCATTAATTGCTGCCATTTCACACGGACCCCTAGAAATCTGTTGTGCAAAATGTGAAAGAAAGTTGGGCCATTGACCATTGAAGAGATCCACGACATAAAACTTGAGAAAATGTTCCACAATTAAGGGCCTACAACACACATCGGTCGAATAGAAGGAAATGGTGTAGCATAGCATAAAGGTTTCACCATTTTGCCAGGGACAAGGAGTGAACCTACAAAATGGCAAAATGAGCATAACATAAAGGTTAACCAAATTCGTTACATGTTAACCCACTGTGACACATTTCAGCCCATTGAAATTTTCTCATATCAATTACCCGTGGTGGGATGAATGGCGACAAAAATATCCAACAATTACCAAAACTTCTATATTGATGGTGATAGCTTTATTGATAAGTGTGATCATGAAGTGTCATTTATTTCAATATGGCTATTACTAGTAGGATAAGGTCCATATTTTTCTTGAATTTACACACAACCATTTATTAATTTGCAATACATTGCTCTTAGTGGCTAGGTTCATCACATATCGAAAGTAGGAAAAAATTGGCACTTCAACGGGCTATGACACCCCTATGGGAAAATTTCACTAACATATTTTGCATGTTTTATTGAAATGCAAATACATGATATCATCAACTGGAAGTCTCATTTTTGTTGATATCTTGGATGAGTCAACCTTCATGTTATTTGTTATTTTTATTATGTAACCTCTATTTTTTCGCCATGAAAAATGCAAAAACTAATATATTTTTCTCACGTCATTACATTTTGTTCAACCGTCTAGAATTGTCCTTTCCAAGTGGCTATGGTCAATGGGTTAATCCTACATATATGAACTAACTTGTTATATTGGCTATCTTGATAGCTTATCGATGACATGATTTCATTGTTTGCAACCATGACACATTACCAAATCAAAATATTTATTATCGAATGAATTCTCTCTATATTTTCATGGCACAAGTGCATCACAATCGATATTTATTGTTTTTTAGGCTTTTTTGTAGCCCTTCTATCTATTGGACACAATCATTTAACTTTTCCTACCACTTTCATGGCATGATAGGAAAATGCGATGTAATTTCCTTTTTCTTACCATGAAAGAAAATATGAGTTGGGTAAATTATTAGATTGGGATAAACATCCTCTTATGTATAGTTATATCATCATGACAAATGTTGTTGGTCATATATTTTACCAGCGTTAGCAATATTTTGAATTGTTGGTTATGGTGGTATTGAACAATTGACTATGTATGCTAATTGACGATACACAATTGCATGTGTTGTTGCAACATAACATTGTGTTCAATTTTGCCGACTCTTAAAATAATAGTTTGTACTTTTTTAACTCGCAAATTCAAAGTAGTATGTATTCTCGATCAATTTGTCCCAAGATCTTACCAGATATGTTTTAACACATACATATGAGTTGTGTAAATCATTAAATTGGAATGAACATCCTCTTATGCATAGTTGTAGCATCATGAAAAATTGACAAATATTGTTGGTCATATGTATTACTAATGTTACCAATATTTTGAATTGTTCGTTATGGTGGTATTGGATAGTTGACTATTTATGTCAATTGATAGTACATTACTACACGTGTTGCTGCAAAATAACATTGTGTTCAACTTTGTTGACTCTTGAAGATAAATGGGTTGGTACCTTTAAAAATTACAATTTTGAAGTATGACTACAACTAACTCAATTTTTACCACGCAAGCCTTTGTATCCAAAACACACACAAGCTGTCAATTGGTGAGTGGACATGTTGAAACATTATCACTTTTGTATTCATAAATTATGTTGCCTTTCTTCTACTTACAAAAAGATAATTGGCACATGTTCTCCATGTTTTATGTTACCACGTTCCTTTCGTGGGCTTGTAGTGTACACACAACCTAGTGATTTGGGGAACATAGGAATTCTATGTGGTGTCCTGTGTTGATTATTGGTTCGAAACACTGTCTAAGACAAGTTGTCCATGTAGGTTGTTCATTTGTAGGGATGCTTTGGCAATCATAAGGAGCATCAATAAATTAGAGGTCATCATTCTTATCATCAATTCATTCACAATTTTTATTGTCTATTAGATATGTATATTGCCTTGCATGTTTTTATCTTCTGTCTTGCTTTCATTACTTTCATGGCACATTTCTTGTTTATAAACATGATTATATATGTTATCTTTCATTTGATTGAACTTGCTAGTTGTTATCAACATAGAATCATACATTGTATCAACTAGAATGGAGTTGTTGAGGTCATACTCCCCAAGCTCATTTTTGTGCAAGCCATAATTTTATCTTGTAAGACAACCATGTGCCTTGGCATCTTCGTATATGACTGATGTATTCCCACTTGACAATTTGTATTTGTATTCTAAATTTATCACATATGTGATCAATGCAGTTATTGATGTCATGGAATTTGCATCTATGCCAAGATGAGTTTGAAACATATACCTAAACGTAAACTTCCAAGTGTCCCCCTAGTAATATTTATGTTTTAGTTTATGTTTTAGCCAAGCATGTCATTTTTGCGCCTGAATAGCTACGAATCTATTTTATCACATCATCTTACTTTGCTCTAACTTCAATAACTATATAGGATTTATACATAGCAATGAAAAATGAGTGCCAAAAACTAGTTTGAAATACTCGTTATTTCGAATTCAAATGCTATGCGCAAGCTTAACACAACTAGTTAACAAATACAAGCTTATGTGTTATAACGTATAAAATACGAGATACAGAACTAATCCTGCATATAAACCATTCCCTCCCTTTCTTCGAAACTACTCGGTGTAATGTTTTCTTTTCTGACAATTAACCATTCTTCCTTCTAACAATCCCACTTTCCCCCATTTACGAATGTCGTCTCTATTTGAAAGAGAGTACATTGAATGTCCATCCGTATGAACACATATCTTTGTGTCATTTTCCCCATATAACATGTGACTTTTTGCAAATTTCCCTAATACAACGACAACAACAATCTTTTCTTTTTAATACAATTTAGAATAGGTGTCTTTTTTTTTTAATAGAATTTAGAATGTGTGTTCAAATCCTTAGTTCTTATTTAGTTTGTCTATCATTTTGAAACTCTTTGTAATCTCGAAGAACAGAAACTCTTCGTTCCAGATAAGGGGCAATGGGAAGCTTAAGACTCTCACCGTGCTACAAGGCTGCGGCAAGGCTACACCCGGCGACCCCATTCAGGCAAAATCAACCCTTATCTCAGTGTAAGCTTATTAAATTAGTGCCTGTAAATTCAATATCCAAATCAAATGCATGAAATCTGTATTTTTGCCTGATAACATAATTCCTGATGGTATGTATTCGCTAGCAGAGCAGGGAAACTGCAATTTTCATGGCGAATTCGCACACTTCCTTGCCGTTCCTTGAAACACAAGAGGCGCCTGTTAATTTTTGTCGGCACTACTTTGGGAGGCTCTCTTCTTCCTTTCAATTTTCTTCACGCCGCAGAAGGAAATGAAAACACTTCTGCTGAGAAGAGAACTGATAATGATGACGAGGAGGGTTTGCTGGGAGGACTATTAACGCTATTCGACCCCAACGAGAAGACTAAGTCTGGAAGAGTTCTTCCCAAGAGCTATGTAAAAAGTGCGAGAGAAGTGGTGAAGAACTTGCGGGAATCGCTGAAGGAAGATGTGAAGGACACCGCTAAGTTTAGAAGAACGGCGGACTCTGCAAAAGAATCAATTAGGGATTTTATGCAGAACTGGACGGGCCAGAAATCTGTGGCATCTGAGGTATTTTTAACTTCATCATTTTGAATTATTGTATTTTTAACTTCATTACTTTGAATTTATTGTTTCAGATTTTGAGCGCCTTAGAGAAATGGATTCAATTCCTGTTGCACAAAATGTTCGAAAGTTTAATCTTTTCATTATCTAGCGGTCTGTTGTAGGGACCTTCGAAAAATTTCCTCGATTCCTTTGCCGTAAGATTGTTTCATATTCTGCGCTGCTGCGATTTGTTTTTGAAGATTTCCAAACGTACATTTTATTTTTGATTTAAAAATGTTCCTTAAATAACATAACTTTCAGCCCAATTTATTTTATAGATTTCAAAAGCAAAAAAATTAATATATTTTCATTTGATATGACTGTAAATAGCATGTAGTTGGCCTTTGATGGCTTGGGTGAGTAGGAATGTTTTTATCCCCAATGAAAGTGCCAATGCGTTTACCTCTTGAGAACATCGCTAAGGCCCTGGAGGTACTCCAGAACAATATCTTTGAGAATATCTGTGAAGCTGCAAAATTCCAGAGGCTTCAACCTACCTGAAAAAGTTTCCAAAATGAAATAATGGCTGCTCTCATGTTTCAGAATAAAGTAATGGCAGTTCTCGTCTTCCAATTTTTAGATGACCTCGTTTCCAAATGGACAAGTAAGTGGAGGCTAGTTTGAAATCACAGTCTTGTCGAAATATGTGCAACTGTCGTTTATTGAATATTACAATTTTATCTCTACAAAATTTGAACCTTTCCTGCCATTATTTCCTTGCTTAAATTAGGAGCTATAGCCAGCTAATGGGGCTTATTTAGTAAATTTTTAAAATTATATCAAAATTTTACATAAAACCTTATGTATTTGATTAGGGAAAAATCAATATTATTAAATCTTATAACCTTTTTTCAAATAATAACCTATAGCATATAATGTTTCTTATCTCTCAAAATTGAAACTTTTTTCTACTTCAACATTATATTGTGTAACTGATATATAATTGCACAACAAATTACATTTGGGAAACTGTTTTCATGCTCCCTATAGCCCATAATTCCAGTTAGAAAGTGTATATCGTGATAGGAACACCATGGTGTCACTGACTACTTGATGTGTGGAACTGCATTCACCTGTATCTTCTCTCGAAACATCCTCCTGATTGATGTCCAAGCCCAAAATAGTTTCAGCACTAGAATGCCTGCTTCTCATTGTCAAGTGGCTGCATCAAGATTGCTTACCCTGCTTTCAGCCAGATCTCTGCTAGCAAAGACAACTCCAAGTATACTACTACAGGAGATAAGAATTACCAATTTTTGCAGTGATGAATATAGTCAGTAATGCAGGGACAGAATAGTAATCTGACCCGAGACAGGAACAATGCAGAATATTCTGTAGAGGGATGAAAGGGTGGAAACCAGGGTTTTATGTACAGAGATGTATTCCCCCATGACCACAGATCTTTTGACTATATATTATGTCTGATCATTATAGAAACAAAGACTATTATGAAGAACTCCTGTACTACAGGTGTAAATTACAATTGTTCTTCCTGGAAAGATTTCCAATTATGAAATCCATGTATTCAATTTTGGAAGATTGGGTCTTAGGTTGGAAAACCTGCAATTCAGATCCAAATCTTCGTAATGCTCTCTTTTTTCCTGAACTTTTGGATCCATCTCCAACAATGGGATTTTTTCTGAACAATTTTAACTGGCCACCTGCAAGCCGCCTCCATCCCAGGGGAGACACCAGTGTCTGCATGACCACCTGGAGAAGGGGCAAGAACACTATCCTGAGAACCTACTTTCTGTCTATCTAAAGTCAGTTCAGCGTACTTGCAGCTTGCTGTATTACCAGACTCAACCTGTCTGAAGCCACTTCAACTTACTCATAGCTTACTTCAATACCAGACTCAACCCATCAGCACTACAAGTACCTTCCAGTACCTTCCAAAGGACTCACAGATTTGACACCCTGAGAATCAGAGGAAACCGACTGAGGTGAACCATTCACAGCTTTACTTAGGGTGAGAGGAACAGCTGCACCTTCTTTGGCATCCAGTAGAAAATGCAAGGAGGTGGTGCTGTGATAAGTTTTGGGGTTCAGAGCTTCCTTTGTAATGGCTCTCATCCCTCCTCCAATTCCGTACGACTTTTAATTTATACTAGATCACATTCAAAAAGAAATACTGCCACTTTACTCTACTCAAACTAGTCATGATGGACAGATCCATAGATTTGTGAAGACAAGCTACAACATCAGCTGGAGCTGTACCATCTGCATGATCCCATCCATCACAATCCAAAGGAAATTGAACATAGAATTTTTTACTCTTTCTGCAAACGTTGATCCTAGCAGGCAATTCTTAGTATCCAGTCAAGCTTTAAGGATTTAATTAATATTAGAATAGTTTAGAAACTGCATACAATAAGTTCAGCTGAAAGTGATCAGCAAAGAGTATCAAACTTAAGCAATTACTCCAGTATCTAGACCCAGCAGCGCTATACATTTGATTACATATCAGAGAAGTATGCCATATAGCAAAATGGGAGTATATAGAGTATGAAGAGCTCAGAGCAACTATACAAAGTTCAGAATATATCACAAAATATCAGACTCAAAAACATCCAGAAGCTTGCTATTCTTCTCCATTTGGGCTGCAGCCATCATTAGAAACCAGAGATTGTATTAAGACACTATTAAAAACTTCATCATGCCAGCCTGCAAGCACATATTCTTTAGAAGTATTGTCACTAGGTTCTTTGGTCTCTTCATTGCCACTGATAGCAGTAGCAAAATTCTGAACATTACTGGAAATGTGTAGATCTTCCATCATCTTCTCAAGTTGATTTATTTCAGCAGGATCCAGCACATCTTTGAAGTGGTCCAAATACTGGAAGGCTTTGACCTCTTCTTTGTGAATAAGCAGCATACCATCTCGAACTAACATCATAAATTGAGCCATAGAAATTTCCAAGGAAAGATAAACTGTGACATAATGAAAAAAAGTCTTCTATCGTTCTACTGAAAGACCTCTTCATTTCTTGCCTTCCAAAGGAACCATAAGATCTCACAAGTAAGAACAGACCAAAATATGTTAAGTTTAGAATCAAAGGCTTCAACATATCCTGCTAAGATTTCATTCTAAGAAAGACCTGGTTTTGAATTCCACACAATGGGATTTCCTAAAAAGATTGACCAAACCATGATGGCAAAGTCACACAGAAAAAAGACATGTTTGAAAGATTCAATTGAGTTACAAATTTTGCAATGCACAGGACTAAGACCCAAGGATTCCATATTGGAACCTAAAGCAAGTTTTTTAAGTAACAATAACCACCTAAAACATAACTTCTTTGTTTCAACTTTTGACTGCCAAAAATACTGAAAAAAGAGACACCAATCAGAAAATGGAGAGCAAAAACCCCAGCCCTGGATCACTCTTTGGTAGATATCTGGATCTGAAACAAGCATATTATAGATTTGCTTTAAAGTTACTTCATTAAGCACACTCCCATCACACCACATCATTTGTTTAAGGAAACTATCTGAATCAATTACCTTAGAAAAGTTACAGCTACCAAGTGCCTTAATAATCAATGTATAAGTTTTTTTGTGAGTTTGAGGGATGCCAAACATGGCTCTAATTTCCTCCCAGGTTCCCAACCGATTATTAATCATTAAGTCACTGATTAATGAAATACCAAGATCATTCCAATGCTTGGCTGAACAACTTTGTGTAAGTGCCAATGGTTTCCCATTCAAATATAACCCCCACCAAACTGATCTATTCGAGACAATGTAAGATGGAGAAGACCCAACAGTAGCTCTGACTGGAAGGAATATCTTTGCATGGATCCAAGCCTTCCACAGGTTAGCAAACACATTAGAGCAAAAAATCTTGATTTTAAAGTCCCCCAGCAACATGTCATTAAATTGTATATTCCTCCAATTTTAACCCTTGAAGATAGTGGAGCATTGAATATTATGCCTAATCAGAACCTTCCAAGGCTCATTGCCTTGGATAGCCTTTAATATCCGTTCAGAAGCAAGAGCAATAGCATGCTTCTTAAGATCCTTCAGTCCCAAGCCTCCATATTGTTTGGGTTTACGACACCAATTCCAATTTACACAATGTCTTTTTTTGTTTCCCATCCCATCAGACCACAGAAAATCTCATAAAATCTTTTCTATCTTATCCATTTGGTAATTTGCCGTCAACCAAGTAGAGGCAAAATAAAGATGATGAGAGGACAAAACCTTCTGGATGACTTGAATCCTTCCAGCTAGGGAGAGGTGATGGGTTTGTCATTTAACATGCTTTTTCTGAATTTTATCAAATATTCATTGCCACATGGCTTTGGTTGAAGGATTAATAGCAAAAGGGATACCAAGGTATCTAACAATCTCATATGGGCCTTTCCATTGCCAACCCATTGACTGAATTCAATAGGGGGAAAATTAGACCAGCCTAGGACAGAGGGTTTATGCAGAGCAACTTTAGCACCTAAAGCTAAATAAAAAAAATCTAGTCTGTCCAAGGCATTAGAGAAATTTCTTTCTTCTAATTCCAGGAACAAAGCAGTGTCATCAACAAATTGAGAGTTCAGTAAGGTATCTTCATTAGGAAGGAGAAGACAAATAACAGGAGGACCAAGAGAGGTGTCTCTAAGGATACAAAATAAGGCATCAACTGCTATCACAAAAAGGGAAGGGGCAATGGGGCAGCCCTGTCTAATTGAGCTCCCAAGAGGGATGGTATTAGCAAGATTGCAATTCCCATCAATGGCTATAGATGGGTCTTTAAACAACACCTCAATCCAACTGCAGAAAAATTCAGGAAAACCAAATGCTTAAAGCATTCCAATAACAAATAGCCACTGTATTTTGTCATAGGCTTTTTCAAAATCAAGTAGGATCATTGCCACATTCTGATTGCTCTTATTAGCCCAATGCATTGCTTCCCAGCTTGTTATTAAATTCTCCAAAATGTACCTTCCCTTAAGAAATCTTGTTTGTGTGACTCAGATGGATCTATCAAGCACGTCCTCAATTCTTTTGGCAAGCAACTTTGCAATGATCTTATAAGAGATGTTCAACAATGTAATTGGTCTCCAATTCTTAATTTGAGATTTATCACCACCTTTTGGAATCAACTTCATCATTCCTTTATTAATATTCCCACCTAAAGATCCTCTGCTGAAAGAGTCTTCATATAATGCCAAGAGATACTGGATATCCAATCTATATTAGATTTGTAAATCTCAGCAGGAAGTCCATCAATTCTTGGAGATTTGTTGTTGGCTAAGGAGTTAATAGCCCATTTAATTTCTTCTAGAGTGATAGGTTTATTGAGCCTTATAAAATCTTCATTTGAAACTTTTTTGGGAATCAATTGAAGACATTTATCAAGAGCCTCGTGATTGACAGAAGTCATGTTTGAAGAAAGAAGGTGAGAGTAATAATAATAAAAAGTTGATTCCAGTGTTCCTGGATCAAAAGTATAGTCATCATTGATATGAATACTTTCAATAAACTCCCTCTTATTTTTAGCTTTAATGATATTAAAAAAATACTTAGATCCTCTATCTCCTTCAAGAATCCAATTCAATTTGGACCTAGTCCTATGTCCTTGAATCTTGTAGTTCTCTATCTTCCTTGGTGAGTTTTTGGTCTTAATCAGAGCAGTGTCTAACTCTAAGCCCTCAATTCTAACCTGGAGTTCCTTCTCCAACATGTTAAGGTTAGCTTGAGCCCTAGTTTCTTCAATATTCATGTCCATGCTTCTTCTTTTTTCCAACTATTTGAATTTTTTTTTTGCCATGATTCAACTAAACCTTCCCAAATTTCTCTTGGTTGAGTATTTAAACTAGTCATTTTAAATAGAGAGGTCACTTGCTGAAGTGCACCAATTGTATCTTAATCCTTAAGAAGAGATAGATTTAACTTAAAGGATCTGCATATATTCTTTCTTGGAGCTGGTTCCTCATCTTGAAAACAAATCTTAGCAGAAATAGGAGAATGATCTGAGAGAGAGGCAGGATTGACAAAAATAGGAGAGTTACTAGGTTCAGATTGAAAGCAGAAGAAGGCAGATTCTGCATACATTCTGTCAAGCCGACAGTATACCGTTTGGGACCCTTTTTGGTTACTACACCAGGTATACCAAATGTCTTGGAAGTCAACTTTCCTTCTTTCTATAGGGTCTAAAACATTAAATCTTCTCTCAAGTTTATTCCAAAAGAATGATTCATTACCTTTCCAGCTAAAAGAGTTACCTCCCAGTTTATCTTCTCTACATTCAGCCATGTTGAAGTCACCAGTAAAAATCCAGTGAGTGTTAGGCAGATTAGCTGTGGCCCACTCTCATAATGAGGTTCTATCTCTATAATCATTAGGTGCATAGAAATTGCAAATCCCAAAAGTCAGTCCATTCTTATTAATCACAATCCATAGAGCTCTCTGACAAGGAGAGACCCCTCTGTTCACAATAGAATCAGCCCAGTTAGGTCCAACTAATATAGCCACCCCCCCTCTATCTCTTTTTTATGAGAATAGAAGGCAGTAGCTTGATCCCATAGCATTTTCAAAATGGTATGAGCCTGAAATCCAACAACTTTAATCTTTTGAAGGCATAAGAAATCCTTCTGTTTAACTTTATTACACCATCTCCTTACAACGTACTTCCTATCAGCCATCTCCAATCCTCTAACATTCCAACTATGGATGTTGATCACATTCATGGTTTTTAGAGGTGTTTTTACCATTATTATACAATCTATTAAAACAATCAGAGATATCTCCCTGTTTACTTTTAAAACCATTAAGAGTTAGTTAAACTCCGATTATCATTTTCTTTCCTTTTCTTACTTTGTTTATTAGTAACTTCAAGAAAAGGGGACTCTTTCTTCTTCTCAGGAGATATATCCATCCCTGCTGGCTTCGATACATCCAAATTCATATTCTTTCCAGTCAGTGACTGGTTGGAAAGCCTGCAATTTAGATCCAAATCTTCATAATGCTCTCTTTCTTCCTGAACTTTTGGATCCATCTCCAACAATGGGATTTTTTCTGAACAATTTCAACCGGCCACCTGTAAGCCACCTCCATCCCAGGGGAGACACCAGTGTCTGTACAACCACCTGGAGAAGGGGCAAGAACACTATCCTGAGAACCCATTTTCTGTCTATCTAAAGCCACTTCAGCGTACTTGCAGTTTGCTGTATTACCGGACTCAATCTGTCTGAAGCCGCTTCAACATTACTCGTAGCTTGCTGTGATACCAGACTCAACCCATCAGCACTACAAGTACCTTCCAAAGGACCCACAGACTTGACACCCTGAGAATCAGAGGAAACCCACTGAGGTGAACCATTCGCAGGTTTACTTAGGGTGACAGGAGCAGCTGCACCATCTTTGGCATCCATTAGAAAATGCAAGCAGGAGGTGGTGCTGTGATAGGTATTGGGGTTCAGAGCTTCCTTTGTAATGGCTCTCATGCCTCCAATTCCGTATGACTTTTAATTTATATTAGATCACATTCAAAAAGAAATACTGCTACTTTACCCAAAATAGTCATGATGGACAGATCCATAGATTTGTGAAGACAAGCTGCAACATCAGCTAGAGTTGTACCATCTGCATGATCCCAACTATCACAATCCAAAGGAAATTGAACATAGTCAGAATTTTTTGCTCTTTCCTTAGCAGAGAATTCTTAGTATCCAGTCAAGCTTTAAGGATTTTCTAAGAAGTGGACGTGTTATGATACTAAGCAGTCGCTTGAGGTTCAGAGTATATAATGGCAGGGTTCAGTACTTAAGATGAACTATTTACTGAGATTGAAATGACAGTAGCTAGAATTTTGCATGAGATTGAATATTATGGCGAGAATGACTATTACAATTATTCTGAAGCAAGTTTCTGAACTTGAAAAACTGCCCTCACTATCTCATCCTTTTCTGATGAACCTGAACAATCTGTAACAACTGCTTTGTTGGCAAATTGCTGCAGTTGTTCTGATCCATTCTCAATGTGTCCTGATCCATGCTCAATGTTGTTCCTCAATCCTCCTGCTGACTGCACTTGCCAATGAGTATTTACTTTGCTCTTACCAAGCCCCTATACCTCTTGGAGTTGATACTAACAGTTGTCCTCATTTTTCAAATCTGCCTTATCTTCTAGTGGACTGATTCAGCCAGCCCATAGTCTGAACTTCAGTAATATGTATGGACTGCCTTTAACATTCATGCCCACCCTTGATTTTAGGTGAATTACTGCAGTCCACTTTCTCCTTTCAAAGAGCATGGCTCCTACTTTTTCTTTGAGATTGTAATTTGCCTCCCATGACTAATGTTTAGTAGAATTTTCCATTTTCATTTTAGATCCGTTCTATAGTTTTTGTGGTCCGTGTTCATAACCTGACCATGCAATATCAAACTTGTATTGTCAGACAATGAAGTTAGTTCTTTTTAGTACCTTTTTTCAAGTTCTTTGATAACATTCCCGAATAATGTGGAATATGTCATTTACAGGATTCATATACAGCACTTGTAAGTGCAATTAGAGTTCTTGCAAACTTCTACTCTAAGAAAGGGCCAACAGCTGCTATGCCAGAAGATATTAAGACAAAGGTTATGGATGACTTGAACTCAGCAGAAGCTGCTCTTTGATATTCTATCGATCTATTTTGTAGTATGATTAGTAAATTGAAATCTTTCAAATGATATATTGTAAACTTTTCAGAAATTTTTGTGTTTTTAATATTCTAGTTGAGCATACACTCTTATTGAAAATATGCTGTATACCCTCTTATATATATTGATACATAAAAGCAGCTTATTGTTTAGAAATCATATTGAATTCTAGCAAGAGCACATGGTGCTCTAGTGTAAGATAATGCAGTCTGGTCTTTGTTTCTGTATAAGTCATAGCAACAAGACCTTTTCAATAACTGACTGAATTTCTTGTTCAGTCCCTAAGTGTCTAAAATAACTGAAAGAGTCCATACCTTTGAAGTGATTTTGATAATTTCATAAGCAGCTGCACCAAGACTTTTAATCCCTACAAAATGTCATAGCTCATGCACAACATTTGTATCAAAGGCAATGTTTTACAGTCAGAATTTTCAGAAAAGAAGGGGAAACACAGATTTGAGATATCTACCATATATTAATCAAAGTTTCAAATAATATACATGTAGTTGTTAGTTTTAGACTTGATCCTCTAGAGTTAAAATAGGTTTGCAACTGCTTTATCCCTTTTCACTTATTTTATATAACTTCTAGTCGAACTTTCACTTATGGATATTGATACATTTTCTTTTAGTTTGCTTTTATCTAAGGGTGGGAAAGTGTTATTAATTACAACTGATGTCTTTTTCACTATTTTATGTCAACCACAAACATCAATGCAAATTTCTTTCGAGTTCAACTGTTCTCCTAATATTTTTTTAAAGCAAAAGCAAAAGCAAAACTCTTTTTAAGCATCAAATAATTCTTTATTCTTTTGTCAGTTTTCTTGTTTCTGCTTCCATCAATGGAGAATGTACTCAATGTTAAAGGCACACTAGATGGTGCATCCAACTACTTAATGGAAATTTAGAGTCCTTATTGTAGAGAATGATATTCTCAACTACATGAAGGTTGATGTAGCTGAACCTTTTGATGGCATTGAAAAAGCTCAATGGAGAAAGAATAATGTTATGGCAAGAAATACTTTATTTTTAAGAATCATTTGGTGGTACCTATTATAGCAAAGTTGAATTCAGCTAAACTGATGTTCAAGAATCTTCAAAGTTTGCATGAATTCAACAACACTAGTAGAGCTCTAGCCTTGAGGCGTCAACTCCTACACAGTAAGATGTATAAAGGAGAATCTATGGTATCTTATTTTATAAAGATTATAGAATTGAAGGATCAACAAAATGCTATTGGAGAATCAACCGAGGACAATGATCTGGTTATGTTGACCATGAATGGCTTCCCTCACTTTTAGGAATTTTTCATTCAAGGGATTAGTGGAAGAGATCAACCACCCAAGTTTGATTGCTAGAGAGCTGATTGCATTCAAGAGGAATACAGATTAGAGACATGAAGAAATAAGCAGAATTCTCATGATGAAGATCATGTTCTTGTTGCTCATACATCTAAAAATAAAAGAAGTGAATGGAGAAAATGAAAATTTAAGAGATATAGAGGTAAGGATTCTGATTCAAATTCTGAATTGAACAAGAGTAAGGATCTATCCAAGATTTAATGTTTGAGATGTGACGAGTATGGTCACTTTGCCAAAGATTGTTTATTAAGACCAAAACATCAAGCTGTTACTACAAAAATTGATAGCAACATTGATGTTGATTCACCTTATAAAGAGTCTAGTGACAATTCAGGAGGATTCTTATTTCAAAGTTTATTTTAGTTCACACTTTTGGTTTGAACAAAGAGATTTTTTAAGTCCAAATTCCTTATTCGTATTTTGTGCTATTGGTTTAAATTCTATAGTAAAGATATGATTTTATGACTATGTTTGAGTTGCATGATTGGAGTTTTCATGGGTAGCAGGATTTTTTTTTCTTGGTCAACAAGATTCAATGATTCATTTGTGCTAATTCATATGCAATTGAGAGAGAACATAGGTTATCGCATTCTAGTATAGGTATTCTGAAGTGATCAACAAGTTTGTTGTCTATTTTTTTTTGGATTCTCAAGACTTGAGTATATGGGAAATGATATATATATAATTGGAAAAGATAGAAAGAAATTTTGGATGATTGATGATTTAATTAGTGATGGGATTGTTACAAAGATTTGTTTGGGAACTTGGCCTTATTTTGTTGGGTATTTCAAATTGTTATTCAATCTTATGTAGTCTGTTATTTTGATTTAATCTATTTGAGTGAGTTCTTTTAGGGCAATATGTGAAGCTTAGAGACTCATTTGCCTTGGTTTAGTGCATAGTACACTTCAATAGCTTCTAGATTTTAGGTGCACACCTATTTGTGTTCTTTAGAGGTGTTGGACGAGTCTTAAAATCTTGTACGAACATGAGAGGGAAGCTAATACCTATAAAAAGATGAGTACTTCATACTCTTGAGTAATGTTTATGAATCTTTTGTGTAGTTCTTACTATAGAATAGTAATTCATATATTATTTTCAGCATTGGTTAGTTTATTTCCTCTTTTTATGATAGATTAATTCTATGAATTATTATTAATATCCCTTGGTTATGGGTTTAGGTCATGTAGCATACGGATGTTATTTAGATTGTAATTTTTTAGGATTATAAGTTGTATTTGGCTCGTGGTTGTTGTGCAAATATTAAGTTAACAAGGATTTCGTGTATTGGTGGATTCTAAATACTTCCTTATGGTTTGTAACTTCTAATATCTTAGTGATATCAACCCAACTTGCTCAAGAACATTCATGGTAGTAGGTTTGGGAGGCATTTTGTGTTCTCATGTCATGGAATATCGACTTAGTGGAGTTTCGAATACCCATATTGGTATTTTTTGACTTATTTCAGCAAGTGAGATGGTAACTTCAAATTTGAAGGTGACAAAGATGAGTCACTTGTAAAAAGTCATGCAAGTTGTAGGAATGAACAAACTTGCAGCCATGGAACTGATTTGGTGGCATAAAACTTCATTTAAGAGGAAGAACATATAAATTTGTCATTGTGATTAGTTTCTTTGAATAGGAAGAAATGAGATTCAAAGAGAGACTCTTCAGCTGCGAAGAAAAGATTTGCATATTCAATCTGAAATTGACATTGGTAGCTTTAGGATAAGAAAATCTAGGATAAGCTGAAGGAGGACAATCTTGACCTCTAGCATGATAGAATCTTCAGACGTGTTTACTGAAAATTGTTCCTCCAAGTCAAGCTTTATAGGTAATCTTGAATGAGGAGCTGAGGAGGTTGATGCAAATGCTTGAAGATTCAAAAGGGAACTTCAGTGGCATTGGAAAGTGTCAAATCCTTTCAAGTGGATCAACAACCTCAAGAAGCAATATGGCTTCGAAAGTTACTTGTTTGGTCAAATGTTGGAGCTAACAATAATTTATTGTGATAATCAATAATTGTGAGAATGCAGTCCCTGTTGAGAGGGAGTCTCAATATTTAGTTGTTTTTATGTGCTATAATGCTTTTTTTTAGAGGGGGAAATTTAAGGTGAAATCCCTTGTAATGCACTTTTCTCTAAGAGGGGGAAATTTGAGGTGAATGCCTTCATAATGCATTTTTCATGAAGGGATAAGTTTGAGGTGAAGGCTCTTGTAATGTATTTTTCTTTGAGAGAGAAATTTGAGGTGAAAACCCTTCTAATGCATTTTTCTTTGAATCAGAAAAAATAGAGGTGAAAGCCCTTCTCGCTCTTCCCACTCATAGGATTAGCCATAGTGGATGAAATGCTAAGATACCCCATGACAACATCGTGTTAAGTGACTCCATAATAAGATGATGTATTTATTTCCACTTATGGTAGTAGCCACAGTGGATGCCATGTTGAGAGACTCCATGACAACATCATGTTGAGTGAATCTGTGATGTGATTTTTTGTTTATTTCACACCTAGGAGTAGCCATAGTGACCATCATGTTGAGTGTTCCATGATGCTATCACATTGAGAGAATCTATGATAAAGTTTTGTTTATAGCATATATGGTTGTAGCCATTATATTTGTCATGTTCAAAGACTACATGAATGAGAATTTGGAAAAGATATATCACTTGCTAAGAAAGAGTGTTAGTGTATCGTCTTAAAATGAGCACTCATCTTGTAAAACTTTTAGCACCTGTTTAATAGTGACTTCCTAGACCATAGATGGATATGTGCTCAATGCCTTTTTTGTCTTGGTTTCTTCCACCTTTTCCCAAATCCATCTTACATTCCTCCTGAGCTTTCAGAGGGTTGTCTCTCCCCTTCTCTAAGAATAGGTAGACCTAGTCCAAAAGAGGTCAACCTCTTCCCTGGTGATTGTGAAGCACGGGGCCCAAAAAGTCTTGGGGTTCCAAATTATTAATTCTCACTCTCCAATCGACTTGTATTATTTTCCTACTCGGAAACTAGTCTATAAGGAGACTTGGAGGCTTCATTTTTATATCATACCTACATGCAAGCTACACTTACGCTTTGCAATCGAAGCATTCAAGCAAAAGAATTTTCATCAAGCATTGAAGAATCTTTTGTGAGCATTTCCTCTTCAAGATCTAGCATATTGTTGGCCATAAAGGGAGGAGATATGCATTGAGGTATTCATCATCTTTTTCATTGATGCACATTTACATCCATGGCTACATAATGTGGTTTCGGCAGATCAACTACAACTTGTGGAGATATCCTACATTTACTTTCCGAATTCAACATCTACGACATACAAGGAGGCAAAATTCTTATTGACAAGAGTTTTTACAAGCAAGGTGATTACTTACATTTATCTTGTTTTATTTATATCCATTTACATTCTCAATTTAAGGTTGATTCCTCAATCTAGGGCTTGACTAAGTCAACCTCTGGTCAACCCAACAACAAAAACCTCAATTTTATGTGTGCAGGAGCAAGATAGCAAAATTGTGATTGCATATCTCGAAATAACTCTTTGAAAGCTTTCTGACAAATTTGGGTTGATCTTGTTATAGTGCCCCTAGAACACAATGACATTAAGGGAATTTTTCCAGAATAACTACCACCAAGTTGACCCTTTCTCTGCTCCCTTGTCAAAAAATCAGTTTCTAGTTTTTTTGGGGTTTTCATTCTGTTGAGGGATCTACATTTAGATGTTCAGTTACAAGTCCAGATTCCTCATAGCCAAAACACAACTTCCTCTATGCATTTAAAGGCGAGTCTTCTATCTTTCATTTCAATTCATAATTTTAGCATAAATATGCAACTTAATTGGGCTGATTGTAAAAACTTGAGACATCTAGATCTACATTACTTAATAAATTAGTTCAATTTTGCATACACAACATCACACACGGATCAAAGAGAGTATGTCGCTAGATTGCATTCCTTTTCACAATTCAAATTTAGTATTGTCAACCCTTCCTTTTGGGCCTTGCTAATCTAATTTGGGTTCAAAAGGGAATCATATTCTAAGATTATCCCCCCCCCCCCCCCCCCCCACACACACACACACACACACACATTTGAACGTTTTAGTTGTGAAAAGTTGAGTCCTACACCCTATTAAAATGTCTCCATTTCCCCCCTAAACATTTTGTGAACCCGACTTGGCCCCCTTTCTTTTGGAGTTAGATTGTTCTATCTTAGGTGTTTACCTTCTTTTGGTGAACCTGACTTGTTCCCCTTTCTTTTTGGAGTTAGATTGTTCTATCTTAGGTGTTTATCTTCTTCTAGTGAACCCTTACTTTCTTTTTAAAGTTAGATTCAACTATATTTTGTGTGTGGTTAGATCTCTCTTTTAATGTTATTCCTTACATTTGTGTGGTTAGATCTAATTAGACTTTCTCTTTTGTGATCTCCCTTTCTATGAGTTTAATTACACTAAGCCTAACCTATAATATTCCTGTTAGGCTAAGCCGTAGACTCATGGGCTCCTTCGACCGTGATTCCTCTTTTCTCCGTAGGACTCGTGATAACACTAGTATCTTTCCTCAAGTATGCTTTAAGAGTTCCTTTTAATTGATATGCTCTCTCATAAATTTGATAAATTGGAAAGTTGTCTTGTGCAAGAACATCAAAATTCGGATGGTATTGCTACTATTGAGGTTGTTAAGAAGCTTGTTAATAATGGTGACAATAACATCTCTATCTTGTGTGGTATATCTCACCTTATCAATGCTCATGCTAAGCCTTTAATGGAATAAGCTCAAGAGTTAGGATATCCTCCTTCCACAATCATTGAACCTTCTATTCCTACTTCCACTACTCTTTCTAGCATTCCTCTATATGCTCCACCCCTATGACAACTTCTACACAAGTCTCCACTCCTCTAAGTGTTGGTCTTCCTAACCTTTCACTTTCTGTAAGTGTTCCTTCTACTTCCATACCTTCTTTATTACCTTCATATAATGTTGTTCCTTTCACATATTCCAATCCTTTACCTGTTCCTTTTAATCCTTTGCCAACATCTTTGTATCTTCCTTCCGCTTCCTATAATTTTTCTAACATGTCTAATATATCTAAGCCTACTATCATGTCTTTCGATCCCACAATTAGTATCTTGGTTCAAACCATCATCGTGTTGCAACAAGTGGCTCAATTTACTCAATCTAAGTACAATATTCCTACATGTGACTTTGCTATTCCCCTTTCCTTAGATATTATTCATGTTATTATAGCACAACATGTTGAGGTGCCTTCTCTTGAGACTTATAATGATAAGGGTGATACTATGATTCATATGAACACTTTTCAAACTATATGTAGTGGGTTTACTTAGGACTATAGACTTATGGCTAAGTTGTTCTTGCACACTTTTAGGGATAGAGCCTTGCAATGGTATTGCTCTATTCTATTGATTCTTCTCAAACGATTGCTAACACTTACATTCAACAATTGGTCCACAAATTTCTTTGATTGATTTAATACATTGCAAACAAATTGTTAAAGAGAAAGTTACTAATTTTATTGGTATATTTAAACACTTGTATGCTCAAATATCTTATCATGTGCCTAATCATGATATTCTTGATCTATATTTTTTTCTAATTTACAAAAAGTCATTAGAGATAAGATTCTCCTTACATAGTATACTTCATTTTCTCATCTTTGTGCAGTGCTTCACCATTACTAGTTACCAGTGAGTCAACTCGAGAGCTCTACTTTGGTGGCTCCTATTTTTAGTGATAAGAGTGATGCCGTTGGTATTCAAAACAAGTTCTCCAAACCTAATAGCTTCATCAAATTAAGTCGACCAACACAATTGTTGATCAAGTGGCTGCTACATCTAAAGATACAACTACTTTTTCCTATGTGTATCATTCTAATTGTAAGTACACTCAATCATCTGAACCTTTACCTGAGGTGATGACTAAATTGATTCATGCTAGAATTCTTAAACTTTCTCCTATTTTTCCTATTGCAACTAGCGAACCAATGCCTAAGTCATTTGAGTCACATATTTTTTGTTAATACCATCATCAACTAGGTCATGATATCAAAGGTGTTATGCTCTGAAGGATGATATTCAAAACCTTATTGATTCTAATGCTATATCTATATTTTTGAGGTTAATAGTACGAATAAATCTGTTGCACCTCCTAATAAGAATTCACAAATCTACACTAATCCTTTTCCTTCACATTCAACAAATGTCATTAATTAACTTTCTTCTTTTGACATTAGTTATGAAGATAAGATAGAAGAAGCTAAGCATGTGGTTAATCATGTTGACTCTTAACCTTTGATTTCTTCCCCACCTGAACCTAAAAAATCACCTCTTATCACCTTTAGTCAAACTAATATGTTTAAGGCACCTAATGATCCTCTTTACATTACTGCCAGGGTTTCTCATATTCTTTCTTGTGGTGTTTTGATTGATCCTTCTTCCATTGTGAATGTGATTACTGAAGAGCATCTTTATAACAAACAACTGCTCAAAGATACCTACGATATATCTATTGTGTGGATTCAAATCGGCAGTGGTTTTATTTATCATCCTCAAGGTTCTATAACTCTTACAAAAAGGGTTATTTATGCTACCTTTGTTTTTATTCCCACTTTCAATCAATTTCAAGTTAAGCTTAGTATTCTATAGCTCTCTTCCATGCAAGTTGTAGCATCTCCTATTCATAAGTGCATGAAATTTCCTCGTAATGGAGAAATTATCACTATTAAGCATTCCCTTTATAAACTTTCACGTCCTTGACATTGTGTTGAGATTGATTTTTACTGGCCTGATAATCTTTATCACTCTTATCAATGATATAAGGTAGACAATATTCTTGAGCTTAGCCTTCCTAAGGGTGTTCCTCCTCTACCTATCTTACCTACCCCATCAGTTTCTTCAACCATCGCTTCTAAACGTATTTTACCTTCTTCATCTATTCCTTCAACTACCATTCATGAACATGTAGTTGTTCCCTCTTCGAAACCTATAATAGTTGATCCTAATCCTTCTAGTTTATCTTGTAAAACCATTTGTAAGCAACATGCATGTTAGCGTTGCAAGAATTGTCAAGCTAAGGCTAAGGTTAAGGCTCATTTTCTTGTGTCTTGACCGGCGTCTTCATCTCAACCTTTACCTTCCTTTGACCAACCCATGCGTGAGGCTTTGGAAGCAACTAATCAAGGTAGCAATATGCAAATGGATAAACATGATGATTAGTTTTTGTATTTTAGATTCTATTAATCTTGATATTGAAGACACTCTTGATGACGAATATGTTAGTTTTGATGATGAATATATTGATATGGATTGTGATTTTCCTAACATGCTTTCTATGTAGCTTACAATCACTTCTAGTGACTCCCGCCAGATTCCTTGCTTGGATTTAGTTGTGATTCCTATCAAGTTGGATGTTGTTTCTCTCGCAAGTTGCCATCCTTCCCCTAGCATTTCACACCTAGAGGAGGGGAGGGGCACGTGAAATGCTTGAAATGGACTTCCTTTAACATGGTAGCTTTTGTGTTTCCGTGTGGTGTTGTGCTTTTTGTTATATGTTTTGTTTAGATTGCTTTAGATGATTCTTGTTTCTCTATTAGCATGAGAGGATAAAGTAATCGAACTATCATATACATTCTTCCATTTGTAGCTCTCTTCTTCTATATGTTGTTAAATGTTGTGGTGTACATGTGTTATTGTTTGTAACAATGACCTTATTTAGTCTTCTTGGTTGCTCATGATATGCTAGCACCAATTCCTTTTTGTCTCCATGTTATTGGCCCAAAAAGACTCTTACATTGTGTTGTAGTTCTACATCCTGTAGGGAATGATGATATTTCATACTTGATATAATATTACATATTATCATATGATCATATGGACCTCAAAGTTGGTAGATCTCTTCATGTTCTCCCTTTTTGTTATGAGTTCATTTCCCTTGATATGTTTTCTTTTCTGGGGGAATCTCACAGTGGAAGCATTTTTAGTGAATGCATGCATGCTTCCATTAAAGTCATTGCTCTTGTTAAGGTGTTTGTAATTTCTATAATGTGGGGGTATACACTCTACTCATCCTTTTGATCATGGAGTAGCAAACATGGATTCTGAGTACGGCTTAGGGTACTTTATTCTTTTATGCTTGCTATGATTTATGGGTTATCCTCAAATCTATGCATTGTTGCTTCATATTTTTCTTTCTCCTTTTGCACACTATCAGTTTCCTTGAACTATTGATAGTTCCTTGGGGCCTTGGCCTCTTTTGATATCTCTCTAAACTACTGATAGTTTGGGAGGCTCAATCCTTGATTTTGATCCTTCTTTAGACTATTCACAGTATAGGAAGCTTGTTTTTGTTTTTTATCCCTTAAGAACACACACATCCTTATGGCTAGGTTGTTTTTTGATTCTTCAATTTGAGACATGGAGTTCCCTTGAAGTTGGATCCTTTGATGGATTGACTAGCATGCCACACAGACTTGCTAGTCCATTCAATGCCATCTCCTATAGAGACCTTCCCTCCCTTAATTTTCTTTTTCTCTTTCTTCTCCTTGTGTAGTTCACAATAAGGCACACAAACCTTATTAGAAAAGTAACTACACCTCCTTTTTGCAGTGCTATCTCTCTTATTGTAATTTTGGATATGATAAAGACTCAAGTCTTTGTGGGGTTTGATTATTAATTTGTCTCCTAAGTCATGATAAGATCAACTTTTCTCTTTTGATCAACTTTACTGTGAGTTTGAGGCAATTCATACTCCCGTTGAAGTGGGGGCTAAATGTACCATCTCAAAATGGATGCACTCATCTTTTAGGACATTTTGGCTCATGTTTCATAGTGGCTTCTAGACCTTCTATTTTTTTTCCACCTTTTTCTCAGATCCATCTACATTCCACTTGAGCTTTTTGAGGTTTGTCTCTTTCCTTCTTTGAGAACAAGTTGACCTAGCCCAGAAGAGGTCAGCCCAATTCGACCTCTTTCTGAGTGATTGCAAAGCACGGGGCCTGAAACAGTCTCGTGATTCCAAATCATTAACTTTCACTCTCTAGTTGACTTGTATTGTTTTCCTACCTAAAAACTAGTATGTAAGGAGACCTGGAGGCTTCATTTTTCATATCATACCTACATGCAAGCTACACTTACACTTTGCAATCAAAGCATTCAAACAGAGGAGTTATCATCAAGCATTAAGGAATCTTTTGTGAGCATTTCCTCTTCAAGATCTAACATATTGTTGGCCATCAAGGGATGAGATCTACATTGAAGCATACATTGTTTTTCTTCATTGATGCACATTTACATCCATGGCTCCATGATGTGGTTATGGTAGATCCATTGCAACTTGTGGAGATATCCTACATTTACATATCGAATTCAACATATACAACATAGAACAAGGCACAAACGTTATTGACAAGGGTTTTTACAAGAAAGGTGAATACTTACATTTATCTTGTTTCATTTACATACATTTACATTCTCAATTTAAGGTTGATTCCTCAATCTAAGGCTTGCCAAGGAAAACCCTCATCCACCCAACAATAAAAACCTCAATTTTGTGTGTGCAAGACCAGGATAGTGAAATTGTGATTGCAAATATGGAAATAACTCTCCAAAATCTTTTCGAGGAATTTGAATCAACCTTGTTACAATGGCTTGGGAACATAGTGACATCGCGAGAATCATTTCAAAATAATTACCACCAAGTCAACTTGTTCTCTGCGCATTAGTCAAAAAATCAATTTTTGGGTTTTCATTATGTTCAAGGATCCACAATCAGATTTTTCAATTACATGTCTGGATCGACACTTCCACTATGCATTTCAAGACGAGTCTTCTATCTTTCAATTCAATTCATAATTTTAACAAAACATTGTATCTTAATTGGGTTGATTGTATACACTTGACACCTAGATCTATATTACTTAATCAATTTGTTCAATTTTTCATACCGAATTAGTTCAATTCCTCATACACATTATCACACACGAGTCATAGAGATTATTTCCCTATATTGCATTCATTTTCACAATTCAAATTCAGTATTGGCATCCCTTCTTTTTCAGCCTTACTAATCTAATTTGGGTTCAAAAGGGAATCATATATAGAGATTCTCCTTTACACTACACATTTGAATGCTTTAATTGTGAAAAATTGAGCTCTAGAACCTATTAAGCATCTCCATTTTTCCACTAGATAGCTAGTAGCTACATAATATATCTTTTATATGTGTAATGTCGATTATCTTAGTCTCTAGGTGACTTAGACTGCAAAGAGCTTTAGCATTTTGGTTGGTATGTAGAAAGTCATGGAAGTATCTGAAGAATGTTTTCCATCATTGAAGTGCCACTACTCTAAAATTCTTCTTTTATACCCCCAAGTTAATGTCAAGTTATAGTTCAATCTCTTTGATTCTAGTGTAACAATCTTTCTTTGTGTATATGTGTATGGAGCCTAGTTGTCTCATCATTTCTAGTACAAATGCCTACGTATTTGTCCATGGTTATTATATTTATGGTATTAAATATTTTTTAAGGCGAATTGCCCATCCTTCACAACCATCACCATCCTTACTTAAAGAATTGAAGTGCAAGTGTTATCGGTCAATATGGTTAGCTAGTTCTCTTGTGCTTGTGGTGAACGATCAAATAATGTTCAATTTAAACTTGCAAATATTCCTTGATTATTCTTTTTTTCATTTTGCCAAAGATTTAATGGTATTAGAGACTGTATGGGCTCTCAAGAGTAGGGGAATAACTACTGACACTTCTTCTTCATGCTTCAAGCCTCTGTTCTTAGGCATTATTCAATATCACCATTTTGGAAAGTCTACCTTGTGAGAAACATGATTATGGGATTATTCAAGTTCATGTTGTGAAAATAGTTAATGTTACTTTTGCATACATTATTCATAATTGTCTTGTGTAACTCATTGTATTCAACATCTATGAGGTATAAGTCTTTTAGAGGTATTATAGATGTCAAGCAATTTTTATTATATTGTAAAAGGTCATACTACTATTGAGAGCACTAGAGTAAATTGAACATGTTTTGCTTTCCATGTATACAATGTTCACAAAAATCAATATTGAGATTATAATCATTAAACATTTCAATATGGTTTTTGATTTTTTAGGAATTTTTTAATGATTAATTAGACCAAGTCTTTGGAACAACAAATATGAAGTTTCATTTCCAAGGAACAAGCACTCTTAGGGGTCTAGAAAGCACTACCATATGGAAGTAGATGGAACACATTTGTTTGGTGTTGGTTCTAGTGGTGAGTATGCAGACTTTGAAATGCGATACTTTGACTCAACAATAGAACTATTACACTAAACAATACATGTATCCAACTAAAATAGAGTACCAATAGAAACACTTATAGTAAGCATCGTAGCTCCTACAATCTTGTTGAATCATCCTCTAAAGAAAGCAACTTGTATATTCATACTATTCACTTATGGAAAAAAGGTTCCTTTCCATATTCAAGATATACTAAACATCATTGACCTCCTTCAATCTACCATTAGGGAATGCGATCAAGTATCTTTCATGGGAAATTGTCTTAAGATAAGATTAATCGCATGGTTACACCTTCTCACTGTAAAAACTTCATACTATTATTGTCAAAATTAAAATAAGATTTTTAAATTTTTTTCTTTTGTTGTCGGAATTAAAATTATTATTATTTTTTTAACTGTACTAACAACTAGATTATTGGGCTGACAACAAGATTTTTTTCTTTTATTATCAAAATTAAAATAATAAAATAATTCTTACATAAATGTTGACAATAATAATATTCCAGCGACATACAGATCATTTCTAGGCCAAAAGCATTTTCCAGATCGATGTGAATGTCTTGTGATTGTGATTGTGTTTCAAAAGTTACCAAACAAGCCAGTCCTGAACCAAACAACAAAAATCACCTGTGAAGCAATGGCACCTACGTCCGCATCCATTTTGCCGCCCAAGCCTACGTACACAGCCCTCTTCGCTTTTGGACTTGTTCTCATTTTGGCTTTTGTCTCTTCATTTGTGGTCGTTTTTGTTCAAGTTGGGGATCCTGGATCAGTTTTTACATCGGCTGCCCATGACTCTGACTTCCACGGCTCTGCCCTAGCAGGGGTCCATTTCGTCCTCCCTAACTCGTCCTTTGGGGTTGGGTTGCGGTCGATTGGTGGTATCTCCATGGCGTCTCCGCCTCATGGTGCTAGCAAATCTGCAATATCCTACGTTGATGTTGCCACTTATGAGGTGGGCATTGGTGGGAAGCCATTGTGTTTGCAGTCTCGTGATGCTATGCCAGTTGTAGTTAGTAACTTGTTAACGATTGATTTAGAGCTAGATATTGTTGATGGGGTCTATGTTTATGTGGATGATCTCTCCTCCAATGTTGCTATCTTTCATTTTAAGGGTTTTTGGCCCTCTCTGCCAGAGTTGCACGCCTAGATCACCCATGTTTGGAAGCCTTTCATTTCAGGTATAGCTCAGATATACCCTATTACAAGGGGTTTTTTCCTTGTGAAGTTTGAAACTATTGAAGATAGAAATGCCATCCTGTGCCATGGTTTCTCATGGGAGGAGGAGTTTCCCTTGATGGCTAAACCTTGGTATAAGGAGTTTGACCCATCAACGAAATCTTTTAACAAGATCCCTTTGTGGGTCAAGTTACCGAATCTCCCCCTTCACCTTTGGGTGGATTTTGTCTTGGAGGCGGTGAGGCAAGCCCTCGAGGACTTCTTGTTGGTAGATACGACATCTTCCAATGTGTATAGGACGATGTATGCCTATATTCATGTTGAGATCGACATCTCCAAGGGACTCCCTAAAATGATTAATTTGAAATCTTTGCATGGCCCTTAGAACTAGCCTCTTCATTATGAGGGCATCCCTTTCTGATGCAAGATATGCCACAAGACCGACCACCTTGCTACCCTTTGCTTTTCTGAAAAATCAAGACCAAAGAAGTCTCCTTCTTGGTGGAAGGGGGTTTCAGATGATCACTACATGGTCCAGAAAGATTCTTCTGTTGGGAATGGTGACTCTTCTTAGGACCCTTTGGTGGCAGACTCAATTGTTGTTTCTGATGGCACGACGATCCCTACGGTGGTGACATCTTCTGTTCACCCGCATTTGGATTTTGTCTCTAGCGATTCGATTGTTGTCCCATCTACGGCTTCGTCTTTGGTTTTTGTTACCTCATCTCTAGAGGTTATTGATCGTTCTTCTGCTGCAGTCCATTCCCCGGCTATGGGGGTTTTAGGGGATGGTTGTGGTGTTGTTGACTTTGCTTGGCAAAAGGTAGCTGGTTTGGTGGAGGATGGATGGACCACGGTTAAAGGAAAAAAGGTCAAGCCCTCCACTCCTTTTGATATGGCTTTACATTCTCAAAAGTTGGGACCGAAAGGGAAAGCTTGAGTTGTGGTTGTCCCTTTCGTTGGTTTTCCTAGCTTTTTTGGCCTGTTGTTTCTTTGTTGTCTGACATGGTAAGGGACATATTGCCTATTCCTCTTTTTTTTACCATGGGGCTTCAAGTGGTTATTCAAAACCTATTTGTGTGGCTGATGAGTATTGTATTATCTGTAATACCACCCTAGTCACTGTGTCTTGTTGGGTGACCTATTTCACATTTGGTCTATAGTTTTGTATGGTTTGGGCTTCATTAAAAAATTTATGATCTGTATAGGGTTTCAGGCTCCCTTCAATACCTATTTTCCTTAATAAATAATAATAATATTTCTAAATCTCTATAATAATAATAATACAATTATTCATGGGAAACTGTCTTAAGATCATAAAATTAAAATAAGATTTTAATTTTTTTTTCTTTTGTTGTTGAAATTAAAATTATTATTATTATTTAACTATACTGACAACTAGATTATTGGGCTGACAACAAGATTTTTTTCCTTTATTATCAAAATTAAAATAAAAAAGTATATTTTTTAGGTAATATAATTGTATTATTATTATTATAGAGATTTAGGAATATTATTATTGTTAACGTTTATGTAAGAATTTTTAATTAATTAACTAAATGATTTTTTTTTTATTATCAAAATTTAAAAGTTCAGAATTTTTTTTTTTTATGGATAAGAGGTCGAAGCCAAGATTAAAATTTATTATGTGTTACAATCTATTATTATTATTTATTAAGTGTAAGTAGATTTGAACCCAAGACCTCTATTTACTATTGTATTGTAGGCTCTTGCCTAATATGTATTTAATTTTTAATATAAAAAGTAATCTTAAATTTATTATCTAAACTTTTTGAAGATATTATTGTTATTTTCTCTTTATAAATGTGAAGATATTGTCATTTTATTTTATTTTCACTAAAGATTTTTCTTGGGTATTTTTAATTAATAAAAAAGATAATTTGTAATGATAACAATATTTATTTATTTTATTGCCAAAATAATAGTTAAAATTAGGAATGAATAATATTTAACATTGATCTTCTCACGTGAAATTTTTTTTTCTATCACCACAAATTGGTTCTGCGATTTCCTAAAAGTTGTATTGTGGATTTTAACAAAACACAAGGGCAGTCCCACATTAAAATCCTATTAGCTAATTAAATAATAAAATGATGTTTAACTTCAAGTTCAATATAGATTTGATTATGATGTTAGTATTTTTTTCTAAATATTTTTTTTGCATTAGAACAAAATATTATTGTTATTCCAGTTTAGCTCTACACTTATAAAATTATTTTTGCGCCTACAAAAAAAATAATGTTGAAGGATATTATAAGATATTTGTTATAATTTTTTTTCTTGATCTAATATTTAATTACAAATGTCTTAATAATAGTCTACACTATCCATACCTATAAAGTTGCACAATTAATTTGTTAATTGATGTTCTAACAAATATATGATTATTATAAAATTCAACGAACTCTAGTTTAAAATACCAACACTTTTCCTATGATAATACTAATTTTAAATAATTTCATTTCTTCAAACATTTAAAAGCCAAACCAAATATCTTATAATATTATATTTGAGAAATTAATTATACCTTCCTAATGTTGATTCCCAAGAATTCAAATCTAGAAACTCCATGAGACTTTAGGTTGATAGCACTATACAACACTCTTTATAAAATACTATCGAAGGCTCTAATGATTAGGCTAAAAAATGTAATCCATAAATTAATTTAGAAGAAAAAATTGGTTTTGTCCCTAATAGGTCTACCTACGATGAATAATCATTAGCCAAGAATTAATTCATTCAACACAATAACTAAGGACCCATGTATGATGATGAAATTCGATATCTGCAAAGCTTACGACAAGGTGGATTGGAGATTTCTTTGCAAAAGAATGAAAGCATTTGGATTTTCCTACCAATGGGTTGATTTAATCTTTAATTGTATTTCAACACCCAAGATATCCCTATTAATTAATGGCACACCAGGAGGCTTTTTTAATACATTGAGAGGGATAAGACAAGGATACCTTATATCTCCCTTTCTCTTCATTATTATGGCTAATGCATTTGGAAGGATCATAAAACTGGCCCAAGTAGAAGGAAAAATCAAAGGAGTCAAAGTTAATGACAATGTGGCTAGGGTTACACATCAGCAATCTGTTGACGATGCAATATTACCAAGAGAAAGCTCCATGGAAGAAGCCCAACAGTTTAAGAAGATCATCAAAACATATACGAAGGCTTCAGGTCAATAATTTAATGAAGAAAAATCTAAGATTTTTTTCCTCAACACACCCTTGGATCTTGAAAGAAACATATGCAACATTATGGTGTTACAAAAAAGGATCTTTTTTGTGTAAATATCTAGCAAGTCAATTAGAAAGAGGAGTACAAGAAAGTAAGACATGGAACTTGATTGTAGCTAAAATTGATTTTAAAAAATGGAAAGTTGGAAAGGGAAATACTTAAACAAGGCAGGTAGATATACTTTGAGCAAAGCAGTATTGACAGTTATTCCTACCTATCAAATGTCTTGTCTACCCCTCCACCAAGGCACCAAAAAATAATTAGACAAAAAAATTAAGAAACTTATTTTGGCAAGGAATAAATGAGAATAAGAAACTAGCCATGATAAAATGGGACCAAATATGCAGAACCAAAGAATTTGGAGGCCTAGGTATCAAAAATTTAAGTTGGCAGAATGAGGTGTTAGGAGCCAAACTAGTATGGAAAATGTATCAAGAACGGGATAGTAAATGGGCTTAAAATTTATATCACAAATATTTAAACAATTCAAATTGCATAACTCTCTTTCACATTAGAAATCCTCCTAAAGGCTCAAAAGTCTAGAATTTTATGATGCAAAATCAACATCTAATCTTGAATAACCTAATTTGGGATACATGAAACGAATAGGATGCTCTTTTCTCGGAAGATTCATGGGATGGTCTTCCTTCATCGGATAAATCAAATTCACCTATTAACATTAAGAATAGTTCAACTCAATTATGGGGCCCTCATGTCAAATATTATATAGAGTGTGTAAATGAGGATAGCCAAAGAGGATGGCATTGGAAAAAATTAACAACTACAACTTTGACTAGCAAAGAGAAAATAACATTTGAAAAGTTTCTGAGTAACTGATCAAATAATCACAAAGTAAGGAGTGACAGACTAGTCTAGGGCCTAGCTAAAAATGAAAAATACAATGTCAAAAAAGGTTATGAAACTATTACCAATTTGCAAGGATGGGAAAAAACAAAAACCCCCTTAATATGTGTTGGGACCCAACATGTCTCCCTAAGGCAAGTATCTTCCTATGGGCGGTGATGCAAGATAGAATCTTAACAATAGATAGATTTTCTAAGTTAGGCTTTGAAGGATCGTCAAGATGCGTGTTATGTGAAAAGGAATCTAAAATAGATGGGTACTTATTATATGAATTTCCTTACTCCAATCAATGTTGGAAATAGTTATGTAACAAGCTAAATTGGAATTTAGATTTCATAGATAACCTTTGGAACTTCCTAAGGAGATGGCCTCAAAATGGATCATCCAAAGTATATAGTAAACTATGGCGAATAGCTCCATCCATTCTTCTATGGTAAATCTAGAAAGAAAGAAACATAAGAATCTTTCATAACAAAAAGATGGATATAGAATCATTGTTGAATAAAGTGGAGACTTGTATTCTTGAAGTTGCTAATAATCATTTAAGGAATTCCCTCAAAGAAGAAGGTACAGTTTTTGACTGGGATGCAAATATGACGAAGAGTTGGCATAATTTAATCATCCCTATGATGTCCTACACTAAAGATAATAGGCTTGAAAGAGCTTCCTATAAATGGGAACTCCCTTGGGTGGATGGTTCAAATTAAATTTTGATGGAGCCATGAGGGGTAATCTTGGGGATGCAGGTCTAGGATGCATCATCAAAAATGATTCAAGTGCATGGCTAGTTAAACAAGGTAAATTTCTAGGCATTACCTCTAACAACTTAGCTGAACTAGAAGCTCTTATAGAAGGCTTGAAACTAATTTTTAAGGCGGGTATTTAAAAATTATTCATAGAAGAAGATTCTCAAATTATTCTCAATGCATTAAGAAAATGAAGCACATCAAACTAGATTCTCAAATCGAAATTGGAAGAAGCTATCGAAATATTAGATAAATTTCAAGGGACTAGAATTGGGCACATCTATAGGGAAGGGAATAAAGAGGTAGATGTCCTAGCTAATAGAGGGGCAGAAGGTGAAGACTTCGTCACATTTAACATAGATCTAGGGTGTATATTAGAGTAAATTAGGAAAAATCAAAACATTAATTTCCAAGATACTTTACAAATCAAAACTATCTAACAAGAGTAGTTTTCAGTCGGAATTGTTATCCTTCCCTGTTAGGATTCTCCTAATTTCATGTTTGCCTTAGGTTCCCTTTATAATTATCCTTATATTCCCCCTGATTAACAATTTTGAGATTTCTCCAATGCATGTATTCACCATTCTCTAATTTATCCTATAGTTTTTCCTGACCCTTGTCCTTTGTGCTTAGCCCTTTGCCTTTTCTCCCCTTCACTCAGGTTCAAATAGTTGGTTGTTTCATCATTTAGTCTTTAGATTGTGTTTTCCTATAGGTCTGCTAGCTCATTTATTTGGTATTCCTTCTCTCTTTTTGTCTCTCTCTCATCATTGTTCCTTAAGCCTAGTTAGTCAAGTTTATTGTTTCGTGGGTATGCTTGTGATTAGTTTTCTCCTTTTAAGTTCAAGATGAGTTTCGTCTTGTCTCCTTGTTTAGCTTTCTCCTACTCAATTTATGATAAGTTTAGGTGGCCTTGATGTCATTATCTTAAGCTAAAATTTATGTTCTCTTGTCAACACGTTTGAATGCTCTCCCATTTATCAGTTAATAGTTATTATTTAATCATGACTTGGCTTGGCCTACATTGCTTCCAAACCTTTCTTGAAATTTTTGGAAGTATCTATTGGCCTTTGAATAGCATCCTTGTTCTCCTTTCCTTCCATCTCTATGAATTTATCTTGGCCCTACATTTGACTGTGTTAGTCGTTTATTCATCGAGGCAATAATTTCCATGTATCACAAGTGTGAAGATTGAACTATGACATTTGTTAGATGCATTAAGCTTGAATGTTGGGGGAGGATCTTTAAGAAAGTTGACGATGTTTCTTGGCTGGCAGTCAAGAAAGTAATTGGTGAGAGGGATTTGGACTATAGAAAAAGCTTGGAGACCAATGGGGATGTTATTGTAGTTTCATAGTTCTAGCATTCAGAGCCAAGATCCAGTTATGACACATTAGATCTCTTTGTCTTTCAATCTCTGATGAGACTTGGATGAAAGGCCTTGACAATGTGGTGAAAAGCATTAATTACTTAATGGAAATCACTCATCTAGAGGCCTACACGATCTGGTCTATAGGGAGTCTTAAGCATACAAATGTGCCAAAAAGGTTAATTATATATTAAAGACCAAGAGACTTTTGATATATTGTGGCCAAATATGGTGAAGCACCTGCAATTCTTGTTTAGGTGGAATAACATCATCAAAGATAAGAGCACTCGGGAAAAAGCTTTCTTTAAATCCTCAGGGAGAAAGACTCCTTCAAATGTGAATTGCAGAGATCGAGAGCAATACAAAGTGTAACTCCCTTACCTACGCAAAGCTACTAGATTTCATAACAAAAAGGATAAGGTTTGCAAGAGGGGCACATATCCTTGATTTAGACTCAAAATTCGATGGAGATATTATTATCATCAAACTTTGACATTAGTAAGGGTGTAGAAGACTACTTGCTATTGTCCAATATGCTATTATAATCTTCATATATAGTAGACTTATTTTCATAGGATCTTGATCATAGCTTGGCAATGTTCATAGGGTTATTGTCTTGTTTATGTGTTAATTTGTCTCCTTTCTAATATCAATTCCTTTGTATAGTGGTTGTATTTTCTCTCTCTGTTGTTTCTTAGTCATCATCTCCCTCTACTATTAGTCTCTCTCTGTAAGTTCTTAGATTTACAATATTCTCAGTACAAGTTATAGTTGTTTATCTCAACCTTTCTCCATGTACTCTACATTATTCACAACATATAAAAAGGGTTAGTTTTATAAAATTTGAATGTTTGTGCGATCCAATTATGTATCACTTCAATAAAATAGTAAATTTACAATATGAGTGAGTATTTTAGATATAGAGAATTAAAATGAGTAGTAGAAATTCAAAGGGTTCTGTAAGAACATAGCCATAATAATTTAATACTTAGTTTCAATTAGTTCAAATCCAAATACATGGGTAATAAGGCAAGTTGTCATAGGTAGAGATTCTCAGTAGCAATGCAAAAGTATATGGTATTAAGCTGATAGAAATGAAACCTGAGAAAGGACAAAGCATGAATGCTAAAAGTATTATAATCAACATATAGATAGCCTCAAAGAAGAATTTGCAAATGAGAAATTATTAGGAAGATAATCTAACAGTAATTATAATTACTATGTATATAATCAGAGTTGATAAGATTCCATTCTCATACATCATTAATATAGAGGATATTATAGTGGATTTTTCTTAGGCATATATTTCAAAAAAAAAAACTCTATTAAGTGAAAAGAGCAAGATAGTACATCAGACCACTCTCAATAACAATTCATGGTTCTAGTTTTAAAACTTTCTAGAGGTTCGATTGTCTATAGATTTATTGGGTTATAACTTTTTATCTTTCTATGGTAGTTTTTGGACTAACATTACTTGTGAGTTGGAAGATTTCTTGTAGTTGTAGAGGTTCATGAAAGAAAAAAGAATAATTATCAGCAATAGTCAAAGCTCGACACTTGATGCAAAGAGAGGCTCTAATAAATCATGGTCTTGATTGAAATCCAAATTGTTCTTGTGACAAACATAAAAAGGGGATCATATAATCATGCAAACAAAAATGTAAAGGAAGTAATGCCTTCCTAAGACCCCAACCATGACAGGGCCACTCGTATTTCAAAATAAAATTATCAACATGCCTAAATTTAGATGTCAAAAAGGGTTTGCCCTTTGTTAAGGTTTGGAAATTGGGGTATGCTCCTTTTAATTTTGTATTCTTGTATAGGACTTTGTCCTAGTCAAGATTGGAGGTTTTCTTCTTCGTCATTTCTTACCAGTGCTCGTTTGAACAAAGATTTTGTAATCTTTATTTATTAATATAATCTATAGGCCTTCACCCTTTTATTGATAAAAATTGAATCATATTTGATAAATAAGACATCATTAAATCTGGCAGCTTTACCCATGGGCTAAAATTGGATTGAATTGGTTGTACATTAGTAGATCAAAAGGAGGCAATCATAAGCAATTGCTTTAATGTTGCATGTCTTAGCACTTCTTTTCTCATCCACCGGGTAATTGATCACTCAAAGTTTGGTCAATTTTCTTATCATTTACTCCCATAGACAAATGGGGTGCCATGCTTGTATAGAAGCAAATGACTAAACATCATACACTATGACTTGATTCCTAAACTAAAAATGTTAAAATAGTCAAATTTGACTTAATTTTTCAAACTTAATCTTTCCCTTAGTCCATGATGTTTAAGAATAGTCATCCACAAATGATAACACACATATAACTTGTGATGAGGTATATGCCATGAATTTTTTTGGCATTTTCTTGCAAATTAAAGTGATCATAAACTATTATCAAGACAATTTCAAAGTGAGCGATCATAAACTAGAATGTTGTTGCTAATTATACTACTTAAATAATGGACCTTTTAACTATAAAACATTATTATCTTTCATATGAACCAATTTCAATAAGATAGAATCAAAGATAAACATAAGAAAGGGATGTATATCTTTTACAAAGTCTTAAGAACACTTTGAATGATAAAAATATTTAATTCTAGAATGCAACACTCAAGTGACATTCAGAGCAATTACTCAAATATTAAAAATATTTTTGTTTTTAAAAGTAGAAGAGATTATCATCAACAAGAAATAATCAACAAAACTGAAAAATTATAAAAAATTAAATTTTGGATTTTCAAGTGAACTCCATATGATCAAATGCACACAAATGAAAGATGAATTTTTGTGTGCCAATACTGGTAAAATAGAAAATCAACAAATTGTTTCAACCTTCTCAATTAAAATTTGATTGAAGAATATAATTTGATCTATTACAATACTTTCAAAATATGTGTTTCCCTTAATTTTTGAAATGACCAAACAAATGTTAGTTGTTTCTAACAAGGTTAAGTGACCATGCATTCACATAGTTCTATTCATTATTGTGTGTGCTTTCATCACTCTATTTTGTGGACTTGGTTCTAGATGAAATGTTAGATATTGTGGTTTTAAACATTGTTTACTAACACCAGAATATGTTGGAAGAAGGTGAACATCAAAACAAATTCATAAATAAATTGAATTTCACTTTGCAAGCTAAAATTAGATTGAATTGGTTGTACATTAGTAAATCAGAAGGATGAAATCATAAGCATGTCTTAACACTTCTTTTCTCATCCACCAGACAATTAATCACTCAAAGTTATGGCAATTTCCTATCATTAGTAAATGCACAAAATTTCAACTCCCCCAAACAAATGGGGTGCTATGCTTGTATAGAAATAGACAACTAAACAGCACACACTTTAACTTGATTCCTAAACTAAAAATGTTAAATAGTCAAAGTTGGCTTAATTTGTCAAACTTAATTTTTCCCTTAGTGCATGATGTTTAAGAATATTCATCCATAAATGATAACACATGTATAACTTTTGATGAAGAATTTTTCGTGGATTTTTTTGGCATTTTATTGCAAATTAAAGTGATCATAAACTATTATCGAGACAATTTCAAAGTGAGTGATCATAAACTAGAGTGTTGTTGCTAATTATACTACTCAAATAATGGACCTTTTAACCATAAAACATTATTATCTTTCATATAGACCATTTTCAATGGGAGAAAATAAAAGACAAATATAGGAAAAGGCAAGTATTCTTTTACAGAATCTTAACAACACTTTGAATCACAAAAATATTTAATTCTAGAATGCAACACTCAAGTGACATTCAAATCAATTACTCAAATATTAAAAAAAAAAAAATTAATATAAAAGTTGAGAAAACCAACTTCACAGATCACCATGAACACTTGCATGCAAATATCCTGCAATAAAGAGAAACTAGAAAATGAAAAAGCAAAGCTTGGAAATTCTTAAAGAAGTGAGAGCAAAATGTATTCTAAGTTATGAAAAAAAAAAAGTACAAAGGTTCAACCTTAAAGGTGAACAAAACCCTAAAGGAAAATGAAACTAGGTTTGCGCATTATAATTAATATAAATTATTAATTATATGCACCTAAGAGTAAGCTTAAGTAACTAGAGTAATAAACCACTTAATTAACTAAATCAAGATGATCTAATTAATAAGTGTAACAAAATAATTACTGTAACACCCCCCTTAAGTGAAGCTTAGGAGGAAGCTAACCTAGCAAAGCTATGAAAGTAGGAAAATGGGTCCCGGCAACAAGGCCTAATCAAGTACCCAAAACAAGGAAATCTCTGTAAACCAGAGACAAAGAAGAAAACCTAGTGGGAAAAACCCCTCTCCAAAAAGAGATAGAACAAACATGCTGAAAAAACATGAAGGAAGGCCTCAAGAAGACCCCCCAAGGACAACTTCTGAAACCCCAAGCATAGACTACAACTGAAGATAGCGAGGTGATGCAAATGACTTGGTGAAGATGTCGGCAACCTGTGCATCAGTGGAAATGTACTCTAAAGAGAGAAAATCGTCCTAGATCAGATGATGAATGAAATGCATATGAAGCTCAATGTGTTTAGTGCGTTGATGCTCCATCGAGTTGCAGAAAATATGAATAGCACTCTGATTATCACACCATAGAACAGTGGGACGATTAGGAGGAAAACCAAACTCAATCATCAGTTGCCGAAGCCATAAAATCTCTTGACTAGCAAGCACCACTGGTCAATACTTAGCCTCTATAGATGAAAGTGTGTGAGCATGTTGCTTCTTCCATGACCATGTGATAGGACCAGAGCCAAGACAAAAAACAAAGCAAGAAGTAGACTTCTGATCATCAACATCATTGACCCAATTTGAGTCTGTGTAGCCAACAAGGTGAGGAGTCTCTGGTATGTAATGAATGCCATACATCAATTTACCTTCAATGTATCTCAAAATACACTTGGCAGCTTGCCAATGACTCTCATGAGGATCATGTGAGAACCGAGAGACAACACCCACTGCAAAGGAGAGATCAGGATGAGTATGTGTCAGGTACAACAAGCTGCCAACCAATTGCCGATATAATGTAGGATCCACTAAAGGTGAAGGGCAGGAGGTAGACAAGGTGAAACCCAACTAAAAAGGTGTTGGAGCAGGCTTGCAATCAAGCATGTCAAGAGCATATTTCTGTTGATAAACAAAAATGCCAGTAGAGGACTGAACAATCTGGAGACCAAGAAAATAGTGTAGTAGACCCAGATCAGTCATCTCAAACTGGTCCATCAATGCTCTCTGGACAACCGTAATCATAGCAGACGAGCTACCTGTGAAAAGAAGATCATCAACATATGGCACAAGGATCAAAACCTCAGCCTCAAGATGTTGAATGTAGACTATAGTATCAGAATGGCAGCGGGTGAAGCCTATAGAAAGCAGAAAAGAGTCCATCTTCTCATACCAAGCCCGAGTAGCCTACTTGAGACCATACAATGAGTGTCGAAGTCTACAAACCAAGGAGGAATCCTGCACATATCCCTAAGGCTAATCCATGTAAATCTCCTCAATAAGATCATTGTGCAAGAATGCACTCTTCACATCCATCTAAAAAATGGACCATCCCTATAAAGCTGCGAGGGATAAGACAAGCGAATAGAGTTCATCTTGGCAACAGGGGAAAATGTCTCAGTGTAACCAATACCCTCAACCTATGAAAAACCCTTCACAACAAGACGAACCTTGTGCTTATCAATGGAACCATCAACAACAAACTTAGTATGATACAACCATTTGCATTGCACTACCTTTCTTCCCTTAGGAAGAGAACAAAGATCCCAAGTATGATTCTTCATCAAAGAAGAATACTCCTCCTCCATTGCACTGTCCCACTTAGGATGTCCTGTCACTGCTACAAAAGTATGAGGATAATCACAAATAGCATGATTGAGAAGACTAGAACCCGCAGTATGTGAACGGGTGCGACGGGAAGTGGTAGGATCACCAGCTAGAGATCCTGCAGCCTCAACTATAGCTCAAGCCCATTTAGGCATCTGGGGAGGATCCTGTGGCGAAGGTAAATGGGGATCAACATGATCATCATCTGAAAAAGAGAGTGTAAATGATGAGGGAGTAGTGGTAAGTGAAGTAGACTCTGGAGACAAGGTATCTACTGCAGGATGGCGCTCGTCAAACTGGACATCCCATCGAAATAGGACCTCTCGAGAATCAGGATCAAACAACCTGTAGGCCTTAACATCCTCGCAATAGCCAACAAAAATGAGGTGTCGACTCTTTTGCTCCATGGCTCTCCTCTGAGCATCTAGTATAAATGCCCATGCTTCACTACCAAAAACTCAGAATGAAGATACATCAGGCTTGACATGAGACCAAGCCTCCTTAGGAGTCATATTTTGAACTGCCTTGTGAGGCATCCGATTCTGAATATAGTTGGCACAATTGACTGCCTCTGCCAAAAAATATGAATCCATGGACCTGGACTGAATCATACAATTAGCCATCTCCCAAAGGGTTTTGTTCTTTCGTTCAGCCACACCATTCTGCTGAGGGGTGTAGGGCACTGAAAACTAATGCTGAAGACCATGTTCAGAGAAAAAATCCCTAAAAGCTTGGTTCACCTACTCCCCCCCCATTATTTGTGTGTATCCACCGAATAGAAAGACCAAACTGCTTCTCAACAAATATCTTAAAGACTCAAAATGAATCGAAGGCATCATACTTGTACTTCAAAAAGTACACCCATGTACATCTAGAGAAGTCATCAATGAAAGTAAGCACATATCTGGCACCTGAAAAAGGAGTGGGAAATGACATGAGGTCACTATGAATCAACTCCAATGGTGCCAAAGCACGAGTGACTCGTCCATGTGGAAAAGGATCCCTATGTAATTTTCCAAGTGCACAACCCTAACAAACACCATCTATATAGGAAATATGGGGAATCCCAAGAACAAGTGCCTGTGTGCTCATCTGCTGAAGATATTGTAATTGACATGGCCAAAATGCTCATGCCAAAGTCTGCTTACTGAATCTACATGTGCTACAAGTCAAGAACCTATGTCGCAAGAGGACTCAAATCCATCAAAGCTGTAGAGGTGAGATGTAGAGTCAACACTCCCAGTAGCCACAATCATCTCAAAATCAAGTAAATCTTGAATAACTACATCATGTGGTGAGAATTCAACTATCTAGGTAGAGCCAGAGTGGCAAATCTGATAAATGGACAATAGGTTCATCGATATGTCAGAGACAAAAAGTACATCCTGAAAGGAACACCCAGCTAATGTAACAGAACCAGAACCCATGACTGAAAGATGTGATGAGTTTCCAACAACAATCTGTGAAGTAGCATAAGGAGAAAATGAGGTGACCAATTGCTGACTGTTTTTCATATGGTGAGAGGCACCGGAATCAAGAATCCAAGTAGGCCCAGAAGTCATAGCTCGTGCAGTAAGAGCATGACCTTTCCCTACAAGGGGGGATGGAGACTTAGGAGCTGAAATGTGATGCTCCTGCATGGCTTCCTCTAAAGCCTCCAAACATTTCCAACACCTAGAAATGGGATGTCCATCTTTTCCACAAAAACTGCAGGTCTTAGTTGATTTCTTCTTAGTCTTGGAGGTAGACTTAGTAGACTTCGAAGAAAATTTACCCTTGGAAGGGTTAGCTGGAGGTTTGGCATCAGTTTTTGGTGTATCTTTCTTCAGTTTAGCTTTCTGTTTTGGTTTCCCCTAAGAAGTCTGAGCAACCAATGCTTGGCTAGAAGAGCTAGAGGCATCCACTTGTTCGATCTTAGCCTGTTCTCATGTCAACCGATCACAAAATGTCTCAAAAGAAGGCATCTGATGTCTATTTTCCAAGGCATCCATAGTGGAGTAGAAAGTGGAAGAAAAGATCTGATATAGTCCTCACAACTTTAAGAGTATCAAAAAAATACACTCATCATCTGTTTTGTTTTTACCACATCCTTGCAAGATTGTACACAGAGATTTGAACTTCATCAAGAAGTCTTCAATGGTGGGAAAGCTGGTTAGTGACAAAGAAGTTAATTTGCATCAAGCTGTAATGCCTGGAACTCATTCACTATGCCAAACAAGTTGTAGAACTTGTTCCAAATACCCCGAGGATTGGCCAAACCATCCAAGTGAAACAATAGACTATTTGAGATGTTTAGTGCAATCAATCCCATGGCCTCATCCATTTTCTTTATGTGTTGAAAAACCTCAAAAGGGTGTTGTAGAACAGGTTGGTTCTCATCCAGACATGACCATAGACCTCGTGACATTAGAAGCCTAGTCATTTGTGCTTTCCGGGTGTGATATTTGTGTGGCGTGAGCTAAGTCACAGAAGGATCCGACATTGAGAGAAAGAAGAAGATGGAAGTAGAAGGGTCTTATTCTGAATTAAATTATAGAAAAAGAAAATACCTCCCCCCCGCCCCCCAACAACAGATAGTTATATCCCTCAAATACCAAAGAAAATAACTATAGAAAGCATAAAAACTAAGAAAAGAACCTAGAATTCGGATGCAGAGAAGAGGAAAACAAAAGCCTCTACTTAAAGGCCAAAATTGGAAGCTCAAACAAACTCAAAATCAAATGAAACTAGCACCATTGTCTCCATCTCTGAGTTAGCTTTCTGACACTTCTTTTAGATCGGAAAAATACATCCATATGCTCAAGTTATAGCTGAAAAACTGACTGTTGCTCCAAAAAAGAGGCTCTCTGAAAAATTATAGAGACTATCTTAAAATTGACGCTCGTACGACCATCACAAGCTATCGCCAGAAAAAATAATCTGGTGGCCAGAATGATGACATCAGCGATCAAAATGATGATGCCACCTAGCTAAAAAATGACAACACTGGTCAAAAAAAGCTGACGTGTCATAGGGAAGTGACATCAACAGATCGGATTGTTGATGGAATGCTAACGTCAGCCGATGAATTGAATAAGTGGTGGCACCGCTGGCGAAGGTGGCACTCAAGAGGAGAACCCGATGGTGCCCACTGGTGGAGATAGAGCTTGGACAACAGTCGGGACTTGGCAGAGCACTGGCGGAGGAGTAGGTCATGATGGCCACTAGGCAGGGCCGTGGTGGCTACGGAGTGGAGCTTCAGCAGCGCATTTTTTAAAACGCTTTTTTTTTTTTTTGCATGCAATCCGTACGACCACCTATAGGGGGGCCAAAAAAAATTTCTTAGATGCCTAGAAGCCAAAAACTAAAAGTTTTGTATGAATCCTTACTATAACGGGCCTTCTAGACTCAATGGCAGCGTCTGTTTGGGCCCAAAGTGCTCCGAAAAATTGCCCTTCTCCCTTTTGAAGAAAAAATTTATGAAAAAGATGGGGTTTCTAACTCCAAATCGTGGCTTCAAGAAACTTTAGACGAGGAAGCAGCAAGTTTGCTCTGATACCATGTAGAAGTTGAGAAAACCAACTTCACAGTTCACCAAGAACACCTGCATACAAATATCCTGCAATGAAGAGAAACTAGAAAATGAAAAAGCAGAGCTTGGAAATTCTCAACAAAGTGAGAGCAAAATGTATTCCAAGTTATGAAAAACGAAAAATACAAATGTTCAACCTTAAAGGTGAACAAAACCCTAAAGGAAAAGAAAACTAGGTTTACGCATTATAATTAATATAAAATATTAATTTTATTCACCTAAGAGTAAGCTTAAATAACTAGAGTAATAAACCACTTAATTAACTAAATCAAGATTATCTAATTAATAAGCGTAACAAAATAATTACTCTAACATTTTAGTGTAGAGGAGATTATCATGAACAAGAAATAATCAACAAAACTAAAAATTATGAAAAATTAAATTCATTGGATCTTCAAGTGAATTCCATATGATCAAACGAACTTGAATGAAAAAAGTTTTAAAAGATCAAAATAGTTCCTAGAAATTCTAATACATCATTTATGTGAAAATCACGTAAATGCACACAAATGAAAGATGAATTTGTGTGTACCAATACTACTAAAATAGAAAATCAAGAAATTTATTTCAAACTTCACAATTAAAATTTGATTATCCATGACAATATTTACAATACTTTCAAAATATGTGTTTCCCTTAATTTTCAAAATGACCAAATACATGTTAGATGTTTCTAACAAGTTTGAGTAACCATGCATCACACAATTCTTTCATCGTTCTATTTTATGGACTTGGTTCTAGATAAAATGTTAGATATTGTGGTTTCAAATATTGTTTACTAACACTAATATATGTTAGAAGAAGGTGAACTTCAAAATAAATTTAATGAAATATTGTATGTAAATGTGAGTATTCTTTAATAAACAATTTTCTTCTATATTAACATTCTATATCACAACTACTTTTTTTAATACAATTTTCTTTTTTTAATTATTGGAAAAGGATATAAACAATACAATTACAAAGTTTGCATAATTGTTCTTCTTCCTTTAATCAAAACTATAAATATTTCAAAGTTTAAACCACATAGGATAAAACAGTATATGTATATCATGTATGTTATGACCTTAATTGCTTTCTTATACAATTAATTTTTGTGTCCTTCCATTTTGGCCTCTTGTTTGTTGACTTATAAACATTGAGTCAATATAAAATTCAACACCTTTCAATACAAAGGGTATTCCACTAACATGTAATGTAGCCAGAACAAAGCATTTCTAGTACTTGGACCACAAAACTCATATGTGCATCTGAGTAGTTTGAATTCAACACTTTGGTTAAGAAAAATATAGTGGATTGGAGGTTGTATTATGTACCTGTCCAACATGAATGTATCGATCAACGGTAAGTACTTACTTCACCATAGTATATACGTAATTGGATACATGTTAGACAAATGCTTTTTTTATTTTTTTTCTAAAAACAAGCATCTTAGATAATGAAATAAATTATTTTTCACATTGTATAATTGGAAATTAAAAAAATTACTGATTTTTAATAATTTTTTTGGAAAAATAATATATCTAATTTATAATTTAATTTAATTATTAATCAGTGTTTGTATGGAGAGTAGGTGCAAGGGTATAGTTGATAGTTGCATACGGTCAAACATCATCTCTATAAGTAGTGTATTCCAAAAGTTAGGGTTCACATCTAATTAGAACACATTAATTGTGAGAAGAAAGTCATATCCAGATAAAACAAAATTATAGAACATCTCCACAAGAAGCATGTTCCATCAAATTGGTGTTTACACCTTAACACACTACACTAGAGCTGTAAAGATGTCTTAGCCCTACAAACCCTTATAAGTTTTGAAGGTTTCCACGACAAACGGATTTAGTTCTGCTCCCTCCTCTTGTTGCATGACAATAAAAGACGTGACTTGATAAATGGGTACTCCTCCTTTCACCTGTAAGTACCATTTCTTACATTTATAAGTTTTCGACCCAACTCTCTCGAATCAACTAGATCATAAATATACAAGCATTTTCTCCTAATTTAGGGCTCTTTATTTGTTAACTCCCCTTGTCGATTAGCCTTTGATCAAGGATTTATTAACAAAAATATTTTTGATCTCGTTAGGAATGGGGCCAAAACATGTTTTCAGACTAATTTTGTCAATTGCATGAGACGAGGCTAGCTAGTTTCCCCATGAAAAGGCCTATCGACTAATAATTTGATTTGGGATAAAGATGGTGATGGAATACATTATTGAAACTAAAAGTTATAAATTGAACAATAAAATGATATTTAGTTTTAATTTCAATATAGATTTATCATGATGTTAGTGTAAAAGATAATCAATTTTTTTCATTTGATTATTTTAGAATAGAGAAAACTATTATTGTTATTTAAGTTCATCTTTATATTTGCAAAAATTAATCGAATATCTATAAAACTGATCTTATATCTAAAAAATAATAAAAATAATGTCATAGAAAGAAGTTATTTAAATTCTTCTTAATTAAATCAATGATAATGATTGATTATACATATGCTTAGCATGTTGGCATGATACTATGTCTTAATAATGTAACAAATAGCAAAAATTCTCTTATAATCTAAAGATGATCTAATGTTGGTACAATAGTAATGGAATGAACAATAAAAGCTCTCTATCATTTCTTTAATTTTGTAAGTTATGAGTCAACTTTTATATAATAGTATACCATACAATTCTTTTTCCCACTTTTCAATCTTGTAATATATAGTTTAAATGATAGATCATCAATAAAAATTAGAACTTGTCTTTATATATAACATTCTAACAGTAGAATATTTCTAAATTTTGTTGTCACTTGATTTATACTTTAAAATTTTAGAAAAAATTCCATGCCTAGAAAATACATTACCATCTATTATATGTAAAATAACTCTAAATAAATATTAAATATCTAAACTTTAACGCATTACCTATCAAAAGAAAACTCTATATAAATCTTAACAAATGTCAAAAATAGATAAAATTGTAGATTATTTTTTGTGACAAATACACATACACATTACAAACAGTTAAAAAACTTAAAATAGAAGAGAAAATATAAGATATATATTTATATCATTACGATAATATAAAAATAAATGTATTAGAAACAATATTTAAAAACAAAAAAATCTTTAAAAAGGAGGAAAAATCTGAAACAAACAGTTTTATCATTATAATAATATTTCAATGTTAAATTATGTTTCACATGTACACTAAATTTTGTGGCTATACAAATTTTTTATCTTCATTCTAATTAAGAAAGAGCAATATGACTATATTATGGGTGATTATTTGATTAAAACATTTAATTGAATATTTAAATGAGAGATTGCAAAATTGTTAATTAAAATTACTAGAAATAGCATATTAGTCTTAACAATATCTTATGTTCAATATATTCTTAAATAATCAATACAATAGAAGAGCATGACTAATCTTTATATATTTTCAAACTTAATTCTGACTTAATTGTTTACTAACAGTGTTCTAGCCTATCTACATTAAAGTTGAATGTTTATGTACACAAGAACTAAAAAGTGGTCATTTGAATTTCTTATTGTCTCATTATTACACATATGGAGAGTCTAAACTAGGGAAAGTACGTAGTAACCAATATGGGGACCAATAGGGGAGATGACCTAGTAGCCACACAGGCTAACTTCGGACACCTAAAACTCCTAATCTGCATGTCAAAATTTGTCAATTTTTTTGTTAACCAATGTGTGTGAGTGAAGAGCTTAAAGCTTTCAACTTTTCCGCATTTACAAAGCTCTCTGTAGAGCTCGTAGAGTGTGGGGTGGTCTAAAAGTGTCACTTTAAAACATTCACTTGAAACCCCATTATGTTCACCCCTAATAGCCACTCACCAAATAAATGGTACTTTCCGGACAAATGGAACAATCAGCAACCAAGAAACTAAAAAACTGATCAATTATTACTACATGTTGGATCAACTATCAATACATGTGACATTATTTTTTGGTATTTTTTATGAGCAGTAATTGCAAAGATAGGTAATGATAGACGTAGCGATCATGCGACCATGGGCGACAACTAGCTCATCACCCCTGATGTCAACTTTTTTTGTCATTTTGAACCCCTAATTACTAATATTAATAACCAATTATTTTTTACCTTTTTTGGTTGGTAATTGGCCCATTTGTGCACCCTATTGGGACATTTGGCCACAAGTACTAGCATATTTTAGTGAACAACTATTGGTGCAAGAATTTAGAGGGTATCTAGCCGAACTTTGAAATGACCATTTTTAAACCACTTTGTGTCTAATGGTCTCTATAGAAAGTTGTGTGAATTACCTTAAAGCTAAAACCTTAGCTTTAAACAATTAACCTATCCACCATTTTTCTTTTCTTAGTATGTTAATTGTCATTTTAGAAAATGTTTCTTGGCTTCTAGGCATTAACTCTATGTAGAGATCTCATCCTTAAGGGTTCGGTTGGATCGTGGATTTGAGCAGGAATTCTCAAAAAAACCTAATCCACTGTTTAGGTCTACAAACCAGGAATTGGAATTCAAGAAAATATGGATTTGGTATTCCCATTTGAAAACAAGTACTCCATCTCCCCTCAAAATACTTATTATTTGAAATCCACATTTTAAATCCCATATTTTGAAAATAAGGATCCTAAATAAAGTGAAATTTAATTAGGTTTGGCATCTAAATAGTGACAATTCAAAATATGCAAATCCACTTTTTACAAAAGATAACATCGTCAAAGAATGGTTGCAAAATCAAACCCATGCATCTCCCATCATTCAATAGTAGTCTTTGGGACATTTCCACCATTGAGATCCTTGCCAACTCAAGCCATGGGAAGACATTACATTCAAACTCAATCAAAGCATTCAGTAGATGCATTCTTTGACCCCCGAGCATTGACACTCATCAAAGATCCACACAAATCCCAAGATCCATCGTAGACTAATCTCAATAGTTAGAATCTCTTAGGCACATGTCTCTGCACCCAATCTATGATCTCCTTTGAAGCTCCCACTAAACATTCCTCTAATTCGTGACATTTAATTTAGAATCCCTCGATCATGAGATTCTTTCTCCATTAGTATCTACACAATTTTGTAGGCCTCCAATCTGAAAATCATTAGTAGCCCAATGTGCCTTGAGTTACGATGACATGAATCCAATAGTGCACAAACTTGCATAGAGACACGTTGGACAAATACATTTGATTGTAACTTTTCATTAAAATTTTTGCCCACATTCTTCTCAAGAGTAATGCAGAGAAGCTCTCTAGTTTCATTTATCACAGGCTACGAAATTAGCCGCATTTTCAACTAAGATATATGGGTTTCCACTATCAATATTTTTGGCATGGATAGATTTGGAAGCATCATATGTGAGCATGTCCCTGAACAATTTTGAGATACAAACTGCCTCTCACTGTAACTTTTATATTCGTTTTCTAAATCACATATTCGTAATTTGAACCAAACATGCTTGGAATAACAAATTTTGAATATCAAATATTTTTGGATCTAAACCAAATGGTCCCAAAATAATGTCTGAAAACCGTAATCTAAATTTCAAATTCTAGAATCCCAAATTCAGGATTTTGAATGCCAATTCTCAAATCATATTCCAACATACACTAATAGCGCATAGACTCGTATAGAGACACATTGGACAACCACATTTGATAGTAACTTTTCATTAAAGTTTTTGCCCAAATTCTTCTCGAGAGTAATGCAAAGCTCTCTAGTTTCATTTATCACGTGCTACGAAATCAGCAGCAATTTCAATTGAGATATATGGGTTTCCATTATCGACATTTCTAGCATGGGTAGATTTGGAAGCACCACATGTGAATAGGTCCTTGAACATGTTGGAGATACACACTGCCTCACATTGTAACTTATATATTCATTCTCTAAATCACATATTCGTGTTTTGAACCAAACAGGCTTAGAATAACAAATTTTGAATATCAAATATTTTTGGAAATAAATCAAATGGTCCCAAAATAATTTATGTACACTATAATCTAGATTTCAAATTCCAAAATCCCAAATTTAGAATTCCAAATGCCAATTCTCAAATAACATTCTGACAACCAAAAAGGCACTAATTTTTTTTTTTAATGACCATTTGAAAATGTTGGACAACATCCACTCAACAAATGTGTCAGCTAGTTGTACACAAATGTCCTCATAACTAGCAGTTGCACGTTTATGTATGTGCAACGATGAGCCGATAGGATGTATATGATTGAAAAAATGAGTTTATATTAGATAGAGTTCAAATTTTATACTTGTAATAGAGATCACATTTTCATTATTTCTATAATAGAGGTTTTGCATACTATTTCAACTAATTTTGGATAGTGGATCACAAGAGAACTTATGATTGGTAGTGAAGAATGTAGAACATGAGACAAATTTTTTTACTTATCTGTTGACATCTTGTCAAAATATGCATTCATTTATCTTTAGAGTACACTTAGGATGGTACATATAAATCACAACTATCTACTTTATTCATTCGTAATTTTTTTTATCAATGAGAAAATCCTATCATCTCTATTACTAAAGCTTCCTTCAGTTGTCTAATCATTTTATATTGTAGGACGTGTATTGTTTGTATATGGATAGTAATTTATGGTTAAAATTGTCTCCTTATGCTATAGTTCTAAAATAGCCACCATTTAGCACCAACATCTCTCTATATTTCCATCCCACATTAAGACTACTATACAAATAGAAAAAATAAACTTTTAATATACATTCAACAAAAAAATTGATATTTTTATTTTTTTAATTAAAAATATAAAATAAAAATTTAACGTTAATCATCATTTTTAAAATATAATATAATTGAAAATTGATAAGCACATTTTAAAAGCTAAATAAATTATAACTAACTTTGACTCCTATAGAATATTTTTAAAAAAATAGAAAATGAAGTTAAAATTTTACTAAAATATTAGAACTATTCCTTGATTCTTTATTTTTATTTTTTTCCCATTAGTGTTATATATTATAAAATTAAACAATTAACTCTTAACATAATTTATTTAGATTAAAGTGTTGAAGTACACTAAATTTTCATTGTTCTTTGATGGTGAGTCCAAAGTTAGAAGGTACATATACAACCGTCTCTCAATTGTTTGTTAGATTTAAGTCTTCAAAAATATTGAATATTAATCCACTTTCTTTTCTTTATCACTCACTTGATTATGTTTTCATCAATTGATGAAAATAGCAAATGACAAATGTAGATGGAGTAAAAATCAAAGAAAGCTAAAACTAACAAAGAATAAAAAATGAGATTTCTCCATCTATTTTTGGTAAAATTCCTCAGCCAAAAATTCGTCACAGTTCCATTAAATTTATCAGTACTATAAAAATCTCTATGGTAAAAATATAATATTCTAGTAGAAAATCATATAGAAAGAAAGGAAGCCATTCAATGCAGATTAATTTTCATCTTTACCCAAATGAGAAATTTGTGGTCTCCACTAACCACTACTTAAGAAACATCTCTGTCATTAATTGCTTCACTCAACATTGAAAGTAGACACCTCCTTCGTGCTTGAGTGCCTTCACTTGGACAACGCCAAACAACCAAACTCAAATGGAACACTTCGTTTTATTTACATCAATTACCAATTATAATCTATACCACGTTACCACCACCACTACAAGCTTTGTTGACATAATGTCGTTCGCTTTCTTCTTGTTCAAAACATGGCAAGTTTTGAATTCTTGACGCTTGAAAAGATTTAATAAAAGCTATACACAATGCCCCATCAAAAAAATTGATCCAAAAATAACAACATAATAGATTTTTTATAAGATTAAGAATATAAAATGTTACAAATTCTATTACACAAAATTCTACATCATCTAGTGCCCTGACTAGACAAATATACTCTGTATAAAAGTTGTTAGATAAAGACTAATCATATGTGCATTCATACAGATTCAATCTAAGAAAAAAAAGTAGAATCTGTAATAAATATAATAGCTCACATAAATCCTAGAATATTAGACCCATCTTGCAAGGCCAAAAGCCTTAGTAAATTTAGAAAAATCAGTAAAAAATAGTAAATAAAAATTGAAAAGTTGTAGTACTATAAAAAATTTAGAAAGTGACAGGAATAAAGAAAATAAAAGCCTTAGTAAATTTAGAAAAATCAGTAAAAAAATAGTAAATAAAAATTGAAAAGTTGTACTACTATAAATTTTTTAGAAAGTCACAGGAATAAAGAAAATAACAAGGAAAGTAGAATTAATTAATAGAGATATTATTTTATTTTTTAGTAATTTCTAAAATCTGAAACTTGATGACATAAATATTTTTGGCTCATCTGAAAATAAAATAAAATTTCATTTTTTAGTAAATCAGTAAAAAAATAGTAAATAAAAATTGAAAAGTTGTACTACTATAAATTTTTTAGAAAGTTACAGGAATAAAGAAAATAACAAGGAAAGTAGAATTAATTAATAGAGATATTATTTTATTTTTTAGTAATTTCTAAAATCTAAAACTTGATGACATAAATATTTTTGGCTCATCTGAAAATAAAATAAAATTTCATTTTTTAGTAATTTCTAAAATCTAAAACTTGAGGACAAACTTTTTTGGCTCATCGAAAAATTAAAAATGGAGGTGGTCTTGCAACTTTTCCGTTGACACATTAAATTTGGGGAGCAAAGCTCCCACAATAAGCCTATCGGCTTAATTATATACAACTACCAATGTATAGTTTTGAGAGATTTTTTTCGAATAATTAACACATTTTTCAAAGAATAACTAAATATTACTATTTTGATTAAGTGAAAACAGATTTTGGAAGGACCCAAAATCTTTTAACAAAAGTCAGGAAAGATATAACAATGAAAATCAAAATACAACTGTGGGAAACCATCCAGCAAAACAGAAAAACACACCAAAGTTCCCAACAAATAGACAAACAACCCAAGAAATTACTTAATCAAAACTGAATATTACTATTTTTAAAATCATTTCATTTCTTCAAACATCTCAAAGCCCAACCAGACATCTTTCAGTATTTTATTTAATAAACAAAACATAATTAAATTTAGTGGCTTTGCCCATGGGCTTAAACTGAATTAAACTGGTTGCAGATAGATAGACCAGTTGAATTTAACACTCACCTTCTCATGAACCAAGTTGACCGTTCAACGCTCACGCCACGTCAATTTCACCATCATTAACTCATAAATGCACAGAAATGCAGCTCGGCCAGAGAAAAGCCGGGGTCATGCCTGTCCACAAGTGGTACCACATGCAATGCTTGTGATGAATTGTTTCCCGGGATTTTTTATTTTTTATTCTCTTACAAATTGAACCGTTGATAAATCATTATCAAAGCAGTTTCAAGGTGAATGGTCTGAATAAATCATTTGCGTGGCCTAAGATTCAACAAAATTGTGGATTATCTTAATAAGATCTATGATAGAACTAACACTGAAAGACACAAATGTTGTTACTTTTTATATTCTTGGTCTTGTAGACTGATCTTTAGCACGAGCTTAAAATGATAAGAGCTATTTAATTAAATGCCGCTATCCTTTCTACAAATTGTCATTCTCAAGTGTAAAACAACAAAATTTTAAAACAATTTTAATGTGTTTTCGTGAATCTGAAAAAAATCGCGTTTGACGTTTTTTTAATCTTTGGTGCATTTTATACGGAGAATAACAGCACCTATTCAATTTCTACAATCTATTAGAGATTTGTTTTTTACGATTAATTGTGTAAACATTATTATCATCAACATTTCCCAATCATAATTTATGATCTATTATAAGAATGCAAGAGTGCTGCCAGAAAAGTAAAAACTGTATAGTTTTTTCCTAACAATTGAATTTAGAAAATTTAATTTTAGAATATAATACTCAAAATTTAAATATTAATATATACAAAGTCTGAATAAAGAAAAAATATTTTAAAAATAGAAAAGATTATTATAAATAAAAAATAATCAATAAAAACTGAAAATGAACTGGTTGGACCTGCCACTAAACTTTATATGATCAAATGAACAGACTGAAAATAGTTTTAAGATGGAAAATGTTTCTAAACATTCAGATGTCATCTATACGAGCATCACATAAATCTCTAGAATAAAATTAGAAAATTCTAAAAAATTCTGACTTCATATATATATACGAGAACTTGTACTCTTGAAAGAGAGGTCACAAGTTCAAATCCCACTGGGGGGTAGGGTATGTACACCTCGTTTGTAGCGCCAAGCGCCTCTCGAAAAAGAGTATGAGGTAGTCCCATATCACTGTCACCATATGTAAACCCAAAAACTATGGCATAGTGTCGTGGACTATAAAACCACCTTTCCTTTCCTTTCCTATATATAAAGAACGACTTGAAACTAGAAATATAAAAGAACGACTTTAAATAGAAATATTAAAGAACACATACTTTCCCAAACTTGACCGAATTAAGAAATAAGATATTTTAAATTTAATAACTTCCATAAAATAAACCAGATCAAAATATTAAAAAATCCAACTTCAAAGCATAGAATGTGAATTTAAAAACTGGTGATAAAAACAAGTTGACCAGTTTACATATTCTAATATAAAAAAACACCATTTTCTATTATAGAAACAATTTGTTTCCCCAAAAAAAGTTCGGCCTAAGAATAAATCGTAAAAAATTCGGCTCCAAAATATTCATTACAAAATATAAATTTATATAATCTAATTGACAACCGGGGAATTTTTTTTTGCTGGAAAACGATATAATCCTAATAAAACAAAACGGCCTAACGAAAATAAAAATAAAAAATAAAAATCTACGCTTTGAAGATAATGCTTGGAACTAATTTACAACATTAAAAAAAATCTCCAAGATGTTTTTTAAATGAAACAAAGTATGAATTTTTGGAACTTCGAGAATTTTTAATTGGAAAACGATAAAAGCTGCCTAATAAATAGATCGAACCAAAACGAAAAAATTCAAAGTTCTACGCTTTGAAGATAAATCGGGTCCCATTATATTAAATCAGTGGCAAAAACAAAAAGATGACCATTACTTGTATAGTGGAAGAAGATTGCAGTAACGATTGATTGGAAAGCACGTCAGACGGTATATAAATCCCATCGGTCATATTTAATGCTTGGAACAATTAATGTGCAGCTCATTTAATGCGGTCCCTCTGGTTGTTGCCTTCCACCGCCACATTTACCATGCATTTATTACTGTTGCAGAGAGAAGAGCGAGAGAGTAATTGAACCTCCCCCACGCCCACCCAAATTGCACCAAGATGTCCATGTGCATGCATGTCCCTCTTACAACTCTGCAATTCATAATCAATCCAATGCTCAGATCAGTATCAGCCCATTAAATCAATGAATTGTGAGAAACCCAACAAATTTTTAAATGAACATTCATCACCTAGGTGAAAAATAGAATCAAGAGAGAATGCCCACAGGAGAAATCCAGAAGAAAATTTGTCTTCAATTAAATCACAAGAAAATCTTGAGAAGAAGAACCAGTTTCTCGCGTTAAGTTGCTTTTCACACGGTATATCGTGGATTCAGATGAAATCAGTAGAAAAACCTTTTGAAAAACCAGTTTTTTGGGTTTAAAGTTGCAATCTTTAACACGATATATTGTGATTCAGATGACATCAATAGGAAATTCTTTTGAAAAACCAGTTTCTGGACTGAAGATGCATTCTTTGACACGGTATACTGTGATTCAGGTGAAATCAATAGAAAAAACTTATGAAAAAACAGTTGTTGGCTTAAAGTTGCAATCTTTTACACATGTTGTCACTCAGATGATATCAAAAGAAGAATCTTTTACAAAACCTAGTTTTTGGCTTATGATTGCAATTTTTAACACGGTATATTGTGATTCAGATGATATCAAAAGATAAATAATTGAATAAACGGGTCTTTGACTTAAAGATGCGGTCTTTAAACACTGAATATATATGATATCAAAAGACTAATCTAGAAAAAAACAGTTTTTTATTCACTCAAAGTTGTGATCTTTAACTCTGTATACCGTGCTTGAGATGATCCGAGATTGTATAATCTGATCAGTCGTTGAATTAGAAGATTTACAGAACATCTGATCTTTTCCGCTTGATCGAAAACAACAAAAAACCCAAGGATCCCAAGTCCTCGTTAAGGTTGGTTGCTGAATCTATCGGGCGAAAGAAGGGCCTCTGGATCTCCTGATCTCAATCTGCTCGGTGTAAAAATAGAAAAACTTGTTCTTTTGAAGAACAGGGGACTAGTCATGGCCTGTGCTCTGCCCGATTGTTGATAATGAACTCTTGAAATTGGGGGGCTCAAACTCCCGCCTCTAATTCTACTCGTGCTTCCTCCTCCATGCCTGAAATCTCTCCTGTAACGCCTGTGACTGAAATCTCTTGCGGGCGACATGATCATTGATGAAAACCCATTTACAGAAGCAGAGGCTGAGGCAGAGGATCCTCTGGTTCTGTTAAAAAACGGGGACCTTAACGAGAAAAGCCCACTTCCCTTTGAATTAAACTTCTTGAACGCCCTCTTCCATGGCGAAGAAGCAGAAGCAGAGGTATCCGCCATTAACAACGTCTCGAGCCCATTACCACCATATTGCTCATTACCCGAGCACCCAAACGAATAAGATCTCGTCAAAACGGGCTTCCCAAAAGCACCCAAATCCTCAAAATTGGATCCCACATCAACAAATTCTTCTTCACCATCAGCTTCATGTAAAACATCCATGGATTCAGTGAATCCCTGAGTCAAATTCCTCTGCGCCACATCACTGTTGTTCTCTTCAATAGATCTGAAGCTGTCATGTACGACACCGGCAATGCCATGCTCAAGATTGGGACGTACTCTGCCCGCCATGGCAGGAACAAAAGGGCAACTTCCATTACTCCAATTCACCACTATATTTGCCCTACAAAGCGGACAATTTGCATGTGAGCGCAACCAGACATCAATACAGTTGACATGAAAAGCATGGCTGCATTTGGGCAAAACTCTGAGAGAGTCAAGCTCTTTGAATTCCAACAAGCAAACAGAGCATTCAAGACCACCGTCCCAAAATCTCCCCCCATCTTCTTCCCCCTTTCTAAAAACAAACAGGGGAATGGACTTAATCACAGATTCATCAAGCCCATAGCTGTGATTGAAGATCTGCCAGGCCTCCGGGTCCTGAAACATCATCCCACCATCATCCATCTCCGGGGATTCGAACCCGCGACGCCTCGGACACGATTTACAGTACTTGTAGAAGAATTTGTAGTAGATTACAATCAACAAAGCACTGCCTAGAACAGCAATCATGGCTATAAGTGCCGGGCTTAAACTTGCAGCTCTATTTTTCGACCCGGGTTCGATTCCCGCCACTGGAGGAGCTGCCCCCCATCCGAACTCATACAACACGGGTGAGCCTTCCCAGACATGGGATTTCTGCTGAGCCGAACTCATGTCGAAATACTGAGCACACGGAGCTCATTTAATGGCGGAAAACCAGAAGAACAAAAATGAACTCCATACAGAGCTGAAAAAGAAAAGGTTCCAGGTGGGAAAAAAACGGATGAATGGAATCTCAATGAATGAATGGGGATGGAAATGTGAAACAGGGAAGGGTAAAGAAGGGGTAGGAGATTGATGGAGCTGCATTGAATGATCGCCTGATGTTTCCGGTTGAGGTGCTGTCACATTTATTAGTAACATACTTAGCCAAATATTTTAATGGTTCTTGACGTCCTTGAAAGTGGGACTTTCAATCCCCTATTTTGGAGTGCCAATCGAGCATTTATCTCCTTCAGCTGGAGTAGTACAGTCGTTGAAGAAACCCCACGCTTCCGTTGGTTTTGTTTGCTCTTGATAGATTATCCTCAAAAGTGCTTTTTGTTTCTTCTTGTGTTTAATAGTCTGTTATTAGTGTGTAATTGTCTTTAGTATGTTGTAATTGTTTGTAAATGAAGTTGTATAGTCACATTCTCTCATGGGTTCATGGATTCTTTAGGTCCTAGTGATGGAGGGTAAATCAAGTGATCCAAATCTGACATCCTTGTTGTAAACATCTAGTATTCTTAGGCTAGAAATGTCAAATAGTCCAAGTTGACTAACTTTTTCGAAGTTCAATATTTTTTTAGAGTATGTGATATTTAAAAGTGGTCATTGGACATGTCTATTCTTTGTACAAAATGAGAGTACATTTTTTAGATTGTGGAAAACATAATATTATTTTACAAAAAAGTCAACCATTGATCTTCGTGATCGGTGCCCTTAGTGTTATAAAACCACAAAAAATTTGGTGGAAAAATAATGTGTTTTGCATATTTGTAATTTTTTTCATATTTTTGTGTGTGTTGTTTTTTGCCATTTTGTCAAGAGCAGCACAAGTGGCATTGAAACTTACCTCCTTTTGATGATATTTATCTAGGGATCAAAATGCATTGTCGATTATATTTTTGGTTCATCAATTTGTGAAGAAGAAGAAGAAGATGATAAAGATGATGAGGAGTGGGACTCTCTCGTGGATACTGTGGATTAGATTGATGTAGGGTAGATCAAGTGATCAAGAGCCACCTCCTCTTGATGATGTCTATGTAGGGATCAAAATGCATTGTTGAATGTATTATTGTTTCATCAGTTCGTGAGGAAGAAGATAAAGATAACAAGGATTGGAACTCTCTCATGGGTAATCTAAATCATATTGATTGTTGGGTAACTCAGATGATCTAGACCCACCTCCTTTTAACAATGTTTATAAAGGGGTCAAAATGCATCGTTGATCGCATTTTGGTTTCATTGGTTGAAGATAAAGATGATGAGGATTGAAACTCTCTCTTGGATAGCTTGGATCATATTGATGTAGGATAAATCAAGTGATCGAGACCCATCTCCTCTTGACAATGTCTATGTAGGGATCAAACAACATCTTGATTGTACATCGAATTGTAAAGAAGAAGATAAAGATGACAAGGCTTGGGGCTTTCTCATGGATACATAAGATCCTATTAATGTAGAGTAGATCAAATGATCCAGAACCACCGCGTCTTGATGGTGTATATGTAAAGATCAAAATGCATTGTTGATTGTATTTTTGTTTCATCGATTTGTGAAGAAGATAAAGACGACAAGGGTTGCAACTCTCTCGTGGATACTTTGGATGAGTAAATCAAGTGATTGAGACTCATGTCTTGACAACGTCTATATAGGGATCAAAATGCATCATTGATTATATTTTCATATCATCAATTTGTGAAGAAGATAAAAGATAGCGAGTAGGAGGATCTTTTTGTGGATACTTTGGACTCTCATACAAGTAGAGTAAATCAAGTGATTGACATCCACCTCCTCTTCACAATGTCTTCATTAATCGTATGTGTAATTAATTAAAAAATAAAAAATGTTGTATTTCTATTTGAAATTAATAAATACAACCAATGATGCTATTTGATCCAAGCATATATAATTCACTATTAATGTTGTTGCTTAGTGACTTATTTAAGTCTTTATTTTAATTTTTATTCTTAGAAGTACAAACTTTGAATTTAGTTGGTGGGTTTTATTACAATGGTCTTCTAAATTTATTGTGTTGAAATGACACTCTAGATCATTTGGAATGTTTATGTATCTTTTTTCTAATATTAATATGTGAAAGTGTGTTTAGTTATGTTTGAGTATTAACATTACAAATGATTTTTGTCATTCTCTTATGTTAGTATTTCAATCTAATTAAAAACCTACCACACACATATTTGTGCATAAAGATTGAAGTAAGTTTGATTTAAGCACATTCCACTTGTACACGACTAATCACTTGAGAAATATAGCTTTTTCACGTGTTGTAGCACTATACCTTCTTTAGATGTTGATTTAATAAATACACATATATATTAGGCATTATCAATGTTGACCTAGAATTGTCTTTTTCTTTATGTAGATGAGAAAGATTGTTCAACAACATTGTTCTCTTTTGTCAATATAAATATACTAATATTTTATTTTACAAAATTTTGTATGAGCTTAAAGATATCTTGTATGATAATAGACTATATTTATTTCTTACAAATTTTTAATTTTAATTGGATAGACAATAATATGTATAAATGTATAGGGATATAAATATTTGTATGTATAGATTATATTAAATGAATGATAGGCACATGTACCATGAAGGTGATTGTTAAGTCTTTAATATTATTATGGTTTTTATTTTGGAATAGGTACCTAATATTTATTGGCAACATCATTGGCATTGTTCTCTTAGTTCAACATTTAGAAATGACATAGATCATTTGTAGTGTTTATGTTTATGTGTTTTTTTTCAAATCTAAATTTAATATGTTAAGAGTTATTTTTTATTTTGTTTGTAGATTAACATCACAATATCTTTTGCCAGTGTTATGTGACTACTATAGATATATAGTTAGTTAGTTGTGAACATTTTAGCCTAGTTTTAAAAAACTATCACCCACATACACACCGATGGAGATTGGAGTAAGCATTTTCTACTTGTGCATGACATTGACAATCATAGTCTTTTCTATGCCTTGTAAGAGTGTACTTTGAAAAAAGTGATGCCAATTCATGTACAATGTATTTTTGCCACTTGATAAACATTAGATGTATAGATAAGGCATATATATCAAACATGAATTTAATTTTGATCCACAAGTATTTTTTTCATTTTGTAAATGAGAAAGATCATTCAACAACATTGTTCTTTTTTTTGTCATTATTTTTTATACTCAAATTGAACCTCCACTGCGCCATACATGTATCATGAAGGTGATAGTTAAGTTTTAATTTAGTTTTTGTTTATAGACGTAGGAACTTTATATTTAGTGAGTGGGTTATACTATGATGGTTTTCTTAATTTATAACTTTAAAATGACAGTATAGATCATTTATAATGTTTATGTATCTTTTTTCTAATATAAATATGTGAGAGTGTGTTTAGTTATGTTTGTGGGTTAACATTACAATTGAATCTTATTATTCTCTTATGTCAGTATTTCAATCTAATTTAAAACCTACCACAAACATATTTTTGCATAAAGATTGGAGTAAGTTTGACTTAAGCACAATCCACTTGTGCACGACTAATCACTTAAGAAATATAGACTTTTTCATATGGTGTAGCATTATACCTACTTTAAATGTTGATTTAATAAATACACACACACACACACACACACACACACACACACACATATATGTATGTATGTATGTATGTGTGTATGTGTGTGTGTGTGTGCGTGTGTGTGTATGTATGTATGTACATACATACATATACATATATACATACATACATATACATATACATATACATACATACATGTATATGCATATGTATATGTATATGTATATATATGTATATGTGTGTGTGTGTGTGTGTGTACATATATATATGTATGTATATCTGTATGGGGGCGGGTGGTGTTCTGGTGCATACATGTGTGCCCCCTAGGTTGATTCTGTAGGGGTAGGCCTAGCTGACTAGGGCCAGTGTGGCACATAAGGGATCTATAGTGAGAAATTGATCCGCTGCTCAACAAATCTATCTTCTCCCAACCTGGAACCAAATATTAAACAAACCTCTCCAAATGGTAATCATAGGTCAGATATCAAAATGAAAGGGGTAATGCACCCTGCTCGAGGATTCATGTGCCCTACTTGTTGCTGATGAGATTACCTCTCCTCCATTATGCTTTTATTGTTGGTGATGGGTGTGGCCCAATAAATGAGGGGCCCAAGACCCTCATTTATCAAGCATGCAATTGAATTGAAACAACACTTGTTTATCTATAACCTAGGACCTATAACCACCAATAGAAGGAAGGGTTTGAGAACATTTATAGAGCCAAAGTATGGGGTCTAAAGCTAGATGTTTATGCAGTTAACAAACCATATCCATATCCAAATATGGTAGATTGGTGCTGACCCAATTCTTGTTGATCCACCTCTTATGGCTAAAGAGTGGAGACCAATCCCCAATGGATTCGATTGGCGACCCATAGAATAGTAGGGTCCAACATCATGCACCACCAATATATTCACCAGGGCTAACTATTCTAATAGTGATAGTGACGAACTAGGGCTGACTGATACTGGCATTGATTTCTCAATTCAATATTGCCTATCCCCTAACCCACCCTAGTGGGTGTACTCCTTGTGCCTCTATGGGATCGGTAACATGCCCATGCACAATATGCCATCTCCTTATAATCTACCCATTTTGCCCATAAAATTATGGGGGGTGGGCCCTTCCCCTTATAAGCCCTTAGATAGTGGGGTGGGGTGGGGTAGGGCTAGGGCTAGTAAGATAGGTTAGTTACAGAGAGAAAGGGATCCCTGCATCAATATGAATAGTCTGTGCAACAGATAAGCAATGTGTATATATACATACATACATATATGTATATGTATATGTATATGTATATGTATATGCATATGTGTATACATATGTATATATATGTATATGTGTGTATATATATGTATATATGTATACATGTATATATGCATACATATATACATACACACACATATATGTATGTATACACACACACACACACATGCGTGTGTGTGTGTGTGTCTATATACATACATACATATGCACACGCATACAGATGTGTGTGTATGTATATGATGTGTATATGTTTCTAATACAACTAATTTTTGAGCTTGAAGATATCTTACATGATAATAGACTATGTTTATTTGTTACAATTTTTAATGAATAGATTATATGTATAGATTATATTAAATGAATGATAGGCACATATATCATGAAGGTGATTGTTAAGTATTTAATTATTGTGGTTTTTATTTTGCAATTGGTACTTCATATTTATGGGCAATATCATTGGCATGTTCTCTTATTTCAACATTTCAAAATGGCATAGATCATTTACAATGTTTATGTTTATGTTTTTGAAATTCTAAATTTAATATGTTAAGAGTTATGTTTGATTTTGTTCATGGATTAACATCACAATATTTCTTTTGTTAGTCTTATGTGACTAGAATAAGAATATAGCTATCCATGGACATTTTAGCTTGATTTAAAACATACCACTCACATACATCAACATGGAGGTTGGAGGCATGTCCTACTTGTACATGACATTAAAAATTGTGTTATTTTTAATGCCTTGTAACAATGTACTTTGAAAACATGTGATGTTGATTCATGTACAATGCACTTTTGCCACTTCATGGACATTAAATGTATAGATAAAACATATTTATTAAAACCATGAATTTAATGTTGACCTACAATTACTCTTTTTCTTATTGTAAATGAGAAATATAATTCAACAACATTGTTCTTTTTTTGTCATTATATATACTAAAATTTAAAATTATAAAGAAATGAGTTTAGATTGTTCAACAAACTCCTATTAGTTGATCATAGCCTTTTTATAGTTTTTTTCATACTACAAATATCTAATAAATATTTATATGGAAGTCACATAATGAAAGGAGTAAAGAAATCCAAAGATAGAGGGCGGCCGAACCAAACGCAAAAATGTATACAGATCAGAGCCCTGGCTAGAAAATGGTGTAACATAGAAAGCAAAAGAAAGGCATCGATCAAAGCACTAAGGCACTAGGAAAAGAAAACATTCAATGAAAGCGGTTGAACAGAGATGGAGGAGTCAAAATGCATAACTAGATAAGGACAAGCAAATTTGGCCCAAGTAACTGAGCTCAGTTTGCCAAAAATAGTCAAGGTAACAAGCTTTTTTTTATCATATTAGGCATTCTTCACTCCAACCCTTTCCCAACTTACATCCACCACATCTAGGAAATAGATCTGAACTTCAAAATGAACCAAATCTAAACCATAAAAAACCAGTAGTAATTTTAGAAGCAAATAAAATACCTATAGGTTTTGACCTGAAACCATCGAAGACCTTTTCGGCTCTTAATTATAATTCTAACATTAATCTAGCTCCATTTAAACCCTATCAAGAACAAAGTATATATCATAAGCACACTATCAAGAAATATATAGATAGATCTAATCCCTTGCACTTTTTCCCCAAGGTATATCTCCCTCCACACTAAAAAATTTGATATCAACCTACCAAAACCCTAGCCTGATCACATCAAGCTCCAACGTTAGATCAGGAAAAAAAAAAAAAAAAAAACACCATTATCATTGGTAATGAAATTATGGAAGAAAAATGGCATGAATGCCAAAAGAAAGGATTGTATGCATATTGGGATGCTCCAAAAGGTAGAGAAGAAAGACTGGGGGACTAGTTTCAAACTTTCAAACTGGAATAGGTAAGTATACTTCCACTATCTCATAGATTAGTATACATTCATTGTAATACTAAATCAGTTAAAAAGAAAATATTGTCTGCTCCTTTGTGTTTTTTTTAAGGTTTTCTAATTAATTTAATTATATGGTCACCAAACATCACTGAGGCATCAATTCATCAGCTTAGATTTCCAAAATGGTTAATCATCAAAAACATCCCTATGGAAATTCTGCACTCTCAAACTCTAGTAAGATTAGGATCGACACTAGGAAATATTATAGGGATAGATGTGGATAAAAAAATGTATAGCTCAAGAAAAATTCTAGTCAACCTAAATTCAGAAAACAAAGAGAATGGATTTATTAGGATTATAACAAGAGATCAATTTATGATCTGCAATAAGAAAAATATAATGGACAAATCAAAGACATATCTTTGGTCAACAATGCATTATATACAAATCCATCAAAATCCAAATTCATACCTATAAAGAGAAATACAAATCTAGATAAGTTCATCACAAAACATAATAAAGCAAACATTGAGGAACATTTAATAGTAGCTGTAGAGGAAGGTGAACAATTGGAACATCTTAGTAGAAAGGAGACTAAAAGACAAAGTGTGATTACTCAAGAAAGAGAGCATGCATCAGAAGGAGAAATTCAAGATAATGAGGAAATTAGGGAATCAAAAGAAAACATCACACTCCTATCCAAGCCTATCTTAGAAAAATGAGAAACAATAAGAGATATTAGTAGGGCATAAACAAATGTTCAAAATTTGAAGAACCTCAAACTAATAGGTTCTAAGCATGATGAGGAAATTAAAAAGATCCAGATATGTGAAAAATGTGTAGAACATAACATTTCAATCGAGGATATAAAAGATAATCTAAAAACATACAACCTACTGATAAATGAGTTTATCTTGATTCATAATGATAATGTGGACCAAATAGAAATATGGGAAAAGGCACACACTCTACATTAGAAAGACCGCATGGTAGATCTAGACTCCTCAAACAACACTAAAAGAGAAAAAACATAGAACAGAGCAAGATTAATTCATGTTAATCCTTCTCCATAGAATAACCAACATATTTTGGGCACATTCCAAGAAATAGAAGTGGACAAGAATCAAGAGAATCAAACGGTCAATGGAGAACCCAAGGAATTGAGCAAAAAGTAGCTTGCCACTGTTAAGGATAAGGAAACACTTAGAACTTCAAACTCCAAACCTCTCTCATCTAAAATAGACAAGAGTCTAGAATCCCAAGAACGTGCAGTAATCATAGATCTGGAAAAAACTATGGACATAATTTGAATGAAGTAGAACCACAAAACACACTACAGAGAGGAAAAAAGTGTTCACAAGATGGTCCTAGATATTTTGAAAAAAGTAAACACAAGTTCTGACATACACTAGAGAATGGAAGAAATCCATTTACATCAGCAGGAAAGAGTCAACAAACAGAGCAAGATTCATCAAACTCTAAGTCTATCAAACCACCATAAACTATAATCTTTAAATTTGGAATCGATTCAACACCAAGTAATGGAATGAAACTAGTTTATTCAACTAGCCAACAAAAGGAATGTTCAAAAAAACTCAAGGAAATACTCAAGGAAGTAGCAACCTTGTTGAATGTACTATGGATAGACAACCTTGGGAATAAGGAGAAAAAAAATAATGAAGAGAGGCTCTCCAAGGAATTTTGGGAAGAATTCGAAGTAGTGAATCTATTGGAGGAAGGACAGAAGTCTATGAAGGAAAATTTAAGTAGAAGAATGACTGAGGATGAGACAATGATGGAAGAGGAGGAGAGAGTCATCCATGGGAGATTATTGGAAGAAGCCAAATTGGAAGGATTGGAAAATAATGAATAAATAGATGGAGATGTAAACCAACAGGCACAAATTAATAAGACAAAATTAGGGATAGCCCAAACTATAGATGGGATTTCTTTTCCAAAATGTTGGGAATCTAAAAAAAAGAAGAGAAGCAAAAAATATCTAGCAAAGCTTAGAGCAAAAATTGGTAATGTAGAAAATCAGGACAAAATGTAAATGAGGAAAAATCAGAACTTCTTCCTAAACACCAAAATAAATATGGAGAATAAAATTTATCAAACAATGGGATATAGGAAAGGAACTTCCCTTGTAAGTATCTGGGTATGTAGATAGAGAAAGGGTTGAGGAATGGGAAAGCTTGGAATCCCATCATTGTAAAACTTGATAAGAAAACCAATAACTTGAAAATCAAACGGCTCACCAAGATAGGACGAGTAACTAAGATCAAATCAGTATTGTTGGCAATACCATCTTATCGTAGTTCATGTCTCCCATTACCTAACGGAATCAAACACAAAATAGACTAGAAATTAAGGGATCTATTTTGGAAAGGGACAGAAAAGAAGAAAAAAACAAGTGTTAATCAAATGGGATAGTATATGTAAACCCAAGACTCAAGGAGGGTTAGGAATCAAAAATCTCATTTGGCAGAACGAAGCCTTTGGAGCCAAATTAGTATGGAGAATGTATACAAATAAGGATAGTAAATGGGCAAAAATATTATATAAGAAATATCTATCCAATGACCCCCTTTCTCTATTTCACACTATTAATCTCCTTAAGGGTCGAACACTTGGGACTTCATGCTAAATTATAGACCTTTAATCTCTAATTATCTTACTTGGTATATAGGAAGGGGAGAAGAAGCCTTATTCTAGGAAGACTCATGGGATGGGCTCCCATTTCTCAACTCATCTCTCTCAACTCAGGTTAACAAAATTGTGGGGTAGATTTGTCAAAAATTACAAATACAAAGAAAATAATAACCTAACAAAAATTTGGAAATGGAAGTTAGTGGAAAATACTCACCTAATAGAACAAGAAAACACCAGTACAAGCAATTTAATAACCTAAGACCAATCAATCACAAAGATCATTATGAAAAATTAATATGGGGGGCTTTGAAAGAAGGAACATATAAAGTTAAGTTAGGCTATGATCTTATCATAAATTCTCAAAGATGGGAGCAGATTGAAATCCCCCTCGCTCTTTGTTGGGACCCAGTTTGCCTTCCTAAAGAAGGGATTTTTTGTGGGCAGTATCCCAAAATAGAATCCTCACAGCAAATTGGTTCACCAAAATAGGTTTTGAAGGACCTTCAAGATGCCCCTTACGCAAAAGACATCAGAGATGACATTAGAGACGGTAGATCATCTCCTCTTCTAGTGCAACTTTGCTAAAACATGCTAGCATTGGTTATGTAAGAAATTGAACTAGTATACAACTCTCCATTCAAACCTATGGGAACATCTTAAGAGCTAACCTAAATATGGACAATCCAAAATCTATAACAACCTCTTGAAAATATCACCATCCATCCTCCTATGGGAGATATGGAAGGAGAGAAATAGGAGAATCTTTAACAATGAAGCATTGCAACCTAATTTTTTCCTAAAAAAAGTCAAATTGAGTATCACTGAAGTCATTAATAATTATCTAAGGACTCACGCCAAGGAAGAATTAGGAGTTTCTTAGAATGAGATGCTCTAATGAAAAAGAATTGGCATAATCTAATCAACCCCCTAGGGTTCATACCAAAACTAACAAGAAATCCTCGAGAGAACTATATTTGGAAACCCCCTCTATTAGGTTGGGAAAAGGTAAATTTTGATAGTGCCTCTAGGGGCAACCCAGGTATAGTTGGACTAGGATGCCTCATCTCAAACCCATAAAAATGGATTCTCAAATGGGTTAAACCATTAGGGAGGGTAACTAATAACTTGGCAGAATTAGAACTGCTCATAGATGGACTCCATCTAAGCTAGGAAGTGGGAATTGAAAAACTTATAGTAGAAGGAGATTCATAAATCATTCTTAATGCACTCCGAAAAAGAAGTACACCAAATTCAACATTAAATTCAAAACTCAGAACAACACTAAGTATTACGGAAATTTTTGAAGAGGTTACGTTCCATTATATATATATAGGGATGGTAACAAAATAGCAGATGCCTTAGCAAATTGTTGACTTGATGGACAAAATTTTACTATTTATAATATTGATGTTTCTTCCTTTGTCTATTAATTGAGGAAGTCCTATAACATTCTCGCCCTGCTTTTTATTTTCCTTTAGTATGATATCGGGCTCCCTTGTCTAGCAAGGATACTTATTTATTTATCTTTGTAATCATCCAACCTTAACCCATCTTGAAAGAGAGCTAGGGGTGAAATTATTACATTATACTCAAAACGTTAATCATTAAAACTTGGGACTCATTTGCTATCTTCTTGCAGATCTCTCCACTTGTGTCACTGATTACATTCAATTTAGTAAATTGTACCCTATTCTCTACAAATCACCAAGCTTCGGACAATGCTTTTGGTGAAGGAAAAAATTCAGGTATTACATTATTATGGATATCTTATTGCAAGATCTCCCAAATTTTTGGCACGGGCATCCACAAGTAGGGTATCTCCTAATGATGTTGCTCCTGATATTTAAGACTCTTTTAGGATCAGTCTGTGATTGCATAGCTAGGATGTCATGAGCTATAGGTTTTAGGAGTGTTATCGCTTTGAGATGTTAATTTATAATAGTTAATGGGATGACATGTTTATTAGATTGAAGCTAGATCTTAGAGAAATGACATTCTAGGAGGATATTTATTTCCTTAAGATTAGCAAGATTGTCAAACCCAAGGATTATCTAATTCATCATGCCATCAATATTATCTTGGGTGAGGAGTTCTTAACTTAAACTGACAGGCCCAAGAAAAACTCTGATATTTTGGCCATGTTTATAGCATCCATCTTGCATATGGATAGGGATATACTGGCACTTAGGGATTTTTGCCAGCCTAGTTTTAAGGCACCCTTTCTCTATGAGCTGGATGTAGTTTTAGGAAACATCAATAATGATGTTTGCATCCCTAAAAGGAGTGAGTACAACATTTTGGACATGTCAGTTGATGTCTTCCCAATATTTATAATGAAAGACAAGAGGGATTTTATGCTTCGCATGGAGAAAATCACCTGCAATTGGATGTATCTCCTAGCCGCCAGCAACATGTGCATATGTGTCAATTGGAGGGCATGGAGTAGTATTTTTAGGTTAGATACATTTTGGTTGTTTAGTTCCTTTATTCTTATGGTTTTTTTCCCTTGTCCTCCTTCTAGTGGTCTTTTTTGCAAGGTTTTCTCCCTCCATCAGTTTTGCGCTTCTTAGAGTGGTCCGCTAGTTTTTGTTCTTGTCTCTTTTCCTAGCACTTTTTATGTTTTCGGGCTTTATATTTTTTTGTTTTTTCCCTACTTGGGCTAGTAAGCTTTTAGCTTCCTTCTGGTTCTCTTTCTCCCTTTGTTTCTTCTTTATGTTTCTCACCTAAGTTATCTTGTCATTCTTTTCTCTCAACGGTTCTAGTTGTGTTATGCTTTGTTTATCCTTTTTGGCTCCCTAGTTTTAAAGATTATGTAGATTTCGCTCTGTACGAAGGTTTGAATATAAAAAAAAATTATATCTCAATCTAAATGTGGACTTATGTCTTTGGCTTTGCTTCCATGAATTTCATCATCATTTGCATAATTGAATGGTTAGATAATGCGGGTAGTCTACAATTCTTGCCACTGTAAAATCAACCATGAACCATATTTTTTATCACTTACTTCATTTTCACATTCAATTTTTTTTAAACACAAGCAGGGATATTTTTGAATTTTCCTAGACTGGACTCTTAGGACTCCTTCTAACTTTGGATATACATGCTTAAAATTTTATTTAGTAAAAAGTAGCCTTTTGTCAGCTTATTACCACATCGAAAGCAATATAAAGCTTACGCCTAGTCATCACAAATCATCTTAGGCAATAAAAATTTGAAATTGAGACATAAATTTTATACTAATTACAATTCTAATACCAATTGAAAATCATTAAATCATCAACAATTGAATAGGTTTATAGTTAATTTCAATTGTTCGAAAAAACCTTTAACACAGATTCCAATAACCACTCATCACAAGAGTAGATACCCCAGCAAAAGATCACACATTAACTAGGCTTAAAATGGTTGCTAAACAAGATGATATAGTTTGATTTTCTTTCAATGCTAACATATCAATAAGTTTATTGTCAATGAAAGCAGGAAGGGAGGGAGGGAACATATTCTTTATCACAAACACGGTAGCTCCAAGTTCATCACTCCATTCTATCACTAATATGATCTCACAATACTTTCAGATTCTCGAGAAGGATGCTTCTGATTTTTCCAAGTTAAAATGAAAACAAGATAAACACACATGTAAACTAGGGTATGCCCCTTTTAAAATGTAAAAGTGTATCAGACGAAAGTCTCAGGCAAGACTGGAGGTTTTCTTCTTTATTCTTTCCTACCAGTACCCATTTGAATGAAGACATTTGTAAACATATTTATCTCACTAATATAAAGCATAAGGCTTCGACTATTTACCAATAAAAAAAAGAATATTTATATGGACATGAATATTTATAATCTTAATAGATTTATATGGCAAGAAAAATATAAATATACATTATTTAGTAATAGGGATAATATTCATGCCATTTGGTAACACCATACAATTCTTTAAACTAAATTTTATTTGTTGTTCCAATAAACTAAATGGTGGTCTTTTAAATTAATATTATGTTAGTAGTGTTAGTGTAAATAATTAATTATTATTACACTTTAATTAAGTTTACTTAGGTCAATGCATTATTTTATTATTTATTAGGTTAGACACCTAGTAGTATGCGTACTCATATGAGTTGTCTTGTTGACAACACTGGAGTTAGCATCTCTAATTTAGCACATGGTGTCTACAACACATGAGTTTGCATAATCAATTGAGTCATCATGTAGACAACACAGTTGTTCGCACTCTAATTAAGCACATGGTCTCTACAACATCTTTTTATGTGACACACCTATGTTAAGCTTATCCTCTCATCATCACACTAACTTCTGTACTCAATGAAGGATAATCCACTCCTAGTGGACACGTGCTTAAGTTGTGAGTCTTATCATTTTGTTGACTCCTAGTCATTCTAGAAGCCTTTATATTTAGGCACTCCTAGTGTGTATGTACATCAATTCAATTTCATATTGTTATTCTAATCATAGTAGTGTGTATGTACATCAATTCAATTTCATATTGTTATTCTAATCATACTTTATTGGTCCATATTGTGCTAGTGCTTGAGCTTCTTGATCTTGGGTGATTTTGCCCATTCAATTTCATATTGTTATTCTGATCAACTTTATTGGTCCATATTGTGCTATTGCTTGAGCTTCTTGAGCTTGGGTGATTTTTCCCTAAGGTAAATTCTTACATGGTATCAGAGCCCTGGGAGCTTCTCTTCACATAGCCATTGGAGACCATTTTTGCTTCACCTCTTGAAGGACCTCGATTCAGATCTGGAGTATCGCAGTCATTGAGAGTGTCTAGAGCCAAAGCAGACCAAACCATTGTGTCTGGAGTGTCGATTCAGTGAATTTTGACTATAATTTTGCTTACCCTAGGCTATAGTCAAATTTGAGGCAATTATTTTATTTTCCAAATTATTTTTGGCCTATCAGGCCTGTAGAGAAGAATTTTTTTGTAGGAACTAGGTGGTCAAATCCTGGCCCCCCACAGTGGAATATTCCACATAATCCAACAACTTTACTATAACTGGTAGCATATTCCTACACAACCGGTAGAATATTCCTCACAGCATTTCACGGTGGACTTTCCTCATAACCATGATAGGTATCAAACAATCAGCGACAACTATACAAATCACAGTGGCTTCTTAAGCCGTATTGAACCCTATGTCTACTTGTTTTTAACCAGCTCAACATTCACCATTTTGGTGAATGTGGGATTAAAAATCTCACATCCACCGTGCTGGATTTCAAAACTCGATGACCATTGCTTCTCCTGCCTCCGGCGTCGGTGACCTCTCCCACTAGATTCCCTCCTCCGGCCACCCACAAAAGACTCACCACTAGTGAAGCCTCTTTCACCACACGGCTCAACGCAGTGTCTCTACGTGGCAATCATGCACAACACATATGCCCAGTTAGTTGGACATGCCACGACAATAGCCACCTCCACATAGTGCCGACTCAATGCCACATTGACACATCAATGATGACCTACTCAACATGTCATACCTGCCACATCAGATCCTAGTAGGCTACCACATCAACATACACGTCAGCTGGACATGTCACTTGACACGCCACCACTTTCTGTACAATTTGGTATAGTGACACATCAACAATGACATCATCTGCCATGTCAACCAAGCAGACCACTTTTTTTTGTTGATGCCACTTTTTGACGAGCCTAAATTTGACAGTCATCTGACCATCATCAGTGGGCCAGATTACATTGGTGCGATGGCCATTTGGACTTCAAATTTAACATAGTGTTTTGCTGATCAGACCCCTCACCATATGCAGTTTTGATTTGATAGTCCTACTTTGGGAGGCCATATCTTAGTCATTTAGACTTCAAATCAAGTGCTTTTTTTTTATTTTGGCTAAAATTTCTTGAATTTTTTAGTGGGGCTATCATTTTCTAGTTTTGGTGCATGGATTTGTTAGAAAATTTAGTTTTTGGTGACTATACCTATCTAATCCTGCATTTTGCAACTTCAAATGCTCTGTACAGGCTCATCTAAACACATTTTCAGGTTTCATTTTTTTTAAAGTACTTTTTTTGGTCTACTTTCCAGATCTGCAATCAGATTATAGGATTGTGTGGATAAAAATACCACTTTCAGAAATAGGTCCTTTTTTGCATTGTATTGCTTTAATAGAACTTCAAAATTTTTGTACATCTGAGCTACATTGCTAAGTACCAGATTTGAACTCCAAAAGGAGGTTGTAAACAAAAAAATCAGAAGCCCACTTTTGTCCATTTTGACAAGTGGCCTATTGTAAACACACTACATATAAAGTGCCAAAAGCATCATTTTTTTTTTTTTTGGGGGGGGGGGGTGGTTGTGTCTTGTGTTCTTGTGTTTCTCTTTCTCTCTTGTGCTCCTTTAATTTCTTACATCATGGGTTCACCTAAAACTCCACTTTTAACGTCACACAATTATACTACATGGAAAGATATTGTATGGAGTAGACTAATGGAAAAAGGTTTAAATCTATATTTTGATGGTACAATTATAAAATCCACTGATGCTATTGCACAAGTTGATTGGAAAGTTAAAGACAACCAGGCTTTAGGAATTATTAGGAGTTGTATTCATAGAGATCTCTTCTTCCACATTTCTAGCTTTAAGGATGCCAAGGGTGCTTGGGAGAAACTTGAAGGGTTGTACGGTAAGGTGGATGAGGAAAAGGGATTCCAAATTGAGGATGATCTACTTCTATTGGATCCTAAGAATTTTGACACAATTCAAGACTATGCCAACAAAGCCAATGAATTGAGAGCACTACTTAAGGATTGTGGTAATCCCATGAAGGATGATAGATTGATTCATCACATCTTGAAGAGGCTACCTTCAGAGTATGCATCTTTTTTTTCAAGTTACAACACTCACAGGTTGACCATGGGAAGTGCCTTCACTAAGCCTACATTTGATGCATTTGCAAAAATGTTGATGTTGGAACAATCCAAGTTGATAGATATGGGAATTCTCAAGTCATCCAAGTCTACAACATTGGTGGCTAGTAATAAGAACCAATCAAATCAAGGTGGAAAAAGTTTTACCAATAGCAAGAAAAAGAAGTGGAAGCAAAAATCACAATTAGAGACACAACAATCTTCCTCCTCACAACAAGGCAATTCTTCTTCCAACAATAAGTGAAACAACAACAAGAAGAATAAACTATTTTGTGCATATTGCAAGAAACCAAATCATGATGAGCATCATTACAAGACTAAGATAATAGATGAGTTGGAAAACTTACTTAGGAAGAAAAAAATCAATGTGCCAAATTATTTCAAGGATTCAAATCCATCCACTTCAAAGGGAAAAGGGCTAGCATTTATGGCAAGTTCAAGTTCTTCAAGGGAATGGATTCTTGAATCAGGTGCCTCATATCATATGGGTTTTTCAAAAGGACACTTTTCTTCATTGAAGTAGTCTAAGGTACCTCACATCTTTGTAGGTAATAGTACATAAGTGGAGGTTGAAGGGAAAGGACAAGTTGAAATGGAAAATAGAGATTTTAAAGATGTTCTCTATGTTCCTAACCTTAGCACAAATCTCCTTTCAATTTACGAAACTCACTATGGAGGTGGCGATAAAGTTGAGTTCCTTCATGATTCAGTAATGGTGCGCAATCTTAAAGATGATTCATTGGTTGTAGTGGGTAAAGTCAATCATGACATAAGGCTTTATTCTTTCTCCCACTTTGTGCCTAAGTCTCCTTCACATGCCTTGTTGAAACATTCACAATCACAAAGTAAATTATGGCATGAGCAGTATGGACATCTTGCCTTCTGCTATCTTCATCAACTTAGCTCAAAAAATATGGTCAAAGTTCTACCTACAATCAACTTTTCTTAGGGAGAATGTTCAACTTGTTCAATGGATATGCATCTAGAAGAAAAGTATGACAAAAGGAAGTCTTCGAGAGCATCAGTTGTTCTTGAGTTGGTTCACACGGTTCTAGCAAGCCCTTTTTCAGTGACATCAGTTAGCAAGAGTTGCTATGTCCTGACTTTCATTGATGACTTTTCATGCTACACATGGGTCTACTTTCTTAATCACAAGAATGAAGTGTTTGATAAGTTTCTAGCCTTCAAGAGTCATGTTGAGAAGTAATCAAGGAAAGCCATCAAGGTTCTTCGTATGGACAATGAAAGTAGATATGTGAACTCAAGACTGAGAGACTTTTGTGAACTTGAGGGTATTGATCTTCGGAATATGTAACATTTAATCCACAAAAGACAAGTGTTGCAACAATGAGGATTAGAATTCTTAAGTCAATGGCAAGTTGTATGATTCAAGCTAAGTCTCTTGATCCATCACTTGAAGTCGAAGCTATCAGAAGTGCCAATCACATCCTTAACAGGTCTCCTCATAATGCATTAGATGGAATGACTCCTTTTGAGGCATGGTGTGGAAGAAAACTAGTTGTGAAACACTTTAGAGTTTTTGGTTCTCCAGCATGGGTACACATATCTTCAAGGGAATGCAAGGCACCACTACCAAGGCTTTGTACTTTTATTGGATATGATGAAAGTGTTAAGGCATATAGACTTATGGATCTTGAGACTCATGAGATATTAATAGAGAGGAATTTTCACTTCAAGGAAAGTTCACCTAGCTTATCCTCTAATCCTCTCCATACTTCATACATTGTGGAAACTGATAGTGACAATAGTGATAGTGATTCAATAGGTTCAGTTATAGGGTATCTTATTAACAGATGCAGGACGAGGTCACAACATCAAAAAATTCCACATGTATACATTGCTATAGTGATAGGTCCATGCAATTCAGTACAATTGGGTACACCTTGTCCTCCAGTTCCAACATCAAGGGATGATGATGGAGACACAACCCAAGTATAGAATGGACACAACAAGAAAGGGAAAACTTTATTAACTATGAAAATATGCCAATACACTTAGTGCGGAGAAAACAGACTCCAAAACATGCCTTATAGGCTTACAATAGTATAAATATGGGGATAATTTCTTCTCCCAGTACCTTCTCTCAAACTCCACTCTGAACTACCTCTTAACATGCCAGAAATGCCCTTAAATAGACCCCCAAAGGTTAAGGATTAGGAATACATTCTAGAAAGTGCTAGTTGGCATCCACCGCCAAAATAGAAGGCTCCAAAAGTCGCATTAGAAGTCGGCGCAAAATTAGAAGAATCCAGAAATGGTAGCCAAACTTTCAGGAGGCATAACTTTTGAACTGTAGCTCCGATTGACGAATCGTTTACATTTTTGGAAAGCTCTCAGAGTGCTCTATAGCCCTATGGACCAGCTTTTCCTATCCCCCATTTTTCAGGCCCATACAAGGTCATTTAGTACCTCAAACCTAACTTTGAAGCATTCTTAGGAGGTCTCCAAAAATTGAAAAACTACAATAACTTTCTAACTGTGGGGCATTTTGATCTGATTCTTTTTCTGGAATGTTCTAAATTACAATTACCATCATCCCTCCAAATTGCACCTTCTAACTCACCATAATTATAGCTCGATTACATAGTCCTATTCTTTTGACATTCACATGTATCCCAAGGTGCTTAAAAACTCTAACTCAGAACACTAATTGTGGAACTGTGAGAGTCGAAAGCTTTATTTGACCCAAATGGGTATCTAGAAATGAAAACACATGAAATAGAAACTAAGTCTAGGTATTTTTTTCTGGGTGACACAGGATTGCCCTTATACCTTTGGATGCTCCTGCATCAGACACCCATGGTAGATTGAAAAGTGACCCTATCACTTTATGGATGGTAGAGGAAATCCCAAATGGGAAACCTCAGCTGCTGATATCCAAGTTGAGTCCTCTATCGACCATCCTTTCCACTTAACTAGGTACTCTTCATACTTCCTATTTCTGGTACTCTTGCCCTCACAACTATCCAAAATCTCTTTTATCTCCTCCTTCTTAGAAGTAGGAATTGCTCTAGCATCAATTCCTCATCTGCACCATCATCATGATACTCTGTTAAGTTTGTAATGTTGAAGATAGGAGAAATGTGAATTCCATCTGGCAACTCCACCTCATATGCATTTCCTGAGTCATGTTTCTTCAGAATTTTGTAGGGCCCAAATTTCTTCATCTTCAGCTTTTTGTAAGTACCTACTGGAAATATTTCTTTTCTTAAGTGTACCATGACTAGTTCCCCTACTTGGAACTCCTTATGTCTTCTCCTTTGATCAACCCTAGCTTTATACTATTGATTCATCTTGGTAATGTGTGCTTGGACCTCCTCATGTAGGTGCTTGATATGTTCAGCAAATTCTTCTGCTTTAGCACTTGTCCTCTCCCCTTGCTCCATCTTCCTCAATTTTGGTGTAGTCTTTGGGCTACTTCCATATATAATTTGGAATGATGATCTACCAGTACTCCTATTTATAGAGTTATTGTAAGCAAATTTCACTTGCAGAAGAATCAAATCCCATCCCTTGGGCTTATCCCCAACTAAACATCTCAGCAAATTGCCCAAACTTCTATTTACCACTTCTGTATGGTCATCAGTTTGCGGGTGATGTGTGGAACTAAATTTTAAGTCTGTTCTCAACTTCTTCCACAATGTTCTCCACAAATATCCCACAAATTTAGTAGCTCTGTCAGAAACTATGCTCCTTGGGAGACCATGTAGTCTCACCACCTCCCTGAAAAACAAGTCTGCAATATGGATGGCATCATGAGTTTTGTGGCATGGAATGAAATGTGCCATTTTTGAGAACCTATCAACCACCACAAATACTGAGTCATTACCCCTTTATCTCCTTGACAATCCAAGAACAAAATCCATACTTATGTCCTCCCATGGCTTTGCTGGAATAGGCAATGGCTGATATAGTCTAGTATTGTGACTAAATCCCTGGGACGCTTGACAAACTTGACAACTTTGTACAGACTTCTTCACATCCTGTGACATTTGAGGCCAAAAATAATGTTCTCTAAGAATGGCAATGGTCTTATCTCAACCAAAATGTCTTGCCATCCCTCCACTATGTTTCTCCTTAATCAGATTTTCCCTCATGAAACTCCTTGGAATGCACAATTGACTGCCCTTGAACAACATACCATCCTGAATCAAATAGTCTAGCCACTTGGTTCTTTCTATAGCAACAAGTTCTTTACAATCTTTCCATGCTTCAACAAAATTAGGATCCTTAGGGTACAGATTCTTGAGTTCATCAAACCCAACTACTTCAACTTGCATTACTGTAAGCAATAACTGCCTCCAACTCAATGCATTTGCAACCCTATTAGACTTTCGATTTCTATGCTTCAACACTAATGTATAGCTCTGCAAGAACTCTACCCACTTCATATGCCTCTAGTTCAATTTACCTTGACTATTTAGGTACTGTAATGCCTGGTGATTAGTATATAAAACAAATTCCTTTGGCAATAAATAATGCCTCTATTTTTTTAAGGCCTGAACTATTGCATAAAACTCTTGATCATAAATAGAATACTTCTTCTTCGCATCATTTAATTTTTCACTAAAATATGCAATAGGCTTGCCTTCTTAGCTCAATACAGCCCCAATAACACTGCCACTAGCATCACAATCCACCTGGAACACCTTACTAAAATCAAGAAGTGCCAACACAGGTTGTTTTGTCACCTTCTTCTTCAACAATTCAAAACTTCTTGTAGCTGCCGCAGTCCATTTGAACTCTTTTCTATCCCCTCTTATTGTGTCAGTCAGGGGTGCACATATGCCACTGAAATTCTTAATGAACTTCCTGTAAAAACTAACCAGACCATGAAATGATCTCACCTCAGTAGAAGACCTTGGAGTAGGCCATTCCAAGATGGCTTTTACCTTCTTTGGATCCATTTTGAGACCTTCAGGTGATACAACAAACCCTAGGTAGACTAACTCTTTTTTAGCAAAGCTACACTTCTTCAGATTAAATAACAGTTTCTCTTCCCTCAACCTTTCAAGGACACTATGAATATGCAATAAATGTTCTTCCAAGGTCTTGCTGAAAATTAAAATATCATCCAAATAGACAATAACAAATTTTCCCAAGAACTTCTTAAGTACCTCATTCATAAGCCACATGAAGCTGCTTGGGGCATTCGTCAATCCAAAGGGCATAACTAGCCACTCATAAAGACCCTCCTTGGTCTTGAAGGTAGTTTTCCACTCATCTCCTTCTTGTATCTGTATCTGGTGATAGCCACTCTTGAGATCTATCTTTGTGAAGTATTGAGCTCCACTCAAGTAGTCCATAAGATCATCCATTCTTGGCAAAGGAAACCGATACTTGATGGTTATCTTGTTTATAGCTCGAGAGTCTGTACACATTCTCCACTCCCCATCCTTCTTTGGTGCCAGTACTACAGGTACTGCACATGGACTCAGGCTCTCTTGAATCAAACCCTTCCTCAATAACTCTTGAACCTGTCTGTTTAGCTCCTCAGTTTTAATAGGAGTCATCCTATGATCAGCCTTGTTAGGTAAACTAGCTCCAAGGATTAAATCTATCCGATGACTGATTTGCCTTATGGGTGGCAATGCTTTTGGAACATTATCAGAGATGATATCTCCAAACTCACTTAATAAATCTGAAACTTCAAGTGGTATTTCACTACTACCTTCCTTATATTTTCTAGGAATCAAAGCATAACACATTCGCTGATGTTTCATGCCATCTAAAAACTTTCTTCCATCAACAAGATAGATCCTAGCACTGTTGCATACCTTTTCACCTTCCTTTATCATGGGCTTTAGTTTGTGGCAAACTCCATCCTTTGTTAGAGAGTATGTATTTGCGTGACCATCATGTATTGCATGCCTATCAAATTTCCATGGTCTTCCCAACAATAGATGGCAGACATTCATTGGAATAATATCACAGAGAACTTCATCATGGTAACTCCCAATTTTGAACTTCACTAAACATTGTTCACTTACTAGGACCTTATGATCATCCTTCACCCAAGTGATCTGATAGGGCTGGGGGTGTTTCTCCCTCTTGAGCTTCAACTTAGAAACCTGTTAGCAAAATTTCACACATGCTGAATTTTAATTTAAGTAACATCACTAAAAGATTTTTGCAGGAAGGAAAAAATTCACTTTCTATTCACATTTCATCATTTTGCAATCATATATGAAACCATGCACAAAAGAGATACAATGTTCATTGCATAGATCATCACTGATATGTACAATTTTAATTTTTACAAGTATGAAATGAATTAACATGTTGAATGAAGAAAATATCACACAAGCCGTGAGGATAACTGATTAATTTTCTTTCATCAAGAAATACACTAACAGATAAATATATACATGAAAGAAATAGGAATAGAGATAACCAGTCACTGCCTGTTGCTTTGACTGGTTATGGTTTCTTTTCTTATCACACTCGTCCAGCTCTGAGCTCCACGCTCTCCAACAACTGCAAAAAAATAAAGCAACTGATGTTAGATCCCAAGGGATCTAAGCAATGACTACCTATCTCTACGACTACATATTCTATCTGTCAATGCATTCTGTCATGAAAGAAAACAAGCAGTGATATTGGCATTTAGTGTTGAAAGAAATAAAACCATTTATGAGTGTCACAAGCTCGTGTTTGAACCTCATAAGATATGCAATAGGATAAAGAAGATGAATAGACTAACAAATCTGTATTATGAAGTTATTTATGAACATGTGCAATAAGCAAACAGGGGTACCGAGGAATGCTGTTTGCATCTTATTTTCAGCAAAAATGACAAGTACCTCAAGTATAAATTGTATTTACAACAAGTCATTTATATTTGTATTGAGCATTGAAAACATCTATTCAAAAATTTTCATCCACAATGGAAACATGCAAATTGGCAATCAACGAGAAACATCTTATGCAACATGACAGTAGGACAACGAAAATCAGATGAAGTATTTCTCAAGCAATGTGATCCTCATAAAGCATGTACAGATAGATAGCTACAGAAGAGTTTAGCAACATGTGAAATCATCAATCAGTTCGAGCTGGAGGACTTTGGCACATTAATTGCTGCATGGAAGTTTTCACAAATGAATTAAACAAATGACAAACAGCAAAGCAAATTAATGGTGACATCTTTAGAATAAAATGCCAAGGGCATTGCCATCCTGATTAGGATGACAAGGAGAACGTTGTTTACCACAAATAACCATTTTCAGCCTGTAAATGGCTTGTGATTCTTCAGCCAGTGACCAAATGTTCTATGATGCAATAGGTGCTTGTTGTAGCAATGACATAAACATAAGTAATGTCCATCAGGATACTTGAAAATGCAGCATTATATGAAGTTTTAAAATTAGGTTGATTATGGACTGATACATCTGAATAACAGCTTCAGTTGGGGCTAGAAACACAAAGGATGTAAAACTTAGTAGCCATGGGACTATATAATAGGTGAAACAAATGACAAACAGGGGAGCATCTTTTCAGCATACATGTACACAATCAGGAGGGACTTTATTGCAGTAAATTGTGTTGCCTTTATCATAGCAAATTATGATTATGATGTACCAACAAGTGAAGCTACAATTTCTTCCTGCCACTCATCCATAAGGTATGAGAGTAAAATTAATTGCCAAGGATGCAACACATGCAATTATAAATGGAAGAACATGTTATTTTAAATTAGTAATATGGGCTGATGGCAATGATAGACCAGGAACAACAAAGGGGCTTCATGGGATTACAAAGGAATTCTTCATCAGTCGAGTGCGAGGTGTCATCTTCACTAATCTATGTGCCTCCGATACCCATATTGTTTTTACAATGGAGGAAGCATCTCCAACAAACCCAAAAGAGAATTGAATAGTTTCCAGCTTCAAAGGGAAAGACAAAGCGTGGCTAACGAATTCCTGCCACTCAGGTTTTAAAAAAATAAAAAAATCAAACAACTCCATAAAAAGAGTTATAGAAGGCGTCATCTTTGGATGCCTCAAACATTTTTTTGCAGATATCAACCAAAGCCAACACTCACGTATTAGAAGGAAAATTTGTATGTTATGATCTGCATGAGAAACCCAACCTGGGTTTTGTTACAAAGTAAGAGGTATTGCAAAGTCCATATCCCTTCAAGAAATCCAACATCAAACTCGAATATGGAGAGTTGGATTACTACTAACACATATCATAGTGACAGATGAGAAAAACAACATGAGATTATGCACAAGAACCCCATTCAGATGTTTTAAAATGTAACAACTTCAACATCAATGGCGGCCAACAGGAAATAATTAAATAATCAAATGCGTTGAGCTACCTTTCAAACTTTTCAATGGCAACAAGCAATCTTTTTTTTTCATTTCAAAAGCAACCTACAGGTGTATCAAAAGGAGAAAGAACATATAACAACAGAGTTTTTCGATACCTTTCAGCATACATTGCATGGTGGCTTCATTGAAGAGAAACAACTTGCAAATCCCTCAAAAAATGGTGGCTTTAACTCTCAAGTGACAGTAAAACTCAAGCATGGAGGCCATCAAACTTTTCATGGCAGTGAATAACTCCAAGAAACCCTCCTAGCCGCAGCCCCAGAATGGGCTTCCAGGACATGCGAATGTAAAAAATTCGTGATTCTCTTTACTTTAGGGTATTCAAACCTTCTTATGCCCTGATTTGTTTTTCATAAAATTTTAAAATCTGGAGGGCATTCTATGGGATTTTATTCCCTTTGCAATTGTCTTTGTAATTGTTTTGCAAGGGGGGGAATTTTACCCGTGTTTAGCTTTTTTTTTTTCATTTTTGTTTTGCATAATTTTGTTTTTTATTTATTTCTTTTAAAAGGTTCAAATTAAGTTTATTTCCTTGCAAAAATAATATTAATATAATATAATTTATTTGTGTTATTTTAATAAGTATCAATTATTCTAATGGAATATTAGTTGATTTAATAATCACTTAATATTGTATAAAATAATTAATATTTATTAAAATAAAAGGAATAGATTGTATTATAATAAATTATTAATTAATAAATACTGAATGATTTATATCTTATTTATAAAATATAAATCATTCAATAAATATTGTTGTGCAAAGAAATAAACATTTAATTTCCTTTTAAAAGGGTTAACAGACAGATATTTTGCAAATCATTATGACTAAATGTTGAGTCAGGGGTGAAGTTTTGTTTAGATGGAGGACTTATTGCATTTTGGAGACTTTTTGGAGGCCTGTTAGGAGATGTGATTGTAGTTATGAGGGGTAGTTGTGATGTTTTTTTAGGCCATGCCTTTTGGGCCAATTGTACACCTTTCTAAAGTCTTTTTAAAGACTCAAGTTTGGCCTCAAGGGCTAAAATCCAACCCAACATTTATGACTTTCTAAATGCAGTTGGGTATTTGTTGCATAAGTATGAGTAGAAAGCTCATTTGTAGGGGTTCTGATTTGTGTGGATAGAAGTTTTGTGGCTATTCTCTAAGTCCTGGACTTGATTCTATAGAGTCTATAACTCATTTTTGGAGATATAACACATGTTATAGCAATGTGATTATTCTTGGTGAAGTTATCAGTTAGCCCTTTTCCTTTCTACAATTTTTGTGTGCATTTTAAATGATTAGATAGGTTAACTTGTGAATGTTTCATTATTCCTTGTTTTTCTGTCTCATTTCAGCACCTTTGTGTAGAACAATAAGTTTGTTTGCAGGTTATAACATGTGTTTTTAGGTGAAATTGGCCAAAGGGAGGTATTAGTTTATCTTTCTCTTTGTAGTTTCAGTGGAAAACCTTATTATAAATCATTTGTGCAAGCCTTTACAGGAAGTTGTGTTTCATTTGTGTTTCATAAAGCTATATAATCATCTCTATTACATGTGGGTTACATTTCCATATCCTTCTTTGGTGTATCACTTCCTTAGTTTAAACTTTAGGTTTAGGTTTGGTTTTCAGTAACTTTTTCCCCTTTTCCCTCAAGTTTTCTTTAAGTTTTAAGAGGTTATCACTGAGAGATTCAATAGGAGCCGACCTAGAATCTGGAGGTTTCATCTCACTGTCGAGTCCCATATAGTGAAGTGAATCCCATGTTAAGTAAGGGTTACTGAACGTTTTCCAGTTTACTAAAGGGTGCAAATCCTGAAACTTAACAGTTTTGGCACGCTCGGTGGGACCCGAATACATTTTCCAACTGTATTGGTACAGCTGAAGGCCATTTTTCAACCAGCCAACAGGAGATGATGAATTTATGAGAAAGATACAAACATGAAGTTCCAATTCTTTTGAATATCTATAGCTAGAAACTCCAAAAAGGCATAGAAGGAGTCTTGCTAGAACGAAGCCAGCATCAAGAAGGCAACTTTCAACCCCTGGTCTTCGTGTATACAACAGAACACGTGAAGGGAAAGTTAGGCATTCCGCAAGTCCATCAGTTAGTGCTGAATCATTTGACATACCTGCTGACTCTGCTAAAAATTCAGCAAACACTGGTTTTATACCAGTTAGTACAAAAAATACAGGCTTTCAGCAAAGTGTTCTTGCTCAACAACATCCTGTACAATGACAACCAGTGTAGCAGCCTGTGCAGCAAACCCCACCAATGGTGAGGCAATTTGCTTTTGTGTCTTTTAATCAAGGGAGTCCCTTGAATTTCGCTCAACATCATGACATACCATTGGCTACATTGAAGAGTTTTCCAGATTTCACTGGAGAAAACCAGACTATAGCTTATGAGCACATAAGGGATGTTGCTACTTTGTGCAACGTACATCATGTTATAGAAAAGGATGTGGCTACTAAGCTACTAGCAGTATCTTTAAAGGGGAAAGCACTACAGTGGTTCAAAAGCCTAACTGTTGGCTCCATAGGCTCATGGGATGCTTTGGGTGATGCTTTGATGAAACATTTTGAAGACAAGTCTGACTTCTTGTCGCTGGTAGAGCAACTCACAACTATAAAGTGAGCGCCACAAGAGCAAATGATAGATTTTAACAACTAGTTTCAAAGAACTTGGACTAGAATACCCATTACGGTAAGACCTTCAGCTGATCATGTTTTTCTTTATTATTTGAGAAGCTTAAATAGCGATATATCAGTAATGATTCAATCTATGGGAGGTGTTTCATTGCCTCAAGCTTATGATATCTCCATTAGGGCTGAAAATAGTCTTATCTAGGCTGGTAAAATAGCCCCTAGGCCTTCAATGCCCATTTTTTCGGACATTTACCCAAATATACCATTGACAATTCTACCATTTAACCAGTTACCTGTTGTTCCCAGCCAAGAAATTTTTGTGGCAGGCCCTTCAGGTACTGCAGGCCCTTCACGAGAGCTACAGGAGATAAAAAATAGTCAGCTCAAGATCAAAAACATGATGCAAACTTTTAGTAATGAACTGGTTAATCTTAAAAAGCAGCAATTCCAGCCTAGGCCACCATACCAACAACAAAATCTAGTTGTAAATTCGCCTTACCAACATCAAAATCAAGGTTAGGCCCAAGGAAATAGACAACCATTTCAAGGTAATGCGATGGGTTATAGGCAAAATATCAATCAAAGGCCTTTTCAACCTTATAACCCAGCCCCTCTTAATGCTGCAAATCCAGTAAGAGACATAGTCCCCAAGCAAAATAACCTTGCGGCAGATTTTGAGTGGTGTTACCCCTGTAGTGAGCCACATAATTAGGCCTTATGCACAAATGGAGTTATAAATCAGGCATTAATGTTACAAAATACAGTGGCAGGATAGCAAAATGTCACTTATGATGCACCTAAACAGCAGCATGATGCACCTACTCCTGAAATCGATTTCCTTAACTGGCAGAAAGATGAGTTTTGTGCACTCAATAATGACTCACCAATATCAGCAAATACCTGAGCAAAGAAAAGAGCCCTTGAAGCAGAACAAATAGAAAATAAGGGTAAGTCACCTGATACTACTGAGCCATCATCAAGTGCCACAAATACAGCAGGAGACACTCACGTCCCTATCACCAAAGAAACTGTTCACAGGCCAGCGGAGCATGGTGCTGTTAAAGCACATCAGAAATCACACTTTGCTGCACCATTTAATATCGTAGAGAACATGAAGAAGATGAACGTGTCTATGTCAATGTGGGAAACTTTGGCCATTCCTGGTCAAGCGGACATCTTGCAAAAGGCTCTCTTGGATGAAGCAAATCTCGCAAGGGTGATGGATGAACCAAAAAGAACGGTGTTAACCAGCACTAATGAAAAAGAGGAGGATAGTGATAAAATTGCCAAGGAGCCAAATAAGGTAATAAAGCTGCCTCCTTTCTATCTTTCCTTAATCATTGGCGATAAACTAGTCCATAACTATATGGTAGCTAGTGGAGCTACAAGCTCAGTCATGCCAAAAAAGATAGCTGACCAATTAGGACTAAAATACCAACCCATTGAAAAGGGTGTTGTTCAACTTGATGGAACATCTGTAGGTACCATAGGTGTTATTAGAGATGCAAGTGTCACCCTTCATGCCTATCCTAATTTTGCCATTTAGCAGGATATCTATTTTATAGATTTACCTCCATACTTTGCCATCTATTTGTCTAGAGATTTCACAGCAAAGATTGGTGGTTACCTGTCATTCGATTGGTCCCACATACTTTTTAGGACTAGATATGGCACAAAAGTAACGATTAAATCTGAATTACTTGAAAAAAACCACATAGAGCCTTATGTCCCTAGTGCTGTCAATGCGAACTTGCTTGCATTTGATCAAGCAGAATGTCATACAACTGCTGAAAATCGAACCCAGCTAGATGATGCCCTAGATATTCTTCTTGATGAATGGGCATCAATTCAGACCTATGAAAACTAGTTTTACCATATGACAAATGCTGACTTAGGGACCTATATTATACATGAACAAAATGAAGTTATTCCCAATCTGGTCAAACCAGTAAATCAGTTAAGAGAATCCCAAGATCAGCTATGGAGCATGTTTTTTGATGGTTTGAGGGGCAGACAAGGTGCTGGTGGAGGTGTCATGTTAGTTTCACTTGACAAAGATAAGTACTATGCCACTTTTAGATTCAGTTTTTCTTGTACCAATAATACAACAGAGTATAAAGGGTTAATTCAGGGATTAGAATGGGCAAGAAAATGCGGTATTAAGTGCTTGAGGGTGTATGGTGATAGTGAACTGGTAGTAAATCAAATCAGATGTCTGAATGCTACAAAAAATGACATTTTAAAGTCTTATAGACATCGTGTTTGGGATTTACGTGAAAATTTTAATGCATTTAATATACTGGCTATGCCTAGAAAAGAAAACCAACATGCTGACAGACTGGTAGCTGTAGGAGCCTAGTATGATATTATTAAAAATGTTTTAGCACATACTGATCAGCAGCATATTAGGATTATTACCAGGCCTTCAATTCCTGATAATGATGTTAGTTGGCAAGTTTTTGACAGCAATGAACAAATTTTGCAATTTTTGCTGGAAGAAGACATTTTGGCCAATTCTAACCAGCAGAGATATAAAGATCAGTATGGCGATCAGGTGATACAACTAAAAAACAACAAGTTGCCAAAGGCTTTAGTAATGTTGGAAAGCATTTTAAATTCAGATGATCAGCTGAAACCTGGAAAAGCCAACTTGCTGGTCAAAGAGAACCAGTATGCAGATCTGGAAATTGCACCAGGTAAATGCCTGAAATTTGGCAAAGTAAATTCAGCCAAAGAAAAATAAGCTTTTCTTCATTTGTTCTAAGAATTTAGTAAATTGGCAATGCATCGACTTAAAAGGATTCGATCCAGGACTTGCACATCATACAATAGAGCTGGAACCAACAGCTAAGCTAGTTCGGCAAAAGCAAAGGCCAATCAATCCTAAATTGGAGCCTTTGATGCAAAAGGAAGTGTTCAGGTTGATTAAGAGTAAGATAATTTTTTCTATCAAACACACGAGCTGGGTTGCTAATTTGGTCCTGGTAAAGAAGAAAAATGGAGAGCTACGACTGTGTGTAGATTTCAGAGACTTGAATAGAGTCTTGCTGAAGGATAGACACCCACTTCCATCCATGGAGTAGATATTACAATGTGTATCAGGGGCTGAAAGGTTCTCTTTGCTGGATAGATACTCAGGTTATAATCAAATCCTGGTGAAGGAGGAAGATCAGTTCAAGACAATGTTTACAACAAAATGGGGAACAATGGCATACAAAAGAATGCCATTCGAATTGTCCAATGTTGGAGCAACCTTTTAGAAAGCCATGGAAATGGTGTTTAATAACCTGATGTATAGATTCATCTTGGTTTATTTAGATGATGTCACTATTTATTCACAGAAAGCAACAGATCATATTGATCACCTGAGACAGATTTTTGAGCGATGTAGAAAGTTTGGCATCTCATTAAATCCCAAAAAGAGTATATATTCTGTGCATGAGGGAAAATTACTTGGATACATTGTATTTAACTCAGGCATCATAGTGGACCCTAAACAAGTAGCAACAATTCTGGAGCTACCTCTACCACAACACAAAAAAGGCCTTCAAAGTTTCATCGGCCATATTAATTTTGTGTGAAAATTTCTTCCTGATATTGAAACTCTTCTCAAGCCATTAACAACCATGCTTAAAAAGAATGCAATTTTTACATGGACAAGGGAGGCCAAGGAGAATTTTCAGGCCATTAAAGATGCATTGGCAGCAACACCCATTCTAATCAATCCTGATTTTGGTAAGGATTTCATTCTTTATGCATATGGTGGTCATGATGTGATTTCAGCCATGTTGGTACAGAAAAATGCAGAGGGATTGGAGCAGCCAATCACATTCTTCAGCAAAGGACTAGAAGAATATGAGCAAAGGTACAATTTTGTTGAGAAACATGTCCTTGCTGTTGTAAAAAGCCTTAAAAAATTCAGGCACTTGTTGATGCATAACAAGGTCATTTTGCGTGTCACGCATCCAAGTGTCAAAGAATTCCTCTTGAGTAAAGACTTGAATGAGAAGAGAGCTGGCTGGATCACACGTGTCATGGAATATGATGTAGATATCCAGATAACCAAGCTGGTTAGAGGAAAGGGGTTGTGTCAGCAAATTGCAGATAAAGACATTTCAGAGCTTGAGGAGCAAGCAAATGCTATTTTACTGATCGGTGTTGTTGGAAGCAATGATGGAACAATGAGCTGGTTATAGGATATGATCCATTTTTTGAAATCCAATCAATGTCCAGCCACCTTAGATCGAGCAAAGCAAAGGTATTATCGCTTGCAATCAGCCCCTTTTGTGCTAATAAATGACATTTTATACCGAAAAGACTTCGATGGAGTCCTTCTTAGATGCATAGATTCAGATCAAACTGCTCAAGTGTTGCATGCATGATGGGCATTTAGGAGGACATTTTTCTCCTAGAACAATAGCCTATAAGATTCTCTGAGCTGGCTATTATTGGCCTGATTTATTTAAAGACTATCATGCACATGTCAGGAAATGCACCATGTTTGCAGGAAAAGAGAGGTTGTCAACCTTGCCCTTGCAGTTAGTTAAGACAAAACAACCCTTTCAGAAATGGGGCGTTGATTTTATAGGGGCCATTAACCCTCCATCAAGTGCAGGACACAAGTGGATCATTACAACCACTGATTATTTTACACGCTGGACTGAGGTAGCCGCATTAAAGGACGCAAATGAAACAGTAGTCCTAAGCTTTTATGATGACATTGTGAACAAATTTGGAGTACCAAATTCCATTATCTTTGATAATGCACTTGTTTTCATTGGAATGAAAGTCACTAATTGGGCTTTTAATCATAGAATATATCTCAGTACGAGCTCTAATTATTACCCACAAGCTAATGGATTAGTGGAATCTTCCAACAAGAACCTGATAAGGATCATCAAGCACAATTTGCAAGAGAATCAAAGAGATTAGCATTCAAAATTGAAGGCCGCCTTATGGGTTGACAGAATCACCCCAAAGCAAGTCATTGGAAACTCGCCTTATAGGCTAGTATATGGGAAAGAGGCCAAGTTATTGATTGAGATAGAACTATCAGTGCTTGATCTAACTAGTTCGGTTAGTTGCTGGTTTATGTTGTGGAGCCATCATATTCGCTCATTTCATTCATGCATGCATAAAAATGTGTGCTTAAATGCACACACATATCCAACATACACATACATACACACATATATATCACTACAAATAAATGTTTGGGTACAAGCCATACATATCTGCATACCCATGCATACGCTGCATATGTGCATTCATTCAAACCCACACATCTCCCCATACATCAACCAAATGGTTGACTATGACGGTTTCGACTCCTAAAGTTGATACTTGAGTTTTGACCCTGCATACCCGTCAATCCAATAAGAGTTTTCGATCTTACTGAACTCACGTGCATGCATTCAAAACTGAACCAGAAACTTTAGAGTCACCTTTTGTTAGGTCTAGGTGCTAGGAATGCATAATCAAACTCTGTGCCTGAGGAATAAGGACAACTGAAAGCAAACTAGTCAAATGTCAAGCAGGCAAACATACAACAAAAGTCGCCAAAAATGTTACCAAAATTTCACACATGGTGAATTTTACTTTAAGTAACATCACTAAAAGAATTTTGCAAGAAGGAAGAAATTCACTTTCTATTCACATTTCATCATTTTGCAGTCATATATGAAACCATGCGCAAAAGAGATACAATGTTCATTGCATAGATCATCACTGATATGTACAATTTTCATTTTTACAAGTATGAAATGAATTAATGTGCTGAATAAAGAAAATCTCACACAATCCGTGAGGATAACTGATTAATTTTCTTTCATCAAGAAATAAACTAACAGATAAATATATACATGAAAGAAATAGGAATAGAGATAACCAGTCATTGCCTGTTGCTTTGACTGGTTATGGTTTCTTTTCCTGCCGCACTCATCCAGCTTTGAGCTCCATGCTCTCCAGCAGCTGCAAAAAACATAAAGCAACTAATGTTAGATCCTGAGGGATCTAAGCAATGACTAACTATCTCTACGACTACATATTCTATTTGTCAATGCATTCCGTCATGAAAGAAAATAAGCAGTGATATTGGCATTTAGTGCTGAAAGAAATAAAACCATTTATGAGTGTCATGAGCCCGTGCTCGAACCTCATAAGATATGCAACAGGATAAAGAAGATGAACAGACTAACAAATCTGTATTATGAAGTTATTTATGAACATGTGCAACAAGCAAACAGGGGTACCGAGGAATGCTGTTTGCATCTTATTTTCAGCAAAAATGACAAGTACCTCAAATATAAATTGTATTTACAGCAAGTCATTTATCTTTGTATTGAGCATTGAAAACATCTATTCAGAATTTTCCATCCGCAATGGAAACATGCAAATTGGCAATCAACGAGAAACATCTTATGCAACATGACAGTAGGACAATAGAAATCAGATGAAGTATTTCTCAAGCAATGTGATCCTCATAAAGCATGTATAGATAGACAACTATAACAGAGTTTAGCAACATGTGAAATCATCAATCAGTTCGAGCTGGAGGACTTTGGCACATTAAATGTTGTATGGAAGCTTTCACAAATGAATTAAACAAATGACAAACAACAAAGCAAATGAATGGTGATGTCTTCAGAATAAAATGCCAAGGGCATTGCCTTCCTGATTAGGATGACAAGGAGGACATTGTTTACCACAAATAACCATTTCCATCCTGTAAATGGCTCGTGATTCTTCAGCTAGTGACCAAATGTTCTATGATGCAATAGGTGCCTGTCGTAGCAATGACAAAAACATAAGTAATGTCCATCAGGATACCTAAAAATGCAGCATTATATGAAGTTTCAAAATTATTTCTAAGGTTGATTATGGACTGATACATCTGAATAACAGCTTCAGTTGGGGCTAGAAACACAAAGGATGTACAACTTAGTAGCCATGGGACTATATAATAGGTGAAACAAATGACAAACAAGGGAGCATCTTTTTAGCATACATGTACACAATCAGGAGGGACTTTATTGCAGTAAATTGTGTTGCCTTTATCACAACAAATTATGATTATGATGTACCAACAAGTGAAGCTACAGTTTCTTCCTGCCACTCATCCATAAGGTATGAGAGTAAGATAATTTCCAAGGATGCAACACATGCAATTATTTTCGAAAGAACACGTTATTTTAAATTAGTAATATGGGTTGATGGTAATGATAGACCAAGAACAACAAAGGGGCTTCATGGGATTACAAAGGAATTCTTCATCAGTCGAGTGTGAGGTGTCATCTTCACTAATCTATGTGCCTCCGATACCCATATTGTTATTACAATGGAGAAAGCATTTCCAACAAACCCAAAAGAGAATTGAATAGTTTCCAGCTTTTAAGGGAAAGACAAAGTGTGGCTAACGAATTCCTGCCACTCAGGTTTAAAAATAAATAAAAAATTAAACAACTCCATAAAAAGAGTTATAGAAGGCATCATCTTTGGATGCCTCAAACATTTTTCTGCAGATATCAACCAAAGTCGACACCTGCGTATTAGAAGGAAAATTTGTATGTTATGATCTGCATGTGAAACCCAACCTGGGTTTTGTTACAAAGCAAGAGGTATTGCAAAGTCCATATCCCTTCAAGAAATCCAACAAAAAACTTGAATATGGAGAGTCAGATTACTACTAACGCATATCATAGTGATAGATGAGAAAAACAACATGAGATTATGCACAGGAACCCCATTTAGATGTTTTAAAATGTAACAACTTCAACGTAAATGGCGGCCAATAGGAAACAATTAAATAATCAAATGCGTTGAGCTACCTTTCACTGTCCAGTCCCATATAGTGAAGTGAATCCCACGTTAAGTAAGGGTTACTGAATGTTTTCCAGTTTAGTAAAGGGTGCAAATCTTGAAACTTAACAAAACAATCTCCTCTAACACCAAGTTTTCAGTGCTACCACCATCAATGATCACATCACAACATTTATCCTCACACTTGCACCTAGTATGAAATAGACTCCTCCTTTGTCCTGGTTCAATCTCACCACTTAGTAGGACCCTTTCATTTACTAAAGTCTCTCCTCTTTCTGCATCCTCTGAATGTGATGACTGTGTATCCTCATCCACATGAGCAACCCTAGCTTGACCCTCAGCTCTCCTATCTATCCTTCCTTGTCATTGAGGGCATTCAGAGGCATGATGACCTTCTTCATTGCAATGGAAACAGGTACCACATAAACCTCCTCTTCTTGAACCTTGTCGACGTCCTCTACCTCTTCCTTTCTAATCTCCAAAGTCTTGATCACAGGAGTGGTTGAAACCTTCATTCCTCTGGTTCCTGCTAGTACTCACATCTTCATTTTTCTTTTGGGTCTCGTTTCAGCCTCTAGATGACCTATCACTGCCCCTTCCTCCTTGACCATGCCCTCTTTGTCTCCCTTCAAAACTTTTATTTAGCTTCTCTTCAACTCGCGGGGCAAACTGGTATGCCTCTTCAACATTGGTCATTCTTACCAGACTTAATTCCTCTTGGATGCTAGGTCGCAACCCACTAATATAACGAGCAACCTTCTCCTTATTTGCTTTTGCATGCCCTGCTCTAATCAAAAGTTGGTAAAACTCCTCTGTATATTCTTGGACTAATTTTTTTGCTTGCTTTAACCTATGCATCTTCTTAAACAAATAAAGCTTGTAGTCAATAGGAATGAACTGCTTCTTTAGTTTGTCCACCATGCGATCCCACCTTGTGATCATCTCCTTTCCTCTTCTATTTCTTTCCAATTGAACCTCTTGCCACTAGATTTTGGCATGGCCTTTCAGCTTGGCCTTTGCAAACTTAACCCTATCTAGATCCCTGATATCCTCATAATCAAAGTACTCCTCCAGTTTATTGATCCAATCGATCAACTCATCCAGTTTCAGATTTCCTAAAAATACACCCACATCAATTGTAGGTATTTTTCCAAACTTAGTAGTGGCCCTAAAAAGCCTCTCCTCTGCCTAATTCAGAACTTCCCCTTCAACTTCCCCTTCCAGTCCAATTTCTTCTTCTTCATTGTCGTCCTCACTTTCTTCACCTGCGACAACATTTGTTGCTCTATGGAGTTCCTCTTGCAACACTTGAACCTGCCTTTGGAGGGCTCTAACCTCTTTAGGATTAATAGCTTTGGCCCTTCCACCATGCTCTCTTTGTGGATGCATATTCTTAACTCAAACCCACAACCACACAGTCCTGGTGCAAACTACCTCACAGTTGGCACTCTGTCTACACACTCAGGAAAACCTACTTTGATACCATATGATGGAGACACAACCCAAGTATAGAATGGACACAACAAGAAAGAAAAAACTTTATTAACTATGAAAATATGACAATACACTTAGTGCAGAGAAAATAGACTCCAAAACATGCCCTATGGGCTTACAATAGTATAAACATGGAGATAATTTCTTCTCCCAGTACCTTCTCTCAAACTCCACTCTGAACTGCCTCTTACAATGCTAGAAATGTCCTTAAATAGACCCCCAAAGGTTAAGGATTAAGAATACATTCTAGAAAGTGCTAGTTGGCATCCACCACCAAAATAGAAGGCTCCAGAAGTTGCATTAGAAGTTGACACAAAATTAGAAGAATCCAGAAATGGTAGCTGAACTTTCGGGAGGCATAACTTTTGAACCGTAGCTCTAAATGATGAACCGTTTACATTTTTGAAAAGCTCTCAGAGTGCTCTATAGCCTTGTGGACTAGCTTTGCTCGTCCCCCATTTTTAGGCCCATACGAGGACATTTAGTACCTCAAACCTAACTTTGAAGCATTCTTAGGAGGTCTCCAAAAATCGAAAAACTATAATAACTTTCTAACTGTGGGGCCTTTTGACCTGATTCTTTTTCTAAAATGTTCTAAATTACAATTACCATCATCCCTCCAAATTGCACCTTCTAACTCACCATAATTATGGCTCAATTACATAGTCCTATTTTTTTGGCATTCACACGTATCCCAAGGTGCTTAAAAACTCTAACTCAGAACACTAATAATGGAACTGTGAGAGTCAGAACCTTTATTTGACCCAAATAGGTATCCAAAAATGAAAACACATGAAATAGAAACTAAGTCTAGGTATTTTTTTTGGGTGACACAGGATTGCCCTTATACCTCTGGATGCTCCTACATCAGACAGTTAGGGTAGATTGAAAAGTGACCCTATCACTTTATGGATGGTAGAGGAAATCCCAAATGAGAAACCTTAGCTACTGATATCCAAGTTGAGTCCTCTATCGATCGTCCTTTCCACTTAACCAGGTACTCTTCATACTTCCTATTTTTGGTACTCCTGCCCACACGACTATCCAAAATCTCTTCTATCTCCTCCTTAGAAGTAGGAATTGGACATGGCTCTAGCATCAACTCCTCATCTGCACCATCATCATGATACTCTGTTAAGTCTGCAATGTTGAAGATAGGAGAAATGTGAATTCCATCTAGCAACTCCACCTCATATGCATTTCTTGAGTCATGTTTCTTCAAAATTTTGTAGGGGCCAAATTTCTTCATCTTCAGCTTGTTGTAAGTGCCTACTGGAAATCTTTCCTTTTTTAAGTGTACCATGACTAGATCCCCTACTTGGAACTCCTTATGTCTTCTCCTTTGATCAGCCCTAACTTTATACTGTTGATCATCTTGGTAATATGTGCCTGGACCTCCTCATGTAGGTGCTTGATATCTTCAGCAAATTCTTCTGCTTCAGCACTTGTCCTCTCCCCTTGCTCCATCTTCCTCAATTTTGGTGCAGTCCTTGGGCTACTTCCATATACAATTTGGAATGGTGATCTACCAGTACTCCTATTTATAGAGTTATTGTAAGCAAATTCTGCTTGCAGTAGAATCAAATCCCATCCCTTGGGCTTATCCCCAACTAAACATCTTAGCAAATTGCCCAGACTTCTATTTACCACTTCTGTTTGGCCGTCAGTCTGCGGGTGATGTGTGGAACTGAATTTCAAGTCCGTTCTCAACTTCTTCCACAATGTTCTCCAGAAATACCCCACAAATTTAGTATCTCTGTTAGAAATTGTGGGGCCTTTTGACCTGATTCTTTTTTTGGAATGTTCTAAATTACAATTACCATCATCCCTCCAAATTGCACCTTCTAACTTACCATAATTATGGCTCAATTACATAGTCCTATTTTTTTGACATTCATACGTATCCCAGGGTGCTTAAAAAATATAACTTAGAACACTAATAGTGGAACTGTGAGAGTCAGAACCTTTATTTGACCCAAATGGGTATCTAGAAATGAAAACACATGAAACAGAAACTAAGTCTAGGTATTCTTTTTGGGTGACATAGGATTACCCTTATACCTCTGGATGCTCCTACATCAGATGAATACATAATATATATTTCAAGCTTTTTTGTGGAGTCCTTTATAGAAAATTTAGAAGACATTATTGATGATATACATCTTCTCTTTGATGAAGAAGATCCTTCTTCAGTTGTTGCAAGGGAACACTCTAACCCTTTTGTCCATTCTCTACATGATTAGTCTTACAAGGTTGATATGATTGTGGATCCTTATGTATAGTAGTTACAGGAGGTCTCTTTATCATTCGAGGAGAAAGATGGTTCTTTGGGATATGTTCTACATCAATCCTTTCTAGATTCGACCTTGTTCTTTTTAGTAGTGTTTGAAGGGGCAATCGTCAACATTGACACAAGGATAGTTGAGCAATTTTTAGAAACACCATTCATCTTTAGGATTCTTTCTACAATTTGGGAAAGCATCTCATATGTACCTATGACATTGTTTCTTCATAAAGGGAGGAACATCATCCAACAATCATGGATCAACTTCTACATTCATCTTGGAGTAGCTATCACTGATCTACATTCTACATTTGGGGGGGGGGGACTACCTTATCTCCTTTCTTCTTCTTCTTCTTCTCTCTTATGGGGAGGACTTTTTCCTCTTATGGGTTTTTGTCCTTCTCATACTTCTCTATTGTATATACATGATGTATGGTGTAATGGGGGGGTCTTAATTACTCCATCCATCCATGCATCTTGTTTTTTCATCTCTCTTTTTGGGGGAGGGTTTTTCCCATGAGGTTTTCCCCTTTTCTCCATTTTCAGAGAGATTGCATTACATTTTTACATGGGTACCTAACATGGCCTAGTAGCCGAGACCCATCATGCATTTTCATTATAGCTTTTGTAAGCTTAAGTGCATTCCCCTAAGTTGCACTTAAGGGGGGGTGTTAGTGTAAATAATTAATTATTATTACATTTTACTTATGTTTACTTAGGTCAATGCATTATTTTATTATTTATTAGGTTAGACACCTAGGAGTATGCTGTTGGAAATAAAGATGGAGTAACTGAGAGGGGAGGGGTGAATCAATTACCACAAAAATAAATCCACAGATCCTTAGATGTCTTAAAATAAAGTTGCCGCTGACACTCGGTAACCACACAAATAAATGTTGAAACTTGATAGATGTTCTGTTAACTTATTAAGCATTTAAAGTGGTTAACATGCATGCATAAAGAAATAATCATGAACACAAGAGACACTAGATTTAACGTGGAAACCCAATTTGGGAAAAACCACCAAGTAACTAGTTACCGATTTTCACTCTTTTGAAGTGAGCCCTGTTAGGAGCCAACCCTGTTAAAGGTTACAAAACACACTGTTAGGTGTGACCTTGTTAGAGGATTCAATCACCCTGTTAGAAGTGGCCTTGTCAGAGGTCTTTAAAACAATTCAACTAAATTGTCACCTTGTTAGAGGATTTACAAAATGGCTATCAAACCAACTCTGTTAAGAGGTTTTGAATCACTGTTACAATGATTAGAAAGCAACAATGAAGTGATTTGAAATATATGCAACTTATCTTTGCTGAATACAGATCTCTGTTCTACTTCACTAGATCCTCACTGATCGAAAACAACTTTGCATCTTCATAAGGATATCTAATCCTTCCTCAACATTCGCTCATATATCTGCTCATTCATACATTTGCACTCTTATGCATCCACACTCTTACATCTTATGAATTCACAACTTGACCTCTCATATATACCTTTTAGATTGTCAAGTCGGCTCAATTACAAGTTACAAAAACATTAAATCGGTTGGCTCCACAAGACAATTAAACTTAATTTTTTAGAACAATAAAATTCTTTGCTGCCCGACCCAGCTCGGTGACCATGGCTCCAAAATGGTATCCCCAGTGTTAACCAAGTGAAGCTTGGTAAAAATTACAAACCTTGCAACTTTCTTTAGAGATTGAGTTAACTCGGTAAACACTGACCTTCCTTCATTTACCGAGTGAGCTCAGTAAAAGCTAACCTTCCTTCGCTTACCGAGTGAGCTCGGTAAAAGGTAACTTTCTCTTTGATGACTGAGTGAACTCGGTAGACATTGAACTCGGTAAACATTGACTTTCCCTTTGTTAACCTTGGGAGCTTGGTTAACATTAACTTTCTGCTACAAGATCCTTTGATGCCCGAGTGAGCTTGGTAAGAGCTAACTTACTGTGTAATATTCAGGAACGTTCGGTAGACACTGTAAATTTCTTTGCCGACCGTCTGAGCTCGGTAGACTCTGTCTGATGGTTGATATGACATTTGTGTAACATCAAAGACAATACACAATTAACAATTGTATCCAACATATGCATACTCATATGAGTTGTATTGTTGACAACACTGGAGTTAGCATCTCTAATTTAGCACACAGTGTCTACAACACAAGAGTTTGTAGAATCAACTAAGTTGTCATATAGAAAACATAGTTGTTCGCACTCTAATTAATCACATGGTATCTACAATATATTTTTATGTGACACACCTATGTTAATCTTATCCTCTCATCATCACACTAACTTTTGTGCTCAATGGATGATAATCCGCTCTTGGTAGACACATGCTTAAGTTGTGAGTCTTATCATTTTGCTGACTTCTAGTCATTCTAGAGGCCTTTATATTTAGACACTCCTAGTGTGTATGTACATCAATTAAATTTCATATTGTTATTTTGATCATACTTTATTGGTCCATATTGTGCTAGTGCTTGAGCTTCTTGATCTTGGGTGATTTTTCCCTAAGGCAAATTCTTACAGTAGGTAAAGTTCAAGTCAAGTTTTATACATGCACAACTCTTTTATGATAAATATTATACCCTAATCCTATAATGTATATTTTTTTACGAGTAGTCAGCTTGTGGCTATGGTAACTTTTTAAAAAGTTACATAATCATCATCACCATCATTATATACAACATAGGAATTTAACAAATTAAAATCTACTTAAGAACTTATATCATGTGAACTCCAATCAACACAAATTAATTTATTCAAATTTTATTCATCAAAATAAGAAATTATAAAACTACAATACAAAAAATTTCCTTCCTCTTCTTCTAGTTGTATTTGCTTCTTTCAATGCTCACCCCATTCTTTTGGCTTTGTTGTACAATATTGCAACAAATTGTATTGTATGTTCCTTCCCATATCATATCTTAACTAAATTTGTAGTTGTCTAGATGCTTTTTTAACCTATGCCCTTGCAAATGTTGTAAATGTTTTAAATTTCCCTATCCAGTTCCTTCCTATTGCCACTCCATGCTATTATTTTCTTTGTATTTATGTTCCTTGAAGCCAAGGCGATAGCTCTTATTCTTCATCTCATGTCTCTCCCTTTGGAATTTTGTTAAAAAATTACATGGATTTCTTCAATTAATTGTAACAACCACACCTTCATCTAATTGCACCTATCTACCATGTTATTGAATTAATTCAAAATTTTAAATATTAATTTATGATTTTTTTAAAGTAAAGACTTTGACTCAACTAGCAATTTGGAATGAGGTGTATGTTATAACATTAGTATTTTTGGGCTTACACTCTAACCTTGGCATTGTTTTCTTAATGAAATACAAAGGTTGTGCATGTAACCCTTTCCTCTTTTATTAATCAAAGTGTTCTATTTTTATTTGCTTCATGTCTAATATAGTTTAGTTATATTGATGCTTTTATCTTCTATTTGTTCTAAGAAACAAGGGATCACATAGGTGTTTTATTCTTCCCAATGCCTCTAAAATAGATGATGAATTATATCATTTATAACTTGTTTCTTAGGAGGATAGATCTTGGGAATTGTTGTTTTGTTAATAGGCCTTTATAAAAAGATATTTTTCCTAAAAGGGAGAAGTATTCTCAAATGTTTCTTGTTTTGATTCCATGCAAAGGTAGTCTTCTTATATCATGTCCCTTTTAGGGGAGAATTGTACATCCCTTAAGGGGCTCGTGCTATTATTTAGATCTATGTAGATGCTTCCCATGGCTAAGATCAAAATATAATGTTACATGAGGACTTCATATGTGGGTGTGTGCACCAAGTTGGTGTACAAAAAAGTGGACACTACCCCCATAAATATCTAAATTTTCCAATAACCTGACAAGGTTATGTATAAATCGATTGGGTTCTTTTGAATTTCAAGAAGTCGCTAGACTTGGTAACCAAGCCTAGTGACAATTCATTTAATAAAAACTCGATCAAATTTTTAATATTATTATCTTCTATAAAACCCAAATGGGTATTATAAAACTCAATTGAGTTTTAAAGAAGTTTATTTATATTCCCTTACCCATTGCTTTGGTCATTTGTAATGCCAAAAACCATAGATTGGCAGCTAGGACATTCAACAAGAAGCCATAACCAGATTGGGTTTGCCCAAATAGTGGCTTTTTTCAGTATTACAATTGATGTGAAACAATGGGCCCCCATAAACAACATTTTTTTTTCAAGTAATTTTTGTTTATGTTTGTATTTTTTATTAAATTAAGGTTTAGTAATTGGTTTTTGATTTTTTAAAATTTTTTAATGTCAAATGCTTCAAATAATACAAGAAAATGACATAGAGTTGAAAGACCACCTTCTACATGAATATCATAGTCAATCCCCATAGATGCTTCATAGTTAGAAGCACACAACCCTCCACTTGTGGGACAACCATAAAACCCTTAAAATCTTGTAGCAAAACTACAAAATCCCCAAAGTAATCCCCTTAAATAACCATCAGCCTCCATAAACCCTCTACTTATCCCATTAGATCATGTAAATGCTACATAGGAGGACCTGATCAACTATCTTATGCAAAATAGCTCACACATTTTCCAATTGGTCAATAGTTTGAAGTCCTCTGGTCTTGATCACCACTCAACCCTTGTTGATACACTATAATAAATGGACAATAATGAAAATGTAGTGTCTAGGGAGGTTACATAATGGGGTTCATTAAGGGTTAAGTGACATGTATTTTATGTAGATGGGTTATCATATGACCAATTAAAAGTTAAGGGTATACGTAAAGGTGATATATGTGTTCTTTTCATTGAACCTACGACTAGAAACTCCCTAGAAGAAACTATAAAAACTTTTCCTATTCATTGGCATATTAACAATAGGATGAAATTATATTTTTGGGATTTGAACTACCACCATGTAATAATTATGAGGTTCCTTTATACTTTTAAAAAAAGCTATATTGTGAGTTCATCCTTTGAGAGAATCCAAATTACTTTGACATTCACTAGTTCTAGGGTAGAGGAAAAGGATTTGGACAAGATAGAATTGGGTCCCATAGGGTGGTACAACCATAATATAGGAGGCATAAAACAAGAAAAACCATGTCTTATCTTGTGGTCCCAACAATTATAAATGAATACATGGATTTACGAACTCTTCATGTAGTTGCATCATTGACTAATGTCATCATTCAACATGTCACACAATAATCCAAGATAGTGGATGGATAATCATCTATGGTACCTCCACCATCATCATATATATCATTAGGGTCATCATAGCCTATATCAAATCCATCATCATCACCTACACCACCGGGGTCATTCTTTTTTGTGCCACCTGCATTGTCATCATGTGCATCATTAGACTCATCTGAACCCATTGAGCTTATTTGTGCCATCTATTAGGGTATATGTGATAGGGTAGTGTACCATCTTAAATCGGAAGCACTTCAATTTAATGAAAATTTAACACCTATTTAATGTGAGATCACCATCTCCTTGTATCTCTCCTCATTTCTTCCCCTTTTACCTTAATTGTCCTCGGTAGAATTGCGGTAAGACCTAATTGATCCTCTTTAAAGCTTCTATTTTCATGGCATAAAGCTCATGGTAGGATCTAACTACCTAGGTCCTCCCTTTCCTTCATCCAATCACTTAGTGTATATTTTTAGCACTATAACGGTCATATCTCGTAAACTATACCTAATTTTTAAGATTCAAGACCTATTTTGGGACCTTGAAGGAGTTCCTAAGATTTTGTACCCTGGTTGGCATAGATGTGATGTATCCCTTCCCTATCAGGGACATATTACATCCTTGGTATTCCCATTAGGGATGCAATATGTTCCTACTTGAGCCCTCTCTTTAGTCCCCTTCTCGGATCCTAAGTTCAAGTTTGCTCATGGTGCAAAATGTGAGGCAGGTCAGCCTGGAGGAGAAAGTTAATTCTGACCCCTTTACAAACCCATCCATTTGCTCCATTGTACATATCATATCCATCATTCATATGTTCAAGTACACACAAGAATTCATACACTCAAGCATTCAAGTCTTCAAGCATCCTTCAAGAAATTCCCCCATTGAAAATCAAGGATTTAAGCATTAAAGAAATTGAAGGAATTTATCTTCAAGATCTCCTTCAATCCATTCAAGGTCCTTTATTCACTATAACATTTAGGGTCAAATTGTGACAATAATTTGAAACAACGGTGTAATTTGTGGTGATTTTCATATTTTTTTGCAATTGTCCCCAACTTTGTCACAATACTGATGTTGGCATCACAATTGCAATGGTCACGTAAGTATAAACAAAAAAAAAGAAAACACGACATAAACCATTCCCCATTTGTTTTGATTGTGAGAGTTGCATGTGAAAGAGGGTGGAGAGCTCTGAAGGAGGGTGGAGAGCTCTAAACATTGTTTTCCCCTTGTGATCGGAGCATTTTGTTGTCGTACCTTGTGATCTCTGTAGTTCATTGCCATGCCCTTTCTCTATGATTTCATTTTCATGTCATTCCCTTGTGATCTTCGTGCCCTTTCTCTGCAATTTTCTTCAAGGGGCTATGTAAATGTTCTTTTCTTTTCCTTCTAAACATGTATCTCTTTATATTTCCTTCTAAATATGTATATCTTTATATATACAAAGAGATATTTTTTAGGGTTCTTATTACATCTTAGCACAATAGAAAAACCCTGCAAGGATCTCAAGTATCTACTATTGCTGTTAATTTGGGCATCACTATATGATCTAGAATGTTATGAAGTAATGAAGCTAGTAGTAACTTATCCCATGTCTCCAAAAAAATTAACATAGGTTCAAGCCCCCTTGGCTCCCAATAATTTGTAGCAACTATTCTCACTGCTGGAAGAATAATTTTAGTGAAGAGTTGAGTGTAAGGAGTTGAAGAAGCAAGTTTTGATTATATGTAAATACCATAATCACAAGGCTTATTCCCTTGTAGAAGCCTCTGCCACAATGACATTACCTCTAAACCATGCAAAAGATGCTAAAGTGGTTCCCAATCTTGAAACATTTTTATAAGAAATAGATACTTGGGATCATCATAGGGAGACTGTGCTAATACTTGAAACACTTCTATAAGAAAATGCAGATGCAATACATGAAAAATTGAACAACTTGTAGTCCTCCTAATATTTGGATTGTAAATTCTCAAAGACACTTGCAAGTGATTCCAATGTCATAGTACCTACCACAACACTTTCCTAGATTCTATCCAGTGGCTCCCATAATATCCTCTATGTTGTCTAATTGTTGTTTCTACTGTGTAGTCTCTTTCTAAAGCCACTCCTCCTTCTCTTTCTAAAGCCTCTCCTTCTCCTTCTCTCTTATGGCTTAAATTTTGATTATCAAACTTTTGAATATATGCCTCTACCATATCTAAAATCAACTTCACATCGTGTTGTAACTCTAGCATAGGTGTTTCATCATCGATAGCTTTCATTTAAACATTTAATTTTTTAAGATTGGTCAACACCATCACTTGTGGACCTCTCATGTCAAGCACTTTTTTGTATTGTTTCAACATCGTGTCCTTACTTCTAAGCTAATAGTTCTTCATGTGCACTTTCCTATAAAATATTTTTTTTTTTGAACAATTGTGAACTCTTAGAAAGTGCATTGTTGTTTTCATTTATGTATGTATGTATGTATATGTATGTATGTTTATATGTATGTATGTATGTATGATGCAAGAGCATCCTGGGTGTAAGAGCAATCTTGCATCACCCAAAAATATTTTCTTTTCAGTCTTTTCTATTTTAACAAGGACTAGTAGATAGGGTGGTTACTATTTATGAGAACTTGCTATTTTTAGTAAGTTTGTCACACAAGCTTGGAATATTCTCATTTTCTATAGGAAGGTTCATTTTAGAGTTATAAGGCTACCATAAATATCTCATTGGTCCAACTTAAGTATTAGAGAAGTTATTGCTGCTTTTTAGTGGAAAAATCTTTATTCTCACTGTTGGAGGCCTTAGAGTGCTCAGATGAGGTCCAAAAAATTGATGAAAGGGCACTTGCATAGTCCCAAGCCTGTAGATCAGGAGCTGGCATTTCTGAAAAGTGGTTATTATAGCCAATCAGAGCAACGGTTCGAGAGTTATGGCCTTTCGAAGTTGGGCTACTCGAAATATCTAAAATAATTATCAAAAATGTATTTGGCTGACTCTATATGTTTTGTTAGGGTCTGTCAACCCTAGATATTAAGTTTCAATGTCAAGAACCTTCCTGGGTAGCATAAAATTGCCTATTTAAGAAAGGCCCAAACATTGTCTAGGACAACTTTGGGTGATAGTTTGCAATTTGTCTTGTAGATTACTGTAATGAAGGCGCCCATGTGGGTTAGCATATTATACTTGTGAATTCTATAATTCTACATTTGCAGTGCAAATAAGAAGTCCATATTTTGTTCTCACATTTGCTATTGTTTCTTTGTTTATGTTATGTGATTATAGTATTAAGGGGAGCACCCTTCATTAATGTATGTATGTATACATACATACATACATACATACATACATACATACATACATACATACATACATACATACATACATACATACATACATACATACATACATACATATATATATATATATATATATATATATATATATATATATATATATATATATATATGTATATATATATGTATATGTATATATAGATATGTATATGTATGTATTTAGCTATGTATGTATATAAACTAAGAGACCTTGGAACAATAGAAAAATAATAAAACTCATTCGACATGTAGCATGGCCATAGATGCGATGACAATGCCTATTGGTAAGTAAATTCCTCTTTTTCTCTCTCATTTTTCATGTTTTTATTTCACTTGAACTGTTATTTCTTAGGGGGCATTTTGTAATATTAGATTCATTTTATGCAGGAGGCGATGAGGACATTCTTGAATGTACATGTGTTAGATGTACACAGATCACTAAAGAGTTGTGATGAATTTCTCATGAGCAATGAAGATGGACTTCCCTTGAGAGTAGCAGGAGGCGATGAGGACATTCCAGGTACTTTAAAGATTGATCATTTCTTAAATATTTTAGATGTTAATGAGGAATTTAGATGTTGAGGGGGGAGTGGGTGGGGCCAAATGAGATTCCACCTTCATGAGGTTGAACCTAATTATTATAGAATATTAAACTATTCTCAAAACCAAGTGAAGATCAATATTAACCTATGATTGCATGATAACTAACTGTGTGAATCTCTTGATTTCAGGCAATGTAGAAGGAGGCCAATGTTCAATATGCAATTTCAATTCATATGCATATAACATCAGGTGGAGATGAAAAATGCAATAGGTTTGCATTTTTGTTAGAGGTCTTTAATTAGGTATTTTAAGTTATAGATCATCACGAACATTGTAACTTTGACTCTTATAGGCAAGGGTAATATCCTCTGCATGCAAGCAAATCAAGACTTTCTATGTGCTGGCTTGCTGAGGACATTCTCTTGGCCATAGCAGCTAGAGTTCTAATGTTCATGATGGTCTATAATTTTTAAAACTTAATAGACCCATTAAATAAATGTAATCATGCTACATTTTTTTAGCCCTGCCTATTACCCATGCATATAGAACGCAACTGCACGTGCATTCTCAATTTAGAGTGGAAAAATCTTATTTTGGTGCAACAAAAAAATGACATGCACTAGAAGATGGTAAAATGATGTCACTTTTGTAGGTTTGGAACCTTTTTTTGTACTTTAAAGATTGATCCTTTCTTAAAGATTTTAGATGTTAATGGGGAATTTAGTTGTTGGGAGGGTGGGGAGGTGCAAATGAGCTTCCACTTTCATGTGGTTGGCCCTAATTAATTGATAATGTTAAACTATTCTTCAAACTAAGTGAAGCTCAACATTAACCTATGATTGCATGACAACTATCTATGTAAATCTCTTGGTTTCAGGCAACGCTGAAGGATGCCATAGTTTAATATGCTATCTCAATTCATATGCATACAACATTAGATGGAACTAAAGAAAAGGTTTACATTTTTGTTAGAGGTCTTTCATTGATGGGATATTTGGCTATTCTCAATAAAATTTTGAATGGCCACAATCACACTTGTGTAGAGAAAATAGATGCTAGGGCCTAGACTTAACCATTGTCTTATAAGCTATCTCTATGCTCCAATTATGTTTTATCCATGACAATATGTACTCCAACAACTAAAATTTAAAAGGACAATAAAAAATTTAATTGACAAAATGGAATCTTTATGTCTTATAATTGAAATTTGAGTTGTGCTTCTCTTTTCACTTTATTTGACATCAAAATAACAATTACAATTTTCTTTTTATATTTATATTTCAATTATTCTTAATGTGCTTTTTTTTCTTTTTATTTTAAACCATCCAATTGAATTTCATTTACACTTCACATTTATTGCATCATTGTCATGTAAATGCTACTGTAATTCAAATAGTTTTAAAGTTTTGAGAATAGAACCCTATACACAATTATATGTGAATGATACCCAAAATAGATTGATTGATAACAAAAATGTGCATCCAAACAGATGCCACAACTGTAAAGGATACACTGATATCAATTGGCACTTGTATGACAAATGATTACAAATAGCCATTTACAAACATTTGTAAGATGTGTCAAATCTCTATCCCTTGTATAAAATTTCTTATATTATTGAGCTTTGCATGTCCTTATGGAGGATTTTGTGGATAAATCTTGATAGTAAACTACACTATAGTTTAGGCTTCAAGTTGATGGACAAATTGGCTAGAGAATAGAAATTTGGATAATTCACTTTGATGGAGGTAATGGAATTTGGTTTTTTATCAGTTAAGTTTGCTTTAAGTTTTGAGCATCAATAGGTCTATTGTTAACTCTTCCTTCTAAATTGTTTTTGGAAACAATAATAAGGGGTCACTTAACTCATTGGCCTTACAAAAGGATGGAGGGTTAACTAACTAGTGGAATTCATGAGTTATATCCAAGATGTAAAACAATGGGCGAGATGTTAGCTATAGCTAACCATATATAAAAATATAGTCTGCATCCTAGAGAAGTGGTGTATTAAGAGGGTGAGAAAATTATGGTTGATTTTCATAGATAAAAATTACCTCAAGGAAAATGCAACAAATTGAAGCTAATTAAAATTGTCCCTTTCATAATATTAAAGTGGATTAGTGTGAATGCGTAATTGATAGACTTGCATTAAGAATTTGATACCAGTACTATATTTATTGTCACATATCATAACCCCTATAATTCAAGTAGTGATGAAACTCAAGAGGAGGGTATGTGCGATATTTTAAACTGTTAATTACCATGGGAACAAATGTAGCAGATTGGAGAAAAAAATGGCATTGTTTGCAATTATGAGCTCCACAAATTATAAGATGTATTTAGTTAAGACTCCAAGAACACTTGGGTCACCAAAGAACTCTTGAAATTACAAAACTAGATTCTTCTGGACGTAGATGTTCAAAATTTTTAAAAGATGGGGAGGATGAATTAAAAATAAAATGACATGAGTCACGTGATAGTCTACTTCAAATTTATTCTGCCTTAGGTATTTTTGTAATTTTTGTTGAATTGCTTTTGGTGATTGTTATAGTGGTCATCAAGTCATTTCTTTTTTGTTTTTAGTTCTTCTTTAAGCAAACATGTGTAGGATTGTAGGGCACTTTTTTATCTTTGGAGTTTGGTTAATTTATTTTTTCCAAGAGATATACAATCTTTTAAATTTGTTGTTTCTTTTTAATCCTTTGCATTCCAAGCTACATTATTTATTGGATATACTTCTCTACATTTTCACATAGTTTGTTTCAAGGTATCAGATGGATGTGAGACTATATGCAATTTTTTTATTCCAAGAAATTATTGTTGTGAGTAATATTCCATTGTATGTTGTGGCTCAAGTTTCCAATATGAAAATATAAGTTGTAGGATCAGACAGTCCATATATATGTTAAATCTGCAAGAACAAAGGTTCTTTTGCATCAAATTTTCAAGAAATAAGAGCTTGGCTAGTTTTTGGGTAAGGTAACACATTTCTTCAAGTTTAATGGTTCAACAAATTCCATGGTAACACCCTCAAATATTCCCATAGTTCAACGATCAATAAATTCATTTTTTTAAAGCTAGCAGATGGAAATTGGAAGTGTTGTAAAGCTTTGACATACAAATATTTTAAGCACTTGCAGGCAAGCTTCCCCAAATTTTTAGGTAAAATAAAAAGGACACAACAATAACCAATTCATAACATTTCCTAGAAATCCAATCATCATATTCCTAGTGGCAACTATTCCATATTAGCATAGTATCAAGGTTAATTTCATAAGGATGCAAAAATTGAAGCATCTATCCCCTCTAAATCTACCTATGCTTTGAAATCCTTCATTCTAACTTACAAGGCTATGTTGATTCAAATTTAGAAGGAGATAGTGATAGGATGAGTAGTACAAGTTATTTTATTACTTTGGGTGGCACAAAAATCAATAGATTGTAAAAAGGTTGTAGCACTTTCAACAACATAAGCAAAATATGTTGCTGCTACAAAGACTAGCGAGGAGGTGATTTGGTTAAAACAATTTATGGTGGAATTAGGAAAGATGCAATAGAATAAAAAGATGTACAATAATAGTCAGAGTGTGATTCATCTTTCAAAAAACTCATCCCTTCCCTCTAAGACCAAGCACATATAGCTTTGATACCATTCCATAGTTTTAGAGGATGGACAATTGAAGCAAGAGAAGATACGCATTAGCAAGAATCCTGCAAATGTGTTGACTAAGGTAGTACTCAAGAGAAATTGAATTCCTACTCAGTTTATATTGGCCTTGAAGATTGATCATAGTGAAAATGATATCTACTGAATTTTGTGTATGTCAATCTAGTGGGAGCTGCAGGGGCATGAATGGTGCTACAAAATCAATCTCCAAGTAAGAGATTGTTTTGATGTAGAACCCAATTAGTCTTTGAGTGGGAGATTATTGGTATGTGGTGATTGATTATGCAAATTATTTATGCTCATCATGTATCCTTGCTAGAGAATTTTATAAGAGTTAGAGTTTATTTCATTAACTGACCTTGTAAACCACCTCCAAAAGTTTGATAAATAAGTGGTTATGTGATGTGAAATAATCGGATAGTAATAAGCTCTTTATTGGATAACAGAATAAGTGGGCAGTTGTTTATCTAGTGGATGTAGTGCATATAGGGTGAGCCACATTAAATCTCCGTTTTATTGTATTTATATATTTTTAAATTTCTATATTATATATTATTTATTTCTCATATCTGTCAAATTCCTAACAACAATTATCATTCACTCCACCTTTGGGTATTTGAAAGTCTCACCCTCTTTTGAACTCATTTTCTATCTCCCATAACCATTTGTTTGTCTTTAATTAAGTTGGCTTAACCATGTATTTGGCATTTACGAATTAGGTAAAACTCCCTACTATTTTTGGTTGTTGGGAGTTATTATTACTCTTGGATTTACATGCCTCTATTTTTTATATATAAACAACTCTCATGTCTTCCTATGCTAAGCTCACTAGCTCATCTATTCATGAGTGCTAGTTCAGTGCTAAGGGAGCATTGAATTCATTCATACTTGGATTCTTGTCTTCTTGCTTTCCTTTAGTCATTTTGATTTTGGCTGGCTTCCCAACTAAATCTAACATGGTATGGTAGCCAATTGTGAGTTGTGGGTTAGCAACTTATTAGGAATCTAGAGTGATTTCATTCTTGAAAGCAAGTACCTCTTGTATCTGATGATGGCATTGAATATCAAAAATGGTTGAAGGAATTGTGGTTTCTAGGGGGTTCATATTTCTTTCTTATTAGTGCAAGTAATTTGGAACTTCTTGGAAGAAATTTGTGCTCACCATTGAGTTCAAAGCACTCGATGACATCAAAATTGCTCTTTTTTTTGTTCAAATGAGCCATATGTAGATTTTGTGAAGGTTTGAAGGAGAGGTTTCATAGTCAAATCCATAGCTCAGTTGATCTCTTGGTGTAGGTTTAGGCCAAATAGACTTCACAATCGTGTCTAGAAGGCTAAAAAATGATAAAATCAACTATCAATTCATAAACTTTGATGAAATTTAGTCAAAAAAGAAAACATAACATTTTAAAAAGTTGATTATTATAAAAAAATTAAAAGTTCCAAAAGTAAAATTAATAAAAGATTCTGCAATACTTGAGAGTACCTATGCAGTGTGCACAAACTCCTTGTACAATGCCCCTTGGGCCTCACTCCATGAATGCATAAAAAGGCTACACCCACACATTTCCAATGGGTGGTGCTCTTTAAACTATGCCAATTTTGACATCTCTTCATGAGCAAATGAGCTTGGGGTGGCTTTGACAACCACACAAGACCTCATTCCCAAGCCCTTCATGGCAATGCCAAAACTATTTTTTATTATTTTTGAAAACTCAAAACAATTGTGCACTTTGAGTTTATGCCCATGTAGCCATTGAAACTCAAAGTTTGCATGGTTGGTATGGGGTTCAATCCCTTCAAACAATATTTTGTATTATTAGCAAACACAAAGGTGTATGTTATCATACACCAGTTGATACACTTGCTCTTTGGCCTTGGTGCCAATTTCAACACTAAATGTTGCAAAGGTTTCACATTTGAACAATTTAACCAATATCGACACGTGGCTATATTGAATTGGTATTTCAACTAAAATTGGAGGCTTTTCAAATTTAGCAGCACTTATCCCAAACTTAGTTGTTTGCTAAATATAGAAAAGGTTCACTATAATTAATAAAGGCAATTGTTTTGAAATTTTGTTGACCCCTCATTACTAAAGGTTTCAATTTTGTATTGGAACTTCAAAAGGTACAATTCCTTTATTATGGCAAAATAAAGGTCTTTGTTATGGAGCAATTTGTAAGAAAATTTGGAGAAATAGGCTTGGAAGTAAAAAGACTTATTACATCAGTGAGTTCAACCCTACTTGTGATCAACTCCAAAAGGTGTACATAGATGCCAATAAATCTTGGAGAGCTAAAAATATTATTGCTCAACTTATAAGTAACTCTCACTAGCTTTGATGTGAGATTGAGTGGTGGAAGAGGCCAAAAGAGCCTTGGGAAGAGAGAGTTTGCTTGTTTTGTAATTCTAGGAAGGTGGAAACCAAACAACGCTTTATTTTAGAAAGTGGTGCATACAAGGACAACAAGGTCAAATACACAAATATTATATTTGATAGCTCTTGGTATAACTTATTCAACAAGGAAAACATTGAGTAGTTAGATAGGCTCATCATCAACTTGCACAAAAAAAGAACCAAACTATTAAAGTTGGTTTAGTGGGAAGGTTGTCCCATAGGCTATGTTTATTCTAATGGATGTTAAAATTTCATCCATCTATCTATCTCAATCATTTGGGTTCTATTTTCCAAGCAATTTTTTATCTAGGACATAATTTTGTGCTTTTTATGGTGACACAATCATTTTAAGCTCAAGTGATCTAGTTTTTCCAAAAGAAATGAGTTTCAACTTAAAACTATGTAAGTTTCACATGCAACCTAAGCTTGAGGTGATCCTTTTTGAAAGTTGATATTTTTCCAAGCACTATAAATTGGTGCTAGCTTGAGGTTCTCAATTTTTATTTAATTATACTAATAGTTGTTTGCCTAAGTGTTGAAGACTAACTGGTAGAAAGATTGGTAGACTTAGTCATCAAAGGTGTTGTCATTGTTGGCAACACAAGCAAAGGAATTTAAACTGGTAGATTGATGCAACTAGTAAGGCACACTAATGTGTAACCCTAACTATAATAGTAGCCTTCAAATTCTTGTGAAGTGAACTTACCTCCCTAGTTTGATCTCAGGCGCTTCAATGCCCTACTGGTTCTCTTTCTACTTTTTCCTTATACACTTTGAACATGTGAAAGGATTTTGACTTTTCTTTCAAATAAATAATCCACATCATTCTAGAAAATAAGTCAATAAACAACAGAAAGTATTTTTCTCTAGATACACTCTTTGTCCTCATGGGACCACACAAGTCAGTATGCCCAGTGGAGATGCCTACTAGACCCATGTCGAGGTCAAATATGTTAAACCAAATGCCCCACTAAGTGTCGATTATCTAAAAGAGAAGGAGATATACACAAACACAGTGGATGCTCTAGTAAGAACTCTATCATACTCCAAATACAAAGATGTAGAGGAACTAGAGACAGTCTACGAAATGTATGACAAATGATTACAAATAGCCATTTACAAACATTTGTAAGACATGTCAAATCTTTGTCCCTTGTATAACATTTCTTATATTATTGAAATTTGCATGTCTAACTTGGTCATGTAGCCTCTAGGATTGCTTCAAATGACTCCACTCTCAAGATGATCTAAAGCTAAACACATATTTGGCTCCTTTTTCCTATGGTCTTCAAAACTAGATAAGCACTCAAATCCTGTTCACAAAACCAACTAGAAAAAAAGGTGTAAGCCACTCATTATTGTACTTTCAAAAATATCATCTATAACATGGTCATAAAATAAATTAGACTCTAATGTCCCATGGTATTTTGTACATAGAACATCTGCCCATTGAATTTACAAGTTGGTCATGTATAATTATCTTTACTACTACAAAAAAGAACTGATAATCTTCTCAGTAGTAAAAAGACCTCATTGGACAAGAAACAATTAAAAAAATTAATAATTTAGCTACTCATCACAATTACAATGACTTGTTCCAACAGGTAGCCATCACTCTCACAATATAGTTATCACATACCTGTCGCACTTGCAATGACCTATTCCGACGGATATTCATCACTCCCACAACAAAATTGTCGCATACCCATCGCACTTGCGATGCAAGACTGAAAGCTGAAGCCATCATAAGTGCAATGGTTTACTATCACAATTGGGATGGGTGAAGATGAACTCTTTCACTTTTCTTCTTCCAAGTTACGATAGTTCTATCTGTCGCAATTGTAACAGATGCCCTTTCCATCATAATTTGTTAGAATTTCTTTAGAATAACTTGGGGGGGGGGTGTGAATTAGTTATTCAAGGTTTGAATGTCCTATTCAAACTTTTCACTAAGTATAGTGAAATCATTCAACCATTCATCCAAGCTTTAACTTATCTAATTTGCAAGTTACTGGAAATCAACATGCAAGTATAACACACAAGAAATCAACACATGACACAATGATTTACGTGGAAACACAATTTGGGAAAAACCACCAATAAGATGCTACTCAATTTTCACCCTTCTGAAGTGATGCCCTGTGAAAGGCCTACCCTGTTAAAGGCTTACAACACACTGTTAAATGTGACCTTGTTAGAGGATTTAACCACCCTGTTGGAAGTGGACCTGGTTAGAGGACTTTAGAACATTCACTTGGAATGCCACCTTGTTAAAGGATTTACAAATGGCTGTTAGGCTAACCTAAGTCCATAGGTTTTTCAGATCTAATACAATTGCTAGAGAGTATTAGAAAATCTTGACTTGACTACAACATACAACTTATCTTGCAGATCTCATATCACTTCTCAACTCATACCCTTGCCTGGCCTTCAATCTTTGCAACTCTTAACAACTTGCCTTTCCTTTCAAGCTTTGTCTCCTTGAGTCTCCATACTCAATGTACTAGTGCAATCATCTCTTCATGACCACTCATAGAAGCAGAGCCTTTGTGCTCTTCCTTCTCCTAGATGTCTCCTTCTTGACACCCTTTCAACCGCTTTGCAGATTTGGCACTTTAGCAACAACAGTATCAGCAGCTCTCTACTTCTTGGTTTATGACTTCTTAAATAGAAGTCTTGGAGTTCCTTTTCCTGCTCGATTCTTCCATTTTTAATTTCAATTCACATGGATTAGGTAGGATTCATTGTATCTAACCCATATTCTATTTTCTCTAGAAACATCTTGAATAATCCTTTAGAATTCGCCCAAAAATAGTGTACATAAGATTCTGTGCCAACAACTCATCATCCTTATCTTCCAACTCATTCACAAAATTCAATGCAACCACTATGTCGGCTTAGATTTGGTGAATCTTCATCATTTGAAATAATGTAGCAGCTTGACACTATTGAAATATCGGTGCTGGACACATACTATGTTACTCGGCATCAACTATGCTTTTCCTGATGCTCAACACCTGAAGATCACTCGGCACCAACTGAAAATTTTCTGATGTTCATCACTTGATCTTCACTCAGCACTTGAAGATCACTCAACACATACTAGAAATGTTTGTTACTCAACTCCTATTGAGAATTTGCTCCGCTTCAACTAACTTGCTTGACACCCACTAAAGATTTTAGTCTAAGATTTGCAATCAAACTTGTTACAACTTCTTCCTCCAATGTTTCTAAGTGTGACCAACCTCTGTATCTTTGAGTATGTCATCAATACATTACTTAACCATTCTCTTAACTGATCCTTGCACTTCATTACAATATCATAATTCAACCTTTCCTTTAGGTGCTCTTGTTACATCTTGTTGATCAAATCCTCTTCAACAATCAACTAAGTGATAGTGCTTGGATCTTATAAGAAAATATCATCCCTACAAATAGCAGGTTTCACATCAATTGCAAAACAATGATTGAAAACATTATTTTACAATAATCTCCCTCTTTGATCTTCAACAATAATGAGCTTTTCAATCAGATTTCCAACAATCTCCCTCTTTGGCATTGATGGCAAACCAAACTAATCAATCATCAGACTAAACTATTCCACTGAAAGCTTACTAGGTGAGAATAGTAAGTCAAATGCCAAAAAGTAAATTGTAACATCACATCTCCTACTACTATTCTAATTGTTTCATTTCACTTCTCCCTCTTTTCTACTGTATCCTTTATCTTTATCTTTCTCCCTCTATATTATTCATCTTCTGCTATTCTAATCAACCTCTGAAATCTCCCTCTTCTTTTCTGATCCTTTATCTTCAATATTTGTTAATCAATTGCTCATTTCTCCCTCTTTGACAACAATGCCAAAGACATATTAGCATCTTAATATGCAGATGTAGCTCTTACAGGTTCATTTAATGTCTCCCTTTGTCACCTTGCTTGTGACTGATTTGAAGTTTCAACACTTCTACTACTTTAGGCATGGATCCCAAATTAAACATCCTATGCATCAATGTGTAAAATCTTCAACATTCTGCTTATGTGATGCAGGGCATTCTTGCTTTTTGGTTCAAGTAGCCTTAGCTAGGGGTATCACCCCTAACTTATCTCTAAGATACTCAAAAGCATCTTTAGGTAGAGCTTCTATGAAGATATCAACAATCTGTTCCTTTGAGCTGACATATTCCATCTTCACTTGTTTGTCTTCCACCAACTCTCTTACATAGTGATACTTGATTGCAATATGCTTAGTTTTAGCATGCATTACTGGGTTCTTTGATATATTGATAGCACTTGTATTATCACAATAAAGTGTCATAGGCTCAATTACTTCTTCCTTCATACCTTGCAGCAAATGTTTGATTCATACAATATTGGTGCAGTTTATAGCAGCTACCACATATTCAACTTCAGCAGTAGATTGTGAGGTGCAGCTTTTCTTTTTGCTTGTCCATGTAATCAACCTCTTTCCTAAGAAAAGTGCTCCTCCACTGGTGCTTTTTCTATCATCAATGTTACCTCCCCAATCTACATCAGTGTAAGCTTTCAGTTCAAACTTCTCATTCCTCTTGTAGTATAAACCAAAATCATCAGTTCCTTTCAGGTATCTCAATATTTTCTTCACTTCCATTAAGTGATTTTCTCTTGGATTGGCAGAAAATCTTGCTACTATTCCAATAGCTAATGCAATGTCTGGTCTACTATGTACAACATATTGCAGCTTTTCAATCATTGACCTATACAATGTCTGATTTACTTTAGCAGATTCATCATTCTTGGATTGGCCTGTTGCCATTGGTGTGCTAATTGGTTTTGAGTATTCTAGCCCAAATTTTTTGAGTACTTCCTTTATGTATTTGGATTGAGTCACAAATATTCCGTGCTTCAACTAATGTACTTGCAATCCAACAAAGAATTTGATTTCTCCAAACATTGACATCTCAAATTCATGCTTCATTTGATCAACAAAATCTTTGCATAAAACTTCTTTTCCTCCAAATATTATGTCATCAATAAAGATTTATGATATCAAAATGTCTTTTCCTTCCTCAGCTTTGATGTATAAATTGTTGTTGTCATCTATTCTTTCAAATCCTATCATTACAAGATATTTGTGCAACCTTTCATACCATGCTCTAGGTGCTTGCTTTAATCCATAAAGTGCTTTGTGCAGCTTGCAAACCATGTCCTTGTTCTTCTCATCAACAAATCCCTCTGGTTTTTCTATGTAAAATTCCTCTTCCAGTATGCCATTTAGAAAAGCAGACTTCACGTCCATCTGGTAGACTTTGAAACCTTTATATGCTACATATGCAAGTAATGTTCTTACTCCTTCCATTCTTGCAACAGGGGAAAATGTCTCTCCATAATCCAAGCCTTCTTCTTGTGCATAGCCTTTGCAAACTAATCTGGCTTTGTTCCTTTTTATATCACCATTCTCATCAAGTTTTTTTCTAGACACCCATTTGGTACCAATCACATTCTTATCAGCTGGTCTAGGAACTAGAGACCAAGTTTTGTTCTTCTCAATCTGATTTATCTCTTCTTTCATGGCTTATACCAGTCATCATTTTATAGTGCATCTTTGATTATTTTGGGTTGAACCTTGCTCAATAGACATGATTCATTCCTCAGTCTATTCCTTGTCATTGGTCTGGCATCCTTATCACCAATGTTTTGATCTGCAAGGTGATGTCTTCTTACATACTTGGCTAATCTGGGTTCAGTCCTTCTTTTCATATTTGATCCTTTAGCTTCAGAGTCATTTCATTCTTCTCCATCTAGTATTTCATCATTTCTTTCTTGCATACTATTTTTAGAATTAGAATGTGCATTTTCTACATTCTACAGCTCTGCTTCTGAATGTAACTAGGCATTCACTAGTTGAGACTTGACAAATACTAAATTTTTTTGCTGATTCCCAACTTGATTTGCAACATTGTCTTCAACTATCATTCCTTTGTAGAAGTTTACAAAAGATCTATAATCCTCTTTTTTCTTTGACTCATCAACTTGAACTTCTGCATACTCATCAAAATTTACATTTGCACTCTCAACAAGTTTGTTAGCGTTAGCATTCAAACACTTATATGCCTTGCTTCTGGTGGAGTATCCAAGAAATATGCCTTCATCACTTTTTGCATCAAACTTGCCATTTCTAGTGTCTTTTAGAATATAACATTTACAACCAAACACTTTGAGATGTTTAACATTAGGTGAATAACCATACCACTATTCAAAGGGTGTTGCATTTATACCTTTCTTGACTTGAACTCTATTTAGTGTGTAGACTATAGTACTTACAACTTCTCTCCAATATTTTAGTGCAACATTTTTCTCCATCATCAAGGTTCTAGCACAATCAATCACTGACCTATTTCTCCTTTTAGCAATACCATTCTATGGTGGAGTTCTTGGTGTTGATGTTTGCCTTTTGATACCTTTATCATTGTAAAATGTTTCAAACTCTGACCTTAGGCATTTCAGGTTCTTTCCTGTTTCCTTCTCAACTCTAGCCAAATACCACTTGAACATTTGCAATGCATCAGTTTTTTTTCTTTAAAAACATAGCAGTCGTCATCCTAGAATAATCATCTACAAATAGCATTATGTATCTATCTCCTAGGTAGCTTTGCACTTCTATTGGGCCACATAAGTCTGCATGAACTAACTCTAGTACTTCTTTGGAAGTGTATGTTTTGCTTTTAAAATTAGACTTATTCATTTTTCCTAGTTGACATTGTTTACACATTGTGTTTTCAGGTTTCTTCAACTTGGGCAATCCTCTGACTTTCTTTTTCTTGCCGATACTAATCAAATTATCAAAGTTAACATGACATAGCCTTTTATGCCATAACCACACATCATCAAGTCCAACAACAAGAAATGTTGCTTCTTCCATATCTAGGTAAAACAAATTACTCCTAGTTTTTTCACCTTTTCCTATCAAATTTCCATCAATGTCATAAATCTTGGCAGTTTTCTTTCCAAATTCAACTTTGCAACCTACATTGCCTAATTGTGATGCACTCAACAAGTTGTAGTTCAATCCTTCAACATAATATGCATTATCACATGAAATTTTCTCTGTAAGTTTGATAGAGCCTTTTCCTTTGATTTGACATGGAGCATCATTACCAAATCTAACACTATTTCCATCATATTGAGTAAAGGTAATGAACTTACTTTTATCTCCTGTCATGTGATGTGAGCATCCACTATCTATGATCCACTTGTCATTCTTGTTCACACAGGTAACTAATGGTGTTGCTTCATCTTCATCTTTGTCTAATTCATCCTTCATGGCTACATAGACTACTTCATCATCATTTTCATCAGAGTCTTTTTCAACAATGTAGCATCTCTTGCCTTTCTCCTTGTAATCTTTGTTGTCATCTTCTCTTTTGTTCTTGAACTTATTTCCTTCTTTATAGTTTTTCTTCTGTGGATATCTTGCAGCTATATGACCTACTTCATTGCAATTGAAACATATGATAGGGAGCTTACCTTTGAATTTGCCTTTACCTCTATGGAATCTCCTGGCTAGTAGTGCTTCTAACTATTCCACATCTTCCTCATCTGTGCCGCTATCACTGGATGCATGTTTTCCTTTTCTTCTTCTCTTGCTTGATGTGTCCTCCTCAGTATATTTTATTGTCATCTTGGCTTTGAAAGCAGTTTCAAGGTTCTTAGGTATGTAGTTGTCAAAATTGGATAGCTCAAATGCAGTAAGTCTTTCAACTATTCCTTCAAAGGCTAGTGTGTTCCCTTGTGCACACCTTAGCTCTTGGATGGTTGAAACTCTTATAGCATAGATAGGGAGTAGATTTCTTAAGTATTTGCTGATGGATGCTTCTTCTTCCAGTTGTCCACCTAGACTTCTTATTGCACTCACCACTTCTTTTATTCTTGTAGCATACTGAGCAACATTTTCACCTTCCTCCATCTTCATGTCATCAAACTTCCCTCTTAGGATTTCTCTCTTTTCTCTCTGGACATTCTAATCACCTCCATAGATATCTGATAAGGTTTTCCACATTTTGAATGCAGTGTTATAGTGTTTGATGTCATCATATTCAATATAGCTAAGTGCAGATGCAATTTCCAACATTTCTTGGTTATGCTCCTCCTTTTTGTTTAAGTCATCTACAGTGAGGGGTCCTGCTAGAGTTACATGCTCTATTCCAATTGAGGTTTGTGCATAGTCACCTATTGATCCAAGATGAAATTTCATCAAACTTTGCCATGCAGCAAAGTTGTCTTTGTTGAGCTTTGGAACTTCTCTCTTGGACATCTTGATCTTCCTACTTCTAGTACCTTGAAACTAAATCAGAAGATAGCTCTGTTACCGACTATTAGAATTGCTTTAGAATAACTAAGAGGGGGAGGGGGGGTGAATTAGTTATTCAAGGTCCAAATGTCCTATTCAAACTTTTCACTAAGTATAGTGAAATCATTCAAACATTCATCCAAGCTTTAACTTATCTAATCTACAAGTTACTGGAAATCAACATGCAAGTATAACACACAAGAAATCTAAACATGACACATTGATTTATGTGGAAACCCAATTTGGAAAAAATGACTAGTAACATGCTACTCAATTTTCACCCTTCTGAAGTGATGCCCTGTGAAAGGCCTGCCATGTTAAAGGCTTACAACACACTATTAAATGTGACCTTGTTTAAGGATTTAACTACCCCGTTAGAAGTGGGCCTAGTTAGAGGACTTTAGAACATTCACTTGGAATGCCACCCCATTAAAGGATTTACAAATGGCTGTTAGGCCAACCTAAATCCATAGGATTTTTAGATCTAATACAATTTCTAGAGAGTATTAGAAAATCTTTACCTAACTACAACATACAACTTATCTTGTAGATCTCAGATCACTTCTCAGCTCATACCCTTGCCTGGCGTTCAATATTTGCAACTCTTAACATCTTGCCTTTCCTTTCAAGCTTTGTCTCCTTGAGTCTCCATACTCAATGTACCAATGCAATCATCTCTTCATGACCACTTGTAGAAGTACAACCTATGTGCTCTTCCTTCTCCTAGATGTCTCTTTGAATATGTCATCAATATATTACTTAACCATTGTCTTAACTAATCCTTTCACTTCATTACAATACCATAACTCAACCTTTCCTTTAGGTTCTCTTGTTACATCTTGTTGATCAAATCCTCTTCATCAATCAACTAAGTGATAGTGCTTGAATCTTATAAGAAAATATCATCCCTACAAATAGCAGGTTTGACATCAATGGAAAAACAATGATTGAAAACATTCTTTTACAAAAATCTCCCTCTTTGATCTTCAAAAATAATGAGCTTTTCAATCAGATTTTCAACATAATTTGCAATAGAAAAAGTCCAACGCTCATCCAAAAAGAGCCAATTCGTAGTACTGTCACTTGGGCAATGAGTGGTCATCACAATTGTGACAACCTACTGGCACAATTTTGGCCCAAATGTAGTAGTGATTGCATCTTTTGCATCCATTCATCTACATTTTTGATCTAATCCAAATGGTAAAGAGAGATCATTGCATGTGATTCAAGAGATCTTACTATTGTAAGGTAAATTTGTACATTTTCTTTACATTTCTACAATTCAATTATTTCAATTCAAGGTTAATTCCTAAATTGGGGTTTGGCCAAGGAAAACCCCCCATCAACAAACAAAAACCATTTTCATTGTAGGTTGTAGATCTTGGATTGATGAACATATTGCAGATTTGTATACCATTTTCATCAATTTTCAGAACTGTGAAATCAGATTTAGGATTAGACATAGCTGACTAGGGACATAGTGCTCCCCTACTTTAGGAGAAAGTTGACATCGTGCAAAGAATTTGACCTCGCTAGATTATTGAATGGTTTATGGGTTTTGTAAATTTGGTAGTTTAAGGTCCAGATTTGACATTGTTTGTCTATCTTGAGTAGTACAACAAGAATACAATTAGATCCAAAGGTAAGTCTCCTAATTCGATTTTTCATTTCAACATATCTCTTTATTATATCTACATATCTTGTCCTAGGTCTTATTTCAACTAGGGCTTTTAAGGAATTTTGCATCTTTTCCTTATTCTACTCACTAGATCCTAGCTTTTCATTAGTGCTTCTTTATCACTTGGCTAACACTAATCTTTCTAGGTCTAGTCTTTAAGAATTGGGATTGAAAGGATGAATTTCCTTGTTTCCCTCTTTGAGTTGTGTAAGTGTGGTTATCTAATGAACTTAGTTTTTCTTTCCTTAATTCACATTTCCCCCTTAATATATTCTTTGGTGAACCCGACTTGCACCATCTTTTCTATTTGGATTTTGATTGTTCTCCACTTTTCTTTTGTGGTATTAGATCTATATTTGCATGCTTTATATATTTACTTTCATTATATTATATTGTGTTCTTTGTGATTTAGTTCATATCATAAGGTTAGATTCCTTTGTGTCTTCTTAACTTGCTTGGTGTATGAGATTTATTACTTTAATTCCTACTTATTAGCCGATAGGCTTTCCTTTTGGAGTTGCCTCCATCCAAAAGTTGTCTCATGTCAGAGTAAATGGAATCAAATGGCTAGAAAATGATTAATTGGAATCACTGTCATGGGAATCATGGACATATTGTAAATTGATAGGTGGTCAGGAATGTAAGCACTAGAAATTTAGGCAATAATAAAATTTGTTATACAATCATTGTTACAGACTGTAAATTGATAGGTGGCCCAGAATGTAAGAAAATTTAGGCAATAATAATAAAAATAAGTGAACCAAAATCCATGAATCCAACAAAAATTGCTTTTAGGAATTCAATAAAATATAAAGCTAAATCTTTCATTGCAGGTTGAATGATTTCAAAAAGATTTTCTTTTAACCCAATGAATGAAGGGTTTGTGATGGAATGATTTCAAAAAGATTTAGTTCTCTGTGAATCTATCATCATTAATGTCACAACTTCAATTCTGAGAATGTTTTGGATCTCAAGAAGATTTGGAGTGCACTAGTGTAAAAGGAGTATTGACAGGTTTTCCCTCAACAAAGCTACATGCATTCAATTTGTACTTTGGAGAGTTAATACAAAAGAGCTAAATTTTTCAATTTGTACAAGTATTAGTAATGATAGACAACTACATTCTTCAATTTGCACTAGTAATGACAGCCATAGATGATCTAATCTGAATGGCTAGATATTGGGTCTTTAAATAGTGATCAATTTCTGATCATATTTTCGTATCCACCATTTCTATTCATGTTTGTATTTGCAACATCAACCTCAATTTAGCATCTACTTTTACCTATTGTAGCTTCAGGTTCATATTTTTCTTTTTTTTCCTTTATGTTTTTAAAAGTATTCTTTTTGAAATACTCTGGTGCACATTTAAATAGGGAAGAAAAATGAGTTTCTCTATTTTTTGTGTAGTTTCTTTTTTTCTCAATAAATAGACTGACATTTGTCTTCTTTCTTTTCAATGTCCTCCTTTAGGGCCTGAGAAGATATAGTTGATATATATTAGATATCATATTAGTTTAGTTGGTTGTTTTTTTATATTTGAATCTTTCCTACATCTACATCAAAGAAAGATTAGACTCATCTAAAAGCTCCATCCTCCAGCTTTAGTTAATACATAAAGGTGCAAGACATAATAAACTATAAGATTGAGTGGTTCATTGAGCTAGAAAACAAACTTGAAGAAAAATTTCTTCCATACTGGTATGTGCAATCATCATAGTTAAGTTGAATTTTACGAATAGCTCGATTCTCGCTATCAACAACCAATAGAGAACATGTACTACCAACATCAAAGTCATTTGAGAACTTGGCATCTTCACTGGGACCATCGATGTGTCCTGGCTTAGTAGACCTTCCTCCAATAATGGTGGTGATACGTAGGTAAAGTGTGAAAAATCATAGCTCTTATATCCATCAATTAGTGATATCTAGATGGAGGAATTTGTTCTTATCACAAGTCTTAGTAATTTATGCATATAAATTCCAATGCATGCCAACCTTAATTCTTTTCTAGGTATCAATTATCAAATTTTGCTATTAATTCCTATGTATCTTTGAATATATTTTTGGAGAGATATAGAAAACATAGCATTCCAAGTTTAGGGACTGCATAGAGTCTCTTCGAATACTAATGCAACTTAGACAAAAAATATGAGGGAAACACTGCTGAGTTAAGATAAACTGTATCTGGGTAGGAAGCTCTATATAATTTTAGGGAGTCAAATGTTGTATAGGCTATATATAAATATATTTTGTTGTTATTGGAATAATAGAAGTAGATCTAAAAATTTGATTAAAAGTGGAAAAACATTTAATTTAAAATTTGACTTTAATAACCTGCTTATTAGAACCCAAAATTGCAAGAGAAGCTAGTTCCCCCCACCCCCCCTCCCCCCAAAAAAAATGATGTCAAGGAAATATAGTTCATTAAGATGTAAAAAGGAAGACCAAGAGGGCTAAAATAGATAAATTTGATCAAAGACACTCAGTAAAAAGGGCAATACCTTCCTGTGATGTCTTCAAAAGGCCAATGAAAATTGGGCATCCATCATTTCCATAGTTATCCTTGAGATGCCCCTGGCTGTCCTTACAATACCTATTTTTCTCTATTGTATGTTAAAGAATAATGAAGGAAACTCAGTATATCCAAAATCTAAGGAGAGATCATATATGTAACCAATATGGAATCAAGATCTATGTCGATAAACTTAAGGTTATAATTTTTTTGAAAATTTTGAATAGTAGAGACAAACAAGTGGAGTAATAGTGATACAATGTCACGCTAAACAAAATATTAAAGTTAAAATGCTAATTTTGCAAACCAGACCTCTAGCCACAACATCCCAAACTACTGCTCAACAACTGCACATAGATTTCTTTATAGTTTAGATGTGATAAAACATCCCAATATTTGTCCATCATCTCCTATGAAGAACCTCCCACATATAGACTTAGAGCTAACAATTTTAGTAACTTGCTCTCCTGAAATATGATATTGGCTCTATAAGAGTAGGTATAGATATGGGTGGAATTTTTCTTTTTTAACAATTTTATTGGATGGTATTAACATCCGCGTATACATTTTCAAGGTGTTTGAAGCCTGGGAGTGTACAAGTTGGTAGCATGCATCTACTCCACTCCTTTCCAGATGCTACGTGGATGTCTCTCTCGTCAAATTGAGGACAATAGTTTAGGTTAAATTCCAAATAATATCTAATCTATTTTAATATGTCTATTAGTTGTCATGCTATGGTTGCTCTAAAAGGAGGTTAGTTGAACATGGCAGGATTCTCTTCTCCTCATTGTAAAGAAAATTATTTAAATTGGATTGACACAAGGCTTTGAACCTTGTTCTTATAACAATCTATAACTTGTATAGGGTTTTTATAGGTCCCTATACAGGTCTCATTTATGTAAAACTTTGATTTTTCCAAGTTTTCTTCACAATCAATCTGAGATTTGATAAAATTAACTTAGCATGAAGCATTTGGATACCAGAGCGGTTAAATTCAATTTTTATAGCTTTGTTGGAGGAAATCATTACTCTAGATAACTTTGAAGTTCATTCAAATTTAGAACACAATAAGTATGTTTTTTGTACTATGAAAAGATGAAATCCTCTTACAATTCTATGTAGAATTATTGCTAAAGATTCTCTATAATTTGCTGAAGAAATTTTCAGTTGATTTCTAATTTGTAAAGTGATTTTTTGTTGACTTTTTTTGTCATGTTCTTATTACTATGGGATGTAATGATTCCAACAAATCTTTATTCTTTTACAAAGAGGTCTTTTTCAATTGTAACTCTTTTCATTATAATCCAACTTTGTGGCACAGATATAGGTCAGTGTAATTAATGAGATGATTTTCAATTAGGTCTAAATAGATTGAAGTGATATGATGATTGAACATATAAAACCTTCAAACTAGAGCACCCAAAACCCGTGTCAATCACATTCTGATCCATATCTCAGTTCTAGGTATCCTCTCTATATCTTTATTCTAGATCTAGCTTCTTGTTTTTGTTATTATTTCTATCTAAGATGTTTATTGCTGAAATCAATCATTTTGTTATCATTAACCCTAGATATCATACACACACTTCACTATCTCATTTATTTTGCAACGAAGGAACATAACCTTAGTGCTTAGCTCTCCTCTTGAGACTGTAGCTGAGCCTCTTTGTGTTCCAATGATTTTATGCAAGGCGAATTTGGAATCTTTATTTTTCATTGATATGCCTCGCATCACATTTTTGTCCATATCAATCTATGACATGCTTCAAGGCTCAAGGCATGTCTCATGAAAACCAAGGAAGCAAATGAAGTACTTCCAAGATATCAACCAAACTATTACTAGCACTTTCTCCAAAAAGAGGTGGAAGGGGTACGCCGATAGTTTTTTTTTAGAAAAGACAAATTAAAGAGATGTAAATTTAAAAGAAAGATTTCAAATAGATAGCATAGATTTTATATATATATATATATATATATATATATATATATATATATATATATATATATATATATATATATATATATATATATATATATATATATATATATATATATATATATATATATATATATATATATATATATATATATATATAATAGAGGCATATACACTTGACTAACCTTTTTGGAGGTTCAAAAATATAAAACTTTAATGTACGCCATCCCAATTCAAGAGTTGATTTGAATTGCACATTTTTTGAATTTTTTTGCAACTATAAATAGAAAAGTAACAGGAGTCCTATTTGTAGCAAGGTAGCAAAGACCTATATGTAAGAGAAAAATAAAATTCAATCTTAAGAAGAAGTACATAGGAGGCAATTTTATTAAATGTAGAAGTAGTGAAATTCTAGAAGCAATGAAAAGAAACCTAACATGCCTGAAAGTTTCTAGAGATTTTTTTTTTGTGTGTGAACACCTTCTTTGAATCCAACAAATGTCAACCTAGACAAAATAGATATGAATTACTTAGGAAGCCATACAAAGATACAAGTAAATGAAACATGGAAATTTGTAGAATGAAATAAATTACAATTTTATGTAGAAGTAGCTTCAAAGATATGGTCTTGATATTATGATATTCTTATCAAGATTCAACTATGTAGCTTTTTAGCCAAACTATGATAAAAGAGTATGCTTTTTGCTAGGCACAAGAATCATTTTGTAGCATGGGCTTGAGACATGATCCATATGGTAGGTATATTATTGGAAAAGTGTTTGAATGAATGGGTAGTACAGTTGTTCAGGTTGTGGAACTTTTGATAAGTTAGATAAAATATAGAGTTTGGATGTAATGGACTATTTTTATAGTCTATATTTTTATATGCATATGAAAGCTCAAAGTAATACCATGGGCATAAGCTAATGAAATTAAATGTTGCATAGGAAAATATTTGTGTAATGATTCAAATCTATTTCTATGCTAGAAATTTATGCTTCTTCCTTTCAACAAATCCATAGTTTCTTATATTCTTATGTAGAGACATGGGATATTGTCAGAGGGGGTCATGCCTCTTGTATCAACACAACTAAAATGTCTATCTATGGCAAAGAAAAGGTAAATCAAACAACAATGAAAATTGAATCATAAGCATCATAGTAGTTCTATATTAACTAAAATCAATAAATACTATTAAACTTGAAGACAACATTATCTTAACTTCATTTTCCCCATAATTTTCATTGCAAACTTGAAAATATCATACCAAACTCAAATTTTTTTTAGAAAAACAATTCCACTGATTTCTATATAAATTTCCAAAATTAAATTTCAACATGATAGAAGAACACTTTCCTTTCTCCAAACAATCATGTAAAAAGAAGAAGTTATGATAATATGATTCATGGGTGACCAACATACTTGGTATGTTAAGTATTAGATGACCAGGTTATAATGATAAGTGCAAGCTAGTTTCAATACATTCAATTTATAAGCTCTCAATGGTTAGTGGGTAGCAAGTCCATTGACTCCCCCCAAATGTCAAGAACACCTTGTTTCCCTCCCTCTCTGATACCTAGATAAAAAAACCTATCCTCAACCCCATCCCCATCTCCAAGTTTATGCAGGTATCTTTCATGGAGGCTGCCAAGGACACTGTTGGTCCAACATTGGGTGGACTATTGGGAAAGATGATAGAGAAGCTAGAGAAGCAAGAGGCAACATTGTAGGAGCTGAGAAGGGAGGTTGGTAGCTTCAAGATGAGGATTGAGGACTCTAACTAGTTTGTAATCAAAGTCATGCATGCTTGTTCTGTGATTTTGTGTGTGTTGCATGAGAAGATCTTTGGGTCAAAGTTGAAGACTGATGAAGACTATAAGGATGTATTCCAATTCCTTAAAGAAGAATGAACTTCCACATTGCTTTCTAAGGGGTTGGGAGGCAATTAAGTTTATTACTCTTATGGTGTTTTAGTGCTTTTTGATTAACAACCATGATGGATTTAGACCTTTTATTACCTGCCTTGTGTGGCTAGATACTATGTTTTTATTATTATGCTGGAAGACTCTACTTTTAATAATTGACTATGAGCTATTCGATTATTATTTTTTATAGAGGAAAACTACAGGTTGTTATTTTTCCTGATAATGTGATGGTGCTATTAATGTGCTATTAATACACCAGAGTTTGTTCTGGCTTGCACCCTCTTATTGGATTTAATGATCACAAAATTATATAAATAAATATTAAATTTTGTGTTTATAAACACATTCATTATTATACTCACATGAAGTTTAACATGATTACAATATACATCACACTCCACATATTATTTTCTTTACTCATTAAATAACTACATCAATCATTTAACTATACAGACATCATTTTGTCTATATTGCTAATACATATTGTAAACCACTTTACTAATAATTTATTTCACTTTAATTATATACTTATATAATTACATATTAGTATTTTTCATAAGCTTATGTAACAAATACATATAAACTCATACCTACTATTTATACCCTATTTAATTGTAAAAAATAATAATTAGTGGACAATTTATTACATTTCTAAAAACATATCATTTACTAATTATTAAAAATATAATTTTTTAATTACTAATACACTCAATCTGACTCATGTGAATAATTTAGTGTATTATCACATCGAATCAATGGGAGATTACAATAATTATAGCAAAAGCATTTATCATATGACATAATGTGCAATAAATATGTGATTATAGATAAATACATTGTAGGCATTTATCTATTGAGAAATTATAAGGAAGAAAATTTACAAAGCAACAGAGTATGTGATATGATGCTTGTGGCGAACATTTATAAATGTAAATGAAAGAGATCTATACAAAAAAATATGTAGGTTTCATTATCATAGTGATACAAGTATAAATAATAGAGTGGAAATTAAGATAGGTGTACTTCAGTGTATATAGATCTACATATCAAACATTTGCAATATTGTTCATACTTCTTATTTTATCTCATTCGATTATAATGAAACTTTATCAATGTAATATATTGAAACCTTTTTACTCTTTATCATGTTTACCTGCTTAGGTACCCCTTCTTGGTCTAGGGACAACTGAAACTTGGAAATATCTTTAGTATCCATGTGTTGCCATGTGCCTTTCACTTATCCACCCACTAACTTGCCACATGTGCCTTCCAAAGTGTCATATATTTTTGTCAAGATATTTGGAGCATTGATGAGATAATTTCCAAGACTTTACCTCCTTTCAAAATATTTCTAATAATGTTCATAATCTCATCAATGCTCGAAATGTCTTGACAAAAATATATTTGAATGTCCAAATGCTCCAAATACGTTTGACAACTTGTGGAATGCATGTCCTCCAGATCACAGCCAAAAGCTTGGTTAACATGAAAAACTTATTCATGATATTAATTCTTTAAAGAAAATATTTATTATGGAAGCTCCTTTAAGTGTAAGATGTTTTCTTTTATATGGGTTTGCATTACATGGAGTTGGCATGACAACACCATTCACAGAACAAAGATTCACAAGATGCCCCTTGCTCAAAGGTAGCTAATTATTACTTTACCACTTGAATGTTCTTCAAACAAAGGAGAAGTAGAGAGCTAAACTACTAACAACCCCCTCCATTTTAGGTGAAAATATTCCAGATGTAATCCTTTTAAGCTAAACGAAAGAATAGGAGACTAAAGATATAAGCATTATGATTTTAATATTTCCCTTAACTTGAGAATGTTGCTATCCTACATACATATAGACAAAAGTGATTTCGAGTCCAGTTACTCAGAATCTGGAGATTAAAGTAGTTTTTGGTAAGAAAAATAGGTTTTAAGGGATCCTAAAACCCATAAGTTTTACATAAACAAGGCTGATAATAAGCCAAAGAAGCCCAGCCAAAATAGAGGTCCAACAGCTAAAAAAAGACCCGAAGTCCCAACCCAAAAAAAAGGCCCACAGAAAGGCCAGAAAATAAACAAACAAAAATAGACTACAGAAAACCTGTCGAAAAGCCAAAAGCCAGGAAGACAAAAAGACAAAAGACAAGAAAACTAGTCTTTAGTTATCTTCTCCATTTCCTGCATAGTCTAAGCTACCTCGATTATCTTTTGCTGCTCCTTTTCCATTTGATCTTGGACCTTCTCAATGCCCTGATCCATACTGGTGAGAGTACTGATTGTGGCCTTGTCATCATCCAACCCGGCCTTATCCCTGTTCTGTCCTCCCTCCTCCACTAGCAAGCCCCTATCCTTAAGTTTACCAGCAAGGGATTGGATGTTGTCATTCATCGAACTCAGGAGAGAAATCATCTAACTTGCCAGGTTGTGGTTGTAGTTTTCAAGATTTCTTAATCTCCTTTCATTTAAGCTTTCTCTGTTTTCGTGGTCCTCCTGGCTGTCATTACCTGTCTTATTCTTAATACTTTCCATCTAGGATACCCTTTCTCTAACTTCCTCCAGCTCATGGAAGAGCCTTTTGATTGATCTGAAGTTGTCAATCATACTACTGTGGGCATTGTTCAGAAGGTTCATTCCAGTCTCCCTTGCATTGTCCGAGATGGCCAGGATTGCTGGGTCTATGAGCTCATTGAGCCTAGGCTGCTCTAGATTGTCCACCAGGATCTGAGGGTTCATAGCTTCCCTAAAAATCCCCATAGTAGCAGTCCTCGCAGTGAAATTTTTCCAGCCCTTTATCCTATTTTTGACCTGCACTTCCCCCTCGTTCTCACCAGTGATGACATTCGCTTTTTCCTTCGAAGGAGGTTGAGATTGGACAGGGGAGAGGGGAAGAGGAATAGCATCTGTCCTCTGATTTCTAGTCTCCTCAACTCTCACAACCTCCCTCTTCCATTTTTTCCCAGGTTTCTTCTCTTCCTCCTCCTCCTCTGACACTTTGTCAGAATCTTTCCTATCCATTTCCTCCTCCTCCTTGGCATAAACCTCTTTTGCATGAGCTTGGCCATGATACCTAGGGCTTTTCCTGCTGGAAGTTGTAGCAGTGGATAGTTTCCTAGCTTGACCTTTTTTCTTCTTTCTTGAGGAAACATTCTCCTCCTCCGAGCTAATGCTCTCAATGTCACCAGAGTCAGAAGAAAAGCTGGAGTTGCCTTCGTCAACATCCTCAACATGAGGAGGGTTCTTGCATATAGACTGAGCTTTGAAATGCTTATGGATGAGGAGCAATAATCCCTCATGCAAAGCAGGGTTAACAGTGGCTTTCTTCTTGAAACTAGAGATTTCCTTGTTCATAGAAGTGAGAAGGTAAAAGGGTATGGAAATTCTTTTCTTATGGCGAAAATGATTTAAAATCACAAAATGGTGAGTTCTAACCCGATCAAACCTAGGGTCTAGGGTAACATAATCAATGAGGGCATATAAAACATACCTCCATAACTTCTTTATAGTCTTCGTCACATAGAAAGACTCTTTCTTTTCCAGCTTGTTCATCTTTGCAAAATTTTTCACGAACTCCTTGACTGCATTGGACGAAAATTTCTTGTCCCTGTAGAATTTGAAACCCTCCATAGGGATACTAGTGACCTCCGCAACCACCTCCTCTGTGATTTGAAAGGAAACCTCGTTCACCTTGACCTTGCCATTGTTCTACGAGTTCACCATGCTGTTGGTGACCTCAGGGTCAAAACCATGGAGTTTCTCGAAAAAATTCGCAACTTCACCCTTTTCCAAATTTTTCCAGACTTTGCCCATATTCTTCAACTTCTCCACTTCACCTGCCTGCTCCTTTCTGCTCCGTTCTCCAGTCATGATGTCCATTTTTTCTTCAACAATTCTCATGAACTCCAATCTCTGCAAATTTTTTCCAGCCAAGATTTTGGCTCTGTTTCTATTATTGCGTTCATGATCGTTCGCCTCTCTGATACAATAGCGAGTGAAAATGATAATGATCCTCCAAACATGTCAAAAAGATGGAGAAAATCCCTTGAGAATACGAAAACCAAGAAACATATTATTGCTCGTACCAACATCCATTCTTTCTTTATTAAACATGATTACAGTTAGATTGACCCGTACTTCCATGGATTTTCTCCAACTTGATTAGTGACTTAGCCTCCATCGGAATATCTTTTCTGGAATGCCAGATCATCTCCTTGTCTACTCCCACCCCTTTGTTAGTGAACCAATCAGCAACTGGGTTTGCCTCTCTAAACGCATGAGTAACGTGGACCTTCTCAAATTTTGTGAGGGAGACACGTGTCTCATCAATTATATTTGCTATCGACCACGAGGGAGGGGAGATACCATTAATATTGTTAATTATTTTTTTGGAGTCCCCTTCAAGCCAAAGTTTGGAAACTCCAGCTTCAAAAGCCAACTTAACCACACTGCACGCGGCTCTAGCTTCAGCCAAATGGTTGGTCTAGGTTCCAAGCGGGAGAGCAAAGGCCGCTATCCCCTCCCCAAAACTATTTCTTATAATTCCACCGCTTCCAGAGGGGCCAAGGTTTCCCTTAGAAGTGCCATCAAAGTTGGCTTTTGACCATCCTTCTGGGGGTAGGATCCGTCTGGCATCCTGTCTTTTGGGATCCCTGTCTTTTTCTTTGACCGTCTTCCTGTCCCAGATATCAACTTACCCCTCCTTCATCACTTGAAGGTTTTCTTTTATGTTTTTCAAAATCTTCCTTCCCAGAATTATAGTCGGCTCCTCTCTGTCCCTGAAAATTCTATTGTTCCTTTTCTTCCAGATACTCCAGCAGAAGTGAGGCAAAAACTAGGCATAATTATCCTGCCGGCCTGCAATTTTACAGAGGCTTTTCCAATGACTAAAAAAGTCAATGAGGTTATTCGGCCAGCACCAGAGAATCTCCATTTCCTGATTAAGAGAATTCCACACCTCCATAGCAAAGTCACTTTGAATGAAGATATGATTTCCCGACTCAGATTGGTTTTTACAGAGTGGGCATCTGCTGGGCATAACATGGCCTCTCTTCATGAAGTTACCTTGCGTTAGAATTTTGTTCTGAAGGGCCAACCAATAAAATATGTTGATCTTAGGAGTGAGGCCCGAGAGCCAGGCATCCGCCCAAGGCAGTTTCTCCTTTAAACCCCAGAGAGAGTTGTAGCCAGAAGCGACATAATAACTTCCATTGGGATTATCCCTCTAGACCATCTCATCCTTATTATTACTAGGGATCAAAGTAGTTACAATTGCAATGGTTCTTATGTTTATTTAATAGTAGCTTATGGCTGTGTGGATTCTAGCACTTTTGGTTGGTGGTTTTATATAATTTTTCGTCAAAGATGAATTATATCTTTTCAAAATTTTTTTTGTTACTCTTTTTTCATTGAAAGTTTAGTGCAACCATAATACTATTTTTCAATTAAATTTTAGATGTAATGTCAAAATCATCGGATTTGTTTATTTATTATTTCCTTTTGTCTCGAGTTCCATTAAAGCTGAAACAAACTATTAGGTATACGCTATCTTGGGGAATCTATTTCTTATAAATCTTTGTATGATGTTTGCTCATACACATAAGTTGATAAATATTGCCAGTATTTGAATCCCACAACATTTAGCCACGCAACTTGCTCAGCTGCCATGTTAAACAGAGCTAGAGCTTCATCTCACTCATTTCCTCCAAATCTCTCCAACCCAATTAAAGTTGACTGCTGCGACCTCGACATTAAAGAACCCTAAAATGTAACAACACAAAAACATAAATAAAACCAAATGGGTCACTCCCGAATCCATCAAATCACATACCAGAGCTTTCAAAACATGAACCTTAAAAGAAACTCTGTGTGAAAACACTTTGTTCTTGCCCAAATTTCCAAAACCCAAAACTTGCTTGCAATTTTTGCCATTATTAGCATCATCTAGCATAGCATAAGCCACACTCTCAGCCAAACCTGCCATGTAATCATCCTCTCATTTGTAACCATAGATAATTGTCCATAATTCTTCAGCCCCATCATCTTGTTCTCTGCCACATTTCCAAGAAAACTAGAGGGAACCTAGATCTCGCCATCATCCAAATTAGGAGTAGCAAAAAACCTAGTCTTGCCTTCAACTGCCATCACACAACCAAAACACTACAAAACTAAAAGCTATTGGAATTACATCTTCCATGGCCACCATAAACACCATAGACATCACACTAATCTCTTGCGTGACCTCTAATCTAAACTTCAATTTGTTACCTTAGAAGTTTCATTGATAATTGGGAAACTAAAAAGTTATCCCACACTTATTAAACATAAAGGCACACATTTATTCGCTAACATGGAGAATCCATATAAATCGCTACCATTATGTAGTAATTATATCTAGGTCATACGGTTTAGTGGCAGCATGACAAATGCTAAGAGGCAACACAATCCAATAGAGCTCTATCTCGCAGTACAACTTGATCCTTGCTGTATAGATTAGACATATTTATCAATATTTATCAGTTGCCTAAAAACCATTTTTAGAGAGTTGTTTAATGGTGGTGTGAGACACCTGTGGCTATACAACCATGAAAATGCACTTCCTTTACATTTCTTTTTCTAACTTTTTAAAAAATTAACCAAGTCCTCTCCTTAGTATGGAAGTGCATTTTCGTAACTGTATAGACGTTGTCGTGTGAGACAACTTCTGGTTGGAGGCAACTCTAGAAGGAAAGCTTATTAGCTAATTAAATCATACTGTGTGAATGAAAATAGAAAATCAGATAGTCGTCTCATGTTGCAATATAAACACTAAAAGGGCATCCTGAGGATGACTCAATAAATATAAATGGTGAAGACATCAATGATCTGGAACCCCATTTTCATTCAACATAGAGTACTCTATTCTGTAGAATTTTTCTAATGTAAAAAAAATTCATTTCCAAATCCTTAAGCTATAGTCTCATTTTATAGTAATATATCTACTTTGTAGGTTCTAAAATTAAGTCAATGTTATTTTGGAATTGGCAAATTCATGATTGTGAAATATCTTTTAATGCTTCAAGCTGTTTTAATTTATAATTTCTAAAACTATTATACCCAAAATTTTAGTAGACTCTCATCTTCAAAACTGTAAATCCAAACCCATATCTACATCCTAACAAATTGAGACATCTCGCTATACAAGCAAAAATAAAATAAAATTGTTCATTCTCAAGAATTTATTTTTAGGCCGATTAATAATCCTTAGAAATCTGGGAGGAAACTGAAGAATGATAACATTACAACCTCAAAGTGATTCTTTAAGAATTTTAATTTTTGAATTATAATTTAATAATTATAAACTGGAAATCTGTAACAAGCTCCAAAACTACAAGTCATAGAGACTGGTTAAAATATAGATATTCTTGTCAAAGATGAATTTTAGTTTATATGTTAAATAATAAATAAATCATGAAACATGTACTTCACTATGTAGAAGTTATAATCTTCACATAGCTTACACCTATGCAATGCATTAACAATTGCTTTTTCTATACCCATCTTCTGACAATAACTCATGATAAATTTCTTCGTTTGCATGAATATTACAATTCCTTAAATTGATTTATAGTTGAAATTCAATAGGACGTTGGTATTTTAGATTTCTCAACTAGCATTGTTGTGCCCCCTAGCTCCAACTCACCACCTTGTGAAATTCTTTCCAACTCTTCCCTGTTGGTTGTCTTTACGGCCATCGTTATCTCTATGCAGCACCCAAAATGTACCATCGGCACACCAACTCCATAAGCACTCCATTAGTCATAACACTCCATTTCTGATTGTTCTGAGTTTTATTCTCAATATTTCCTTTCCTTGCTTTTTGTTTCCCAAGGACTACAAAATTTAGGGTTTCTATTACATGTTTCCATATATGGGATCAATTTTTTTCAACTCTGTTGTATTTTCTTTGTTTTATATAATTTCATGGCTAGATAGCTCTCATTTGAGAACGACAATCTCCACAACAAGAAAATACTTTGTTTCTTCTACATATATATATAAGTATATATATATATATATATATATATATATATATATATATATATATATATATATATATATATATATATATATATATATATATATATATATATATATATATATATAAGTATATATATATATATATATATATATATATATATATATATATATATATATAAACATTTCAATTGTTACCCTAACTTTAATCTAAAGTTGTCCTAACATTCATTTATATCATCTGCATGCATTGGATGTATTCATACATATATGCTACCTTAACACTAGTAACAAATGTGTTCATCTAATCCTATCTTGGCCTATGGTCTACATTTAATTTCTTCATATGATACATTATACTACAAATTTGAATATTTTTTGAATCTATTCCCACACTTTAATTGACATATATGTGCTTCACCAAAACAATTATGACTTTTAGTTTCCTTGTATGCCATCCTATCTCTATACATTTTCCTCATTTGCATGTTTTTGTTTCAAACTAATGTTAGTATATGTTATTGAGACTATCACTTTAACATAAAAAATTTATATTTCGATCTTGAAATATTTTTATGCTAACACCAATAACAAGGTTACTACCATATTTTCCAAACTAAGGTCACACTAACTATTTATTGGAAACATTACTTCTTGTCTAGGAGCACACTTAGGATCACTAAACGTGCACTTCAAGACACTAATTCTAGATTGCATATCCTTCGTATGCCCTCTCACCTCTATTCCTTTTCCTCACATACATGTTTTAGTTTACAACTACTTGTGCTTAATACTATTAAGATTAGTATATAGACATGCATTCAACCATATCAAAATGACCTACAACTACTCATATTCTATTGTGATCACTATGTTCTCTATACAAATAGATACCATAGTATATATTGCTTACGCCCAACCCTAATTATATAAAGTGTGATATTAGAACAATGAAAAATACATAGTTCTCTAAATTTAACTTTTTTATGATTACTATGTTTTTATTTGTAAATGTGAATATGATAATCATTTGTCTCAATTTACAGGGAAAAATCAATCTCCCAAAAATATGTCTCAATCTCTTATGGAAGATGCAATCAAACTTATGAAAAATGACAACCTACATGTGCAACCACATCTTCAAGTCTTTTGCATTGCACCATTTGGAAAAGGAACTCAATCAACAAATAGATACAAGTTAAAGCTCTTCGATGACCTTCACCTTCAAAAAGCAATCTTGCCAAGAAATTTTAATGATCTTATAAGTTTAGATAAGATGCAAAAGGGTTCTACAATACATCTCACCCACTATTCTATTCCCACCATTTGTGATTCAAGTTAAGTCAACATGTACTAAGATTTTACTCAAAGAAACCCTTCTTGTTTTCTTATGACATTATGTAACCTTACTAATATTATTATTTTACGTACTTGTTTAGCTGGATTGTAATCTCCAACTTAGAGGTTCTATGCACAGAACATGATATCATTGGTGTTCTTAGCTTCTTATTCAAAGAACCAGAGAAAATTGTAAATGAGTCTTTTGTTAGTCCACTAAGCATAGGAAAAAATGTTAGACACATTGGCACTTCATCACATATGACTCCTACTAAATTGATGTTTGGCCTTGATTCATCTCTATGAAAAAAATGTCGCACTTCAAAAATCACTCCATTTAGCAGTCTGAATCCATATCAAACATTGTGGACTATAAAAGGTCACGTGACTATGAAAAAAGAAAAGTACCAATTCAACTCAAAGAATGAGAATGGTCATATGTTCAATTTTGACATTATTAATATTGGGAAGACTGGAGTTTGTATAAGCTGTTTCAATGATGTTGCTGACCTCCACTTTGAGAAAGTCCAAGTTGGGAGTGTCTACACATTGTCAGGTGGTACTATCAAATCTTCCAACAAGTTCTATAATAAGTTGAATAGTGATTTTGAAATCACATTAAAGGAAGATTCAATAATTTCTCTATGTAATGATGACCTCTTAATTCCAACACTTCAATTCACTTTCACACCCATTTTAGAGATTATGAATACAAATATTAATTCTTTAGTTGATATTATTGGAATCATCATTTGTGTGGATCCAACCTCTATGATTAGAAGACATGATGCAATTGAGGTTGTCTGAAAGAGTATCAAGATGACTGATGCTTCTTCTTCCACTGTCAATGTCACTTTGTGGGGACAAGAAGTTATGAAAAAAGGTGCACAACTATAGGAAGTGTACCATCTACAAAAGTTGACTGTACTCATTGTCAAAAATAGACATATGTCAGAATATAATGGTAGTATTGTAAGCACACTTGCCACTTCCTAGTTACTTATAAACCTTGATATTGATGAAGCCAAGAAACTACATTCTTGGTTTTCCCAACGTGGACATACTTTTCTTGTACCAACATGCACCCTACTAGATCTGCCTATAATTTTAGCAAGTAAAACTATTAACACCATTGAAGATGAAACACCAAATTTCACAAAACCTCTCCTATGCATTCTTAAAGAAAACCTTGTTTTTATCATGAAAAAAACATTCTGTTATCCAGCTTGCCCCTTGTCATATTAGGTAAATAATCTAAGAAAAGAGTCAAACAAAATAGTGATAGTAAATGGTATTGTCCAAAGTGTCTCACCACCTTTTCATGTTGTGATTATAGATATGTACTTCAGGTCAAGCTCAAAGACCATAGTGGAGAAATATGGGAAATTGATTGTGATGAGATTGCAATTAAACTCCTTGGTATGCCTACAAAAGAACTTTATATGCTATAGTTCAACAATACTGAACCTGATCATGCAGAGGTAGTGTTTCGATCTACACATTATAATCAGTCGCTCTTTATAGTTACAAGAAAAATGGAAACATATAATGATGAATTATGTCTGAAAACAACAATTGTAGAAGTTGCTAAGTTGGATTTCATAAATGACAACACCTTGTTCTTCAATGATATTTCACTCCTTAATTCAGTTGCCACTGAATAAGGAATCCAACAAACATGAAGGATAACATTCTAGCAAACTTTGATCCATACATGAAAGAAACACTTGTTTATTGAGTATATTGTATCTGAATCACCCCTTTATCTATTATTCCTTAAATATTAATTTTTTAGCCTTCACACCTTCCCTATTTGTATTAAATACCATCCAATTAATGTCTACTCGTCAATAGGGTTTCAAGACCCCTTCAAAGCTTTCCTTTTCCCCTTATGATAGATTGAAGTTAGAGTTCTTATTTTTGGATTATATAAATTTTGTGTGGTGTTTCATGGCATATTATTATTCTTCTAAAAATTTGTGTGCTATGTTGTACATGCACTCTATGTTTTATTTATGCTTGGAACTTGGATATTACTATCTAATATATCTTATATTTGTTAATACCAATTACATTATGAAACATCTATCAACCCTTTACTCTTGGTAATTTAACACTTCTTAAAAAATAATATATTTTGCAACTAGTACTCTTAGTCTTCAACTTAGTTGATTTCTCTACCTGTAAAACTCACAATGAATGAAAGATATTCCTATTATAGTATTGTAACATCATTGTACTTCTTTTATTTTTCATTGTATAATGGTAATAGAAACACATTTTTCTTCTTATTGTACAAATCAAGAAATGGCTCCCAAACAAAAATCAACCATTTACTCTTGGTAATTTAACATTTCTAGAAAAATAATATATTTTGAAACTACTACTCTTAGTCTACAATTTATTTTATTTCTCTACCTATACACCTCATATCATAGTATTGTAACATCATTGCACTTCTTTTCTTTTTCATTGTATAATGGTAATAGAAACATGTTTTTCATCTTATTGTACAATTCAAGAAATGGCTTCCATTGTACCTGATCCAAACAACTAATTCATCCATAGTAGTAATATTGATCTGCAATCATGCAAGAGAAATCACTTGTATTATGCTCGCCATAGAGATGCAATAAGAACATGTCGTTCCATCCAACACTACCAAAATTTACAACTAGCACTAAATTAGATGGTCAACCACCACCTTTGAGGTTCTACACCATCCCCTACTTCGCCCTCTTTTATGAATACTCCACCACATCTTGTTGGACATAGCTCTCATAGCCAAAACTCAACGACCCACATGGATTTCCAATTGTCATCTCAATATATAGATGCAAGCCACAAATTTAGAACTAGGATAGATGCCCTATGAAAATTAGAAACATGTACTAATTGTAAGGAATCCTACCCTTGTATGAATGTATGTTGATTGAACAGTGTTATAACCTATAAGAGATGTTTTTCTAGAAGAGGAATCCATCACTCCTCTAGCCAACAACATGGACCCCTCTATACATCCAAATGTATCGAGGGTTCTCAACCAAGTAGAAGAGATGCTTATTGTATGTGTTACTCCAATCTTGCAAGTAACTCGTGCTCATGATGGACAATAAAAATATAGTGGCCACAGAATAAGTTTCTCCCAAGATATACAAACAATTACAAAGTATTTACCATGTAAAATTGATCAACTAGATGTCTTAATCATTTGAAGACTAAATACAAGTGGGAAGCATTATGATTGCTATGTTAATAGAAGCCATGTTCACAATGCACTCTCATACAAGATCAAATTTGACCCTTACTACAAGGATGTTGAAATTGATTATTTGACATTATCACTGCTCCCTACTTGCAACACATATATTTCAAAAATGCTTCGTATAATTGATGATTGCAGTAAAAAAACATAGCTTCAACTGATGCTCCCCTTGAAAACCCACCATGTGATATAGAAGGTGACTTTGAATATTCAACATCATTTATGATAAGCCTACCAAAAAAAATTCATCAACTATGGATCATTAAAGATTCTTTACAAATAAAACAAGGGCCAACTGACATGGCAACTTGGCCACCCATAAGTTCAAGCCCCATTAATGAGTACACTACTGAGGGTTTGTTTGACATGGCCTTTCCCACTCTTTTCCCAAATGGTAATATAGTAACCATGTAACCTTGAGCTAGAGAAGTTAAAATGCATGAATATGCAGTGCATCTTATACATTTTCATGATAATAGGTTTGGCCAACATCCACACTTTACATACTTCCTCTTGAATCTTATGATGCATCATCACAACTAGTCTACTGCAACTATTTTCATTAAACAAAAATTTGAAGACAATAAGTACACCATCCACCATTGAAGACCTTTTCTCCCACTTAACTAACCTGATAATCAACTAGCAAAAGAACTTATGCACTTTGGGTCTACTTTACAGGGAACAAGAACATTTTGGAATACACGTCGCACAAAGTTGACAAGTTAGATTACCCAAATAGGTTCCCCAACATTTTTCTTTACATTGAGTGTGACAAACACTAAATGGCTTGATTTGCATAGTATTCTTTGCCCAAATATCACATATTCATTAATATACAACAAACAACGCATTGAAAATGTGATTAAAAACCCTCATCCAATGTCACTATATTTACGCCAACAATTCACCATTTTCTATGAAGAGATAACTGAGAAGCTCATGGGGGCAACTAATTATTGGTATCACTCAGAATGGAAGGGAAGAGGGTCTACGCACATACATGGTGTCATTTGGGTGAAAAATGCCCCAAATATGGACTCCCTTGATTGGGATGACCTTGTCACAATAGAACAAGCAAAAAAATTCTTTCAGAAATATGTCACAACTATGAACCCTTGTAGATACTTAAATCTGATTACATCACTTAAGTAATCCTATTTAGTCATCTCCTAAGGAATCATTAATTAAGTATTTAATATTTAATTAATCTATTGTCATCCCCAAATTAATTAGTTAATTTAATTAACTATAGTCCAATTGATAAAGATCACCCAAAATCAATTTATCAACTGAATCCCTATTCCTCTATTAAATTGAATAAATCCTCAAATCTATTCAATTTAATTCTATATCCCTATTTTATTAAATAAATCATTTAATAAAATATCTAAAATCCTAAGAGCCTCCCTAAACCCTATCATAACCCCTAATCCAACCCATTCACACATAGTAACCTCACTTAGCCACTTAACTAACCCATCCCATCAAATCTAAGCCACTTACCCCCTAATCCCCCCTCTAATCCAAGCCTAATCCTCTTCTAATCATGTGCACAATCATAAACATGGGTTAAGACTTGCTAACCCAAGCCAAAGTCAACAATCTCATTCTCCCCCCAACCATCTCTATTTATGACCCAACCATCCCCATTTATGGCTCAACCTCCCTCATTACTCCTTTTACCAACACATATCCTACCCTCTCACATCCAATCACCTTGTGACATGTGTCACCTCCTAATTGGCTTCAAACAAGCACAAACCATGTGCTCCCCTTTGAGTGCATCCTAGCACTCCCTCACCATCTTGCCATCCTTGCATCTTGACTATCCATCCCTCTACCCCTTGGCCAATAAATAGAAGCCTCTCCCTTCACAAACATCATCCACTTTTTAAGCAAACTTATAATGCTATTTTGAGAGCCTAAAAACTACCAAATTACTATTGTAATGCTGAAACCCCTGCATACCTTCATTGTTTAATCATTCATCCACACCCATATTTGATTATCACTCATCCACTTGGAGCTTGAGCACATCATGAGCATACATCTACTATCCATTAGGGACATAGCTTCGTCATCACGAGAAGCACTTGAGGAGTTTACCATCTTTGGTCTACTTTCCTCAATTTTGTCTTCTTTGGTCCTATCTTAAGTGTTTACTTGTTTTTAGTATTGAGAATGCTTTTTATAGATTAGTGTTCATTTTACTCTACTAAAATAGGTGATACAACCCTCACTCAAAATCTGAAATAGACAACATGCAATGTAGAGCTCAAAAAAATGATCCATGCCTTCTAAATACAACTAAAATAACTTCTATTGATCCCTTTTTTGATTATGAAGAGTTGGTAAATCATGTTCAAAGGCACACTATATGTATGTAGGAAGGTAATAACATGCAATGCAGGTACAAAGCTCCATGGAAAGAATGTGAACAATCATCATTACATTGTGATGAATCTAGACACACATCCTTTGAACTAGCTAGAAATGATGATAGGTTGAATATCCACAACCCTTAGATGCCTGTGATACGAAGAGAAAATATAGATTTCCAACCTATTACATCTTGAGCTTTTGTTCTCAAATACATTGGCAAATATGCCTCAAAAGTTGAAAAAAACCTAAAAGCTATGTTCAGATGTTGGAAAGAATTTGTTCAGATTGAAAACTAGATGACAATGTTGTTAGAGCATACCAAAATTTTATGACTGAGATTCTTTCTGAAAGAGACATTAGTGCACAAGAAACATGTCATATGATTCAAAAATTACCTATTGCTAATTGCAATCACAAGTTTATGTCTTTGAATATAGGGAGAAAAGTGTTGCACCGTCTTAAACAAACAATTGATGGTAGCATAATAGAATCTAGCTACATACAAGCCTACATGGAATATCCAACTGACCTAGAACTACTTACACTGATTGAATCTACAAGATCGTACACATATGTTTCATCTTAGAAATGAGACAAATGGAGAATATGAAAAGAACTAGCAATAGTAAAAGTATTTCCAATTTTTTTTGCTATTATAAAAGAAGACTCTTAACACTTTGAATTCTTTTGTTGGGGTGAACTTCTCCTCTATAAACACTTTTGTCATATCTGCATAGATATAGGCTTGAATAAAGAAGACACTATTAGACATTGGAACCAACTGAATATAGAATCGTATAATGTTTGGCATGTCGAGCAGACTAGTCAGGTTGAAGATGTCCTAGAAGAGGATAATGAATCAGATGGTTAGATGGATAGGTATGATTCATTGAAATATAATGAGTGGGAATTATTTTCTGAAATGGGCCTTGCCCATGGTTTTAACTTAAATGATCTTGACATGTTGGGCAAATGTGAATTTGACAACAACCACCCATGGGAAGAACATAATTTTCCTTCAAATTTGCACGACCATGCCATTCAATTTATACATAGAAGCAAGATGCTTGGATTAGTTCCTCACTCCACCTCTATCTCGACCAACAACTATAATTTATCACATCATCAATGAATTGCACTTACTATCATTACAAACCACTCTACATCTAATTTCTCCATGCAACCTTTATACATGGTCATACAAGGAATTGTTGGAATTGGAAAATCATACCTTATTAGTTGCATAAGAAATGCAAGTGCTATGCAATTTAATTCTTAACAAAATAAACCCACTCCTTGTTCTTGCACCGATGGGCATTGTGAATTTCAATATCCATTCATCCACCATACATGCGGCCCTTAAAATTCTAATTCAAGAAATGAAATCACAAGCGAAATCATTGACAAAATATCAAGAAGACATGAAAATATTAAATACATTTTAATATATGAGATGAGCTTCATAGGTCCCAAACTACTACTAAAAATTGATTCCAGACTACGTGAAGCTATACCTCAAAAACAACACGTTTGCTATGGTGGCATGTCAGTGACTCTTGTAGGAAACCTAGCCCAACTTCCACCTATTATGGATAAAACTATCTATGCATCTCGCACCAATGACAAGAAAATGTGGTACAATTTTAATATAGTTGTAACATTAAAAATGATGTTTAGACAAACAAGTGATGATCCACTTCAAATACAATTTTTCCAAACACTACAAAACATATGCAACGCAGAACCAATGCTACATGACTGGGAGTTGTTAATGACTCATACAAACAATAATCTCACACCAAATGAACAACTTGAATTTGACCAATAAACACATTTTTTTTCTACTAATGAGAAAGTTTCACTCCACAACAAAAAATGCTAAAAGACTTAAATGTCCTGATTGCACTTTGTACTATGATAAATGCACATTGTAGGCTTGAAGAAATTTTTGATGACGACCAACTACCTAAAGAAGTCTTATTATGTCAACTCCAACATGTTATGCTTACAAAAAACCTTTAGATTGATGCTGGTCTTGTTAATGGATCTCTTGGAGAGGTAAAAAACATAGTGCATGCAATGGGTTGTAAACCTCCTTTGTTGCCTTCCTATGCTATGGTAGAGTTCAATAGCTATATTGGTCCACCATGGGATCCTAAAAGCCCAAAAACTATTCCAATACAACCCATTTCCCGAGGTAACCATACATAAATACCCCTCAGCACAGCCTGGGCTATCACTATACACAAATCACAAGGCCTTACCCTAGACAGAGCTACAAGTGATATAGGTAGAATTGAAAGATAGGGCCTCACCTTTACAGTAATCTCTAGAGTCAAATCCATCCAAGGACTTTGTATAGAGCCTTCCTTCTCTTTTGAACAATTTTCCAAGATGCAAAAAAATCCATACAATATTATTAGGAAGAAAGAAGAAGCACATTTACACTTTATGTCGCATACAAACCAGATCTATGAAGCTACTTCTACAAAAAATGGTAATGTTAACATTCTAATTTTTTTTCCTTTTTTGGTTTTTTGGTTTCTTTTTTCACTTCTAAAGTAATCCATTTCTCTTATCTATAGATTGACATTTATTGAATTCAAAGAAGATGTTCACCAACAAAAAAAAGATGAAAACTATTTGAAGTATGTCAAGTTACATATTTTTTTTTACTACTTGACTAGTTTTTTATTTTTATACAACTAATTCGTATGTACACCTTGTTATTAAATAATCTCATTTTCTTTTTACATACATGTTTTTTCTTGCTGGCCATGAAAATGACTCCAATTATTTTGTTTTTTTTCAGAAAAAATAAATTATTCCATAAATTGTACACTTCATACCAACTCTTGAATTGGAGGGTTGTACATTAAATAAAATATCAAATTGTATAATTTATACAGTTTGTTGTGTGTATATATTAATTAATATCATTTTCTTTTTACATATAGGTTTTTTCTTGCTAGCCATGAATATGACTCCAATTTATTTTATTATTTTTTGGACAAAAGAAATTATTCCATAAATTCTACACTTCATACCAACTCTTGAATTGGAGGGTCGTACATTAATTAAATATTACATTATACAATTTATACAATTTGCCATATGTATATATTAGTTAATCTCATTTTCTTTTACATACATATTTTTTCTTGCTATCCATGAATATGATTCTAATTATTTTGTTTTTATGGACAAAACAAATTATTCCATAAATTGTACACTTCATACCAACTCTTGAGTTGGAGGGTCGTACATTAAATAAAATATTAAGTTGTACAATTTACATTGTCATGTGTATATGCTCCATTCTATATACAAAACCTAATTCTATGCTATCAATTTTAAATCCTTCTTTGAATTATACAATCTCTACAATTTTACCTTTTCAATAATAAAAACTTAATCCTATGCTACTATCAAATATAAATATTTCTTTGAATTATACAATATCTTTAATTCACCTTTTTAATAATACCTATCGGCATATCCGTTGCACCTCTTTCTAGTGCAAGTGCTAGTATTATTCCTATTAGGAGAAGTTCTAGACTCATTGCTCACTTTGGTTTAGATTCCTCTTCTCCTCTTTTAGAAACCTTACTGATCCTATAGTTTCTCATGATCTTAATCCTTCTATGGAGCATGACTATTCTCATTCCTCTTATCATTAGGATGAGGCTTTAAGGGATCCTCCTAAGCAAGAACTTCATAAGCTTGCTACTAAGATTGATAAAATGCATGATTGGCTTCCTTAAGAGAATTATAATACTAATACTATTGCTTCTTTTGATGCTCTTAAGAAAGTGATCTATAATGATGAACGTGGAGTTAATATTTTGTGTGGTCTTACTCACCTTGTTCATTCTAATTTATTCCTTTGGCTCAACCTACATTTGAATTAGGAATGACTCCACCTATCACTAATATTGAACATTCTTGGCCTATTTCCTCATCTTTCTTTGTCATTCCTACTTATGTTGCTCCTATTATGACTACTTATATCCAACCATTTAATCCTCTTATTGGTATTCTTCCTATTCCTTCTTTTCCTATTAGTATTCCACTCACTTCATTGCCTACCTCACAACATTCATACAATAGTGTTCCTTACACTTATCCTAATCCACCTAATGTGGTTCCTAGTGTCTCACCTATAGAACCTTTTGTTCCATCTAATTCATACACTCTTCCTAGTGTGTCAAATTTCTCATTGCCAACTATATCTTCTAATGATTCTACTATCATTATCCTTGCTCAAACTATTTCTTATTTGAAACAAAAAATTTCTTCCCTTCCTCAATCCAAGTTTAATATGCCTATAGGTGATATGGGTAGTCCTTTGTATTTTGACATTATTCACACTACTACTCCTCAACAAGCTGATATGCCTCACCTTGATACTTATAATGGTAAGGGTGACATTGTGACTCATCTTGAAATTTTCCAAGTTCTATGTAGTGATTATGCTCACGATCATAGGATTTTAGCTAAGTTGTTTGATCACACTTTTTGTGACAAATATTTGCAATGGTATTTCTCTTTTCCACCTTATTCTACTAACTCCTTTCATAAACTTGCTAATGCCTTCATCCAAAAATTTCATAATAACATTGGTCCTTTAGTGCCTTTGACTAAATCAATGTATTGTAAATAAGGTCCTAAGAAAAAAATGACTAATTTTATTTGTAGATTTAAGCATTTGTGTGCTCAGATTTCTATCTTGTTCCTACTATTTATATTCAACATATATTTATTGTAAATTTACAAAAAAGGCATTAGAGATAAGATTTTTCTTAGTGAATTTACTTCCTTTTCACAACTTATTGTAGCGCTTCATCATTATCAATTACAAGTGAGTTAATTTGAAAGAACCACTCCAATGGCTCTTGTACCCATCCATAAGAGTTATGCTGCACCTAGTCAATATAAATTTCAAAAACCTAACAACTATGTCAAGATTAACAAAGCCACAAATATAGTAGATGAACAAGTAGTTGTCACATCCAAATGTGTCACTTCTTCTTCCTCTATTTTTGCATGAATCATAGGTTTATTACTCTTTCTAAATGTTTACAATCTATTATGGGAAGTTTGCTTAGTGCTATTATTATTATACTCTTTCCTATTAAACCACTTCATCCTTCTACTATATTAAGTCCAAACTTTGATCCTAAAGCCTCTTATCAATATCATCATCAATCTGGCTATGATACTAATGCATGCTATAATCTGAAACATAAGATTCAAGACTTGATTGATTCTAATGTTATATTTGTTGATAGTCATGATAGTGGAAATAACTTATGGTGCCTCTCGAGAAAACATTCAAATATATACCAATTATTTACCTCAATACACTACGAATACAATTGTTTAATCTTCTTCTTCTTCTTCTTCTTCTCCTACTATGAATCTTGATTATGATACCTTACAGGAACATAATGGTCATACTATTAACATTGTGGAATGTGTAACTCCATCTCCACCTTGTTGCCAAAGTTTTAGTCTATATTTTTGATCTAGGGTTTTGAGTCAAGTCAAGTGTCAATGTCTTGAGTATGAGTCTAGATTTCCTATAGGATGATCTTTCTTCTCATTATTCCTTCGAGCTAACCTAATGCAGGAAATCATGTGAGCAATGCATCAGTCCAAAGCTTGGTGATTAGGGTTTGGAGGGTTTGTTATGCATTATCCTAATGAGAAGAAGGTCTATATTTTTCACTAATTCATATTTTCTTGTTCCTAATGATGCTGAAGATAGATTCATGTTGAGAGGCAGTCCCTCATGAAAGAATTCCCATAAATCTCTAAGAAACCCTAATTACATGATCAAGAGTTCCATTAAAGGCGTAATGCAGGTAAAACAAAGAAATCAAGGACATATATAGAGTAAATGTAGTAGAGGAAATAAAAAATTGAGCCTAAAGATTAATATACAAATCATGATCATAAGTCAAAGGCAAGATTAGTTGATTTGAATATAGATTGAACACTAAAAAATGTAGAAATGGAAAAGAACACAGTCAAAGGTGGTAAAGACTAAAATTGACAAGTCAAATAAATGGAAGAATGCATGGTATTGGCCATTTGAAAAGTCCAAATGCTTACTTGTTAGATTAGGTCTCATTTAAATATTAAACAAAAAGAGAATGCATTCAACCATCAAAGCTTACAAGATTGACACACATTGCTTTCCCACTTTCCAAATATGCTCGAGGTCTAGACAATGCAAGAAAGAAATGATTCAACACATGGAGTTGTGGGGCCATATTTAGTTGTGAGCTACAAAAGAGAATTGTCAAAATTAAGGCTAGAGTGCCGTATCATGATTGGTCAAATTCTTAAACAATGACAAAGATGGTTCAGTTTTGTAGGATCATTCAATTTTATTTGATCTATGACACTTTCTTTTTCACTTTCTGAAGATGTGTGAGGTTTACCCAATGCGAAATAGTGATAATTCAACATGTGTCTTGTCGGGCCCATCACATTCCATGAAGTATAGTCAAAATCTAGTCAAGAGGTGCCAATGAAGAAAACTAGTCTAATGTCAAATCTTCCAAGCAATGAAATAATGCCACATGTATGCCACGATGTGTCTAAAATGGAAAAGTGGACCTGCACCACAAATTGGACAAGGAAATACAACTTTTTTCATGAGCTGTTAGATCTTATAAGATCTACGGATGTCGCTTTCCCACTTTGCAAAGTTGCACAAAGTTTACACAATGTTGGGAAGTGACAATGAGACACGTGGAAAGGAGACCCATCGAGGAAGTTATAAAGGAAGGTCATAATCATGATCAGTAATTTAAGATCAATAATCAGAGTTCAAAGATGTAGTGACCGTTGGAATATAAAATATATGGATTTGGTGTGAAATGATAGAAAATGAAGAATAAACGATTTTCTACAGGATTTTTTTGAGATTGTATGAAGATGAACAGTCATGGTGTATTTTCAGGAATATCATAGATTAAGAATCATCAATAGAAGGGATACCACATAACCATATCACGATACAAATTGGATAATTTTATATTTTATTCTCATTTTTATGTGACTATTACTCTGCATTAGTTAAGAAATGATAGAGAACTATAAATGTAACCTCATTTGATAATGAAAAAGGTTGAAAAACTTGAGAGTAAAGGGTTCTGTAATTCCACTTATAGTAATTTCTTTTCATGTTTTGTGGTCCATGCATTAGATAGCTTTGCACTTAGAGCTGAAAGACAATTATGTATAATCGTGTAAATAATCAGATGGATTCCACTTTGTTTTTATATTTGTAGTACAATAATTCCATTTTCTATTTCATATATAATTATGTTTCTTCTCTTGATAGTTTCATACATGTTAGATAATTCATTGGGAATTGAAAAATATGTATGTGAATCTATTGGATACTTGTTGAATTCCATTTTAGTCAAGGCTAATAGCTTAAGAAATTCCACCTGCGTTCATATGTATAATCCTTTCTTTCTCACTTCTACATTTAGAAAAGAATTATAATTCAGAAAATATCAAGATAATCTACTACAATCATTCCATTGAGTGTGATAGGTTATTCATATACATCTTACCTAAATTGTTTGTGCTTACAAAAATTTTGGTTATCCTTTACTGCCCTTAGGTTAAGAGCTTATAATATCACTAATTTTTGATCACATAAAAATACATTCATTGCATATCATTGCAAAAATCATAGGGAGCTATACCTAGCAATTTAGAGGGCAGTGATAGATTACATACATTAACCAATTTGTTGGTAAACATCTTTTTTTTCCTCCAAAAATTGGGTATCAAAGAGTCAAAACAATAAAATATAATAGGAGAACAAACTATTAACCAACACACCTCCACCTAAGAATAAAATTTAATCTAAAACTCATGATCAAGCTTAAGCGTGCTAGAGACCTTGCTATTTCATTTATTAGTTCTAATATTTTCAAGGTTCCTGATGGTCCTATGTATATAACTACTCTAATTGCTAAGTATACTTCTTATGGTTGTCTTGTTGATGGAACTTCCATAATTAATGTTATCACCGAGGAATATTTGTATGATGAGAAAATACATTGTGATTTCTATGATTCAACTAATCCTTGGATTTGGACTTGTATTGGTTTCTTGTATCCTCATAAAGGTTTCGTTTCCTTGCATGTTGAGCTCTATGGTAAATTGGTGAATAGTACCTTTGTTTTCATTCCTACTTCGACTCAATTCCAAGTGAATCTAGTTTTTTCTAGGTTGACTTCCATGAAAGTAATTGCTTCTCCTATTCACCAGTGCATTGAATTTCCTTATGATGGTGAGATTAAGATGATCAATCATAGTTTTTATCATCCTTATAGCCTAGACATTGCACTACCTTTAATATATATTTTTTCCTTCTATTCCTACTACACTTCCTACTCATCCTAATTATATTTTTCAATCCTATCAAGCTCATAAATGTCAAAATATTTCTAAGTTGACTATGCCTAGGGATGTCTCTCGTGGTCTTTTTCCTAAATTTTATACACCCATTTCTTCAATTTCTAATGGTCAACCACCCATTAAATCTAATGATACTTCTAGTAAGGTTCCTTCTTCTAGTGTGGTCCCTCCTTCTAGTGTTGTTCCTCCTTCCAATATAGTTCCCCCTTTTAGTGTGGTTCCTCATTGTAGTTATCAACCTATTGCTGTTCCTCTTATTAACCCATCTAATGATGCTAAGGGGCCTATGATTGTTGACCCTTCTCCTTCTCAATTTTTTTTTGGTAAGACTAAGCATAATTGACATGCCTACAAATGTCAAAATAATAGTCAGGTTCACACCAAATCACGTATGCATGCTTCTCATCAGCCCATGTCCGTAGAGGAAGTTAATACTAATGAGATAGACAAATGTGATATTTTTATTTTGGATTCAATTTCTATTAATCTTGATAAAGATGACACATAGAATGATTATAAGCATGAGTTTATTGATTTTGATGTTGATTTTCCTAACATGTTTTCTATGCAACTTACATTTACATCTAGTCTTAAGCATAATGACTCTCAAGAGGGTCCTTCTTTAGAGTTAGCTATTATTCTTACTGTGTTGGACATTGCTCCTCTTTCAAGTTGTCCACCTTCTCTAATTACTATTGATTGAGATAGGGGAGGAGAGAAATGCACTTGAGTGAGTGGTCTAGCATAGTATCTTTTTGTGTGTTTTCTTGCTATGATGTGCTTCCCTAGTACTATGTTTTCTATATGTTTGTTTATATTTCTTTAAATGGCCCTTGTCGCTCTATTGGTGCAAGCTGATAAATGAATCAAAATGTCATATCATTCTTGTATTTGTATCTCACTTCTTCTATATGTTTCTCTATGTTATGTTGTACATGTATCAGTGTTCATAATTGTATCCTTGTGCTATCTACTTGCATTTGTGACATGGTAGCACCAATTCTTATTGGTATCCATGATGGTAGTCCAAAAAGACACTTCTTTGTAACTCTTACGTATCTTTCTTCCTTTGTGTTGAAGTTCTACTTCCTTTGGGGGATGATGATATTTCATACTTGATATAATATTTACAAGTTATTATGTGATCATACTGACCCCGAAGTTTGTAGATCCCTTTATGCTCTATATATGTTATGTTATTATATTCCTTGATTTGTCTTTTCTTGGGGGCATTTCACCATGGAAATTTCTCTTAGTGGATGTACATATACTTTGTTAAATACAATAACCCTATTAAAGTGTTAGCAATGACTTTAACATGGGGGCATACACTCCACTCATTTTCTCTTTCAATTCTGAGCATGGCTTAGAGTACTTTAGCTTTGGATGCTTGGTATTCTTCCTAGGTTATCCTCAAATATATGGATTGCTACTTCATCCCATATTTTTTCACACATTTGTGAATCCCTTTATGGATTATGCATAATCTTAAAAAATAGTTTCTTCATGCACACCTTCAATTTAGGAAGTGAGCATCCTTGACATTGGGCCTCTCTTTCCTTTACACATACATACGATAAATCTCGTATATGGCTAACACGTAGAAGCTCACTAAGTCCCATACATGGGAAATATATCTAGATATATATTCTAAATATTATATAGGGGTAATGCATAAGAATTACTAAATCTCATATATAGGTAAAAAATGCAAGAACAACATGCTAAGTCCCATACACGGGTAATACATTTTTTTGTTTTTGCTTTTTTTTATATGATTCACAATGAGATGTACATTTCTCATTGGAGAATTAATCACACCCCTTCTCTCTCTCTTCCTCTTTTAGTTAGTGATTTCTCTCTTATTATGATATGGGAGTTAGAAAATATTCAATCCCTTGGGGACTTGATTGATTCTTTGTCTCCTTAACTGTGATAAGATTACCTTATGTTTTGTACTCTACTTTACCAAGAGTTTGGATTGAGTCCACACTCTCACTAAAGTGGGGGCTCAATGTACCATCTTAAATTGGAAGCACTTCAATTTAATGATGGTTTAACACCAATTTAATATCATATCCTTGCATATCTCTTCCTTTCTTCCCCTTTCTTCTTATTTGTCCTAGGTGGAATTGGGGTAAGACCTAATTGATCATCTTTAAAGCTCCTATATTCATGGTATAAAGCTCAAGGTAGGATCTAACCACCTGGGTCCTACCTTTCCTTCATTCAATCACTTAGAATCTATTTTATGTACTATAATAGTCATATCTCACAAACTATACCTGATTTTTGGGATTCATGACCTATTTTGGGACCCTAGAGGAGTTCCTAGGGTTTTGGTCCTTGGTCAGTAGGGATGTATTGCATCCGTAATAGTCCCATCAGGAATGTAGTACATCCCCTTTTGGGCCCTATCTTGGGTCCCCTTCTTGAATCCCAAGTCTGGGTTTACTTGTAGTGTAGAATTTGAGGCAGGTTGGCCTATGGCAGAAAGTTCATTATGACCCCTTTATAAACCCATCCATTTGCTCTATTTTTCATATAATATCCATAATTCATATGTTCAAGTACACACAAGAATTCATGTGCTCAAGCATTCAAGTATTTAATCATCCTTTAAGAAATTCCTCCATTGAGGACCAAGGATTTAAGCATTAAAGAAATTGAAGGATCTTATCTTCAAGATATCCTTTTTATCTAGTCAAGGTGCATTGTTGCATCTTCTATATCCATTCATCTACATTCTTGATTGAATACAATTGGTAAAGAGAGATCATTGCATTTGATTCAAGAAATCCTACTATTTTAAGGTGAAGTTGTACATTGTTTTACATTTTTCAATTCAAGTTTAATTCCTTAACTGGGGTTTGACCAAGGAAAACCCCCCACCAATACATAGAAACCATTTTTATTGCAAGTTTCATATCTTGGATTGGTGAATAGATTGCAGATTTAGATAACCTTTTTGTCATTTATTAGAATTGTAAAATTAGATTCAAGATTAGACACATTTGATTAGGGATGTAGTGCTCCCCTACTTTAGGAGAAAGTTGACATCATGCACAAAAGTTAACCTTGCCAAACCTATGAATGATTTCTGGGTTTTGTATATTTGATAGTTTCAGGTTAAGATTTGATATTATTTGTCCATCTTGAGCAATAGAACAAGTATTCAATCAGATCCAAAGGTAAGTCTCCTAATTCCCTTTTTCATTTTAGCATATCTCTTTATTATATCTTCAAATCTTGTCTTAGCTCTTATTTAACTAGGGTTTTCTGATACTTTTCCTTGTTCTACTCACTAGATACTAGATTTGCATTAGTGTTCCTTTATCACTTGGCTAGCACTAATCTCTCTAGATATAGTCTTTTAGAATTGGGATTCAAAGGATCAATTTCCTTGACTCTCTCTTTGAGTTTTGTAAGTGTGGTTATGTGATGAACTTAGGGTTTCTTTTCTCAATTTACATTTCCTCCTTAATAGGTAGATACTAAGGAAAATGAGGATGAATTGACATCCCATGAATGTATACATTGTAGGAATAGATGCTATGTATCTAGTACTGAGGATGTGGCCCTTACAAATGATTTGATGATGATGGTCTTTTTTAGAGAAGAGACACATGTTTGTTTATTTGAGTTTTGACATCTTATTAATTAATCACCTGAATATCATAAAAGTAAATAAATTTTTATTTATGGAATACTCTAGATTGATACATAAATAATATGTAATGTACGGTGCAACAAGAAATAAGAGAACACCACATAGTACTTTATGCTGTTAGATGCACAAGGGGAGATGGAACACCTGAGCTAAAGTTTTTAAAATATTTTTAAAAATACAAATAATATATTAGTTTCTAAATTTATTTTCTTAATATGATGCAAAGGTTGGGGTATCCCAACAAGTATCTCTAATTGGTTTGTTAAATGATTCAAAGTCCTTAGATTCCTAGATGCATGCAAACATCTTAATATGATGTTGATCAACCTTCAATTTTATTGCTTATTACTATGACCTTTCACTATTTGACCCTAACCTTGGATCAATATATGTTTTTCTTGGGTTCCCCTTGCATTCTACCTTGAAAAGAACCTTGAATCACCATATCAAGTAACTAAGACACCAACTAGCTAACTCACCAACTTGTTCACAACATAATATGACCATTCCATACCATCCTATGATAGTTACCAACACTAATTTATGTGACAATCACCAATCAACCCTTCAATATTTGTGCCCTATCCATCCCAACATTGGAACAATACTCTCACACACTATAGGATTTATCTACAGTCCTTCCTATACACTTGATTCACCAAAGATTTTTTTTTTTCAATCATAAATTACCAAAGTTACCTTATGACTATTTCTTGTAATAATCTCACTAATCTTTGCAAACTATCCTTGGGTTGTCAAGCTCTTCCAAGAGCCTTGAGAAATTTGTAGAATCCCTTCTAAATTATTCATATACTTGATAGCATTCATAATTGATCAAGTTTGTTGAAAAAGCTCATTCTCAAAAACCAAAATGCAAATGATTTAGTACATTAATATGTTGGCATAAAGAATATTTAAGGCAAAGACATCAATGATGTAGAAACAAGTCTCAAAGTATTGTAAAAATTGTCAAAACATAGAAATACATAGTAAACCCAAAATTTAATTGATATTAATTTATTACATTGACTGAATACTCACCATCACACTTGGTATCAACCATGAGATCCATTATATATTCTTCTCCATCAACTACAAATTGACCAACTATTTTAAACTACTTCCTAACATCTAAAAAACTGAATGTGATAACTTCTCATTAAGTGTTGATAAGTTTATAACTTGCTTATTTATCAATTACATGAAGTAATGAATGTTGTCAAGGTGACAACTAGTTTTTTACTTGAAAATATGCACTATTTAACTCTTATCATATGATATTCTATGATTTTAGCACCTTAAAACACTAGAATTCATAAAACACCTATCAACCTACATACTAGCCTTTCTAGGCTATTTTGCACATGTCTCACTATTGGGCCCACTATAGCATAATGCCCCTATTACATCATCTCATGACCAAGAATGATCATATTGCATACTTTTACTATTAAACCTTTTTAAGACTAAATACCATTGCCTTATTACATGGTGACCCTCATAGGTCATTTTTCCTCATATGGAAAACTTCAACATGTTGACTCTTCATGTCTTAAATTAAAATCTAAGGGCACTAATGACCTTAATTATAATATTTCAAGACCTCATAGGTATTTGTATCCTTCAAGTGTTCAAGGTCAACCATGTGACCCTGCTCGTATCCTTTGATGTCCTATGTTCTTCTACACCAAAATATATTTCTTCAAAGTAATCAACTGGTTCAATATTCTTGGATCAAAGCCACCTAATCAATCAATGCTTCCACAATACCTACCAATGGTATCCATACTCTCCATAACTAGTGGAATCTACATATTGATTACGATTAACCTCTTATCACCACTAATTTAGTGATCCCATTCATAGATTCAACAATCTTTGATCATGTTGCTAATAAAATTTTCATCTATTGTGACTTATTTCATCTTTTTCCTTTCACTCACAGACCCTAGCCTTCCCAAATAACATTCCCTCTAATTTCTAAAATTACTATTTTATAAGGCTTTTTGAGGGCTCAAATTTATCAAATTGCTGATATCATACTTTCTGCCATTGATTTTGGCCTAGAGGCAAAAGAGAAGGATCAAGGGCACATTGAGCCAATGGCTATGGTTGAAAATGAGGCCAAACAAAAAAAGCAATCTTTTCTAGATGATATAAATGATTAAAAGAAATAGGACTTCAAGGTTGAAGTACATTCTTTCAATGTAAAAATGGATGATGAAGAGTTGATTCAATGGATAGAAACATTAGACATGTATTCTGATTTGAATAGCATGGAAGAAGAAAATAAGGTCAAATATGCAAGGACCAAACTCAAATTTTCTACCATTATTCAGTGGAATTTTACTTAGAATGAAAGAGAGAGGAATGTGAAGAAAATTATTACCAAATGGAATAGAATGATTGTCATGATGAAGATAAAATTTATGTCAATAGATTTTGAAGTGCAAATGATTAGAAATTTCCACAATTACAAATAGAGAGATCAAGATGTTTCCACCTATATGGAGGATTTTCATAGGTTGATCATGAGGGAACACCATAATGAAGACCAAAATGAGATAGTAGACATGTATGCGAATGACTTGAAATATAATATTCATGATGAAATTAGTCTACTACCACCTAAGATAGTGGATGAGTGATTTTGACTAGCCATTAGGGCTAAGGAGAATATCAAAATAAAGAGTGATCATATAAATAGATGAGGAGGAGGTAGGAACATTAGTAGGGGAAGAGGTAACTTTGATAAAGGATAGAATAGTAGGAATGATTAGAATTAGAGAAATGACTTTAGAGGTGAGCATAGTAGCAGAGGTGGGCAGAACTTCAATGGATATAGAAGGCCTTTCAAGAGGTAGAGGACATTTTGAAGGTTCAAGTAGAGGAAAATATCATTTATTTGGAAAATTATATAATTGTAATCAGTATGGGCACACAAAGAAACAATATCCTAAAAAGCCTTCCACTTCATCTATAGATAAAGATGGAAGAAACCAACTCCTATTGAAGGATAGAGGTAGCAACAATAATATAAATGCACTAGTAGGGAGTGTAGCTCCTATTCTAGATGGTGAGAACATGATGATCAAAAGTAATATTTTCAAGGCTCTCTTGAAGCAAGATCATCCTCAAAGAAAATATTTATTAGGACCCAAGGAAAGGCATATGGAAAGTTGTGCAAGATGATTGTGGATTTAGGCGCAAATGAAAAATGTTGCATCAATTAAAATGGTGGAGAAGTGAAAGCTTAGGAGACTATCCTATACATCACCATATGAGATATCTTGGATCAATAAAAATCAAAGTTATACTAAGGAAGAGCATGCTTGGTTGGAGTTTGAAATAGGTGAGTACAAAGATATGATTCTTTGTGAAATAGTTCCAATGGATTCTTGTCATTTAGTACTAGGTAGGCCTTGGAAATTTGATGTGATGACTCAACATGATGGAGAAAAAAATACCTATATAATCACCACGAATGGTAGGAAGTTTAAGATTGATCCTCTTCCTAAATAGTATTGCAAGGAGAAATGTGAATATTCATTGATGTTGGTAGGCAGTAAGGAATTCTTGAGTATGACAAGGGAGAATGATTTCCAAGGGTATGCAGTGGTTATCAAGCCCAAGGAGGATGTTAAGAATTGAGAACATTATCAAAGGAGATAGATAATTTACTCAAACAATTTCTTAGTATTATTGTAGGAGAGCAACCTGAAACTTTGCCACCAATCAAAAGAAGACATCAATAAGAAAGTGTAAGAGTTTCTTGATAAATGAATGATAAGGAAAATATTAAGTACTTATGCAATGCCATAAGTTTTAGTCCCTAAAAAGGATGGAAAGTGGAGGTTGTGTTTGGACTAAAAAGCCATAAACAAGATCACCATAAGATATCGATTCCCAATGCTAAGGATAGAGGACCTATTAGAATAATTGGGTGGATCATGCTACTATTCAAAGATTGACCTTAGATCTAGTTACCATCAGATAAGAATTAGACATGGGGATGAGTGGAAGACAACATTCAAAACTGATGACGGGTTATATGAATGGCTTGCCATGCCATTTGGGTTAAAAAATGCCACCATTTGGGATTAAAAATGCCCCAGGCACCTTTATGAGATTGATGAATGAAATTTTTAGTTTATTGGTAAGTTTGTAATTGTGTACTTGATGATGTCTTGATGTTTTGAAGCTCAAAGAAGGAGCACCTTGAACATTTGAAGTTGGTGATGCAGAAGCTTGAGGAGGAGAAGTTGAAGAAAAACTTGAAAAAATGTGAGTTTCTTAAGGCTAAACTTGTTTACTTGGGTTTTTTTAACCCATCAAGGTAGTTTGAAAATGGATCCATCAAAGGTGGATGCCATTCTAAATTGGCCAACTCTAAATTCACTAAGAGCAGTTAAGAGTTTTCATGACCTTTTTTTTGATAAGATAAACATGATTTGAAGGGGCCTTGAAACCCTTTACAATTCAAGAATTTTCAATGAAGCTCAACTAAACAAAACTACAGAAGTAAGAAAGAACGGGTCACCAAATAGAACATAGTGACTAGAGTGGCATTGCAGATAACATAGTACTAATCCACCACACAAAGAGGTTTTGAAGGGAGCCTGAAACCCAAAAAGAGACAACAAAGGTGAAACAAGTCACCAAACAAAAGGTGACCAAAGTGGCAACATATTGAACAAGACAACACCAGCCACATAAATAGGTTTTATCAGGCTCCTAAAACCCCATAAAGAAACACACTGCCAATTAAAAAAGGCCAAAAGAGCTAGGGGATAGCTGGCCAAAAGCCAAGAGAGTTAGACTTTCCCTTTTGAACCCTTCTTGTGAGACCTCAGTGCCATATCAAAAGAGGGAGTGGATGATTTTACCTTTTTTCCTTTTACTATAGTCCATCCATCCTCCACCAAACTTGCAGCCTTCTGCCAAAATAAATCTGCACTGTCACAACCAGAACCTGAAACTCCAGAAGCCAGGGAAGAGGATGTGACAACAGAGACCAGAGATGGAACAGTGGCACCCCGCAAAGGTACCAAAGAAGGATCTTCCTTGGAAACAGAAGGAGCCAAAAGAGGATCCATCCGCAAGAGGTCAGGAGAAGGCACCAAATCCGACTGGTCCCCCACAGAACCAGGAGGAAGAACAGGGACAGGGGCAGGAGCAAGAGAGGGAAAAGGGTCCTGGCCTGCAACAAGACTAGGAGGAATGTCTAGTACTACGGCAGGAGAAAGAATAGGCAACTCCTAAAACAATGGCGCCAAAAGAACATCAGTAGAAGAAATATGCACAGATATAGCTGTTGAATCCAGAGGTGCATCACTGGACTTAGATTACTTATAGTGTTTGGAAGAGGACCTTGACCACCAGGAAGGTGGTTGCCTGGTTTTAGTCTTCATAGCAGAATGACCAGTCTTATGACATTTTCTACAATGAAAAGGAATACCTTCATAATCCAATGATTAGGTCTAAGAGCCCCTTGAAGAATCCAAATAGACCATATCAGGAAGGCCCTTAGAAGAATCCAAACAGACCATTTCATGACCTTGTTACTTTTTTATACAAAGTTTTTTAGGGGATTTAGTGGAATATGTTCTCGTATCCTTAACACAATCAAATGTGGTATAAAGTGCAAGTTTCAATGGAATAAGGAGGAAGATGAAAAATTCAATACCTCGAGAAAAGGGTAGTTGGATTACATACACTTTTGTTGCCAAATTTTGATAAGGTGTTTGAGGTTGAGTGTGATGCTAGAAAAAAATCAATTGGGGCAGTTTTAAGTCAAGAAGGACAACCTATAGCCTCTTTCTTAGAAAAGTTGAATGATGCAAAGATGATGTATAAGACTCATGACCTTGAACTATATGCAATGCTACAAGATTTAAGGAAATTTAGGAATTAACTCATTCCCAAGGAGTTTGTGGTGTTCACAGATCATCATTCTTAATATGAAGGAGAAATTGAATCATAGGCATGTTAAATGGATGGAGAAACTTTAGTCTTTAACCTTTACAATTAAGAACAAGAAAGGAACATCTAATAAGATAGTTGATGCTTTGAGTAGAAGGCTATTAGCTATCCAAGAAATTCATTTGTAGAGTGTTGGAGGGGATCACATTAAAGGTCTATACTAGGAGGAGGATGACTTCAAGGAGACCTAAAAAGTATGCTCTGAATTTTCTAATAGCTTTCATGGTGAATTCTCTAATTTTGTGTTATAGGAAGGGTTTCTATTCAAAGGAAGTAGGTTGTGTATTCCCAAGTCATCCATGAGGGAGGATATTATTTAGGAAAACCATAATGGGGCTCTACATGGACATTTTGGAGTAGATAAGACCTTAGCAAAGGTTGCGAGGTTCTTTTATTGGCCTAGTTTGTAAAGAGAAGTAAGAAGATATATTTAATGTTGTTAGATATGTCCGAGAGACAAAGGATCCTCTTCAAACTCTTGTTTGTATCAATCCTTTCCAATTCATAATAATCCTTGGGATAACACTAATATGGATTTTGTGTTGGGATTACCCAAAACTGCTAAAGGTATGGATACAATGTTTGTGGTGGTAGATAGATTTAGTAAGATGGCTCACTCTATGCCATGTAGGAGAAACCATGATGCCTCTCAAATTGCACATTTTTTTTTTCAAGGAAGTGGTTAGGTCCCATGGATTTCCACTATCCATTGTGATTGACAGTGATATTAAGTTTGTGGGCCACTTTTGGAGGACCCTATGGAAGAGATTGGGTACTCAAATCACATTTTCCTCACACTACCATCCAAAAATAGATGGCCAAATAGATTTTGTTAATGAGACACTTGGAAACCTCCTCATATGTTTGACAAAGAAACATTCAACAATTTGGGATTTGATTTTGGGCTAGGAAGAGTATGCATACGATGATTTAGTCAACATGGAAAACCACATTTGAGGTAGTATATGGTTTCCATCTTAGAGGTCCTATGGAGTTAAGGAACATTCATAACATGCAAGGAAGAAGTTCCCTGGGGGAAAGATTTACTAGGGCTATCAAGTCTTTTCATGAAGAAGTGAAAACTCAATTGGAAAAATTAGTGGCAAAGTACAAGGAGAAGGCACATCAAACAAGAAAGGAGAAAAAATTCAAGGTTGGTGACTTAGTGTTGGCATAATTAAGGAAGGAGAGGCTTCCTAAAGGTTAGTACATTGATCTCCCCATGAAGAAGACCAAACTATGCAAGGTTCTTCATAAGTATGGTGATAATGCATATGAAATAGAGCTTCTACCTGATATTGGAATATCACCCATTTTCAACATAAACGACCTAACTTTGTACAAAGGGGATAATGGGGTCATTTATTAGATTAGGATAGAGGATACTATAGAAGATTTAGAAAGGTTAAGGACTTGCCACCCAATAGACCCAAGAAACTAGAGTTTATTCTTGACTCTAAGGTGGTTAGAAAGACAAGAAAGGGCACCTATAAGGAGTATTTTCTCAAATGGTAAGGTCTCTAGAGGTAGAGGAAGTATGGATGATAGAGAATGATATAATCAATCATGGATTTCCATTGCAAGAGCTGGAAGTTCAAGGGACTTAAGTTTTTCTATCATCGGGAGTGTATTGAAGGTGTATGATGCATGATCCTACCGTTTCTCCACTCAAATTTTGATACTTGATCATTAGTTGGATGCATTTAGGTTTTTTTCACATGCGTGAGTCATTTCACAATAAGTTATAATCATTTGGTATGTTTTGCATCATTTGTGTATTGTTTGCTCATTGGTCAACCAAAGTCAACATTGGTCAATGTTGACACAAAAGCTTGGACCTTGGCCTGAGCGAATACTTCTTAGGTAGCCTCGTGTAACATGGAAATAATCTTGAAAGCATGGAACTTTGCAACTTGAGATTAAGTATCTGGAGAAGGCCAACTTCCTTTACTATCAGGATGCACCTAACTGATTCTTGAGAGAAAAGGGGAGAAGGAATGCATGTAAGAAAAACTACCTAATCTAATCTAGAGGGGTGATGTACCAAATAGTATATGGGTCTACTTCTTTTCCAATGAATGCACTAGAACTTAATTGATTTCTCAAAATATACCTTTATTTACACCTTTTCAATCTCAATATCCTAGATAAGCCAAAAGATAACACACTTAGAGAAGGAATACAATATATTCACTTGATCTAATCAGTCACAAAGTATGAACATGATCATATGATATTTCAAATATCAAAATACATTCAACAAGTGAGGACACAAGAATGTGCACACACTCAGCTGATAGAAAATGGATACAACAGAGAAGATCTCTATTGAGCATAGAAAAAATTACAGAAAAGCTCTAAAAATTAGAAAAGAGAGAACCCTTCGGAGGGTAACAAAACTTGCTTTTATAGTTCAAGCATAACTCCCAATTGCTTCACAATTTCATTCATGCATTTAAGACTATCAGAAGGCAATTGGGCAAGATCTGGATGATAGATTTGATCTGGTACACCTTTAGAGGGATGAAAATCATCAAAACCCTGACTGGAAGAAACCTTGAAATGATAGAAACAATGACATTAATGCATAACCAGGAAAATGGATAACCTAGATGGTGGAGAGATGTCTTTTGCATCATTTCTAGCCCAACATTCATTTGAGGGTGGTTGAAATTGATCATGAAGATTGGATTGTGTAGGAAACCCATCTTCTTTTCCTTCTATCTTGACAAATCATCAAAGATCAGTAGTCAACTAGGTCAAGAAACCAGAGTGAGCCATGTGGACCAATGATGTTATTTCTTTCCACCACCTCATGAAGTCTTCAAGCTTTTAACCACCTTATCACAGTCATAGCTTCGCCACCTTTCTACTTCTATTAACTGCTTGCCTTGCAAAATTGTGAACAACTTCAAATTAACTACCAATCATTGCTTCACAACTTAGTCTTGGCATTATCTTCTAATTGCAATGACTTGGCGATAACTAGAAAACCTTGGGTCACAAATTTGCAACCTGAAAGGGAAATAACATAAAAAAAATCTTGCGAAACTGTGACCACCCTTTTCAAACTGTTGATCGCTCAGTCGCAACATGAAACCTTTTAAGCATAAAACTCTGTAACCCCGTGACTACATGAAGACTTAACTGCCATGCCTAACTGCTTGACTTCCACCCGGGTCTGCAAGGACATGTGTCTGTAAGGCCCTTGCTTGATATTTCTAAAATCTCCGCAACTTCAAAATGCGGAAAAGTGCCGATTGTCGATCTCCACAAGATTGACAATCATGAAAAACACTAGTTATTGTGGTGCCTACCTTTAAAAACTTTGGGCTTGCTGAAAATTCAACATCCATCTTTGCAGACATGTAGACCCTCAATGAATAGAAACCGCACCCTACACCAACTCATCTGACATCTTGTCCACCTAGCGTGTGACCCACAATCCATGTAGTGGCAATGCACTTTCTTGCATTCCTTAAAAACCTTGCATCTTTACAAAGTAGGGAAGCACCAACCATAGATCATCTTCGATCTGACAGTGAATGGAAACTACGACCACTTTACTATCCATGTCAGTACTTTGATGAATGAAATGTTTCCGTTCTGCTACACTATTATGACATCTTCCACATTGGCCTCCATGGCCCACCCAAGGAAACTAGCCCACAATACCAATCATGAATCAGGACCTGCCGACTGGACCCTGTCTGACAACCCCTCTAGACACCAAGAAGGAAGGCCCACCTTGGCTACGTGGCATGTTGTCATTTCTTTGCATTGTTTAACTTTCTTGCATCTTCAAAATGTGGGGGAGCACTGATCATTTATCTATTTAAGATTAGACGACTAGGAAAGTATGGGCCCATAGAAATATTAAAACATGAAACTTAACCTTGGGACTTAGGATATAATACGTATAAACAAGGTTTTGAATAAAATATTACTTCGCATCTAAATATTTGAAAATTAAAATATCCAACCGACCATTGGACATTTTGCCAAAATATGAAATATGAATTTTGGGGAGGGAAGAATGGCTAACAGTCAATAGGCAACCAAAGTTGAATTTTGGGATTGAAAAGTAATAAAGTTGATATTGAGTTGATATTGGCATGTTTTAGAGCTAATTGGATATGTTAGTAAGGGTCATATGTTAGTTTGCATGTAAGTTGTCAATAAAGTTGGAAAATTGCAAAAAATATTGGAAAGTTGTAAAAATGCAACTTTGCAACTTTTGCATTTTTGTAGAATATGAAGAGTCGTAGTGAATGTATGTGGGAAGTCATCTCCCATGATGATTTAAAAAAGATGTAAGACATTTTGAAAGGTTCATGAAGATTGGCAAGATTTGTGGTGTGAAATTGCATGACTGTAGTAACTGGTAAGCACAAATCCACTTGCAACATTCAATTCATCGAAACACTGATACTTGTTAATGCATTGAAGATGTGGCATGTGTTGTTATGTTCCTCTTGCATATATTAATTGACTGAGATAGTTGAATTGGTGGGTTTAGACAAATTGTTTTTGCTTGTTGGCCATGTTATGGCTTGAACCTAGTTTTTGAATAAGAATGGCCTATTCCTCTTAATTCCACTATTGTAAATTATTGATTCTTTAAAAAGCAAGGGGTAGGCACATATACTAAAAGATTCTATTGCCAATTTTCTTGCCACTCACTAGTTCTAAGTAAAATGTAGTCATTTTGAGGCTGGGCATGGCTATGTGACTAGCCATGAAAGTATCACAACATATAACAATGGTGGTAAAACACAGTTTAGAGAGACACTAAAGGTATTCAAAGATAAGTCATAAATGCTCTCAAAGTGCTAGAAGCATTATTTTGATTGGGTTTCCTTTGAAGCAATGAAATTGGGGAAGCAAATTGCGGCTTTGTGCCTCAGAATTAGCTTGAGAATTTGAAACTTTGGAATCTTATAGAGCTTCCAAATGGGTATCTAGGTATCAATTTTTTTTGGATGGTGCTTTGGAGGAAATTGAATTGATTTTCCAAAAAATTAGATTTGAGACCAAATTCTACTAGGTTTATTTTAGGTCCATGAGCAAGTTCTTGTTATGCTTATTGGAATACAAACTTGTAACCCTAGGAATAGTTGGAAACATTGTATAAGGGATGACTAATGCATCAATAATGCTCCTTGGACGCCTTGTAGTTGTAGTTGTGAAAAGATCCTAGGGGGTACTAGTGAAGGTTGAGGAAGGTAAGGAGTCAAATTGTAGTTAGGTGGATTTGTGGATGTGGCAATAGGAACAAGGCTTGAGAATGATTAGGTAGATTGAGGAAAACAATCCTTTACCTAATGCCTTGTGGCCCGAACCATATTGTGGAGTGGTTTTTCTTTGAGACTCACCTACACTAGTTTGGACTTTACCTAGTCCTAGTGCAACCTTACTTGCACTAGATGGCTCCTAGACTACTGTCAAATATTTTACCCTTGTAGAATATCTTGTCGAGGCACTTACTATTGTTCATGACCTAACCAAAGTTGTCATTCATGGACATGCTTCTATTGTTGTTCCAAGGCTTCCTTCTATTGTTTTCCTTGATGTTGCCACCATCTTTGTTGGTGCTCAGCCCTCAAGCCTCGAGGGCACTTCTACTCTCTCTTCTTTTATGGTCATACACCATGGTTCTGCTAATGTTGTTAAGCTTCTCCAACAATGTAGCTGTCGTGCTGTTAGCTACCCAAGTGGTGTCTCCTTTGTTGGGGAACCTAAGGATTGTATTTCTTGGACAATTGTCCAAAGGTGAAGAAGGAAATTATGCCCTCCTCCTTTTGTCGTGTGAGTTTGGCCCTCTCTTGTGGGTTTTCCCTTTGCGTTTTGTTAGTTGTTTGAAGGCTTTGGTTGTTTCTCACCCACCTTCCCTTGCAGTGTGAGTTTTGGCCTGCTTTGTTTGGAGATAGGCCCCATTACCTTGTTCTTTTATTTTTGTTTTCCGCCAATACCCCTCGTGCTAACTTTGTGTTGTTGTTTAATAGGCCTTATACTTGTAAAAAGGCCCAACCTCCTTATTTGGTTGCTGCTATTTTGAAAAGCATAATACCTAACATAATAATTGATTGTTACCACATATAGAAAATAAAATAGAAGATTCCTAGATGAATTAAAATAATTAACATTAGGTTTACTTACATTCCTCATGAATGGAACAGAGCTGCTGATTATTTGGCCAAATGGGCCTCTAGTTGTGCTCCAGGTTGGAATAGTATGGATAGGGAGCAGCTTCCCCTTGACTTGTTACAAGAATTTGATGAACTTGTTCATGATAGAGCTCCCTGTTGAGCTCTCCTTGTTGTAATCCTTTTTGTTTTAATAAATTTTTACCCCTCTTTTTCCAAAAAAAAAATGATTAACAAATAACATTTCTAATCGATAAACATAATTATAAAAATATCATATATTCTAAACAAAATATCATAATACCTAACATATTACTCAGTTAATACTATCCATAATACCTAACATATTACTCAGTTAATACTATCCATAGCAAATTAAAATAAGAGAAACATTAGAATAATTAGCATATTAAATGTACAAATTTTAAGATATAGAAATATTGCAAGTTACAATTGAGGTGATGTGGATGTGATTTACTGATTTATTATGATTGACTATTAATCTATATCAATATATTTATACATGCAAAAATATATTAATTTATATGTAAGTATGTACAAAAGGAAAAAGTGGGTCTTCACAATTGACTATTAATTTTTATATGCATATGTGAGATCTTTGTGTGGACTTCACATAATTTAAGTTTAGATTTTAAAATAACAAGTAAATATTACAACCTATCACAGTATAATTAAAATGTTCAACAAATTGCTTGAATATAATTTTTTTTAAGTCCAATCAAGCCTAACACGACAACTTATAATGGACAGAGAAAAACCTTATATTCCAATTCCTATCATACGTGAATGGCTATCATTCAATCCGGCTGTTTTCCTTCGGTCAATTCTTTTTCTATCTTATATGTTTTATACTTTGAATCTTGAAATGTATGTGGATACATTCCATTGTGAAAACTCCAAGTCAATGGACTATTAAAAACATTATATTATCTGCAATTCTACAGCCCACCTTCTTATCTCTTACACCATTGTTTCTGCTGCATTTATTTCATTTTATTCAGCTCCATGGGAGCAGAACGGGACCTTGGATATTCTTTTCTCATATGCATTCCAATTAGATTTTATATTCTTTTCTCAATATGAATTTCAATAAGATTGTAGTGGATATGCATTGGGCAATCATAAGGCCACTTTTTAGTCTGAGTGTCACTGCCAATCACCTCAAAATCACCCACCTGTATTTCTGTTAACATCCAAATGTTGGGAATACACAAAAAGCAGAGATCCCTTTTTCAAATTGTTTATTATTTATTGACCATCATTTGTCTATGCCCTGCCCAACAATGTCTATCAACCATTCTCAATGTCTTTGAAAAGAACATCCACAATGCTAAAAGGACACTAGATCAATAATAAATTAATAAAAAACAAGAAATGTGACATTTCTCAATTGGGTGCATGGAAGAAAATCTTTTATGAAACTTTTTCTACTCTCACAAAAGACCCATGATTGTAGAAGCAATAGTTATGATTTGATATGTGAATGAGGATTCATGAATGAGTGTGGAATTCAAAAGAGTCTACAAAGGAAAATAAAGCCCTGATTAAGACTCAACAACAAGAGGTGGAAAAACTAATTACCCAATAGTGGTTTTGGAGATATAAAAAGAGAAGTTTGTTGATGTAGAGAGAATTCATATTAATGAAAACATGTATATGTTCATAGGGAAGGACATGTGTAAGTCAAAATTGGTATTTCTTAGGAGTTCTTTTCTCCATCAACAAAAGGGAGACCTATTGATAGCTCCCAATTTTTCAAAAAAGTGAAGTTTTCCTGTATCCCCCGGCTTTTTTTGTGAATTGTAATCTTAATAAATTTTATTAATTGAAAAGGACTATTCATCAAAAAAGTGAAGTTTTTGAGAAGTGTAGTTTTAAATATAATTTTATAGGTATGTAATATTAATAAAGATATTAAGTTCTCTTAGGCAAGAGCCTACAACACAATGGTAACTTGTGAGCTTCTCATGTGAGAAGTCTTGGGTTCAAATTTGCTTAACACATATACATAATTAATTACAATAAATAATAATTAATCTAGGCTTTGACCGTTTATTGATCCAAAAAAATAAAAAATAAAGATATTAAGTTCTAAATTTAATAAATATGTTATTGATTATATTTTTTAAGTTAGTTTGTTAGGGTGTTAAAAATGATTTTTAATAGATTATTTCAATTGATATAGAAATGGAGGGATTGAGGTCTAATTTAAAAGTTTCATGTTTTATATAGAAAACAAAGAAATGATTTAGACTAATTATGAACTTGTACACTTAAAGCTAGTGGAAAAATTGATCTATGAGATTTTCAGGCAAAGTGTTATGTTAGGATGAAAGTGGAAAAAACATTGATGAAAAGCTTGGATTCGTCTTCTATGAGTTTGAAATGAAATATAAACTTTATCTTCGACCGTTCTAGTTTGAGATGTATCCAAATGAATGTGCTCAAACTATTTTCAACTATATCTATGAAACTTATCACAAATGATTTTATAGTCATTCAACAATTAATATTGGGTGAAAGCAAGAAACCTTGTCCAACTTGTGGGACATCTCACAATCATAAAAGGGAAAAACCATTGTACACATTTGATGTAGGTTTCTATTGAATGAAGAATTTGTGCAAACAACTACTAGGATAACACAAAACCCCCACCCCACAAGAAGTATGCACCCAAATATGTATATTAAAAATTAAACCATGTCAAGGAAGACCCCTTTTTCTTCTTTGGACAATGGTCTAGGATGCACCATTTTTTGAATCCTTGGATAAAGGGAAACTAGAGGACAATCTTCTGCAGTTGTCTCAACTTTCTCTACCATCTATGGAGAAGAAGAGCAAGGGAGAAAGAATGGTCAAATATAAGATTGGGCATAGAAAGAATGAAGTAGAGGCACCAAGAACTAGTAAGTATTAGTAAGACATAGTAAAGGAAGAAAGAAGCATAATAGTTGAGGAGAGAAACAATGAATAAGATTGGTAGATGTGCTAGCACATTTCAAAACAAGAAAAGATGAACATGCATGTGGACAAGAAAGAGATACAAGCATATGCAAGGCTGAGTGTGTAGAAAAAACTAACATTTGGTACTCGATTTGATTCTGGGCCTATGAAAACAAACATAGATAAAAGAGGGGTTCATAGGCCAAATTATAAATAGAGAAGGATTTCTTACCAAAGTATGGGAAGTTTAGTGAATAGATAAATAATACAAAATTGAGGAGACAATTTATTATAGGGTAGAATGAGAACTCTGAAACAAAAGTAAAGGAACTTTTATAGTCCATGGTACTAGTCACATGTATTTGGGTCTACATATAGTGATAGTATTAAACAGGACTACGATGCAGTCCTTGCAAGAGAAATCTAACTATGCTTCAAATAAGGCACACATGCCTTAAGCCCTTTGAGATCTAAACTTGTGACCTCTCTTTGAAGGAAAAAAAGTAGTTCTCATAGAATTGTAATTTGTAACTTGATTATTAGGAAATAAAGAACAAAGTTTGATTTGAAATGCCATGATTTGACATTGTAAATAATTGTGTTGTTGTGATATTTTAAATATTATGACAAAATTTTTTTTTGGATAGTTGTTTGTCTCAACATATCCTTACTCTAGTATACATCAACCTATTCCAAAAGGTGTAGACAAAACACAGTTGATTCACTCCTAAAAAGAACTAGGTCAATTAAAGGATAAACTAAGGGAGGACCAATAAAATGTTCTGTATTAGGAGGAATCAAATTAATATCAACTAAACAAGTAACCACTTGAAAAAAATCCCATAACAAAATGGAGAAACCTTAATGCCCCTCAACCTCAAAGTTAAATAAATCAACAGTAGCTTAAGTGCTTGGAATGAGCATTCTACCACCAAGAAGATAAACCACCAACCTACAATCAAAAGAAATATTTCTAATCTAAACAAAAAAATCCAACAAAATGAAAGAGCCTCAGAATCAACATATGCTTATGAGGCCTATCCTCCACCATAAATATAATTTCCCAAAGAAGAGCCTTGACAATTTTGATGTTAGTCAAATATGAGTGCCAACGAAGAAAATGCACAAAAAGTGGAGACAAGGACTAGGCATCTAACCAAAGTAATATCATATTAAGTGTTGATCTCAGATTGGTTTTGACAAGTGAGTGTCAACACACTTGAGCCATTAACTTAGTTCATGCCGGACTAGTAATACATGTCGAGCATGACATGTAAATATTAGACCATGCCCAGTTGTAATGAGTGCTGAGTCACTCATGTGCCGAGTCACTCAGGTGCCGAGTAGATAGACCATGCTGAGTGATTTAGGAGCCAAGTAAACAGTGGATGCTGAGGAATGCAGGTGCCAAGTCACAATATACTGAGCAGTGCATGCTGAGCATCAAAGACTTCATATGCCGAGTGACACAGTTTTGACATATTTGTTTGTAATGGCACAAACTATGTAAACCATTTTTTAGTCGACTTAAGGATAGATTACAATCTTTTGGAGATAAGAACGAATCTATATTTGGATTCCCTATAAAATTACATGCAGCAAATTTAAAAAAAGGAAGGTTTAAACGACAAAATGGATTAATCTTAGTCGTAGAGTCTTCTTAAGGAGGATGAAGCCCTAAACTCTTTACGATGGGTGAATGATCGAATTGGAGGAGCGAACAAGATAGTTCGTAGAGAATTCAAGGTGACTTAAAAATTGAGAGTGAATTGCATAATTAGTTAGAGAAGAATAGAGGATAGAAGAAAGGACACAAAATTAAGACATCTGATCGAGAAGGATCAATATGATATTGTGTAGAGGTGATTTGTTACTAGGCAAGCAAGTGCCAATCACAAGATCTATGCTGAGACATTTTAATAGGTGATTTCAGTTACATCTCTTAAGTAGAGTAGTTCAAATAGGTTGTATGAAATCCTTTAACAAGGTGCTTACTTAGTTGTAACTTGAAGTCCTCTAACAAGGCACACTTCTAACAGGGTGTTGAAATCCTCTAACAAGGCACACTTCTAAGAGGGTGTTGAAATCCTTTAACAAGGTGAGACCAACAGTCTTTGTAAGCCTTTAACAAGGTAGACCTTTCATAGGGTAGGTCATGTTTCATGGTCAAATTGTTGTAACCTTCATTGGATACACTTTATTACTGTAGTAGTGAAGATTTGTGAGTGTCATCCCCACCCCAGTTTTATCTTCTCACTTTGAGGGTTTCTGGATAATCATATTTGGTGTTATGTGTGTGAATGCTTACATGGTCATGTGATTTAGATGCATATGATTTACATGTTATTTTAGTATATTAATGCATGTGAAGAATGAATGGTGAAAATTTTATGGGTCCAAGTTTAAATTCCTGATTCACCCCCCCATAAGTTTACTCTTTCCCCTTGTAATTCCAACAATTGGTATCGGAGCTTTTTTCTCTAAAAGAAAAGCTTTGCAGCTTTGAGGAAAGATCCTTAAATGAAAGTCTACAAGCTGGGAAATACTATTGAGAACCAGGAGATTGAAATAAATCTCATACTACATCAACTAAATGAGGCAAGAGAGGAACTAAAGAAATCCTCAAAGAGAAGGAAATAGATTTCTATTATAGAGAATGACACACTATACAAAGAGATAGACACTACCAAGCTATTTGTAGATGGTGATTCCAATGAATTGGATGTAGCAGTTGCAAATCTAATGGAAAATAATAGAGTCCAAGCTGAGGAAATCAGAAATCTCAAGCTATAGCAAGAATCACAAGCTATACTACTATGTGAGGTGACTAAATAAAAAAAGAAAGCTATTGCCATGATTGAAGAAGAAAGAATTCTAGCCAATAGATTGGAAGAGAAGTCAACAAAGTTAACCAAGATCTCCAACATGCAATTGGATACTCTAAGTAAAATGATGAATGCCAACTATGAATTGAATGTTAAGGACATTAAGATAACTACACTAAAGTTTCAAAATTAACAATTGCAGAGTGACCCAAGGAGAGAAAAGGAATTTTTTGAAAGTTTCAATAAGCCAAATGAAGCCATCAAATACTTTGACCAATTACTAAGATCCCCTAGATCTAACAATGATACATCAGGACTGGGCTACACAAGCACTGAAGAAGGAGAATCATCTAAAGTTGTTGAAAAGAGGAACATCAAAGGTGAGAACTTGAAACCTACATGTCATAATTGTGGTAAGAAAGGACATATTGCTAATGTGTGTAGGAGCAAGAACACAAATTAGAATGTCAAGCCTAAGAACATGACTCATTGTCATAAGTGCAACAAGCAAGGTCATCAGGCACATGAATGCAGAACTAGGACCATGCATAAACAAAGATTTGAAGGTTATTCCTACAATTGACAGAAGTATGGACATAGAGCCTTTGAATGTAGATCCAAATCCATGTGGTCATCAAACAAGCCAACAAAGGTAAGAAGCAATGAGAACTCCTACAATTGGGATTATAATACAAAATATAGCTATCATTATTGTCAAGAATATGGACATGTTCTTGAGAATTGCATACAGACACACTTCAATGGCAATTACAAAAGGTGGTTGAGTCAAGCTACATGTTTTAGCTATTTGAAGACTAGTCACATTAGTAAATACTGTAAAACTAGGTCAAAGGCACCAAGTTGTGAATTTGATAAAGGTTAAGGCAAAGAAGATGTTGAACACATCAGAGATGAGATGAACAAGACATGGAAGAAGAAAGATGCTTGTAGCACATCAAATGGAGAAGGGATCACTTCACCCAATGGGTTAGGTGACCACACCTCATCAAATTAGGAAAACAAAAGGTGCGTGGGATTGATATTTAAAGGTTATATCATAAACTAGTTCCAAAAGGAGATGGTACTGAAGGGACTAAATTAGCATGAATAGAGATGCAAAATGTTGTTAGAAATCCAAGACAAATATTTAAATTTTGTTGTTGTCAAGTATGAAAATATTTCCTATGTATGTCGAGTGGAATGTTAGTTGATATTGAGCTGCTAGATTATCTAGCGGATGTTGAACTCATCACAGCTACCAAGTGGTGGAAATATCAATGGATGCTGAGTGAACCCAAAAATGGTCATTGTCGAGCTTACAATGTGTAAGCACTTATAATTAAATGCAAGGTTTTCAAAGGGTATATTATCAACTTGAGCTCATTTCTTCATCATTTTGAAATTGAGAAAGAGTGAGTAGAGCTAGTAGTGACCTCAAATTTGTCAAAAATTATTACAAAAGATTTGTGCAAAGATTCATCATCAGTTTGTCAAATTTTCAAAGTTATTTATCAAAAGTTGAGCTACATTGTTTTCAATTTTCATAAACCCTAGTTTGACAAAATGGCATCTAGTTCAAAAAATGTTGAAGGGAAAGAAGTCTTAAATGTTCAACTAGTCTCTAATGAAGTTAAGCAACCTATATTTAAGGTCAATCCTGGCATCGCCTATAAACAAGATCCTTCTGGCGCATTGTCAATGATCCCACCAAATGTGATAATGCTACAAAATGTGAAGAAATGCTACAATTGCAAGATAGGAAGCATTGGAGACATGGAGATAAGAGGTGTGTATAATAGATTGTGTGAAACGGTGTCTTGAAGGAGAAATTCAAAATCATTGAGAAAAAAGGTTTGACACATGCTCTAGATTATTTGAGTGTATTTAAGATTGAGTGGATAAGTATTATGCTAAGCTGAATTCATGATGATTCCTTGTGGCTAGAAGGAGGACCAATCAAAATAACCAAGAGAATAATCCATAAGGTTACTAGTTATCCAACCCTAGATTGACCAAAGATGCTCAGAAGTGATTCAATCATTGAGAAGAATACTAGAGTAGTTTAGAATAAAAGAGGTATGACTACAGATACCATCACTGATCCATTGCTAAACTTTGTTGTGAGGTTTATCTCACACAAATTCTATCAATCCAACAGATTGAATAGTGTACCTTGCATAGTTGTGGATGTTGGTTACAAAATTGTCAAGAAAGATCATACATATGATCTAGCAAAACTTTAGCTACAACAACTAATGGAGAACCTTGGAGCTATAAGAAAAACCAAGAGTGGACAGTGCAAGTTTGGTTCTATTATGGTTTGTATATTCTTTTATGTAAAGAATACATTTCACTCTTTTGGTATAATAGGATGGAAGACAAATAGATCAATTATCGTATAGATTAATGAGTACATTAAGCAATTAGGAGAAAACTTTGAAACTATAATGAATAGTTACTTTGAAGATTTTAAGAAATCAATGAAGCAGAGACTTAGGATTCTAGTTCCCTTATTGGAGAAATATTATAATGATGTTTTTTTTCTTGTTGACATTGACTACACATTTGTGCAAGCTACCACAGCAAGGGTAAGATGGTTGAGACCCTTAGGTTATGAGGTAAATGTAGATGAAGCCTCGGCAGCCATAACAAACCTACTTGTAGAGGAAGTAGATAAGACTAGTAAAGTCTTTGGAAACTATGAGATGGTGAAATGAAAGATTGCCATGGAATTAGAGGCTACCTCCACAATCAAGAAGAAAGATAAGCTGGTTAAGAAGCTAAAAGTAGAATTTGGAGAAGGTGCAAAAGAGGAAGAGGAGGAAGAAGAAGAGGATGAAGATGAAGAACGAGCACAAGCACAAGAACCTCTAGCTCTGAATCAAGGTATGGGAGAAGATAAGGAAGAAGAGGAGACTACAGGTGCTGAGGGAGAAGAAGCCAAGGAAGCACCTATCATTGTTGATTCAAAGAAGAGAAAGGCAAAGGCACAACTAGTGAAAAAGGAAAAGAAAGTTGTAAAACCTAGCCAAGCCAAGCCTACTGCACCTACCACTAGAGCCAACACACGTGCAACCACTCAAAAGGCCAAAGAAAAGACCAAGCAGACTAAGCAAGGAGGTCAAGAGTAGAAAAGACAAAGAAGGAAGTATGTGTCATAACCAAATTTTGATGAAGAAAAGAGAGAATCAGATGATAACAATCAATTCAAGGTGGTAAGTCACAACCCTCTCTCTAATCTTGAGAACTTGTGTGAAAGTGTGAAGAGCAATGTAGATCTATTTGGTTTTAGACATATTAATTTTGATAAATTGGGAAAAGAAGAGAAAAGTCAAGTGGAAGAGGCATTATATGCCATGATGTCAAAATTTAAGAACACTCCACTAGAATTTTCCAACTCAATACCAAAAGGTTTATATGATATTATTGAGCAAAAATGGCATTATTGTCTGAATTTGGAAAAATAGACCAGAGAAACAACACTAGAGCAAGTAATGCCAGAGTTGACAAAGGGACAAATTGCTAAGGTTGTCAAGAGACACGTAGTTAGGTTCACACCTAAATATAGAGCTTTCAACATTATTCAAAGTAACATTGAAGATGTGGTTAAGAAATCAACTCAAATATGGAAACTTATCTATGGGTTGACCACTCTGAAACAAGGAGAAATTGACCCTTCAGAGGGTAAACAAGATGATAAGGATGATGAAAATGATGATGACAAGGAAGATAATGATAACAAAGATAATACAGTTGGGGAAGGGATGGAAAACCAAGATGATGTCAAGGCAATAGCTGAGCAACAACAAGATGAATAGAGTGTGTAGGATACACAAGTGTCGAGTGTCAGTCCTCCCCATTACACAACTAAGGCCACTAAAACCATAATTGTTAAGGATGTTTATGATGCATCAGCTTAGAACATTAATCCACTTACTATAGAAGATCTAAAGAAGATATTGGATCAGTCCACACTTCAAGCCAAATTATGTGGCAATCCAATTTTGGTTAGTGTACAAGAATTACAAAGGGTAGTGACTGAAGTCACAAGGGAGAAGGTGAATCCACAAGAACCACCTTCAATCATCCCTTCAGTTACTCATGTACAACCTTTGATTCAAAAAACAATAGATACATCTACTAAGGTTGATACAAGTGTTAAAGTTGATACTATTGTGAAGAAGCAAGTAGAAGAGAAAGATAATGCAGGACAACAGAAAATAAGACAAATAGATTCATCTGTACCTACAACATAGGAACAAGGTGCTATTCAAGTCATAGTAAAAGACCAAGGAAAGCCTAAAGAGAGTGAGAAAAGAAAAAAGGTGAAGGAACAAGTGGCTATATAAGAATTGGTAGCCTTACCAGAATCTGCCACTCCTTCTAGACAAACTCTTCAAAGGCCGAGCATAGAAGCCCATTCCATTACAGATTTTAGTGCCAAGCCCCAGCTCATCAAAGGTAGAAAAGGTAATCCATTATGGGGACATAAGCCTTGATGAAGAAATTGTGATTCCAAAGTATCACTATGACACTATGACATTGGAGCAAATAGGCATTTTATAACAAGCCTTAGAGAGGAAAAAGAATCAAGAACTACTTAGGAGAGAACAGAGGAAGAAGCAATCACTCCAAGATATCAAGGACATCTTTTTAGATACATTTATCCTACGAACTCCTAAAGATACCTAGCCACTTATAGAACAACTAACTAATATAGTGGAAAAGGTCACAAATGAAGACCTTGATACAAATGCAAAACTCTTAGAATAGTCTAAAAAGAAATTTCAAGGAAAGGTAAATGAGAAAATATCTAGTGAGATAGTACTACAACAAAAAATGTTGAGGATGTGAAGAAGGTACTTGAGAATATATTCTCACTATACACAAAACTATGCAATCCTACACTCTTCACCCAAGAGACAAGAAGTCACATTCTGAGTTTGGAAAGTCAAATATCTACATTAGGTGCAAGACTACCATTAAATCCAACTCAGAGTGAGAAGCATTTCAGAACATTGCTTCAGACACAAAGTTAGTTAGCTATGTTAACTAATATTAGAGCCAAACTAACAAGTATTTAGGCTACCCTCACCCCACATATGGAGATAATGCACAAGGAACTAGACTATGCTGAGACTTTCCTGAAGAAAGACCCTAATATTTCTACTTTAGATGGTCTAGTGCACCTTGCAATCCAATATAAGTTATTGGATGTTGAATCTAATAACTAGGATGCAACTCTAAGGATAATAATGGATGTCCAAAAATTCTTTTTGGACAAACATACCATAAAAAGGGGAGAATATAATAAAGGGGGAGAATAAAAGAAAGGAAAAGATATAATATGAGAAACATGATATGGGGGAGTGTGAAAAAAAAGGTGATATACAAAGGGGGAGCATGGTAGAAAATTTATATCATTGGGGTGATATATATTTTTGGAAGAGAAAGCCACAAATAGATATAGATATTAGTGACAAGAGAGCATATTAGAACACGTTGAAGTCAAAGGGAGAACAGATTTTGGATAAAAATCAAACACATTAACTTAGGGGGAGCTATGAAATTTTGAGATATAAAAGTTAGTGCAAAATTTTGAAATTTTGAAGTTTTGTATATATGTTGAGTCATGGATATGTTATGCTTGAGGGATTAAGGTTGATCATGAATATTTAATTATTTTTGACACTCATGTCAGAGGGGGGTATTGTTGATCTCAGTTTGGTTTTGACAAGTGAGTGTCAACACACTTAAGCCATTTACTCAGTTCATGCCAAACTAGTAATACATGCCAAGCAAAACATGTAAATATTAGACCATGCCGAGTTGCAATGAGTGCCGAGTCACTCAGGTGCCGAGTAGATAGACCATGCCAAGTGATTTAGGAGCTGAGTAAATAGTGGATGTCGAGTAATGTAGGTCCCAAGTTATAGTATATAGAACAATGCATGTTGAGCATTAGAGACTTCATATGCCGAGTGACATAGTTTTGACATATTTATTTGTAATGGAACAAACAACTATGTAAACCATTTTTGAGCTGACTTAAGGATAGATTACGATCTTTTGGAGATAAGAATGAATCTATATTTGGATTCCCTATGAAATTACATGCATCAAATCAAAAAAAGGAAGGTTTAATAGGCAAAATGGATGAATCTCAAATTCATACCTAACCCTAAGCCACAAAGTCTTCTTAAGGAGGACTAAGCCCTAAACTCTTTACAATGGGTGAATGATCGAATTGGAGGAGAAAACAAGATAGTTTGCAGAGCATTCAAGGTGACTTAAAAATTGAGAGTGAATTGTAGAATCAATTATAGAAGAACAGAGGATAGAAGAAAGGACACAACATTGAGACATTTGATCAAGAAGGATTAATAAGATATTGTGTAGAGGTGATCTATTACCAGGCAAGCAAGTTCCAATCACAGGATCTATGCTGAGACATTTTAACAAGTAATTTTTGTTAAATCTCTTAAGAAAAGTAGTTCTAACAAGTTGTATGAAATCCTTTAACAAGGTGCTTACTTAGTTGTAAGTTGAAGTCCTCTAACAAGGTGAGACCTAATAGTCTTTGTAAGCCTTTAACAGGGCATACCTTTCATAGGGTAGATCATGTTTCATGGTCAAATCATTGTAACCTTCATTGGATACACTTTATTATTGTAGTAGTGAAGATTTGTGGGTGTCATCCCCACCCCAGTTTTACCTTCTCACTTGGAGGCTTTCTGGGTAATTATATCTAGTGTTATGTGTGTGAATGCTTACATGGTTATGTGATTTAGATGCATATGCTTTACATGTTATTTTAGTATATTAATGCATGTGAAGAATGAATGGTGAAATTTTTATGGGTCCAAGTTTAAACTCCTTATTCGCCTTCATCTTAGAAGTTTACTCTTTCCCCTTGTAATTCCAACAATTAAGAAGAATAGATAAAGGTTTGAAAGAGAACTAAGGGTTCAAGAAAAGGGTGTTGACCTTACATCCTCAATAATTGAAAAGTTGCAACAACAAAAAAACCTAATGCAAGGATAAGACTTGATTATGTCCTCTGGGAGAAGTTTCCAAGAATCAAACACCCATTTATTCAAATAAGGAAGAAAGGGCATTATCAATTGAGTATATTGATAAAAGCCAATATGAGGATTTTTATTTTCATCTTCAAGTCCATCTTATTCCAACTGAGAAAGGGGACAATTTTGAACAAGGAAAATGAATCTTATGACACACAAAGTGAAAGCAAGATGAGACCCCAAACTAACCGAATAATAAATAGTACTCAAAATACAAACACACAAAACCTAGGGGAAGTTCTAGTTATTTCTCTATATATTGTTATTTTATTCTATAAATTACATGTTTTTCTAAATGATTAGCTTCACATTAAACCATTTTATGTGTGCACATATTATATATATCCCACTATATGTGGAAACCCCACTATAAGAGATTCCTACCCAAGAATATACGAGGGAGTTAGTCCCAACTACTCCCACATTAACAAATTTGAGTGGTCAATTTAGGGAACAATTTGTAATAATTAAGTTACCAATGTGTACTTCAAATAGGCATTCTTATTATAATTTTCCAAGTTGATAACACTATAACATTCATAATGCTCCCATTTTGTTAAAGTGCATAGATTGCTATATTCATTCTAGAATCAATCTCTCATGGATTTCTAATATTAACCTACTAAACTAGAAACTCCACTTTATATTTATTTTCATCAATAACTTCGATGAATTATTTGGATGAATGGAACCTCTTTTCTAAAAATTAAGGTGATCAACTTGGTGAAACTTTTCAATTCGCCAAAAATATCTTTCTAAATAATGAAAATCTCACAGTATGGAACTATTTTCTCATAACTTGAGGGTTAGAAAAACCCTTTCTTTAATAATATCTTGACAATTAAGTAACTGCTTGAATTGGCCCTTTTTAATCTCTATGGTTTATATAATTTATATTTTATATAAAATTAATAAAATATATAAGATTTTGCAAGGTGGCAACCCTTTGTCCTTTGTATTTATGTGATTACAAGAACATTAGCTTGGATCATTATATAGCTTCATTAAAAATTATTTTCCATATTTTAGTGGCATTGTTACCATATCTACATCTCACCTCCTTATTTTATTATTAATTATCTACAAGTAGATTAGGAGACTCTACCATAAGTATAATGTATTCCTCTTTGTGTAAGCTTGACAATTCAATGATTTATCCACGTAAATGGAATAATATGGGTTACTTAATTGCTTTGGGCCTTGCTTCCTTAATATGTATCCAACTTGTTTATGGTAACCCCCTTGTAGAATATTGTAGCCTAAACATGGTAATAACCTCTTTATGATTGTTTATATCTCGATCGTGGTTAGTCCAATTTACTCTTGTTGTATTGGTTGATTCCATTCATCCTAATTATTTCAAGATTGCTTATTCTTTTATAGTAATAGCTGTTCAGAAAGTAAAATAATTCATTTATTTAACTAATGTTATCATTTTGTCCAAATATCAATACTCTTCTTTTAATATCTTTCTTCATACCCTTAATAGATCTGAAAAATAACATTTATGCCAGAAAACTATCAACCCTTCCTACTTGATGACTTATTGAAAAATAAACTCTCATTACTCTATCATTAAATATAGATTTTCCCTAGTGATGAAGTTAACTATTTATCAGAATGTTAATTATTAAATTTTTAGAGTTTTTTTCATTCTGCACAAGATTTTTGGACTAAAACACATAGCCCTTCTTTTAGTTAAAAAGAGAGAATAAACAAGAAGGTCATGGCTATTTTACATAAGAAAATTTGTTAATAAACAAATTTGAAGGTGTCCATTTAGAAGAATTTTCTTGGATTAGTTTGAAATATATTCATGTGGTAGAATTTCATAATGTAATATTACACAGACATAAGGTAGTTTAACTCCATATTTATCATTTGTTATTCATGTCAATATGTACGACGAGTGTATATATTTCTTTTTATATGATATGATTTTTTTTCATGAAATCATATATTCTCATTGTGCATTTGCCTCCATATGTATTGATTGTTATATAGGTGGAGTATTGTAGTAATTTGTAAAATAAACTAGAAGTTGGAGGTTGTGAAAAACTATGATGCATTAGTTTTTTGGCGTTGTGTTTCTAAATAAGGAAATGGTTTTTGATTTCCTCTCATTTTTAGTGCTACCTTATTTTATTTCGTTTCAAAATACACTTAACAAATTTAGATTCAATGCAGATGAGGAATATACACAAAGTGGAGTTACATGCAATAAATAATAACAAATTATAAATAGAGTAGAATCATTATGATCCACTAAAGATTACTATCTCCCTTATATGTTTATACTGACAAATGTGGATTAGTTGAATTTGTGTTGATTACATTCATCATTGCAAACTCTCAAGTGATAGAGTAATGAGAATTTCAACAAGATGAGAATACAAATTGTGTGCAGTATGAAATTCATTACATCTATCATAACCATCCAAAGTTCCTTGTAAATGATTTTGGTTCTTTCATTTAAAGTTTTTTTTTTTTTTTTTTTTGCATATTATCTTTATGGTCTACATAAACACTATATTATGCAACAAAACAAAATAGATTGTGTGAGAAAGTATATGGTTATTTAAACTAAGCAAGCTAGGCTACACATTACCCAAGAGCAACGTGTGAGCTTTTTAGAGGATGGTATTGTGATAATCAAACTGTAGAATAATCCTAAATCAACGTAGAAAGGTTTTCATTATGTGTTAATTAAAAGATGGATGTGCATCCTTTGAATTAATTTCAAGAAATATGAAAAGGAAATTTTGATTTAATTCAAATTCAAATTCGTATTCCACCTCTTTAGGAATTCACAAATCCTCATTTCAAACCAAAATGAGAATACAAAACTCATATTCTGATTCCAATTTGAGACATCCAAACCAAAGATTATATTTTTTTACAATTTGTTCCTACCAATTCTAGTTCAATTCTGGCAAAAAAGAGAGCCCTTATATATATTAGGCATGATTTCATAATTTATTTTATTGGAAACAAGATTTGGAGATAGTGAAATAATTTTAATATTAGAAAGTAAATCTATTTAACTTTATAAAATAGTTGATTTATTTTATAAAATGGTTAGAATTTACAATAAAATAATTTAGAAACTATATACATTTAATAGAAAATGGAATGAATTTTTATTTTATTTTATTATTTTAATAGAATAAAGTTTCATGATTTTCATATTAGAAAGTAAATTTATTTAATGTATATTTTATTAAACAATTAGATCATAATAAAATAACTTAAAAAGTATAATTGTTTAATAGAATATGGAAGAATAATCTATTGCATATAACAGTGTAAGATGATAGCAAAATAATTTTTATATTAGAAATAAAATCTATTTAATATTTTGTAAAGGTAAAGATTGTTAAAATTTATTTTCATGGTTAAAAAATAAGTTAATTCTTTAAATTTTAGTCATGATTTTTGTCTTATCAATTATATGCTTTCATTATATATCTTCTATATTAATGATGGATCACAAAGAGTGACCATTTCATTAATACAAAATATTTTATATATAATAAAAAACCTTCATAACTCAATATTTCAAATGTCCCATACCTAATTTGCAAACTCTAATCCCGAGTTAATCATAAATTCTGAACTCTGTATTCTTAAATGGTAAACTCTAATCCTAAACCCCAAACTATACCCTAATCCTAAGTGCTAAATGTAATCCTAAAAACTATTATAGTTTGTTGACCTAAAATATAATGTTGGATTTTCAAAATATAAAATGTCAATAGCTAAAAAAGACAATTTTAATATTAGACCAATTACCTATGAGTAGAAGAAATTCAAAGTTAAATGGTTACCTTATTTTGTCTTTTCATAATGAAATATTCTATTAGAATTCTATAGTTCAAATTGAAAAGAAATATTGGTATTTGTGTAAGTGAAGAATACTTGTCAATTGTTAAGACAATAATATTTTTTAATATTTTAATTTTGAAATGTTAGAGAGAATCATGTATGTGGATTGAAAATCTTTTAAAATTTTTTTTTAGCATGCACAAAATAATGCAACTACGTATATTATTGTTTTGCCCAAATAACAATATTCTTCGTGTAATATATTTCTTTATGCCTTGTATAGATTAAAAATAAGTTAACCTTAGATAATTACATAAACTATATGTCATTCCTTCTATTTGGTTCATCTCCTCAATAAATAACATCCTTATTGTAAACCTAACCAATCATGAACATTCATTTTGATAAATTCTCTTATTTCTGATTTTGTATAATTTAGTTGTTTTTAGTGAAGATTTCTCTAGAAAATTTAAGCTCCCCAATCTTATTATAATGTAATGATAATATTTACTTTGTCTAATTTAAAACTGTACTTTAAAATTGTTCAAATTTAATAGGATCAATAACTGAACATCAATAATCGTACAAATAACAATTAATAAATTCAAAGAATTATAGGACTTGTAATGCTTTTGAAACTTCCTAGTTTTCTTTTACAAGGGAGCGTAGACACCTAAAAACCTTTAGAAAATAAAGTATTTTTATTTTCTGAAAAATTCCTGATGACATCATCATTTATTAATTAATTAATTAATTTTTATGCCATTAAATCCCTTTATCTTAATTAAAAATATTTAATTAAAGAATCCCTCCCAAAAATGTTTAAATTTTATTTAAACATTATTTCCTTATTTATTAATTATTTAATTAATAAATTGACCAAAAAATCCAAAAAAAAAAAAAAAAATTTTTGCCCAAAACTTGGCAAATTTCCTTAAGACCACTAACCTCTTCCAAAATCTTATAATCCTTCTTTAATTTTGATTAAAGGCTAATCCCATCATTTCCTACCCCTAATCCCAATTCAAAATATTTAATTAAGGTTAAATATTAATCCTCATGTTTATTAAAAAAGTTTTAATAAATATCTCCTCAACCCAAACCCTTGAAATAAATAAAACTTTATTTATTTCCTAAAAATCTAATTTATCCTCATCCTAAGAAGTTCTAGACTCTTCTAGAAAGTCTTCATCCTCATCCTAAGAAGTTCTAGACTATTCTAAAAAGTTTTTATCCTCATCCAAAGTCTAGACTCTTTTAGAAGATGTCTTTAAACCTAATCCTAATCCCCTCCTAACCTTCTCACATTCTCTAAACATGGGTTAAGACTTACTAACCCAAGCCAAAGTTAACAAATATCTCCTCCTTCACCCATCCTCATTAAATGCCATCCACTTGCCTATCCCTAAGCTAATCCTAAACCATCCTAATCCATCCTCTAATCATTTGCACAATCCTAAGCAAGCTTAAAACCTTCCTAATCAAGCCCAAGTCGAAATTCCTCTCATCTCCCTCAAAATATCCCAACCATAAAACTTTATGAAGCCCACTAGGCCATAAATGACTCTTCCAAAGCCCATTCATTGCTCTTACAAGCCATTATGAGGGTCTTTATGAAAATTTTATCCATTGAGCCTCCTTTGTTGACTCATCCTTCCCCTTTCCTCCATCCTCTCACCCTGTGACATGTGTCACTCCCTGATTGGCTGTAAGGAAGCACAATCCATGTGTTCTCCTCTCATGCAAACTTAGGCCTCCATGAGCTTTTCCCCTTCCTTGCATCTTAGCCCTCAAACCCTCAAGCCTCTTGCCTATAAATTGGATCCTTCCCCTTTGCAAAACATCACAACTTTTAAGCCAAAGTTATAATGCCATTTTGAGAAGCCATTTTTACATCAAATCCATTCACCAAAATCTATCAAAAATCCTCCATTGAAGCCCATTTGAGCATTTGAGTATACATACATAATCAAGCCATCTTAGCTATTATACACACCTCTACATCAAGTGATCATCCTCATTGAGAGAGCCTATCCATGGCTCATGTTCTCATTTGAGGACTTCACTTTGTCTCTCATGAAGTTATGTTAAATTAGTATGCACATGCTTTTTGATTGTTTTAATTTAGTGTTTCTAACATACTAAAGTAGCATATACATTTTGGCACGCCCGGTGGGACCCCACATGGGTCATCTTCATTAGCTTTTTTAGTCAAGTTTTGTATGTCATTTGCTGATTTTGGCTAATTTTGCTTGTTTTTGTGATTGGTAGGATTGTATAAATTGGTTTTGTAGGTCCACATGAGCATGAAGAAGACAAAGGAACTCATAGTCTATCTCATCGTGTTTGTAGATTTTTCAAGCTTATAGGTGGACAAAGCACTTGGATTTCTTCTTCCCCTTCTTGTCTACATTCTTCTTATTCCATCTACTTCTTCTTCTTCTTCTTGTGGGAGATCTTGGCCATTTTTTATTTAAAGGAAGCAAAATCATACACACTTCTTTTTAGTGCTTAAAATGAACCCCCAAATCATACTTAAATCCATTAAAAACTAAAAATTTTCCAAAAAATAAAATAAAATCTTTTAACAAGTGAAACTAAACCAATCCAACCATTTGCATCCTTGCAACATCAAGGTTTTAGATGCATTCATGCAAAGTTAGGAACACTTCATTTTTGGGAATTTAAAAAAGAACTTCAAGTTTCCATTTCAAAAGGTTCAAAATCAACATTAAGTGCACACTAAAATCTAAATCAAACTCAAAGCATCAATCAAGGATAAAATGAACCTCATTTGCAAATATTTTAAAGTTGTTTTAAAAATCTCATGAAAACTAAGAGTCCTAAATGGTTGCCAAAATTGTCCTAAAAAGCTTTGTTATTTGTTCCAAACAAATGTCTTGTTGCAAAAGCTTGAATGTTTCTTAGGTTTTTCATGCATCAAAACAATCCAGGAATATCATTTTTGGGCTTAAAACATGCAAACTAGAACACAAAATCTTGAATGAAAACCAAAGTCCAAAGAGTCATTTTCACTTTTGAGTCCAAAACAATCTTGAATGATCTAAGGTTAAAGCAAAGCACTTCAAAGTTCTTAAAACAACACACAAAATCTCAATCTTGAATGCTCAAAGGAAAAAACTTGATTGTTTAATCACTTGTCTTTGAATGCGTATTGCTAAAAATCACTCTTGAGTGCCATGGATTAAAATCAAATTTTTCTTGGAATGCATGATTAAAACAAACAAATCCAATCTTGAATTTCATAGATCAAATAATCATCTTTTGGGGCATAAAAAGAATCTACATTCTAGAAACTTCCTAAATTATAAAAACCAAATAAAGACACTTTAAGTGAGTTTGTAGTTGGACTCACCCTCTTTAATCACCCATCAATTTAACCATTGGTTGCAATCTCAGTGCCATCTATGGGGATGGGTCCACCTAAGAGGGTGTTAAGTGCTCCACAAAGATCAAACTTCACTTACTTGTGTTTTTATTAGTTTTTCTAACTTAGAAAATTCCTTGAATGCACATTAGGCTCGCTAACACTTCATTTGGGCATTAAAATTTGAACAAATCTTGACATGGAGGGCCTCCGGGTGTGCACTTGAAATCAAATCTCACACACCTTTGTTTTGGTCTTAAAACAAAATCACACCAACTCTTGAATGCCTTAAAGGAAATTAATCGATACTTGACATGGAGGGCCTCAAGGTGCGCGGGTTTACTTTTTTTGTTGACCCTAACTCTTCTTCTTGTATTCATTATTCGCTCGATTTTACTTTTGTTAAACGCTTCAAGTTGGAATTGAACATTTTCTCTTAAACATGAGTGCTTGCAAAGTCTAGATCAACACACATAAGAGTCAGTTGGTAAAAGAACAAGTGTGTTTTTTAGCCCAAGGTCATCCAAGTCTTCTCTCCCCTTGTCGTCTTTCGAGGCCATCTTGCGTGCATAAGATTAGGATCCAAAACCTTGTTTCTCTTTTTAGGAGGCCTGCTTGGGGATTTCATCACCCCTTGGGATGACCTAAACACCAGCGTTCCGACAGAGTATAAAGATTGGGAGGTGAATCCAAAGACACCTCTCTTGGAATCAAGATTTTGTCACTCGGGCTAAGCCTCAAGGAACTTTATACCCTTGAGAAGTGAAAGAGGAGAAGTGGGTTACCACTCCTCTCGGCTATGTGACATCTTTTTGCTTTCATCTACGAATTTGGGCCTTACGTACCTTGGGTATATCAAGGACTCCCTAGCTAAACCAACTGTCAGCCTTGTAGAGAACCATCTAGAGTGTTAATGTGTTTGAAGTGACTGATCAAAACATTTGTAAAACATACACACTCCTCAGCGCAAGTATCACATTCTGAGAATCAAAAACTTCTATCTGGTTGTTCCTATCTATTGCTTGATTTTTTATTTGTTGAATGAATGTTTGCCAAACTTGGTCAATCCTAGCTTAGGGCATACTTAGCGTAGTCATTGCCTGTTCCAGAAGTTGAACAAGTTGAAGCAAAACAACTGAGATCTCTCAAAGCCAAGAAGATTCAGGAATTGATGTCAGAGCAACCCAAACTCAAACAGAAGTTCCACAAAGTTAAACTCAAGCCATCTCAGGCATACCAAGAACTTTCAGCCAAGAGAAAGGAACTAAAACCAAGTCCTCGAATTGCTAAACTTCACAAAGCAGAGGACAAAACTGCTGATGAAGCCCTTCAAGACGCCTAGTTAGATTGCACCATCCAATTTAATCAACATCCAGGAGTTAATAATGCTTATGCCTTACCAACTAGGCATGATTTCTATGATTAGACCCCCTTGTTTCTCCACATCTTCTTGCATAAGCTTCACTTTTGCATTAGAGTCATCTTTGTAGGTAAGCTAGCCATCTTTAGTCATCCCCTTAAGCATTTTAGCTCATCCATCTCATTTAGAACCAAACCATCTAGCCAACAATCAAAAAAAAATTCACATCCAAGCCTTCAAAATTGTTGACACTTTGCCAAAAGTTTGCCATTCCTAACATCTTCCAAATCCACCAACCTCACCAAGGTTATCCCTTTGATAGAGCTTTGTCTAGGGTAATCTAGCTTTTGTTACTTGTTATCCCTCATCACCTTGAGCTAAAGGTTGGGATCCACAAGTGGTCAATCTCGTGTTCTTCCTAAAGGATCATCAGTCTATCCTTAAGTTGACACAATCACCACCAAGCTTGCACATAGGAAAGCAGACCTTTCGTGCTTTGGCAACATATCTTTGAAGTTAGCATCCCCAACTCAATCCTCCTTAGGTTTTATCATATAGCTTTGCCTCAACCTAGGAAATCATTTGCATAGAAAAGCCTTCCCCCCATTTGCATCTATCAGCATTGTTGCATCTCATCCCTAGGAACATTCTACATTTTCATGCCACCCGTCACTCGCTTAGGCAAGAAGAAGAAGGAAACAATGGAGCCCTATCATTTGGATCCAACAACATCGCTCCCCTTGAGCACTCAACCATCCTTCAGCCCAGAGAACACTATACCATCACCTATTGACATTGAAGCTTTCATGAACTAACTAGGAAATGCAGTATTGGTGAACGCCATTATAGACAAAAATAAAGAAACAATCATGGCTAACTTTCGAAGGGACAAAATTGGAGCCTTCAACTTTGGAAGACCTCCCCCTTATCAGATCCATCTCACCCCTTGTTTGAGCAACTCCCACCACCCATAGGCTCTTATGATTCAAATTATCCTCAATATGTACCAAAAGAAGAGCCTCAACCCACCCCATATGATCCAACAGACCCAAACATACCAGCCTCCACTCAAGTTGAAATCTCCCTCCCACAAGCCAATCCAACCACCACCACTCCACCATTAGTCCATACCACTCCATCCCAAACCCCCTTCGCCCAAAACACCTCACCATTCACTCCCTTCACTATTGTTGCTGCTGCTCTCCAACCTAGCCTTCCAAATCCACCCATCTCCCAAATCAGTGCTAGTATCTTTGGCCAACCTCAGCAATACACAACCGAGATGCCACCCATGGGGCCAAGTAACCAACCCTTCATCACCCCCGACTTGTTTACCTTAGCTCAGAACACAATTCCATCATTTCTACTAGGTCCTTGGAGCTTAGTGCCATCAGCCAAAAATCCACAAGCTACTACCCTCACTCCACAAAGCTATCAAACCCCACAAGCTACTACCAATTTTCTGCCAAGCTCTCAAGTGACCCAAGCTCCTGCCACCACTCTACCAAGCTTTCAAATCCAACCACCAAGCTATCAAACCCCATCAATTCCATTTCCAAGCTTTCAATTCCCACCACTTCCACCACCAACCAATCCATTACCTCCTATTACCAGCTATTTTTCTATGCCACTTCTAGGAGGAAATCCACCACCACCAACCACCAATTACTTGGCCTCTTTTTCCATGCAGACAGCTTCCCAGATGGGCGCACAACCCACATATATTGGTCAAACTCCTCAAATCCAAAGTCAAGTTCCACAAGCTCCCCGATCCTTTCCCCAAGCTTCACAACCATCTTATACCTTACCTCCACAAAGCAATCCATTTATCCCACAACCAACTTATGTTCCTCAATCCCAACCTCAAATCCAATATCAACAACAAGCCTCGCAACACATGCAACAATATGTGCCCCCTCCACCTCAGCAACCCATCATCCACCATTCAGTTGCCCAAGCCATGTACAATCCCTACTAGCCCATACATCAAAGCCATCCATATTCCATTGCCCCATCTAGCACATACCTACCTCAGGGAACTCCTCCATTGGGGGCACCCCAGCCATCACCCATTAATTCAGAATGGGAAGCCATGAAAACAACTTTGAAGAACATCCAAGAGGGAAATGATCCAAAAACCTTCAAGTTTGAGAATGTGTGTCCTTACCCATTTGACAGAGCCATTACCATGACACCATTTCCCAAGCATTTTGAGACACCCAAGTTTGACAAATTCAGAGGAAAAGGAGACCCTGTCACACATATCAAATAATTTTACATGCATTGCAAAGAAGTGGCATACGATGACATCTTCCTCTTGCGTCTCTTTTCCAAAATCTTGGCCAGACCAACTCTTGAATGGTTTTATAGAATCCCCTATGGCACAATTAAAAATTTTGCTGAATTGTCTAAGGCATTTGTAGCCCAATATGCCCATCTTATTGAAACAGAGCTATCAGTAGTTGATCTTGTCCACACTAAGCAAAAAGGTGGAGAAAGCCTTCTCGAATATTTGCAAAGATGGAAAACCCTTACCACCCGCATATCTTGCACCTTGCCAAAGCTCCATTTGGTGAAAATGTTTATTGATAATGCCCATCCTAGCTTGGCTCACCACATGACCATGAACTGTTTGCAGACCTACAAAGATATCAAAGAGAAATGAATGATCCTTGAGCAAGGACTCATTAAAGATGATGTGGTCAAGATTTACAAGGAAGCCAATCAAAATCAATCACATTCCAATGACAAGTCTAGGTATTGGAACAAAAACAAGCATGTTGCAACAGATAGCGTCACTGACACCAGACATGTGAATATTGTTGGTCCTTCCCAAAATCATTCTAACCCACCATATCAATCAAACAATCAACAAGCTATCAACTACCAACAACAGAATAACCAAAGCTATCAAAACAACAATCCAAGACCCAACTTTCAAGGGTCTAGCAATCAAGCTAATGCCATCAATGTAGCTGCAGGGCAAAAGCCTAGATTCCAACCTGCACCTAGAAATTATACACCCCTTGGTGAACCTTTGGATGTCATTTTTGAGAAATTAGTAAAGGAAAACCTCATAAAATTTTCTCCTACCCAGAAAATTGACCCAAGCCAATCCAAAGCTGCATGGTACAAAGACAATGAGTACTGCAAATTTCATAGGGTAAAAGGTCACACTACCCTCAGATGCATGAAATTGAAAGATTATGTGCAGGACCTCATTGATCGCAAAGAAATCACCGTTGGTGCCCAAACCTCTCCCAATGCAGGCTTACAGATATATCAAAATGCTTTTCCTCCTCACAACAACCAAAATCCTGGCAAAGCACCTATCTAAGCCAACAAAAACAACACCAACAACGGCCAACCAAACCAACAACATGTGAAGAACAATGACCACACTTCATCCTATATAGACTATGGTAGCCTCATAGGTTGTATATCTGAGAAAGAGCCTTCTGTCAATGTTATCAATATCCAAGGACCAAACAATGAGTGTGCATTCACCACTCGTAGGGCGCGATTTAACATCGCAGGCCCACTAGTTTCACCAGCACCATCAGCTCCATCAAAAATCCAGTACAATATCTTGGAACACCTTGGGAACATGCCAACCCAAATCTCCATTTTAGACCTTCTTCGCACCAGTCCTATGTACAAGAACATCCTTGACAGTGCTCTTATAGAATCCCGTGTCCCTTCAGATATCAACGCTACTGATTTTCGTAATCTTGTTGGACACCTATCCTCCTCATGTGCCCTATCATTCAAACCCACCGACATACCCTATTAGATTGTGGTGACTGATCAGGAAAGTAGTGTACATACTTCATAAATAGTGGGAATTTTTTTTTTTGGAAGTAGCTGACATAGTAGCCGACATATTATGGCCGACATATGGCCGACATGTTATAACCCTAAAGTGGTTTAATACTTGTATAAAAAGGGCTTAGGGTTGGGTATTTTTGATATGTGGTGATACGAAATTGGTTCTTGTGGCGGTATTGAGCTGTAAGCGATGACGGATTGTAATCAGGTTGTAATCACTGGATTGTAATAAGATCGGACTTGCTGTTTGGTGGACATAGCCCAGGGATTGGGTGAACCACGTTAAATCTTGGTGCCTTGTGTTCATTTTTGTGTGTTCTATTATTTTTTGTTATTGGTTATATTTGCATGTAGTTTTTATTTCTGTCCGTGGTTTATCCTAACAAGTGGTATCAGAGCAAGGTTGTCTTTCAGTTATCCTCTACAAGAAAGTCTCACGGTTAAGTGGGAGTCTCACAGTTGAGTGGGAGCGATGGCAGATGAGGGTAAGTTGAGGGTTGACAGGTTTAATGGGCAGAACTTCCAGTTATGGAAGATGCAAATGGAAGACTATTTATATCAGAAGGATTTATGGAAGCCGTTGGAAGGAAAAGCCAAGAATCAGGGAACTATGTCAGAGGCTGAATGGGATCTTTTGGACAGAAAGGCACTCGGAAGCATTCGGTTATGCTTGGCACCATCGGTGGCATTTAATATTACAAAAGCAAAGACGACAGAAGATTTGATGAAAACCCTAGCGACACTGTATGAAAAGCCCTCCGCTTCAAATAAGGTATTTCTCATGAAGCGTTTATTTAATATGAAAATGGCAGAAGGTGGATCTGTTGCAGATCATTTAAATGAGTTTAATACTATTACTAGTCAATTATCTTCTGTGGGTATCAATTTTGATGAAGAAATTAGGGCTCTCTTGATTTTGTGTTCTTTCCCTGAAAGCTGGAATGGCTTGGTAATGGCGGTGAGTAATTCTGTTCCTAGATCTAGTACCCTAAAATATGATGATGTGATCGGTGTTATTTTAAGTGAGGAAACTCATAGAAAATCCTCAGGTGGATCTACATCAGGAAGTGCTTTAAATGCACAAAGCAGGGGCAGAATGACTGAAAGAGGAAGTAACTCTAGAAATCGTGGGAAATCAAGAGGAAAGTCAAAGGGGAGGAGGTCTCAATCGAGAGGACCAAATGATTGCTGGTACTGTGGGAAACTAGGGCACAAAAAGAAAGATTGCTGGACTCGAAAGAAAAATGAAGGAGATAAATCAGATGGAGACAAAGAGGCAAATGTGGTAAGTAACAAATCCGAAGAGGATGCTTTGCTTCTATCTTTAGAGAGTGTTGATGATTCATGGGTTTTAGATTCTGGTGCTTCTTTTCATGCTACACCGCATAGAGGTTATTTCATTGATTATGTCCAAGGGGATTTTGGGCTTGTTTATTTGGGGGATAATGAACCCTGTCAGATTGTTGGAAAGGGAAAAATTAAGAAAAATTAAGATTAAGTTGTAGAATGGGAATCATTGGCTACTACATGAGGTAAGACATGTTCCAAAACTAAGTAGAAATTTAATTTCAGCAGGGCAACTTGGTGATGAGGGTTGTGTAGTTACTTTTAATGATAAAAATTGGAAGGTTTCAAAAGGTTCCCTTGTAGTAGCAAAAGGTGTGAAAGTAGGCACCTTATATCTTTGTACAGGTCATATTGTTCCTTCTACTTTGATTGTTTCAGAGAAAAATGAATATTCAGGAACAATTACTGCAGTTGAGCAGGGAGAACAAATAGCTGCTGTAGATTCTGATACAGCGCTGTGGCACAATAGACTTGGGCACATGAGTGAGAAAGGTGTGAAATTACTTCATTCAAGGAAAGTTTTACTAGGTCTAAAATGTGTGAATATGGATTTCTATGAAAGTTGTGTGTATGGAAAACAAAAGAGAGTGAGCTTTGTAAAGACAGGGAAGGAAAACAAAAAGGAGAAATTAGAGCTTGTGCATACAGATGTATGGGGACCGGCTCAGGTATCTTCCCTTGGTGGCTCTCATTATTATGTTACATTTATTGATGATGCAACTAGAAAAGTATGGGTTTATTTTCTTAGACAGAAATCTGATGTATTTCAAACTTTTAAGAAATGGAAATGCTTGGTTGAAAATGAGACTGGTAAGAAATTAAAATGTCTCAGATCTGATAATGGTGGTGATTATTGTAGTCATGAATTTGAAGATTATTGCTCCACTAATGGTATTCGTAGACAAAAAATTGTTCCAAGGACTCCACAGGAAAATGGAGTGGCTGAACGCATGAACAGGACTATAATGGAGCGCGCAAGGAGCATGAGGTTGCATGCTGGGTTGCCCTTACACATGTGGGCGGAGGCTGTCAATACTGCAGTATATTTGATTAATAGAGGTCCCTCTACTCCTTTGGGCTGTGGTATTCCAGAGGAAGCATGGACTGGTAAGAAGGTGAGTTATTCTTTTCTCAAGACCTTCGGTTGTGAAGCTTTTGCTCATATAGACTCTGAAAATAGAACCAAGCTAGAAGCTAAATCAAAGAAATGTGTCTTTGTTGGATATGGCATTAATGAATTTGGCTATAGGCTTTGGGATTTTAAAAATCATAAAATTATAAGAAGCCGGGATGTCATATTCAATGAAAAAGTGTTGTACAAAGATCTGTTGCAGCAACATGAGAAGAAAGAAGATGATTATGTAGTGCTGGATGATACTCCAAAAGCTGATGTTCCAGCCATTCCTCATGATGTGCAACAACTGCAACAACAAATACCACACACACCAGTGAATGTTAGACGGTCAACAAGGCCAATTAGACCTCCACAAAGGTTTTCTCCCTCTTTGTATTCTATTTTACTTACTGATGCTGGTGAACCTGAAAGTTATGATGAAGCTGTGCAGGTGGATACTAAGATTCAGTGGGAGTCTGCAATGAAAGATGAAATGGACTCTTTGCTGAAAAATAAGACATGGGATTTGTGCAAGTTGCCTGCAGGTAAAAACGCTTTACAGAATAAATGGGTTTACAGGTTGAAAGAAGAGGAAGGAGGTAAGAAAAGATTTAAGGCCAGGTTAGTTGTAAAAGGATTTGCACAGAAAAAGGGAATTGATTTTGATGAGATATTTTCTCCTGTTGTTAAAATGACTTCTATTCGTACTGTTTTAAGTCTTGTGGCTACTGAAGATTTGCATTTAGAGCAGATGGATGTTAAAACAACCTTTCTTCATGGTGATTTGGATGAAGAAATATATATGGCTCAGCCACAGGGTTTTGAGGTTAAAGGTAAGGAGAACTTAGTGTGCAAATTGAAGAAAAGTTTATATGGCTTGAAGCAAGCACCTCGGCAATGGTATCTGAAATTTGACAGTTTTATGCATGAGCATGGATATAATAGGTGTCATTCAGATTACTGTGTTTATTTTAAGAGGTTGGATGATGATAGCTACATTATTTTATGTTTATATGTTGATGATATGCTTATAGCTGGGTCTAACATGGATCATATTAAGGGGCTGAAATGCCAATTAGCACATGCATTTGCTATGAAGGATTTGGGGGTAGCAAAACAAATCCTTGGTATGAAGATTTGTAGAGATAGGAAGAACAGAACATTGATGCTATCTCAAGCTAATTATGTTGAGAAGGTGTTGCAACGTTTCTCTATGGAGAATGCTAAAGCTGTCAGCACACCTTTACCTGGTCATTTGAAATTGACTAAGGAGATGTGTCCCAAGACACAGGAAGAGGAGGATAAGATTTCCAAGGTACCTTATGCTTTAGCTGTAGGAAGTTTGATGTATGCTATGGTATGCACTAGGCCAGATATTGCACATGCAGTGGGAGTCGTTAGTAGTTATATGAGTCATCCAGGTTTTGAGCATTGGAATGCTGTCAAGTGGATTCTCAGATATTTGAGAGGAACATCCAATAAGTGTTTACACTTTGGGGGCTCTACTACTGATTTACAGGGCTATGTTGACTCAGATTTGGCTAGGGATATTGATACCAGGCGGAGTACTACAGGTTATGTCTTTACTGTTGGTGGGGCAGCCGTGAGCTGGGTTTCTAGGCTATAGAAGATTAATGCTCTCTCCACTACAGAGGCAGAGTATGTTGCTGCTACAGAGGCAGCCAAAGAGATGATATGGCTTCAGTTCTTCTTGGAAGAATTGGGACATCCTCAGAAGGATAATTAGTTGTTCACAGATAGTCAGAGTGCCATTCATCTTGCTAAGAATTCAGCTCTGCAATCTAAGACCAAACACATACAGTTGCGGTACCATTTCATTCGGTCAATTTTGGAGGATGGACAGTTAAAGCTGGAGAAGATACATACCAATGAAAATCCAACAGATATGTTGACAAAGGTTGTAACAAGGGAGAAGCTGAACTCCTCTTCAGCTTTAGTTGGTCTTTTAGACTAAATGTGAATAAAAGAACAGTAGAGTCCAGGGTGGTTTGATCCAGTGGGAGCCCCATGTGGTAGTTGTATTGCTACAGGATCAGTCTCCAAGTGGGAGATTGTTTTTTAGTGTGGAGCTTGATCAGTCCCCAAGTGGGAGATTGTTAGATTGTGGTGACTGATCAGGAAAGTAGTGTACATACTTCATAAATAGCCCAAATTTTTTTTTTTTTGGAAGTAGCCGACATGGTAGCCGACATATTATGGCCAACATATGGCCGACATGTTATAACCCTAAAGCGGTTTAATACTTGTATAAAAAGGGCTTAGGGTTGGGTATTTTTGATATGTGGTGATACGAAATTGGTTCTTGCGGCGATATTGAGCTGTAAGGGATTACAGATTGTAATCAAGTTGTAATCACTAGATTGTAATAAGATCGGACTTGCTATTTGGTGGACGTAGCCCAGGGATTGGGTGAACCACGTTAAATCTTGGTGCCTTGTGTTCATTTTTGTGTGTTCTATTATTTTTTGTTATTGGTTATATTTGCATGTAGTTTTTATTTCTGTCCGTGGTTTATCCTAACATACTCGTGGTCAAGCCAGATCACACCCTTCCGCTTCACATAGCCATCATGGTATCCAATTTTGCCATGAAAAGAGTAATGATAGATAATGGATCAGCCTTGAATATTTGCACCCTAAAATTCATAAAACAAGTTGGGTATACTGAGGCAGATATCATCAGTGAGGTTATCACCATCAAAGCTTATGACAACTTGGAAAGAACCACAGAAGGAACTATTTTGCTGCCAATCAAGGTTGGGCCAGTCATCCAAGAGACACTCTGCCATGTTATTGATCTAAACCTACCATTTAACATCCTCCTTGGTCGCCCATGGATTCATGCCATGAAAGCCATTCCATCCACTTACTATCAGTGCGTCAAATTTCTGCATCAAGGCACTGAGGTAACCATCCATGCCGATCCAGAACCCTTTGCTTAATGCAATGCGGTTGAAGCTTCATATACAAACCATTTCCTTGGAATTGATATTGACACATCCATCGCTAGCTCATCCGACACTTGTAACGACCCAAAAACCATCCTCGCCTCCACCCTGTCGACCGTGAAGATCAATAACAAAGGCTGTGGAGAGTATAGTCTGTCAAATGCATTTGCTGTCGGGGCACTCCCACTTGATCCACATGCCCATGGAGGACTGACATATCACAAAGCTAAGGAGATTCCACCTCCTCAATACAAATAGCTTGGCCCAACAACCTTTGTATCCTCAAAAATCCCTCTTGATGGGAGCTCACTCCGGATATCAACAATTGGTTACATAAGGATGCACCTCTAAGAAATCAAGCACATCTTGATCACTTCAGCCAAAAGTATCCCCAAGAACATAAGCTCATCACTGACAAATGGAACTATCAAGGTGGTGGTCTAGGACCAGAAGAAAGAGGCATGCAATGCCCCATCGAAGCACACTAGTGGGAAATGAAGCCAGGTCTTGGCTTTGGCATACCCAAAACTAGGGGCACCAATGAGAATGGTCACACATTTTTGAAGATTCACCGCGAACTTGTTGAAATTGAAGACATTCCTAAGGAAGTTGAAAAGAGAGCCTACGATGATATCCTAGACCAAATCTCCCTGGGAGACTCTGTTCTCCAAGAACTATCCATCCATTTCATTGACCTACCGCTCACCCATCCACAACTCATAGATTCAGACCAACCAAGCGTTATACATATTGATGAGTTCACATCAGAGGAAGCACTTCTGAGATTCATGGGAGCTGAAACACCTCACAAGAAAACAAAGCCAGATTCTAGCTATATCTATAAGCTAGATCCCAAGGGGTATTTTGGAGAAAATCCCCAACCTAGTTTCGATACACCCAAAACTGGGACTAAGGTGAAACCAGGACTAGCTAAGGCAACAAAGAGAACCCCTTAGCAAGAAAATTCAGAGTCACAAGCAGAACATGAGGATTTAGCATTGCCTCCTCAAGATAATCGGCCAGAGGTGTCTTCTATTCTAATTGAGGACACTAGAGAAGTCAACATCGGTTCTTCAGAGATCCCCAGACTTGTTCACATTGCTGCATCCCTATCACAAGACCAAGCTCATCTCCTCTTTGAGGTCTTAAGAGAGAACATTGGCCGATTTGCATGGTCATATCAGGACATGCCATGGCTTGATCCAAAGCTTGTAGTTCATCATCTTGCAGTCAATCCACAGATCAAGCCTATCAGACAAAAGATTAGAAAAATGCACCCCAAGGTGGCATTATTGGTCAAAGCTGAGTTAGAAAGAATGTTAGCTACTAAGGTTATTCGACCTATCAACTATTCAGAGTGGATCTCCAACATGGTCCCTATCACTAAGCCTTCTGGTGACATCAGAATCTGCACTGATTTCAGAGATCTTAACAAAGCTTGTCCAAAAGATGATTTTCCCTTGCCCAACATAGATATGATTGTAGAACTTACAGCTGGACATGAAATTATGTCCCTCATGGATGGATTTTATGGGTATAATCAAATCAAGATTGCAGAAGAGGATCAACATAAGACAACATTCACTACCCCTTGGGGAACCTTTTGCTACAACATGATGCCTTTTGGCCTAAAGAATGCTAGGGCTACCTATCAAAGAGCTATGAAAGCCATTTTTCATGATCTCATCCATAGCATTTTGGAGGATTATGTGGATGATATCTTGGTCAAATCTCATACCTTCATGGATCATCTTGCTGACCTAGAGAAAGTCTTTGATAGGTTAGCCAAATATCATCTCATGCTGAATCCCAAGAAGTGTGTCTTTGGGGTCACATCTGGCAAGCTTCTAGGCTTTATAGTCTCTAAATGAGGTATAGAGATCGACCCCAGGAAGGTCAAGGCTATCTTAGACATGCCTCCTCCCCAAACACTATGATAGCTTCGCTCTCTTTAGGGAAAGCTTCAATCTATTTGGCGCTTCATCTCCCAGCTTGCAGATAAGTGTACACCATTTTCACATTTACTGAAGAAGGATGATAACTTCAAGTGGGATCCTTTATGTCAGTGCAACTTTGATCAGCTCAAGAAGTATCTCTCCAATCCCCCTATCTTAGTTCCACCAGTTCTTGGTCATCTGTTGATTTTGTACATATCAGCAACACCTACTACATCAGTAGAACCCTAGTTGGTTATGAACTCAATTACACTCCTATGGAAAAAGCTTGTTTGGAAATTTTTTTCTCAACTCAAAAGCTTCACCACTACATGCTAAGTCATACCATCCAACTAGTCTCCAAGATCGACCCTCTCAAGTATATGCTCTCCAGAACAGCACTTACAGGCTGTTTGGCCAAATGGGTTATGCTCCTTAGTGAATTTGACATCCAGTATGTGGACAGAAAGGCAATCAAAGGGCAAGCTATAGCAGATCACCTAGCTGATGCACCTCTAATAGATGCTTATCCTTTGATCACAGAATTTCCAGATGAACATATCTGTCTAATTGAAGAGCAACCCCCATGGAAACTTTATTTTGATGGCTCATACACATCTCATGGATCAGGGGCAGGAATATTGTTGGTCACACCTCAAGGAGATTACATTCCAAAAGCCTTCAAGCTGCAATTCCCTAGCACCAACAATATAGCTGAATATGAGGCCCTCATAGTAGGATTAAAGGTAGTTGTAGAATGGAATATCACTGAGTTACAAATCTTTGGCGATTCTCAGCTCATCATCAAGCAAGCCCTAAATGAATATCAAACCAAAGATGAAAAGCTATTACCCTACAAAGAGCTAGTTGATCAACTAACCCAACATTTTACAAAGCTTCAGTTTACACAAGTGCCTCGAATATAGAACAAAGCAACAGATGCTATGGCTACTATCGGCTCGCTCTTGGAAATTCCCCAAGCAACTATACAGTATGAGTTTTTAGTCGAGCAGCTCCTCACACCCGCCTATGCGAATGAGGATTCAAACTGTGTTTGTATCTTGGTTGGTCCCCAATCCCCTTGGTACCATGAGATTCATGCTTACCTTAACAATGGTATCATATCCCCTCACCTCACACATACCCAACGCCAGAACCTCATCCGAAAATCATCCCGCTATGTTATCATAGCCAATACCCTATATCGTTAGGGTTATCATGATACTCTCTCTCGATGTTTAGACCAAAATGAGGCTGCAATGGTGTTAACAGAAGTACACTCTGAACTTTGCGGTGCCCACACGAGTGGTAATGTCCTAGCGCAACAAATCCTTAGAGAAGGATACTATTGGCCTACCATTGAAGAAGACTTCTGTGACTTTGTCAGAAAGTGTCTCCCATGTCAGCAACATGCAAATCTTGTGCACGCTCTAGCACAGGATCTACAGCCTATTGCACCACCTTGGCCTTTCACTTGTTGGGGCCTTGATCTAGTTGGAACTATCACACCTCTCTCATCTGATGGACATAAATGGATTATAACAGCTATAGACTATTTCACTAAGCGGGTGGAAGAAGTCCCCCTAGTCTCAGCTACAGGAGTTCAGGTCTCCAAGTTCATCTTGTACCACATTGTTTGCCACTTCGGCATCCCATCCACCATCTTCACCAACCACGAAGGTAACTTTGAAAATCTCAACATGGAAGAATTATGCACTTCCCTTTGCATCCATCACCGCTTTTCTAGCCCATATTTCCCACAAGGTAACGGCCAGGCAGAGGCAACTAACAAAACCCTCCTCAAAATCCTAAAGAAAGTTGTCAATGATTCCGGCTGCGATTGGCACCTACAAATAAATCCAACCCTATGGGCCTATCGAACTTCCTTTCGTACATCCACAAGAACAACTCCATACTCCCTAGTCTATGGTGCCAAAGCGGTACTACCTATAGAGGTTGAACTTCCCTCGCGCATATCTTTGCAAGGGAAAATATCAGATGAAGAATACAGAGTAGCTCGGCTCACCCAGCTAGATCTCTTAGACGAGAAGTGACAACAAGCCTATGATCATCTCACCGTCTATCAAGCTCTTCTCAAAAGAAATTTCAACAAGAAGGTGCTTCCACGACACTTTTGGCTAGGTGACATGGTCCTCAAAGAAAACATGAAAGTCCAAGAAGATCGAGAAAAGAAAGGAAAGTTTGAACCTACATGGCTTGGTCCTTATGTTATCACTACATCCTTTGGCTCCGGAGCCTATCAGCTATCTACACCAGAAGGAGAACTCTTGATTGATCCTACTAACATCATTCATCTCAAGAATTTCTATGGTTAAAGATCCTTGGTATACCCAGCTTTTGAAAAATACAAAAAAAAATAAAATAGTAAAGAGAAATAAGCGTCCAATGGTCAAAACTTGACAATTCAAACGCCTTGGATAGGTACCTTGGTGAAAACCTGGTAATTCAAGTGCCTTGTGTACTAAGACTAATCCATTATCTATCACTATCCTATCCCTCATCCATTCACCCACCATCCCATAAAACACCTGCTTGTTCCTTGGTGTTCCAACCAAATATCCAAAATCTGATGAAGCTTGTAAATACCTCCTGTATAGCTTGTAAATCCTATACCTCAGCTTGTAAATCTTGTACCTCAGCTTGTAAATCTTGTACCTCAGCTTGTAAATTTTGTACCAAAGATTGTAAATCTTGTATCATCCCTTGTATCATAGCTTGTATATCCGAATCTTGTCCAAAGCTTGTATCCTAATTTGTATCCTATCACATGCACACAAAGAACCCCATTTTCACTTAAGCTTTTCGCAAACCATCTACCTATCTGCCTATCAACTATTACAGACATCCCACCCTTCACAAATATTTCCATCTCACAAAACCAAAACATGAAAAACCTTGTACATTTGTAACATATCTTGGTCTGTCAGCTTGTACATCCTGTTTAGCTTAGTACCATTGTATCTATCTGGTTTTCGTGTCAAATCATCCTTGCTCAACATCTTGCACACATCGCACAACCCTTGGTTAGCTACCCCAATGCATCCTTTAGCTAGATCTCCTGTCACCAAAGTGTTATCCTTCTTAGTTCAGCTTGCCAGACATATCACTCATCCAGATCCACTAGCCTAGGTGCTCTCCGATAGATCCTTGTAGGATATAGCTTTCCTCATGTCTGATCTTGGTCCGTTAGTACCTCGTCCTACCCATCTCGTTGGCAAATGTTTCTCTTTTGGATTTTCACTTTCTTTTGATTTGGAATCTTCCCTTTTGGGTCTTGAAGTATCTTTTCCAAACAATCTTTTTGTTCCCTCCTCAAAGTTTCCACGATCTTCCATATCATGGTATACTGCGAATGGGGCAATCTGAGTGTAAGGTCTTGATCAGGTCTTTGGTTTGTTTTTCTTTTTTGCTTGTGGGTTACCCAGTGTCGGTTCCACGCTGCTTCCTTTAGGAATCATGTGTGATGCTGGGGCAATCCTTGCGTGTTTGTTTTGAGTCAGTCTGTCAGTCCTCTGGATAGTTGGTGAAAAGGCCTTGATGTTCTTGGTAACCTTGGCTATTAACCAACAGTCCTATAGCAAATCTAGTGCTCAACTACATGGTGGTACTTCTCTTTGAAGTATCCCCCTGCTCAAAAAGCTTCAATTCTTTTCCTTCATCTCCATTATCCCCCATCCTTATCCAGCATCCGTCTCTCCTACCCCAGCTTATGCATCAGTATCACTTTGAATCACTCCTCACCTTTAGCTTTAGGGATCCACAATCCTAGTCTTAGGGATCCACCAATCCAAATCAATCCACCAAGCCTCATCTTTCGAGATCCACAATCCTAGTCCTAGGGATCTCCGAAACCCATCTTTCGCCAATCTGACTCTTTAAAATCCTGTTGCATCAGCTTTTTAATCTCCTCATCCATCTCCCCATCCTAGATTCCTTTTATAGCGCTCCGCTCCTTCATCCTCTGCAATCCCTGAGATCTTAAGCTTGCTTCCTCTTGTGCCTCTGATTCTCCCTTTATCATTCTCCCGTAGTGAGATTTTGAGCTAACTAAACCTCTTCTCTTAAGCCAATCTGAGTCTTCTTGCTCATCTCGGATTCTTGTACTTTTCAAGAAGTTGTCGAGCCTCACTTTCTCTCCCCGCCGCCTTCTTGAGGGGGCATCTTGCAGTCCATTCTCTCATCTTCTGCTCTAGCCTTGGGCATCTTATTTTCTTATCTTTGATGCCATGCCACTTGCGGCATCACATCAAAGAGGGGCAAAATGTAGACACCTAAAAACCTTTAGAAAATAAAGTATTTTTATTTTCTGAAAAATTCCTGATGACATCATCATTTATTAATTAATTAATTATTTAATTAATTAATTTATTTTTATGCCATTAAATCCCTTTATCTTGATTAAAAATATTTAATTAAGGAATCCCTCCCAAAAATGTTTAAATTTTATTTAAACATTATTTCATTATTTATTAATTATTTAATTAATAAATTGACCAAAAAACCCAAAATAAATAAAAAAATTATTTTTTGCTCAAAAATTGGCCAATTTCCTTAAGACCACTAACCTCTTCCAAAATCTTCTAATCCTTCTTTAATTTTGATTAAAGGCTAATCCCATCATTTCCTACCCCTAATCCCAACTCAAAATATTTAATTAAGATTAAATATTAATCCTCATGTTTATTAAAAAAGTTTTAATAAATATCTCCTCAACCCCAACCCTTGAAATAAATAAAACTTTATTTATTTCTTAAAAATCTAATTTATCCTCATCCTAAGAAGTTCTAGACTCTTCTAGAAAGTCTTCATCCTCATCCTAGGAAGTTCTAGACTATTCTAGAAAGTCTTTATCCTCATCCAAAGTCTAGACTCTTCTAGAAGATGTCTTTAAACCTAATCCTAATCCCGACCTTACCTTGTCACATTCCCTAAACATGGGTTAAGACTTACTAACCCAAGCCAAAGCTAACAAATATCTCCTCTTTCACCCACCCTCATTAAATGCCATCCACTTGCCTATCCCTAAGCTAATCCTAAACCATCCTAATCCATCTTCTAATCATTTGCACAATCCTAAGCAAGCTTAAAACCTTCCTAATCAAGCCCAAGTCAAAATTCCTCTCATCTCCCTCAAAATATCCCAACCATAAAACTTTATGAAGCCCACTAGGCCATAAATGACTCTTCCAAAGCCCATTCATTACTCTTACAAGCCATTATGAGGGTCTTTATGAAGATTTTATCCCTTGAGCCTCCTTTGTTGACTCATCCTTCCCCTTTCCTCCATCCTCTCACCCTGTGACATGTGTCACTCCCTGATTGGCTATAAAGAAGCACAATCCATGTGCTCTCCGCTCATGCAATCTGAGCCCTCCATGAGCTTTTCCCCATCCTTGCATCTTAGCCCTCAAACCCTCAAGCCTCTTGCCTATAAATTGGATCCTTCCCCTTTGCAAAACATCACAACTTTTAAGCCAAATTTATAATGCCATTTTGAGAAGCCATTTTTACATCAAATCCATTCACCAAAATCTATAAAAAATCCTCCATTGAAGCCCATTTGAGCATTTGAGTATACATACATAATCAAGCCATCTTAGCTATTATACACACCTCTACATCAAGTGATCATCCTCATTGAGAGAGCCTATCCATGGCTCATGTTCTCATTTGAGGACTTCACATTGTCTCTCATGAAGTTATGTTAAATTAGTATGCAAATGATTTTTGATTGTTTTAATTTAGTGTTTCTAACATACTAAAGTAGCATATACAGGGAGAACCTTTGCTACTTCACCCTAACAGATGTGATTAGTAAATGAGGCACCACATGATGACTATGGATAGTATGAAAAGAGAATGATGTGTGGAGGCAATAGGATGACTAGGAGGATCTTAAGTGTAGTTTCATGGGAGGTAGTTTTCATGAATGATAGGATTAGATGACCCTTCCTCCCACCCTTGATAATTTAAGAAAGGATTCCCCCTTTCCTAAGGAGTTGTTCAAACAAAATTATTGATAGAATGTGCATAACCTAGGGCAACAAGAGCAAGAGGAACTTAGATGAGCTAGATTTTTTTATCAACTTGAGGACAAGAGCCAAAGCCACGAAAATTGGGACAACATTTCTCACACTCCCTTCAAGGGAAAATAAGAACCTTATAGAATGGTGAGAAGGTATGGGTTGGGCTATTTAGAGATACCAGTGATGATACAAGTACCAATTATATCAAGCCATCAAATAACAAGCCAATAGTTTTTTGGGTGGATATCTAAGTCAAATTGCAATAGAAAATGATTTTTCTTTTTCTTTTGAGATGAGTGTGATTGGAAGATTTAAGGGATTCTGGTTGAGCCTTAGGGAACTACACATATGGATCACATAATTTTGGAAGCCCATCCTAGATGGGTACATTCAAATATTTCCTAGGGCATGTGATTTCTTTACAGTAATTTTAGACAATGAGGAAGATAGAAAGGTCTTGTGTGAGTATTAGTGGAGTTGGAAGAAAATACTTGTTGCTACCAAAACCTTTTTACTCAACCTTCAACTCAAGCACTAAATCTTTTGACAAGATACCAATATGAGCAAGGCTTCCTTGTTTTGAAGATATTAGAGATACCCTAGGGAAGTTATGGGGCATGGATGTGGGATCCCAATACTCAGATTCTAGTTCAAATGGACATAGAGAAGGCTCTTCTAGGATTTGCCAAAGGTAAATGGTTGCAACTTGTAGATTATGAAGGCATTCTTTTTAGATGCAAGCTTTATTTTTTGACAGGTCATGTCAATGCCCGATGTGCTAGAAGACAAAACCAAAAGTAGGCAACCTAGTGGAAAGAGGCAAAATTTAAGTTTAATATAGTGGAAAAGAAAATCTTTCCATTTCCAAATATTGACAAATAGAAGGAATCCATAGAGAGAAAACAAGAAAAATCCTTGAGTATTTCCTAGAAGGGAGCAAGATAATAACAACAATTATGTTAAGGTTGTTTGGGATCTTGTGGGGATGTCAGAGGTTAGACAAGCTTTCTCATGATCTTTGGATATTTGGAAAAAATACCCCACAACCTTAGAACCTTCAAGTGGAACATCTTTAGAGAGAAAAAGGAAGGGAGATATTAAGTGCAATCACGTAGAAGCTTCTTCAAGATAATTGTATACGGCAGGAAAATCATCCTCAACTTGGGAGGCTTCAAGAGATACTATTATAGGGAAAAAATAGTAAGGAGTTGTTGAATGTAATCTTGGATATGCAAGAAATGAATGGTTCTCAATATGAAAGGAGGTTACAAAGTAGGAGGAAGGAAGGGAAGTTGTAAGAAAGAAGGGTAAGAAGACAAAGAAGAATGAATCCTTTGATGTGCTTCTCCACTCACAAACCAAGGGCAGAGTCAATAGGAATACTTAATGTTGTGACCATTTAATGGATCCTTTCATTTGGGTTCTATGTGACTTCCACATTTTGGTATAAGGGTGGAAATTTTTTGTTTGTAGTTTATGCTTCTTTGGTATATAGATTACTACTTTATGCACTCTATTTTTTCACCAAAACTAGGAAGAAATAGAGGGATATGTCTTACAAGAATTTTGCAAGACTCAAAAAGATTGATTCATAGCATCTATATATTTAAAAGGGTAAACTAATAAATTCATTCAACCCTAAAAAACAAAATAAGAAGCATATTATCATAAATAAAATATACAAATGAATGCATGCAAACTGACTAATACTCCAAGCTTATGTTGCTTCTCTTCATTTGCATTAGGGATTGCACTCAACTGTGAATTGGATAAAACCTTGACTCCAAAATATAAGAAATTATAAAAGATATATTTCAAATGATAGAAAAATGATAGAAAACTGATAGAAGTTTGATGCAAAAGTGAGTCATGAGATTTTGAGATAAGATGGTTGTTTATATAGATTTTTGGGAAATCCATAAATGATTGAGATTGATTTGGGGATATCATGATCAACAAGTAAGAATGAAAGAGACAAGAAAAATAATTGAAAACTCTCCAATTTTAAACCAAAAAAGGCAGAGGATTGTTGGCAATTTGGATAGGCTGGTCAGTATAATGTTTTCATTTATGACAACATAAGTCATATGAAGTGACCAGATCATAAGGATAAAGAATTGGGTTATGTACTTAGAAAATTGTCTAAGTGTTATACTTCATTTGATAGAACAATTAGAGTTTTGGTCAACGAGGTTTATAGAAGCAATATTGATACATGCAAAGTTAGGTACATACAACATAGACTATGAGGATGACATGTGCAAGAGCGCATGCCAGTACAATAAGAACATACATAGTTATAATGATTTTACTATTTGCAGTATTGTACAAGAAGAACATAGCAAGATAGAGAAATGAGTATTTTGGGTTAACAATTTTTTTTTACCATACTAACTATTTAACTAGTTAGGGTTAAAATCTAGGTGCTAGATGTTAACCCTAAGCTAGCAAGAGTTGATTTTATATTTTGCCAAGTGTGTAGAGGTATGAAAGCTGACATAGAAGATAATTATGATATAACAAGGTATAAAAGAAAATTGTAAATGAAAAGTTAAGTGTTCTTCTTATGAAGTGACTATGATATGTATGTGATATGAATTTTGATGTATGATAAGAATAGCATGAATTGTGATAAAGTTTTGTGAAGAGCAACAAAGGAAATATCAAATATTGAAAATATCAATACTAGGGAAAATGTTTTTGTATCTATATTTTGTATTGAAGAACTTCATTGTACATTGCATGGTTGGGTAGTGGGCTCATCTTGCATAAATTTGTAAATTGTATATGAAAACTCCTAATAGGGTTGAGGCTACTAATAAGGCCTAAGTCCTCTAACAAGGGCCAAGACACTATACAAAAGTAATAGACTCCTAACAAGGTCAATATCTTTAACCAAATACTTTTTATTAGTTGATCATCTCGTCAATACCATCCCCACTAAAGTTTTCCCTTGGCTAGGGTTACCCTAGTATTGTTCGACATAGTTAGTTTACTTTCTTATACAAGTTATAAAGTTATTAAAGATATCCAATTTTGGGCAAAAGTTTGTAAAATATTGATTCACCCTGCCACCACCCTCCCCCCCCCCCCTCTTAGTATTTCCTATTTCTAACAATTGGTATCGTAGCATAGTTACTCCGAAAAGGTCTAACAACTTGAGTAAGATCCCTATGGATATGGAACAGTTACAAAAGAACCTATAAGAAGCTCTTTAGAAGATTGATATTCTTACTGCTAAAAGAGATACTCTGAAGGACATATATGAAGATGCTAAAGAATAAATTGGGAATCTAAAAGACAAAGTAGATTATCTTAAGTCCAAGAAAGAGTCTAAAGACCAAATCAAGGAAAGTGATGAATTTTCAAACTTGAAGAAAGAAAATGAGATTTTGAAGCATGAACTAAGGATTACTAATCTAAAGTTGAGCTTGAAGGATGATGATAATAAAGTTGAGTCAGATTTGAAAGCTGAAAATAGAGATTTGAGATCCAATCTTACCAAAGTAACATCTAAGCTTGAGTCTACAAAGTTGCAGTATGCAAAACTTGAAAAGTACAATATTATTGTGCAAGGAGAATTAACTTATTCTAAGCTACAACTTGAGAAGTTATATTCCAATACTGAAAATATTGATGAGAAGATCTTTATACAAAGACCCTCTTATGATAAGACGGGTCTTGTATAACTTGGAGTAAAGTTAGTCAAGAAGTCTAAAGCTAGAAAAGAACTAGATCTTGTGATCCACCAATCTGAACATAAAGAAGATAATCAAAACAAGATTGAGGCACATCAATTTGAAGAAGTACCTAAGTAAGTTGAGCAAGTTAATTAGCCCGAGCAAGATGAATCACCTAAAGAAGTAAGGAATGAATTCGAAGGTAGATGTTATGCATGTAATAAATTTGGTCATATGAAAAGAGACTGTATAAGTAAGTCATTTAAACCTATCTCTGGTTATTGTTATAATTGTCATGGTTTTGGTCATAGAGCAATTAATTGTAGAAAGCCTAAATATGATAATAGTAATAATAATGGTAGAATGTTTAGTTGTACTATCCTTATTAGAGGAACTAATTTTATAAGGAATGACATTATGTGTTTTAAGTGCAACAACTTTGGACATATTGCCAGAGATTACAGATCACAAATTGGTCAGTCAGGACCCAAATATGGAAACACTATTATAGTTTCTTAGATTTCTAACAACATGGGACACACAACAAGATTTTGTAGAATGAACATGAGGAATGACATGAAAACCCTAACCCAAGAAGGAACATGAACAACAACCAAAGGAATGAGAATAATAGTAATAATGAAAGAGAAAACATAAAAGATATTGTAGGAAACATTGATGAATCATTTGTTAAAGATAAGGAACCAACAAGTTTGTATGTTGTGTTGGAAAGTTAGTCAAGTGAAGCACTAGATAATAGATTGAAATTAGTGATAGTTGGTAACCAATCATTATTTGATTGAGCGACTTTTACAAGGAAAACATTAGATATTTAGGATCAGAAAATTAGTTAAAAGCTTAGGATAATTTTGGAGACTTGTGCAGTTAGTATGAGGTAGAGTATGATGAGAAGAAGATATGGCTAAGAGCACATAAGATTTGGAGCTCACTGTAGGATTTGAGCAAAAGTGCACAACAAATCCATGAAGCCCAAGAAAACCTGCATGCAGAAAACTTGTCATGAAGAAGAAAAAGACAAGAAGAGGCAAGGGTTTGATCTGGAAAAATTGAAAAAAAATATATAAAAAGGCGGTAAAAAACCCACCGCGGTTTAAGAAAACCATTGGCGGTCATCGCAATCTCTTGCGATTGGCAGTAACCGCTTGCGAGAAACCGCTGGCGGTCCCGCCGACCACAACGGCCTCTGGTGGCCCGTCGGCGGTGTCCGCCGCGGCTCCACCGCAGTGGCTCTGCCCCGCGACGGCATCAGCCCTTCGGCCACCTCGGCCATCGCTTCGCCGGCGGTGCGGGGGTGGTGGAGGTTTTTGTTTTTATTATTATTTTTTTATTAAAAAAAATAATTTTTTCTTGCATCTGGAGGCCCTGGAGGTTTTTTCTTCGTAACTTGAGCATACAGACGTATTTTTTCGATCCAAAAAATGCATCGAAAAGCTGGTTCCAAGACAGAGATGCTGGTATAGGTGTTTTTGGGTTTTGATGCAGTTTGGTTGCCTATTTTGGTAGTCAAAGTTGGATGTTCTATTTTGCACTCTGGGAGGCGTATCTTGAGCTTCCGTTCTCTGATTTTGGACTTCTTTATATCGCTTAAAAGCTCTTTCTGTGCTCTTTCTAGTGATGCTAGTTGTTCCAAATTCTGTTCCAGGCACATCCTATTCAGTCTTTTGCATTTTAGCATTCTGGTGGATATCTTGTTTGTTTCAAGTCCGGAGATCGATTTTGTTGCTTTAATTACTTCGTTTTGGGCCTTATGTTTTTTTTGATCATTTTTTATATTCATTATAAGCATCTTTTTGCAACGCACTGAGATAAAGTGCCACTCTTGCGTTTCGGGATCCTTTTCATCATTGTGATTCGTTGTACTCACACTATTTTATAAAGTGCCATGGGGGAGGATAGTTGTTTGCAACTTATAGGCCCTCTTTCTCTTTTTTTCATGTAGTGTCGATGACACGTGCCTTTATTGGTGTTTGTACCTCACTCTCGATGTGTTCGGCTCCTGTGTTGTAGGAGATTTTTGGCCCATCTTTTCAGCTACCTGTCACCTCACCTGCCTTAAGGGGAGGTTATATTGTTGTTCTATGCTTCTTTGGTTGATGGTTCATGCCTTCTATTTCCATGGAGGTTCTACAGATCAACATTTTGATAGAGTTTTACGGTTCTTCATGCTTCAATGATTCTCTTCTGATCTCTTTGTTCCTTCTTCTGGAACATTCTTTGCTATCTCTTTTTGGAGTAGGGTTTTTCCCATGTGGTTTTCTCTATTTCTCCTCTTTATAGAGATTTTGTTATGATTGGGTACCTGATCAGGCCTTGTTGCTGGGACCCAATTCTACTTTCATAGATGTGCTAGGTTAGCTTACCTCCTGAGCTTCGCTTAAGGGGGGGTGTTAAAGTAATTATTTATTTATTTATTTATTTATTGCATCTTGGATTGTGTGCAGAGGCCGTATGGCCCTGTACGACAAATTTTTTTTTTGCCTTCCAGATCAACGTTGTCCAAATCGGAAAAATTTTATATCAAAATGGGGGTTTTGACGTCTTCTGAATCCATCCGTGAGGTCTGTTTGGCCTCAAACTACTCTAAAAATTAGTGAAGCCCTTTTTTTCTCAGAAAAAGCTCAAAAAAACACCAGATCTGATCTACCAAACCCTTGTTCTCCCTTTTTCTTGAAACATCAAACAAGCTACAACAGATCTGGCTCTGATACCATGTAGGATTTGAGCAAAAGTGCACAACAAATCCACAAAGCCCAAGAAAACTTGCATGCAGAAAACCTGTCACGGAGAAGAAAAAGAGAAGAAGAGGAAAGGGTTTGATTTGAAAAAACTCAGAAGAAAAAAATATTATTCAACGGATCTTCATTAATGAAAAATACAAAGAGATCAATCCTTATAAAGGAGATCAAAACTCAAAAAGGGTAACCTAAAGCCTAAAAAAGCTAGGGTTGCACAATATAATTAATAAAATATTAATTATATGCACCTACAAGATAGCTTAAGAAAACAAGAGTAATAGGCAACTTAATTAATTAAACCAAAGTGACTTAATTAATAAGTGCAAACAAATAATTACTCTAACACTCACATGTAAGTGTGTGAAACATAAACAACTTTATGGTGATTGCGTACTTGCACAATTAATGTAGAAGTGAATTTGATGTGATTTAAATGTTAAAATCAAGTTATTGAGTATCATTTTATTGTGCAAGAGTTAAACAAGATCTTTGGAGAAAAATTGAAGAATAAATTGAAGTGATTTGAGTGACAAAACCAACAAGCCCTAGTTTGACAAAATTGAGGTATTTATCACTTGTGAAGTCATAAGGTGGAATTTTAATTTGAACGAATGATAACCCCAATAGTATGTGATGTCAGTGAAAGGCCTAGGTATAGATTAAAGAAGTGCCCCTATGTTTCATTGCAAGATGACCCTCGAGGATAATTTTCACAAGTACCCTACAATGTTTTACACATAGAAGACATTAGGGTATACATTCACTGCAAATATGAGAGTATAGGTAATGATGACATCCATAGAGACCTATATTTAGTTTGTAACAATTATCACTTAAGCAAGTATTTTAACACCTAAATGATCTAAACATCATCAAGAATGTGTTTTACATGGAGTTTGACAACCACAAGTGGACAGAATTATTTTGAGTAGGATTCATGAAGATATGTTTTGTGTTGGTGACATACCAATTATGATAGACAATGACATGATACATAAAATTACCAGACTAAGTGATGAAGGTAGCAATCTTGTGAATAAGAATAATGTGAAGAAACTAGTTGAAAGTACTTCGAAAACCAAGTTAGATGACATAAACATGAAACTGGATATTGATGTCAGATTGATAAGCAAGATAGTTGGATACAAGATGAATTGTAGATCTAGGTTAAAGTTAGTACCTACTATATTTATTTATACAACTTATCTAATGAATGTGAAGAAATAAAAAGTGAATATGAGTGAGATCCCAAAGCAACAATTACTAGACTACATTGATAGAATCAAGAGAACAAAGAGTGTCGTATTTAGGTTTGAGTCTTTGATAACACATTTTTTTCCTAAGTAATAAGAAGATTCCCTTGAATGCCAAATTATGAGTGGAATACAAAGAAATGCACTATGAACTTGATTACACACTACTATAGGAAACATTTAGAAGACATAATGACATAAGCTATTACTATAATGATGAGCATTTTTGAAGTAGATATGAAACACAGATATTGAATCCCTCCATCTCTAGTAGAAAAATACAAAGATGACATATGTTTTATGGTTGAAAATGATGTAACATGTATGGAAGTAGTAGAACCAAGGGTTAAGTTCATTGAACCTATGGGGTATGAAATGTCAAAGGAGTTGATAGAAGCATATGTGAAGATAATCCTATAATCAAAGAAAGACAAGGACTATCCGAGATGGGGCACATATGAGGAAAAGGCCAGGGATATAGATTCTCAGCTTCACAATACTTGGAAATAAAGAAAAGAGTGGACAAGAAGATAAAAAAACATTCAGAAGGAGTCATGCATGAACTGAGAAGAATACAAGGAAGCTATGGGAATTTCTCTAGAAATGAGAGAAAGTGGATAGTCCAATATATTAGTTGCTATACCTTTTGCAATTGATACTGGATCAACACATGGAGTGACAATAGCTGGACCATTAGCTAGTGCACCATACACTATAGTATCACGCGAGAAACCACCTTTTGTACCACTAGTTCAAAGGAAAAAAGATGAAGAAGATACCAGTATTGTCAAAGTACAAATAGTTACCCCTTTGAGTGCCAGAAAGTCAACGAGGTTAATTGAGGTAAAAAAGGAGCCAATAGAATCTCCTACATGCAAGAGGACCAGGAAAATGGCCAGTGGACCTAGAAAGAAGAGGAAAAAATTTTAATGCACTAAGAGAAGGACTTAGATTGTTGATTATGAATAAGATGAACTAGAAGAAGAATAGAGAAGGAAAAAAGGTTAGAAGAAAGAAGAAAAATAGAAGAAGAAGAAAAGAAAAAGAAAGAAGAGAAAGAGAGAAGGAAAGAAGAAGAAAAGGAGAAGGATAAACAAATAGAGGAGAAGAGGAAATAAGAAGAGGAGAAAATGAAAGCAGAAGAAGAGAAGAGGAAAGAAAAAGAAAAGACAAAGGAGAAGGAAGAAGAGGAGGAAACAAAGGAGAAAAAGAAAGAAAAGAAGATTAGCCCAGCTAAAGCATACGTAAACTGAAGTTGACAAAGTCATATTTCAGCATGAGGTAGATGTTCTATTACAATCTCCTGAGAAGTCCAAATCTCCATTGGAATATGAATTGGAGAATTTATCCAGTGATGATGATGATGATCACATAGGACTAATATCATCTTTGAGAAAACTTCTTGAAAGGAACAAGAAAATAAAGAATCTTGCAAGATTATTAGAGGAAATTTTAGAAAAGTTGTAGACTACCATAACAATTAAGGTAATAGAGGTAGATCCCCAACTACGAGAAAAGAAATTGGTGAATTTTTTTGATAATGAGTTCACCCAATTATCAAAAGTAGCATTAACATAGGCACAGACAAAGCATGATACACAAATGTTTGACACAGTGTGTACAAATGTCAAAAATAATTTCATAACAATTGATACCTATATCAAGAAACTAAGAAGATGCCTGATGGAAGGAAAGACATGGTATGGACAATGTACCATATCATACAACTATGTCAAAGATATGAATGAAGAGCTAAATGGGAAGGATAATGAGTTACAAAACCTGATCAATAAGCGTCAACACCCAGTCACTGAGATTGAAGACTTAGAGGCAACAATTGCACATATACATAATGATATAAAGTTTATTGAGCTAAAGAAAATAATCATAAAGAGATTCTCATTATTGAGAGAACACCTGACATTGAAGGTCAACAATGTGCAAAGGAAATTGGATGAATGTCTCATAGTGAAGACATCATACAAAAAGTTTATCTTTTCAGACCTTAATGTAGTAGAGGTAGCATCCTATGGACTATGCATCTTGATCGGTATATTTGAGGAAGTCAAGGACACATGGAAGAAAGAGTTTGAGAGCTTGAAGTCAAATTTTATAGATTGTATCTCTAAGATAGTAAACTCAGTGTGAAGAACAAGGTAAACTGATTTTGACATGTATATAAGTTTTGACACCTTTGTCATTGATATCAAAGGGGGAGAGATATAAGGAAAATTATATATAGAAGATTGTAATAGAATGAATAATTATAATCTAAGAGGGAGTTAAGGATAGATGCTATATATGATGATCCACAGTTTTAAATTTTTTGTAAAGGCCACAAGTTTTTGTAAATTTTTTGAAGTTTTATTTTGGTACTTAGACAATTTTCCCATATGTTGCCATCAATGCTAAAGGGGAGATTGTTGGAAATTTGGATAGATTGGTCTGTATGATATTGTCATTTATGGTAACATATAATTCATATGAAGTGAACATATCATAAGGATGAAAATTGGGTTACATACTTAGAAATTTGTCTAAGTGTTAAAAAATTCATTTGATAGAATAATTAGAGTTTTTATCAGCGTAGTTCATAGAAGAAATATTGACACGTGTAGAGTTAGGTGTGGATAGTAGAGACTATGATGATGATGTGTACAAGAGCACATGACAATACAACCAATACTAACAGAGTTATAATGATTTCACTAGCTGCAGTATTGTGCAGGAAGAATGTAACAAGATAAGGAAATGAGTATTTCAGGTTAATGAATTATTTTGTATACCAAAATATTTACTTAACTAATTAGGGATGATTTCCTAGATGTCAACTCGAAGCTAGCAAGAGTTGATTTTATATTTTGGCAAGCATGTAGAGGTATGAAGGCCAACATAGTAGATAATTATGATATAACAAGGTATAAAATAAAATTGTAAATGCAAAGTTAAGCGTACTTCTGATGAAGTGAGTATGATATGTATGTGATGCAAATTCTGATCTATGATCGAAGCAATGCTAATTGTGATAAAGTTTTGTGAAGGGCCACAAAGGCAATATCATAATTGAAGATATCAACAATAGAGCAAAGGTTTTTGTATCTATCTTTTGTATTAAAAAACTTCATTGTAAATTGCATGTTTGAGTAGTGGGCTCATCTTACATACATTTGTAAATTGTAAATGACAACTCCTAACAAGGTTGAGGCTTCTAACAAGACCTAAGTCCTCTAGCAAGGGTCAAGACACTATACATATGTAACAGACTCCTAAAAGGGTCAATATCTTTAATCAAATATTTTTGATTAGTGGATCATCTTGTGGGTACCATCCCCACCGAGGTTTTCCCTTGGCCAAGGTTTCCCTAGTTAAGAAAATTTGGTGTTATGAGTTATATTGTTTAATGATTATGTTTATTGGTCAACATAGTTAGTTTACTTTCTTATACAAGTTATAAAGTTAGTAAATATATCTAGTTTTGGGAAAAAGTTTGTGAAATAATGATTCAACCCCTCTAAGTATTTCCTATTTCTAATAAATTAAATTTGAGGTATCTTCAAATTTGGAGAGATAAAGTTTCCAAAAATTGAAAATGGAAACTTTAACATATGTTTTGATTTTGGGTTTTTTAGATAAAATGATTTTTCAGTTTGTGAGGATTTTCTAATTTCCAAAAATTGTAATTCCTTGTAAAATTATTTTTTTAGATTTTATAAGAAGATTTAATTGAATTAAAAATTCAATTAAATTAGAAAAATGAAATTAGTTGAAATTAAATGGAAACTGATCAAAATTAAACTTGAAAGAAATAAAGATGAAATTTAATTTAATTTAATGAAGAGGGATAAATTAGTTCATTTGAATAATCAATAAATATTATTTAAATGATGGGAAATTGAATTTTAAATAACTGATAATTATCAATAAACTAAAAGTTAAATAATTAAATAAACTTAAATATTTATTTAAAGTTAAGAAATGATTAAATGATGGAAATATTTGATTATAGAGAAATAAAGATGATTAATTAATAATTAAAGAATTATTAATTAATAGAAGAATAATTAGTGCGTAAAATATAAACTCACTAGTCTGTCCATTTTTGGGTCTCTACATTTGCCTCTCTTTGATATAATGTGTTTATGAGCATTGTATCAAAGAATTTCAAATTAGGTACTGCCCAAACTTGTCCTTGTAATAACAAATGGACAACATGCCCCCTTGAGAGATTGTTTGTACAAAAAAGGCATGGATGATCTCTTGATAGAAGATGAGAAATGATGAAAGAGAAGAATAATTAGTAAGAAGTGAAGACTTAGTTAGATGATGATGATTGTTTAATTGATAGAGATTGTTGGTAATAATCTGGTTTGATTTCAAGGACTCATCATGTATAAAAGTAGTGATAGTGTCTGGTTTCAAGGAAGATAAACCCTATATAAGACAAGTGACAATGTCAAGTTTCAAGAAAGATACACCCAATATAAGACACATGCTAATTGATTGGTTGACTGATTGATAGCAATATTTGAATTTTGTTGATAAATTGATGGATTGATTGATTTGATTGATAGAAGAAATGTTAATAAGAAGCATGGATGAGCTAGACTAATGAAGTAGGAGATATGATTTAGATGAATTAAATGTGTGCTATCAACATGAATGATAAATTGAGTCAGTGCTAGATATTTTTCATCATCGTGCTTTATTGAAAAAAAAAAGAGATATAAGTGCACCCAAATATTGACCATCTAGATATCACTATTATCTTTGATTAACAAGAAAAGACATAAAGGGAATGGTTCAATATCATTCTAGGGTTAGCTTAGATCATGGGTGTGTGTGGTTGCCATATGTGTGAAAATTCTTTTTACATTCACCCTACATCATCATTCCCCCAAAATTTTATAAAACACTCTACAAACAACAAATAAAGATAATAACATGATGAACCATCATAGCCTCTCTCACCAATCAGTGGTATCCTGGAGGAGCATAGGAACATAATAATGAAAGATAAGTCAATAATGGATTGACATAAAGGACTTTGTCAATAACCTTACTGATAATCAATTGGAATCATTCAATGTGTGATTTGATTTGATACTTGTTTTCACTTTATGGTTGTTGTAACAAAGATGTTTTATTGTAAAGATTTTGATACATTTTGATTTATTTGTTTTTTTGGATTTTTTTGGTTTCAGGATTGTATATGATGTTTTAGAAAAAAATTCAAGACATTTTTTTGAATGTTTTTAAATTTTCTTTTTCAGGACATTTTTTCTAATGTTATTGAGTTTTTCTAGGACATTTTTATCGAATATTTTTAAATTTTTTTATGACATTTTTTCAAATATTTTTTTATTTTTTTTCAACACATGAACGAAGACAACCCCTAGTTTGGTGAACCAATTAAAGTCATGGATAATCGTGAAGGCTCAAGAAAATTATGCTAATTGGTTTTGGATATGTACAATAACAGTTGCTAGTGAGTACAAATTTGAGAATTTATGTTTATTGATGGTGGAGTAGGACTCCAATAGTTGGCGCCTATTTTCCAGGAATTCACCCAAGTACCTACCCAATAGTGTCTATTTACCAGGTTTTCACCAAAGGGTGATCTTGTTTCTCTTTATTTTTTATTTTTTAATCTTTATTTTGTTGCTAAAGCACCTATTTTCTAGGTTTTCACCAAGGTAACTTTTGTTTATTTTTTGTATTTTTTAGGATCTTTAAAGATATGTACACTTAACCTTGGGATATTAGGTTTATAAATTCTTTAGGTACATGTTGGTGATGTAGCCAGGGAGTTGGTCTCCCTCTTGGGTAGCCAATTGAAAGGCTCTACTTCATATTGATCCAATACTGACATAAGGTCCTAACCAATTGGCTTCAAATTTTCCAAGTTTCTCTCGATCTACAAGATTTCTGTTATTTTGTTTTAGAAACAAGTAACCTACCTCAAATGTCCTTGGTCTAACTCTCTTGTTGTAACTTCTATGAAGGTGATTCTAATAGCCTTGCAAGTGGTTTAGTGCATTTTGACGCTTCTCATTAGAAACTCCAATTATGATAATCTACCCTATAATCTTCATCTAAAACAAAGTTCTTCAATGAAATCCCAAGTGAGGGAAGCTCAACTTCAAAAGGTAGAACTTCTTCTATTCCTTATACAAGAGAAAAGGGTGTAGCTCTTGTAGAAGTCCTTATACTAGTTCTATATGCCCACAGTGCAGGACTAAGTTGCAAATGCCAATTTTGACCAATTTCATCGACAACTTTCTTTAAAAATTTCAAGATTTTTTTGTTTATCTCCTCTACTTGGCTATTTCTTTGAGGGTACTAGAATTATGAGAAATTTTGGGTAATTTTAAACTTCTCACAAAAATCTATTGTATCTTTGTTTTGGAATGGGGATCCCCACCTTGAAAAAGGCCAAGGGGCAGTAAGGGGTTGAAGCTCTTGAGCTGGGCATGGATGAGATCTCCATGTCTTTGACATTGTTGACATCTTTGTACATACTCATGTACATCTATCTATAGAGTTGGCCAGTGATATCCTACCCTTAGGATTTTCTTTGCTAAGTTATTACCACCTGAGTGGGCCCCACAAAACCTTCATGTACCTTGTACAAGGCTTTCTTGGATTATGTGGAAGTAAGACATCAAAGGACCATACCTTCTATACCTTTTCTATACATAGTACTCGCGATAAGGATATACCTAGAGGCTTCTCAGATTAAGGACTTCTTTGGTTTCTAGGTAAGTCAAGAGGAAGGTAATTTTATTGGAGGTAAGCATAAATGTCTTTGTACCAAGAAGACTCTGGACCAAGAAGGATGCATATTGATTTTGTTATAGATTCCTCATGTGTTGGGATCATGAGCTATTCTAACAAAAAATTGAATCTAGTTTCATTACCTAGCATGTCAATCAAGGATGCCATGACAACCATCACATCTGTGACTTTATTTTGAACCCTTGGGACTTGTTCAAAAATAATGTAGTGAAAGGAAGCACACATTCATGCCAAAAATTCTCTATATGGGATCAATTTTTCATCCTTTGACATGTAGTAATTATTGACTTGACTAATGACCAACTATAAATCATCATAAACTTTCAAATTCTTTATTCTCCATTGTATAGCCATTTTTAGTCATATGACTGGAGCTTCATATTCGACTATATTTTTGGTGGATGGAAAATTTAGTTGAAAATGTAGAACAAGAATTAGTATGCAAAGAACATTAACAAATAAAGTAAACATTCACAAACCAAAAACTAAATTCACATATATGCTTAGACAAAGAAAGCAAACAAGAAGTGCAAACCTCACAAGAGAAAACACTCCATGCTTTCTTGATTCTGTAGATGTGTCCTTTTGCTGTGGATGTATGCTCAAGATGCTCAAAAGCTGCTTCAATGGAGATGGGTAATGGAAAATTGGTAGCTTTGTGAGCTCTCAATTTGGCATTATAAGGGTAAGATTGATGGCTTTGGTTCTCAAAATAGCATGGTAACTTTAGCTCAAAGATTGTTGATGAAATGGCTTGGGATGGGATTCAATTTATAGGCTAAGGGGTAAAGGGATGGAGGGCTTAGATGCAAGGATGGATGAAGGCTTAAGGAGGGCTAGGATGCACTCAAAGGAGAGCACATGGATTGTGCTTGTTTAGCACCAATGGGAAGGTGACACTTGTCACAAGGAGGATGAGTGTGAGAGGGTAGGGTAAAGGGTTGGTTAAAGGCATGATGAGTGGGGTTGAGTATGTAAGAGAGGTGTAAGAGGAATGAGTGTGGAAGAGGGAAGAGTGTGGAAGATGGGTGTAAGAGTCATGAGTGGGCTTGTAAGAGTCTTTTATGTTTTGTAAGAGCACTCATGACTTAGTGGTTGGGTTTTTTGAGGGGAGACTTTGGTTTGGATTAGGAAAGTCTTAAACTTGTTTAAGGAATGTGACAACATTAGGGGGTGGATTAGGCTTGGGTTTAGGATTAGATTAGGGATGTTAGAGATGTGCAAGTGGATGGCATTAATGAGGGTGGGTGAGTTAGTGGATAAGCTTGGTTAGTATGGGTGGATGGGGTGGATTAGGCTAAATGGAGGATTAGAGATAGGTTAGGGGTTTTTGAATTTGAGGATTTCATTTATCAAATAGATTTATTTAATAAATGAGGATTTTTGGAATTAGATAGAAGAATAGGATTTAATTGATAAATAATAGATTATTTGATTTATCAATTAGGACTATAGATGATTGATTAAATTAATCAACTAGGGGATGACAAAGGATTAATTAAATAGAAATTTAATTAATAATGCCTTTTTAGATAACTAAATAGGATTACTAAAATAGTGTAATCAAATTTAGGTGTCTACAGAAAAGACTTAAGAATTGTGTCCCCTTGAGGATTTATGAAAATAATTCCTTCTCTTGCACCCTGTTTCGTATATGGTCCATCAAAATGTAGTTGCCAAATTGGTACTTGATGCCCCAATGTTAAAAACTAACTCATTAGGAAAGTCAAACACAATGGGTTGATGATCTAGTAAAGGATCTTCTACTAGTTGGTTTGCAACAAGTTGTCCCTTTATTGCTTTATCATCCACATATTCAATATCGATCTCACTTAAACTCATGACCCATTTTGCAAGTCTTCCAGTTAATGTTTCTTTGCTCAATAAGTACTTCAATGGATCTATATTTGCAATGAGCTTGGTATTATAACTCAACAATAAATGTTTTAACTTTTGAGAGGAAAAAACAACTACAAGACATGACTTTTCAATGGATGAGTAGTTCAGTTCATATCCCACCAAGGTTTTGTTGATGTAATATATCGCTCTTTCTTTTCCTTGATCAACATGTTGAGCCAAGAGAACTCCTAGTGCTGCCTTTGTTGCTGAAATGTACAATAAAATAATTTTTCCATGAGTTAGTGGAACTAGTACTGAGAATTTGAGACCAAAAGGCAATTTTAACTGAAATTTTGAAAAGCTTTCTCACATTGCTTTGTCTAGACAAATTTAACTCCCTTATTGAAATGGATGACACTTATTAACAAGTTGACCAATAAACCTCCTTTATTCTAATCTTTCCTAAAGTCCTCTTAGTTGTTTTAGATTGGAGGGAGGAGGCATGCCTAATATAGCTTTGACTTTCTTGAGATCAACTTCAATTCCTCGATGTGAAACAATGAACCCTAGGAGTTTTCCAGATGCGACACAAAATGCACAATTTTTTGGGTTCAATTGAACCTTGAATTCTTCTTATCTGTCAAAAATGGGTCCCAATACTTGTAGATGTTCATCTCTAAGTTTAGATTTTGCAAGTATATCATCCATATAGTCTTCCATTGTCTTGTGGATCATGTCATGGAAGATTGTTGTCATGGCTCGTTGATAGGTTGCACCTACAATTTTGAGACCAAAAGGCATCACATTCTAGAAATATGTGCCCCGAGTGCAAGTAAAGACTGTCTAGGCTTGGTCATTTGGAGCTATCTTTATTTGGTTATAACCTAAGAATCCATCCATTAAAGATAGCATTTGCTGCCTTGATGTCATATCTACTATTATGTCTATATGCGGCAATGGGAAATCATCCTTGGGACAAGATTTATTTAGGTCGCTAAAATTAGTGCATATATGAATGTCGCCTGATTATTTTGTGATGGGCACTACATTTAATTTCCAATCAATATAAGGGAATGGTCTAATGAAACCCGCATCCAAAAGTTTTTTCAATTCAACCTTCATCAGTAATGTAATGTGTGAATGCATTCTCCTTAGTTTTTGTTTAACAAGATTTGCATTTGGCAACAAAGGCAAATTGTGTAAGACCAATTCAGGACAATTTAGGATCAAGTCATGGCATATCAACAGATGGCCAAGCAAAATTAACTTGCCTCGATTTAATGAATTCAATGAATTTCTCTATTTCCTTAAGTGAGAGAGATTTGGCCAAATAGATTCTCTTAGGATTGAGTTCATCTCCTAAGCTAACTTCAATGGTGTCTTCTACTAGCAATGTTATCTTTTCTTCTTCTAAGGGGAGCAAGACAAACTTTCCATCCTCTAGTGCCTTAAAAAGGTTTTTCACTAGAAAATACATCTTTATGTTTACTTTTTTCATGGTCAAGAAGTGCCTTTTGATTTTCATGTTGAGTTCACCAAATTTCATAGGGAATTTCACAAGACTCAAACAAATTGATTAGTAGCACCTATTTATATAAAATGGTAAACTAATAAATTCATTCAATTCTACAAACCACAAAATAAGAAGCATATTATCAGAAATAAAACGTAGAAATGAATGCATGCAAACTAACTAATACTCCAAGCTTTTGTTGCCTCTCTTCGTTCGCATGAGGGATTGCACTCAATTGTGAACCAGACAACACCTTGACTTTGAACTTGGCGAAATGATAAAATTTATGGTTCAAATGATAGCAAACTAATAGAGGTTTGATGAAAAAGTGAGTCATGAAATTATGAGATAGGAGGGTTGTTTATATAGATTTTCTGAAAATCCATAAATGGTTGTGATCAATTTGGGAAAATCACGATCAACGGATAAGGATAAAAGAGACTAGAGAAATAATTGAAAAGTTTTCCAATTTTAAATTGAAAAAGACAGAGGATAAAATATGAGAGATCTTCAATTTTGGAGAGATAAGGTTTCCAAAATTTGAAAATGGAAACTTTGACATATTTTTTGATTTTGGGTTTTCAGAAGAAAAATAATGTTTTTTCAGTTTATGAGGATTTATTAATTTTTAGAAATTGTAATTCCTCATAAAATTGATTTTTCATATTTTATAAGAAGATTTAATTGAATTAAAAATTCAATTAACTTAGAAAGATGAAATTAGTTGAAATTAAATGAAAATTGTTTGAAATTGAAATTGAAGGAAATAAAGATAAAAATAAATTAAGTTTAGAATTTAATTTAATGAAGAGTAATAGATTAGTTAATTTTAATAAATTATTATTATTTAAATTATGGGAAATTGAATTTTAATTAACTGATAATGATCAATTAATTGAACATTAAATAATTAAATTACCTTAATTAATCAATTAAAATTAGGGAGTGATTAATTGATCCAAATATTTGATTATAGAGGAATAAAGATGATTAATTAATAATCAAAGAGTTATTAATTAATAGAAGAATAATTAGTGCGTGAAATATAAACTTGCAAGTCTATCCATTTTTGGGTGCCTATAGGATAGTCTTCAATTAGAGGCAATATAATGGACTTTTGGGTATTAAACCAAAGGTTGTTATCCCATTCTTGCTATTAAATTACCAAAACAATAGATCACACACATAAGAAAATATAATAATACATGATATTTATGTGGAAACACTTACAAAAGAAAATCACAATGAATTACTTGCTTATACAATCTCTTACAAATTTTGTAGGCTCCACCTACTAGAGGCACCAACACCTGATTCAATTTGTGAGCACATACTTGCTATAGGTCCCAACTCTTTACTCAGATTTCCACTATCTATGTTGCTTCTACAAAAAATGCCAATAATACTTTTCTCCAAAAACTTGATTATGTTACGTTCACAAAGACTATACTCAAATATGTCCCTTACCTTTGCTTAAGTCTTCTCAAGTTCACATAAACATTATCACATCAATTTTATATGTATTTTTCTTTAAATTTGGATGTTCTCCCTTTCACCAATCTTCCTTCTATCAATAATCATAGTCCTTCCATAAATGACTCATACATATTTGCCTTGAACATATATACCTTTACTAAAAGAATTCGTAAGGACATCTCTTTACATCATCAAAACTTGTAAATGAAACAAATTGCACTTCTCCATTATAATTATTGTTTACCCATATTAGTTTTTATTTTTGTAAAAAAATTTTATGAGTCAATATTCAAATTAATTACTATTTTATAATAACTATGCCTTATTCATGTTAATTGAAATTATCGTAAACACTATTCTTTACAGATTGAACTTGCCTATGTTAACAATTTAAAGCGCTACCTTACATTAAACATTACCCATTTGTTGTTAGATTGTATACCAAATTGTTACTTTATCTTTAAGGGATGTCCTTGTCTACTATAGTCAAAGATATTATCTTGAACACGAATGGTAATTTTTATCACTATTAAATCTTAGAACTAGTGTCACTTTCACTGCATTGTTATTCAATGAAACTTCATAAAGTCATTACCCTTAGTAATAATGGAAGCCTTTTAATGCAATAATGTTTGCACCTTTTAATAGTTGTCAACATGATTAGCTAGCATCTAACATGTGCAACTAGCCAATATACTTATGATATTCATAAAAGGTTTCTATTTATGTCATTGAAATCTACATATCTTTAACTTCCCATTGCAAGTTGAACCATATTATGATTAAGTTACTTCATGACCAGTAAACAAACTTGTAATACTTAATCTTCATTATTCTCTATCATTTCATTTATTAATATCTGTAATCAATGTATTGAAAGCTATGCTTTGGGGGATTTCATATTTTCTCTACTCTTGGTTGATTGATGCATAATTGTTCTTTTCTATAATATTGATTGCTGCCAAATAATGCTTGTTAACATTAATTCAGGTGACTACCTTGTTTCGATTTGTTATAATCAGATGACCATTTCAGAATCTCTTGTGTGCTTGCATCCCTGTGCTATGATGGTTGTTTCCAAATCTTCGTATGCATTGTCTTTGCTTGTGGTTTCTGCCCTCTCGACTATTGTTGGTTTGTCCAATGTAGCTATTGGGTCTACTTCCAGAAGGACTGTGTGCTTCTATTGGTGTCACGGTCCTGGCAAACATTGTTGCTATCAGCCTATCAACCCATGCTCTTTCTGTGATGGTTAGAGAGATGGGGGTCACTTCTTCTCCCCTAGTTTATGGGGGGACTATAAATGAGTCCTCGTTTTCCCATCCTACTGCTAATGAAGCAATCATTAGGAAAGCTTTGGCATGAAAGGAGGTTGTTGGTGTGGGGGGTAGGAATGGGCCTTCTTGCACCCAAACAATGTGTAATGGTGGGCATTTGGGGTTTGTTACTAAGTTGGCAACCTCTAAACCCTTTCCCACTTGTTGTCCTATTTCAATCAACTTGGATAAGATATTGTTTCAGAGATTGAGCAACATACTAAGGCTCTTGATGTTGATGCGATTGTTTATCGTTCAGGAGCTTTTGACCCTCTCTCAAGGAGCTCCACACTTAGATCTCTAAGCATTGACATCCATATCTTACTATCCAATCTTTCCTTTGGTAAAGGGATTTTCAAATTCAATAATGTTGAGGATATGACAACTATTCTATGTGATTGTTTCTTCACATGGGAAAATTGCTTCCCTTTGATGGTTAAACCTTGGCATAAGGACTTCAATCTGACTATTGATTTGTTTTTGCAAATTGCCTATATGAGTACAACTACCTAACCTCACTCTTCATCTTTGGCATGACTTTGTTCTTGAGGAAGTTGGTGAGGATTTAGGTGATTTTTTAATGGTGGATTCAAAATCTTATGATATGATGCATTCTACCTATCCATAGATTCTTGTTGATTTAGATGTTTCTAAAGGCCTTCCAACAAGGATTAATCTATGGAGTCCTTCCTATTGGTTCTTAGACACAATTATTAGATAATGAACTTCCATTTAGATGCAAAAAATGTTTTTATATCGAACATGTTGCGCAAAGTGTGAGAGGCTCAAAAAATCAAATCTAAGAAACCCTCCTCATGGTGGTTCGGTGCTTTGAGGCAACATTATATGGTGGTCAAAATGCTTGCATTTATTGGGGATGTTCCCTCAGATACTACTATTGTTACTCATCGACAAGGGTGTTGTTGTCCCTTCTCTTGGTCTTTTGTTTGAAGCTAGTTCTGCTTAGTTGAATGTTGTTGTTGTGGTCCCTCATGTGGTTGGTTATGTTAATGGAGCATCTGGTGGTACTTCTACCTTTGTTGATGGTCAGAAAAGGATTGTTGCAGTTGGTTCAATCCAACATAGTGTTGTTGGGTTTGTTGTGGATGGAAATGGTGCAAGTTCTATGGAAAAGATAAATGATGTCGACCATGTCCAAAATGGCTTTGTGAAGGGTAGATCTTGTGTTGATGGTTTTGCTACTAATGATCCTGTCATTAATGGTGTTGGTTTTGTCAACTCAAAGGGCTTGATATACTCTATGGCAACGAAGATAGCCGATGGATGGATTACGATTAAAGGAAAATATTCAAAGAAATTTCCCTCTCATTCTTCTCTTAATTCCCACATGAAGGGGGTTAAGGGGAAACCTTAAGATCTGTTATTATTTTTTTTGCAAGTTGGTTTGTTTATTAAGTGTTTATTGTTTTTTCACCACTAGTTTGAGTAGGTGGGAGTTGCAAGATGTTTGGGAGCCCCTTCTCTGTCTATATTATGTTTAATCTCTAGCCCATATATCTTTGATGAGTGTATTGTATATCTTTCAGTTTGGTTTGTAGGTTTCTCTACTTTTCCCTTGCTTTACATTTGGACTCAGGGCCCCTCTAAAATTTTACTTAATAAAAAACATTAATTTAGGGGGCAATCAACTCGCTTCAGGGCTTTATTCATAATTAATATAAAACAATCTTAATTGTTGCTTGACTTGGACAATAGATAGTAGCTATAATTGCAATTTCTCACAAGTAAACACTCTTAACAAATAAATCGTATAAAATTGCTTCCTCATATAGCCAAATCATTATTTTTCATTAATCATAAAAACCTTGTCATGGCCATTATATGAGAGTCAATCAAAACAAATACGTTTATATCTTTAATTTAAATCCCACTTGTATCTCTATTCATAGTTGCATTGATAATTTGCCTCTCTTAGTTATTTGTCTATAATGTCAACATTGTTCATATATTGTTCCTTAAGATATGTTGTATACTTTAATACTAATATCCTTACCCACATTGGACATCAATGACGATAAATCTTGGTCATATCTTCTAACATATTTGAGTTTATTTATGTTAGCGAAGATATTATCTTGGTATTAAATCCCTATGCAACCTATGCAACTTTATACTTTCCATTAGATTTGAAAAGATATTCACAACTCTAAAGAATCTTGTCATAACCCAGAAAAAATTATGCTTGCACTCATTGAGTTCTTATTCCAATTTGTTGCTTATATCACCCACATTGGATTATTATCTCGTAAACATTTACATCAATTTATACACCACTTTTATTTAGAAAATAAATAAATTTACATGTCATATGGAGCTGATTTATAAGTATCCTAAGAAACTATAAGCAATTCCATGTTTACTTACAACCTTGTAGCACATCGCGCTGTCTCTCTTTTAACTATTCTTATTCATCCACATCATGCATGCAACTTGGTAATGTGCCAATTTATCTTCTATACTTTCCACATTTCTATTGTAGATACGAAGCATAGTAATGTTGCACATAAGTTCATTTTCATCCTATATATTCTTCTCTCCAAGCTTTACTAGACAAGTTTAATTATATCCTAATTATTCTTCAAACATTGCTTTTCATCTGCACTCAAATTTGTTTGTAGGTTTTCAACATCTATCTTCTAATACTATTCCTCTTTTAGTGTACCAAATTTTGATTAATATCTAAAAAATCTTCCCTTTCTTTATGCTGATCGCTAAGTAATGGGGCCCATTTCTAGTCATTGTTCTATATGCATTTACCTTTGGATATGTACCTTGCCCTTCTAACACTCATTTCATTGGTTCCCTTATATTTCCCATCTACTAAAAGTACCCTTTTCATCAAAGCTTTTTCCCTTTCATTTTCCTAAAATTTCTGAATTTCTTTACTCTTACCTCTAGGATATTTAAGTATTCATCTATACTTAGAATACAAATCATTCATAGTTTTCTTTTCTCTAAACACTCTCATCCATTGATCCTTTAGAATAGGTCCCAATCCTTGTCTAACCCAAATAGAGTGCTCCAATTTGATATACAAAGGTTCCATAGATTTATCAATTGCAAATGTATTGGTTAGTTATTGGAGCCTAGATATAAATACCATAGTTGAAAAACTCACCAAGTCCTACAAAATAAATTCAGGGAAAACTCAGCCAATATTTGGAAAAAACTTGAGAACTTAAAAATGCATCCAATAAGTCATTAAATGAGAACACGAGAAACAAATTTAATCTAGATATGTTTAAATACGTGGGTATAGAATCACATTCTCATGAGGAACATTGATGTTTGGAAACAAAATAGTAAATAATTTATGTAAAACCAAAAGTAAATGCATCATTCCAATTACATCTTCCTCTTCTCAGTTATGTAAAAACTAAGAGAGAAGTAGAATTAGAGGGTCTAGTCCTAGAAGTCTAAACTGGGCAGGACTGTGCCTCCTCACTCAATATGTTTGACTCAATTTGTGGTTCATCCTCCATCCTAGATGTAGCTTTGCCTCTACTTTCTCCTCTCACTAGCAATGCCTACTCATTCAATTCAATGCCATCCAATGTAAAATCAAATTGACCCCCCTCCTCTATAGCTTACTTCTCCAAATCATTGAGGTCATCTTCCTCAAAAACTATGCTTCAAATTCACCTCAAACCAATATAAATCACTTTGCAAGACTATTTCCCCCCTCTTAACAAAATACAAGTGAAGAAATGAGAAATGAAATTAATTTGAGCCATTTTCACCTTTAAGTGCTGTTATAAAAGTAGACGAGTTTATGCTTCTAAGATAAACTCAGCAAATTATTCAACAAGTTTTTGCCAAATATTTGGAAAGTTTCTGGGACTAGTAAAAGTCATAAAAACTCGGCCAGGTTTTGCAGCTCGGCAATAGTAATCCTATGATAAATACCATACTCCTAGATAGGGCATAAAAAAAAAAACTAAAATGTATGTTAGTACACATCTTATATGCTGACCACATAACATTTATAAATAATTGAAAATGTACTCCTATAACTTTCGTATCTAGCGACATCTGTGAGTCTTTAAATTTTGCCATGTCAATATCTGATATCATATCCATATCCATGCGGCTCTGGACTTGCAGATAATTAACAAGAAAGCAGTTGCAATCAAGTGGAAAAATATAATCACATATTGAATAGGGTCATCGAGGTAAACAGCTGATGGCAGTTTAATCGCCTTTTGAATATATAATTACAATTGGACCGTGGTCATCCACATACGACACACCTCATTTCCATTCCATACAGATGCATTCAATATCATTCGGAAATGACTTAGCACATAAGATAATTCCACGGGCACAATGAAGTCCCCATGGCTTCAGATCTAGGCGGTGTCCTAGATCTCAGATTGGCATACAAAGTAATACTGTTGCAACAACAATGAGCAAGATACAATAGTCAACAAAATCTTGAAAAGCTTGACTTCATTCTGCTTTGACATGTAACATATTTCAACCTGCAAAATTGGAACCCAAGAGACTCCTGCTAATGGACCCAGATGCTTAAACAAATTGCTACCTCCTCAAAGATCCCCAGTTTCGACTAACCTGACAGTTACATCACAGTTACAACCACAATAGACAAGGCTTCCGATATTAAATTAGATTCACATGTTAAATACAATTTTACCTGGGGAGTAGAAGTTTTTGTTCTTAGGTCATTGCTATCATTCTCGTCTTCATCATCATCAATGAACATCTGTCTTACAACAGAATTGCCTGACTTCCTTCCCCTTTTCGCCGTGGAGCTTGCCGCTCTTCCTTTTCCCCTTGCCTGTGAGGCAGGTCTCTTCCGTCCTCTTGCACTTTTGGGGGTTTCATCAGGTTCCTGAAAATATTTAGAGAAGCTCAGGTTGGTTATAAATACACAGTAAAATATCATTGCAGATTATACAATAATCTATTTATAGCTCTATTAAAAATTCCGTCAATACTATACTCCCACAGACTGAACATTAAATAAATAGTTCAGAAATATCTTACTGAGCCATTCTCTGGTTCATCTAATTCCTCTTTTCTGATTTCATCACTTGAAGGTGAATCTACATCCTCTGCATCCTCAATAACACTACGAAGAGCTGTTGATGCTGCAGCAGATGCGCTTCTGAGACAGCAACATATAGTACACTTATTAATGTGAAAACAGGCAATGATGTGAGAAGAATGTGTAGTTTAATCAAATAGATTACATAAGTTTCATTAATAATATGCTTCCATTACTTACTGGACAACAATGGAAGAAGAGAACTTAATAATCTTTAGGAATGCACTCACCCTCTTCAGGGAGCTTAGTTTTCGAAAAGATGCATGGTGGTGAATATGTTTTGCCCCAGTAAAAATAAGGGAATGAACTTGAAGAATATTTAATTAGTCAGCTAAGCTTATAGAATGAATGAATCAAAATCGAGAGTAGAGAGAATGGGATTAAAAAATGAAAGGACCTGAAACTGTACACTCTCACCTTTCTGAGTGACGCTTTCCCATAGTAACATCCAAGGTAGTTTGCTTAAGACTACGTGAGCCTCTTCCTCTACCTCTGCCACGCGCTCCTCGTCCCCTACTGTCTGTTTCATCAGTTGCTATTGTAGAAACCTGTGAGGATTTTGTTTTCTGTCCCCACACTAAAGTTTTCGACTTGGTAACCCTTACAAGTTCATCTTCTTCATCACTGAATGCATTTTGGCTGGCTAATTGTGATGAATTTTTACTTTTTTTTACCTGCATTATTTAAATCTTTAAATTAATAACTATAGAGCGAGGAATAAATTGAAGGCAATTAATTTGCCTATATAAAATCCGACCCAGTCTATTGTAATTTATCATATATAAATTAGAAGTAGTCTGATGGAAAATAATAAGCGATTCAAATATGATGATGCAACCGTTTGATCTCTGGAGAGTTCTACTAGTAACTGAATCTGAAGGCAAATAAATTCAACTGGGATGAGGATGATGAATTATAATGCTGTGCTATGAGTTGATTACCTGTGAGGGCTGAGAACCTAACCCATCAGAGAAGCTTGTTTTTGGATGTAATGCTCGGTCTCTTTCACGTTCCTAGTTGAAAAGAATAAAACAAGCTACCATCAAATATAATTCCATGTTGCTGCTTACCTATAAAGATGAACAAAACTGTAGACCAGCCAAAATTTTACCCACAACATTTGTAGACAATTTAAACTAATGGAACTTTACCAATATTCAACACACCTGCATACATTGACCCACTTTAAGGATAACATCCTCCTCCTCTTTGATTTGCAATACTTCTGCTTCTTTGACGAGCTTATTCTGAAAAAAATACAGCCAGAAGATGTATGATCAAATTTCAATCACAAAACAAATTCAATGGAAGATTCAAATTTCAAATTTATCAAATTAAAAATACCCGTGTCTCCTCAAGATTTTGTTGTACACAAGTGGAGAATGCCATTTTGTCATCCTTATTAACAAATTCATGCAATGCAACATCTAGATCATTAACTGGAAGGATCTCCATTTTCTGCAATTGTATACATATATTAGAAGGATAATAATGTGAGAAAAAATATAGAAATTTTAAAAATATAAAGAGATTTTAAATATTCATATGATAACATTGATAAAGCATACACTGTAGACATTATAGAACCTCAAAACATAATATTGGACTTGAATCAAGATTCCACGTGAGGATTAACAGACAAATTAGTGAAATTTAATTGCTTTCACTATCACTGCGCATATATATTATATAAGAATTTTACAAAATGCCCAAAGGCTGCAAGTTTCAACACAAAAATGACAAAAGTTGAAAATGTATAGCTGTCCCTAATCACTATCCGCCTCTAGTAGCTTTGCGTCAAAACCAGAGTCTGGTCCAAGTCACCGCTCCTGAGGGATTGCCCATCCAATGGAACCCCAATCAATTAAATATCATGACATTGAACTTTCGAAACGAGTACTGGTTAGAACTATCATTAGCCCCACTAGAATCTCTTAGTTAGCCTCCTTACCCTCATGCATGCATGCAGAGGGAGCTAGAATATTATAGGGCCCTGGATTTTCTGTCAGGTAGTTAGGATTTGTTAGTCTAAGGGTTGAAAAAAAAAACTGCCAACCCCTCGACAATAACCCTTAAGACTAACATATGCTAATTACATGACAACTAACATTACAATATCCTTCCACCTACCCCTAGGGAACCCCACTCTAGTAAAGTTTAAAATTAAAATTACCTTCAATGTTTAAACTTTAAACACACCAATGTCAATAGTCAAAGAGTTCATACATATTTGATATTGCATATTGAAGTTCAGAAATGTTGGTTTTCTTATTTTTCCTTTCATATGGGAACTCATTGAAACATCGATTTTTTTTTTTTTAATATAAAAATCAAACGATGTGTCAACAAGAAATCTCTGACAAGTTTTTGGTATGAAAAAATGCATCCCAATACCTGAGGTGTGTCCTAAAGGATTGAAGAACATCTCCTATGCAAATATAGAACAAACCTAGCATCCTTAACAATGAATTTTAAAGAGTTAGCACAATTCTTGGATCCCCAATTCTCTCTATTGAACGTGATTTACCATCACCTAGTGTAACAAAATGTGTCAAACAAAAATCAGCAATAAACTTGACATACTTGTCCCTATGATAAAGAACATGATGTGGTGCACCAAGATCAAAGAACCAACAACTAGTTGCTTCACTATCATCTCAAAAGGATGCCATGAAACCATAATCCTCAATTTCTTTAACACCCTATGCGCATGACCTGTAAATAGTTCAAATCATATTAATGTTTTTGGTGTTCTCTTTTGATTAAGTAAAAAATTACAATAACAGCAACACTTGACTTTCAGTTTGGAATGTGCATCAAAATTCGAAGTACTTGTAATGTCTCCTTTCGGGGCTACCTTGAGTCTTGCCCTAAAATCACAAATTCCATTAGAATTAAGAAATGCAAGATAGTTTGAGATATAACTTTACTAATTAAAATGTTTTTTTACAAGATAAATCTCGATTGAGGTCCTACAACCATATTAAACAATATTGGATGTGTGTGTACATATGTAGATGTACATATATATAATCACACACACACACACACACAAATATATACATTACATAAACGCAACTCATTAATCTCAATTATTTCTATTGGGGTCAGTAATCACAAGTGTATGTATATATATATATATATATATATATATATATATATATATAATCATAATTTATTAGATAGCTCATGCCACATCGGTGTTTATTTTTAGTAATCAATCACAATAAGATTTGAATGAGGGAGCATGATATGTTGGCCTGAAGCAATCCTCACATTAAACCCAAGAGAGGACACTTGCCCTCTTGGCCCGAAGTGTTCCAACATAGTGGACATCGAGGATGGGGTAGTCTACCTAGTAGGGTGCTACCATGCTTGTATCTGCCCTCCCAATCATGTCTCCTTATTCAACAACTTGTGATTTCACCGCCAATCAACTATCGTAGATGTCCAAAAGGAAATCGCACTATGGTGCTCAGATATCCTCCTAAATAATCCCAAGAGTGGTCACTCACCTTTTGGACCCCAAGTGGTAAGCACATTGGACATCCATCATGAAGTGGTTTACACAGATGGTGATCTCATATTTTTGTTCCCCCTTTCTTGCACGACCTTCGCTTTGGCAGCATATAAATAGGTTAATGATTAAGAATATGCATTGCACAACATTAAATATATCAAACACATAAAGAAATTATAGGTTAGACAATATCTTCATCATGCATACATTAAGCATAAATTTCATGCATAACACAGTTGACCAAGAATGCTATTGCCTGCAATATGTAGTAATCTCTGATCTGATCTATAGCTGGATCGCTGACATATTATGAGTTGCTGTTCTCTTCATGAAAACCGATGCTAATTCAATTGCCTTGATGTTCTTCCCAAAATATTTTATTTTCCCTTTTTTATATATTTAGAGTTTGAGGGAGAGACGCGTCTTTTCATAAAGCCCAACCTTCTTACAAGAGTCACACCTCTTTAAAACTGAGGACTGCCCTATTTTTCATTCATAATTTTCCTTAGCTACCGGGTTCAGACCTGCTGCTCAGATCCAGGTCCACATTTGCTGCGTGTCTGGGCAGGGTCCTTCCCACAGTCCAAAATAAGGACCCTGCCCTGACACGCAGCAAACCCAGAAGGACCCACGGTGAACCTGGGAGGTTGGCCCAATTCATTTATTTTCCAACGCCCAGGCTTAATTACTATTTAAGGCTGCAATTTAGTTTTGTGAAGGCTGTGATTTAGGTGGGATCATGAAAGTGCTCTTTAATTTTCCTTTATAACATGCATAAGTTCACAATGTATCATATATACCTTCAAACTACATCGGAAGAGATGCAATCTATGTCCTACACCTTTGTATAAGGGTTTTGAAGAAACACCAATATATGGCCATGTACGAGGTGGGGTCTTGTAAATGTTTGACATGCATATATTGGTCTAGTGGTGTCACGTATTTTGCCAACAAACGCTGATAATTCATTCATGAAATAGAATGTCAGGTTGATAATCAAGGTCACATACCTAAATTAATAGTGTGACTGCTTTGTGTGTTCTATGTTCTCTAGTAGTTCTTGTCGCAAAGCTTTATAAAATTAAATAGGAAATCAATCAAAATTTGGGATTTTCACCAAAATATTAAAACATCTAAAAATTCCAAAAATCATGCAAATTGACCAAAATATTTTGACTAATTTCCTAAGGGGGCATACAACCATCAGAGTGCAAAAGAATTGCAATCCAGGTACTTTTTTAAATCAGGGTCAAGAGGTGTTGGAGACTAAAAATCAGAGAATCATATCAAGGTTTTATCACCATTAGATCAACAAATCTTTTCCCTCAACCACCATTTGACATGCTCTATAAATGGAGATTGCGATAAAAAATCTTCCATATTGGAACACTAGACCTCATCGGCTATGCCCGTGGCATAATTTACTGGAATGTTTGTGAAGTTTGTGACATCCAGGCTTTGACTATTGTATGTTTCCCTCATTAGCTTCATGACCTCTGAATTTTTCATTGCCTTTTAAGTTGAACTTGTTAGCTTCATGACCTCGTAACCACTTTAGAACTTCACTAATCAGTCTTCAATTCTATTAGTACAATGGCAGGCAAGAATGAAACTTAAGCAAGGATGAATGCTATTTTTATTTCTCATTCGCAATGAGGGAAATCACTTTGTTTTTGTCAGTTTTTAAATTTTCTTGGAATCCACATTTTAAGGTTAGGGGTGCTTTTAGGCATACAGGCAACTTAGGAAAAATAGAGAAAAAAGTCCCAGAAAAGGGGCAAGTTCACCTCAAACAAACCCATAAGTGGGACCCCAGACAGAGCCCCCTACATACCAAACTTGGATCCAAATTTGAAACAAAGTAGACCCAAACCAGTAACTCAGCCACTATCCCTTTACCATTCCAAAAATTGGGTTCATGGTCCCCCCCAACCAATCCCTAGTGTTCCTCATCCCCAAAACTCTATGGAACTATGACAACGAAAGCTGAAGTTCAAATACAATAACATCAAAATATTAATCAAATACGGTGTACCTTAGATACATATGCAATGCAGAATTAGCCAAAAGTAGTGTGAGCTACTGATACACATGAAAGCCATAAAAAATGGGTGTCACAACCTAGTAGACAATAAAAAGTAATATAACTCACCAGATTACTTTCTGCAACTAGCGCCTCAATGTTTTGTTGGTTTAGTTCTTCAGGTCGAAGACGTTCAGCATCTTGAATCTTTTCTGCAGAGAGCCAAACATTTAATGATGGTTTGGGTCAAATGACTTGACATTGACAAACAGCTGTCTACAATCAAATCAAAACTTCATGGGTAAGGTAAGTGAGGATTGCCAAAAAACTCCTGTTCAAGAAATTCAAATTCATTTGAAAAGACAAAATAATGTTTTACAAATCTAGCTCTGTGAGATAATAACGTATGCTACTTATTGTTTAATACAACTTAAATTAGGCTTGTCAATACCAAATGTAAGCACTAAATCAGTAAGGACCAATGACTAGCACAAAGAAACAGCACATATTATATCATACAACACACATTACTTTCCTTTCTCTAAAAAAATTGAAATTCCTAAAATGATGTCTATTACAGTCAAATTTGGAGATATTTTTGTTAAAATATTAACCATTTTTTTTCTGTTCTTTTTTTTTTGGGTTCATATTAGATTCCCTCATATATAGTATGATGCCAAGTACAAATATATATGAAGTTTCCAATAGAAAATCCAAAGAACACAATTCATCAAACCATTCTATATATAAGCATCTTATTATCAGGAGTGTCAAAAAATCAATTTATCAAGAGAGGATAAAAGAGCCATCAATCTTATTTCTTCTCTTTTGGATTATCTTTTCAGCCTTCACAAATTCATCATTTGCCTGCTATCCACTTTTCGTCTCAGTCCAGTTCACTTTTGTGTTGTACATATCAAATCATATACTCTAATGTAGATATCCTGTCCTTGTTCCATATCTAATATTAAACTTGTTTTAGAGGCGGAATCTGCTTAACTCTTTGACATTTGAATTTCTGTGTAAAGGTTCCCATTTAATTCTTCCTTTTCCGTCTGTGTATCCTCATTAAAAATATTACACCAGTTTTCCTGAAAAAGCTCATCCCTTTCATTCATAGATACTTTATCCTCGAGGTTTTTTTAAGTACTCATCCTTTTTGTTTGTTCAGAATTTGACTGTAAACTAGAGAACCTTGAATTGATTAGACTGCTTTCAATTTCCTTGTCTTGACATCTAGCTGGGATTTAAAGTGAGCACTTAAATAGTAAACCTTTGGCTAGTCACTACAGAAAATCAATGATCAGAAATGAAAATTTCAAACAAAAAAAGATAGGTGCAAAGGGTCATCCCCGCTCCATGACATGCAGTGTTTGACAAGTTGTTTATGATGATAATGTCAAGGCAAATGGGTGCATGGGTCCATAGAAATCTTCAACACCTGCAGCAAAAACAAACTAGGAAAGACCACAGGAAAATTTGAATACTAACAGGGCCTGTAATAGACAAAATATCATAAAGAAAACGAAAAATTGGAAGATTAGTATTTCTCAGTGTGCAAAATTGCACGTAGACACCTAAAAGTGACCACATCCTAATTACATGTTTGACATAACCACTTTCACAGCTTCACCACTTTTGGCCAGAGTTTTATGCCTAGCCTCTCACATAATCTAAGCAAATCATTTAACACTTAAACCCTCTCCACCAATCAAAAAAATAAATTATATTAATAAGAACTAAGCTTCTAATATTCTCTCCGCCATTGAATTAATTTAAAAAATCATGTTAATTAAAGTAACGTAATTTCTGACATCCCTCTCCAACAATTAATTGAATAATTTAACTATGTGATTAATTAGCATAAAGCACCAAATCCTAATCTAACCCTCCACAAATAAGACTATCATGTCTGATCGATAATTAAAAAGTTTAAACAGCTACAAGTCATCAAAGCCAAAATGGACTTGATCCTAAATCTTGTCCATCAAATCAATTAAACAAATGCCAGCCACTCATTTCCAACCACCTTCTATCCAAATCCAAAATATGTAAGATCCCCAACGTGTAACTCCCACTTTTTTCAACGTAAAATACTTATATCTGTACTTAATGAGAATTTACTTGTACTGTCTGTTTCAGGTCTGAGATACTTGTTTGCCTAATGATTTAACATAGATATAGCAAATATATAAATAATCATAAATGATACAGATAATACAACAGTCATCATTTAAATAGTGGTGAATAACTAAAAATCATAAATAACATAACATGAATAGCCAGAGACAGCACAGAATCACAAAATGTAGTAGGTGGCAGAATGATATATCTTTCTTAGCATAGTGTTGTCATACATCAACAACACCATAACTTGTTCCAGTCTGACTAAACATTTGCCAACCGCCAACAACTGACAACCCTTTGGAACAACGTTTTATTATACTTCCAATTTAAACTAACAAATGTCTATTTAATTACTACTGCCATAATTGTCATCTACATCACACCCCCCCCCCCCCCCCCCCTCCCCCCCCAAAATTTGTCGTCTTCCAGACAACAACCCAAAAAGGGTATTAACTAGAAAAGAATTTATTGATAGGGCCGAGTTGACATCCCTAGAACTGGAGAGGTCCCTGGGGTTAACTCTTGCTGCAGACAGTGCAAGCCCCGATTGGTTGTCATTGTCAATTGTCTTGCTGCATCAACCATGTTAGCTGCTTCCATCAGTTGCTTTCTGACTTTCTCAAAGTTCTGAGTCTTGGTCCGCCATTCCTTGTTGAATAACTTGGATCGTTTCTGCAAATGTAGTAACATTGCCAATGTGATTGATGATTTCCAAATGCAGATTTGAAGACTCCTAAATATGAGAGTAGTTAATGATCATTAGTTAATAAATAACTATATGTATAACTCATCTTTAAGCATATATGTAATATTAATATATTAACCATATATGTAACATATTAATATATAATAATATATATTATCTATATCAGATATTTATCTTAAAGATGATTTACCATCAACGAGGTATCTCATGATTAAATCAATCCGACAGAAGCTACAACCTTATCATTCATTTCTGCAGCGTCTCCATCTAAAATTCTTTTCTTGCCAGCTATGAGTCCTTCTGTGCTAGTTTCTCCCCAAGTTGGGCTTCCACTTCTTGTAAGATAGTTACCTTGGAGTGTTCTTGTGCCAATTGTACATTACTTTTCTCTGCCAATTTTGAATAGGCCTTTTGTTGTTGTTTAGTCTACTATGTGGCCTTCCCTTTAGCAGTATTTGCCTTCTCCCATGCTATTGTGGCTTGATTATGCCAAAACAATATTTCTTAGAAGCATCTTTCCATGCCATGGACTGCACAAAGAACTTGGTCATGACAACCATTGACTTATGGTCATGGAGGTTGCCAAGTAGATGCCATCTCCTTTGTGTCCAAATGTGCCCATCCTTTAACTATGAAACATTTGGCAAACTCCTTTTGATATTCACCTTGCATAAACATGAGGAATTCCTTTCATGCTTCCGCAACTAAGGGGTGTTGGTTCACTTTGTCTAGTTGTAGCACCATATCCATGTCCCTCAATGATAAACTTGTGGTTTTTGAAAAGAGCTCAAGAGACTCAACAAATGATTGTGGGGCCCTTGGTGGATTTCACAACAACCATTAGTTAATGTTGACACGGATCACACCCTTGACACCCTCAATTGGCATCGTCTTACCCTAAACACCCTTGGCTAGAAGTGGTGCACCCTTAGCACACTTGGGTGGTAGCATCACCCTCGGCTCGTAGTATCTCAACCTCAGCTAGCAATGTCTCACCCTCCGTACCCTCGAATGAAATTATCTCATCCTCAAAGCAATGCCTTGCCCTCAAATGGCAGTGTCTTTTCCTCGACTGGTAGTGCATTGCTCTTGGCTAGAAGTGCCTTGCCCTCGACTAGGGGTGCCCCCTCTGCTAGCAGTGACACATATATAGCAACGATACAAATAATCATAACGGATACAAATAATTCAACAATGATCATTCAAATAGTGGTGAATAAATGTAAATCATAAATGACATAACATTAATAACCAGAGATAGTACATAATCGCACAATGCAGTAGATGACATAATTGTTTACTGGTTACAATAACTTGGTTTTAACACATGCTACGAAAATAGAAGTGTAACTCAAGTAAATATAAGTGCAATGTTTTAAGAAACCACAATTGTATATCCCATTAATACTTCTCTCAAGTACATCACATGACAATACAAGACAAGATGAGATAATATTTGATGCCTTTGTCGTTAATGACAAAGCATACATATACAACTTGAAGGGTTGCAATTCAACTGTCACTTCATAACGCCCTTTGGTAACTAACAACTTAATAACACATATTTAACTATCCCCAAGAGATCACCCATATTTAACTAACATCATTCCCCCCCCCCCCCCCGCCCAAAAAAAAAAAAGAAAGTCGTCTCCTGTCAACACAAAACAAAATGGAGATGATGCTTTTTACAATATACATATCAAGAAGAAAGACAAAGATGAAGATGAAGGGGGCTAAGGATGCACTTATGTCCGCAACTTGTACACTTGCTAGATCCACACCTTCAAATCTTGTTCCGCCTATGTATGTGCCTCTAATGCTTCCTTTAACATCACAATAATATCTACTATCTCAGACTCCTTTGACTGAGTCAATTGAGTCTCTAACAAGCATTTTCTTTTGTAGTGGCCTCCTGCAAAGCCATGAGCTTTGCTCACTCTGTCTCCCAAGCCATCAACTAGCTAGCCAAGTTACCCTCCACTACTGCTAATAGCGTAGTTGACTCCTCTCGAACCCACCCTGTTGCTACCCTATCTGTCTCACTACGCCTCAAAGCATAGTAGGTGTCTTTGTTCACCTGTACTATCTCATGTGTAAGGGCCTTGACTTGGCTCTCCACTACCAACTCCACAACAATCCAATCCTACATCTTTGGAGCCTCAATATTTGGCTATTGTCGTGCCTCAAAGTAGGTGGAAAATGCAGTCAAACACGTTGCACATGCTCTAACTCCTAAAACACATCCTCTACAGCTCAAACTTGTATAGAGACCACCACCTGGCAGACTTGTGCTACCATATCTCCTAGGTACACCTCCATGACCCAACAACCTCGAGTCACCATATCTAAACCAAGTACACCTCTACATCCTTGCCAAGGATGTCTTCAAATGCCTTTGTGGTTGGTTGCTCTTGTGCACTAAGTGTTATTTGTTGAACCTCTACCATAGCTTGAGAAGTCTATACTGCCGGTGGCCCCTCATCCATTCTTACTAGATGACATCCTACTTCCTCAGGTGCAAGTGTAGTGGCCATGGTAGGCTCCCCTCATCCTAACTCCACAAACGTGGAAAGAGGCGTGTCTCTCATAGGTGAGAATATAGTAGGTCCACATGTGATTGGTGTGAGATTCAACTGTTGTCAAGTAGACACTCATATGCTTTACCTAGCATAGCTGGTTGGGTACCACGCTTATGGAATAATCTCTCATTGGCTCAACTACCAATGCAGCATCCACAATCACCATAGCGCTAGATCCAACTACCTCCAATCTAACCTGTGACTCCCTGCGTGTCTCAACATCGTGTATCTCGGGTGTCTCATCAGGTATCGCCATTGCCTCCTCCAACACAACTCTAGGTGGTGATGTGTGGGACTCTGCTTTCTTTGGAATCATGTCAATGGGTGTCTTAGCTAGTCTAAAAGAAAGGTAGGTGTTGTGCTAAGGGTGGTCAAATGTGGTGTAGTAGGTAGGAGAGGTCGTGCAAATAATATAGGTGTCATAGTGACCACCTCTACCTCGTCCTCCTCTACCATCTAAGTGTTGTCTCCCTTGTCCATGTCACTCTCACTCTCCAAGGTATTCTATCGACCACTATCCGTCTCTTCGTGCTCTAATCCTAAGTCTACCCCTTGTCCGTGTTGTATCTACCCAACAACAATTTTTGGTCCTACAGTAGCCTTCTGTTGTCCAAGTAACACCAACGCATGATGGGAGGTTCTCGAGGCACCAAGGGCCCTAGTTTGACCTAAAGTATGTCTATCAGAATCTATCAAAGTGTAGCATCAAGAAACAACCCAATAGCAAAATGCGGCATGTAGAAAGTCTTAGTGATGTAATGTCATCAATTCAAACATCCACTTTGGGAGTAAGCTGACCCAATAAAAAACCTTAATATTTAGTAATCCGTTCATGAGTGCAATTTGTGGAAAAGTTATGTCAGAAGTGCAGCTTGATCTAGTAAGCTTGCTTTACACCAAGTCCATCAAGCATCACCAAAATCCCTGTTGGATAAAAGATTTATTTATGCCCCTTCCTTTAGAGGTCTTTGTTAAGGAGTCTATCTCTACTGGTGTGAGGTCTCTGCATAACATTTTGATATAAAATTCCTTTACATCCTATTTCATCTTCTTGGTTTTCAAGTCAATCTTCGATCCTTTCCCAAGTATAGCAAACACCTATGTGAACTCAACTATAGTGAAGGAAATCTCCAAATCACAACCAAGGTATGAAACAATACACATCTTGGAGTACATGTCAAAAGTCCCAATCGTAGCACGCATGGTACCGTCAAATTCTTTGATACAAATAAAAGGCATTTGGATTGCCCATTGTACATGTGCCCTTCATAAACTATCTTTTATGAGATCATTCTCAGGCATCTCCTGCAAACATTTCTAACAATCCAATCCTTTTAGACCCTTGAAGGATATCTTCAGAGGCGTGATGTAATCCTTTGAAAAACTTGCAGGTGCTAACTGCACTTGTATTTTTTGTCTTGTCTTCTTCTTTCCAATGTCAATACAACTTGCAGCTTGTACTCTTTAAGGCAAGACTTGGGCATTTTTAGTCAAATTGCTACTTGAACTAGAGGTTCTTCCCTGTGTCAGTAGTTTTTTTTTCCAACTTCTCTTCTTCATTGTGTCCATAACGATTTCTCCTCGTCTTTTGTGAAAAAAATGGTTAGGGAAAAACTTCCTCCTTCAGATACACCTAACTTGTTTACTTTGTATGGTGTTACTCCTCTCCAACTGTTACCCGCACAAACATTTCTCGCACTTTAGAACTGAAGGGAAGAAATTAACCAAGAGAACCGATGTCAACAAATCCTCAAAAGTTTCTACTGAGAGACGAGGAACGTTGTCATCACGAAGAGGAAGATGAAGCCCATCATAAGAGATACATGATGTGAACCCAAAGGGAAATGAATAAAGAGAATACAATGTCATGATTATGTCCTAGAGAGACATGAATTGTAGACAAAATATTATATAAATAAAAGTGTTTTTTGAAATTTTATCATGTGATATTACTTTCTTGTGGATGAATAAGTGAAACAATTATACCAAACCAATTGAATAAGAATAGAAATATGGAAAAAGAAATAGAAGAGTGGGAGGCTACTAGAAGGGCTGTACTACTGCAACAAGCTGAAAGAAGGCAAAGATTTTGAAGGATTGCCAAAGGACTATCAGAAGATATGGAAACAATAATAATAATATTAATATGGAAACGTAACTAGTGGGGACACTATGCAAGAGACTACACAAGGGTGGAAGTACCGAAGTTTCTATGTAGATTGTGTGGTCCTAAAAACCATGACGACGCAGAGTGTTCGAAGCTTAGAGTAAATCTTTTGATCATAAAGGGGAACCGAGAGGAGGTCCTCACATTCACTCGAGCACAGGCAAAGAAGGCTACCTACCCAAACCCCAAAACTAAGGAAAGGAGAATGCTAGAAGTGAAGGTAGGCATTGAAAAATAAATAATGACAGAAAGAAGGGAGACAAATGACACCAGCAATGCCTCACTAAGGGGTTAGGTAGAACACAATATCGCATGAAGTTATTACAAACCGAAATCCCTGTCAAGTTGAAAGACCTTCTTGTTATCATGTCACAACTGAGAACAACTCTACTTAATGTGACATCATCCCATAAGGCATCAGGTGGGATAGAGGCGAAAGTGAAAACCCTCTCAAAATGGGAAGTCCCCTCAAGACTACAGAGGAGCCCATGGTACTCGCGGTAAATAGTGGAAGGCATCCAACGATGGTAGAAATGGGCATTTAGAGAACCATTTTGGTAGATACCATTGTGGACAACAACTCTGGTGTCAGTGAACTATCAAAAGAAACATGGAGGAGATTGGGGCGCCCTACGTTGTGGTTGCCAACATTCCAACTCATAGGTGTCGATTAGCATGACATCAAACCTATTGGGACCTTAATGACACAACGAGTCATGATTGGGACACAACCCTTCGTTTTGGATTTCGTAGTGATACCATTGAAAAGAATAGGGTATGATGTACTTGGCAGAGCTCAGTTTTGGTAAAGGCAAAGGTAAATCACGATTGGACCAGGAATACTCTCTCAATGGAGAGGGGGTGGGAAGTTTACAATCGACCTATGCACACAAATGGTCAGCGAAGACTTTGCGTCTTTGGAGTTAGAAGATGTAAAGACTTAAAGAAGGCTCGAACAAAATTACCAGTAACAAGGAACAAAGTTCTTATGTTTCTTGATTTTATTTAAATTTCATGGGATATAATGAGTACAAAGCATATTCTAACTTTAAAAATTCAATTCCATAATCACTTGTAATTTTATTAAAAAAGGAAAAAGAACAGAATCTTATAAATTATTAATAACTGAATTTTTGGTATTAGACAATAGTGGAACCTGATTTCTTCTATCGCACACAACCTTGCTTCTGCCGATTGAAAGGAGAGGCCACATTATATAATAGAGGCAATTCCATAACGCAACATCACCATGAAGATTCCTAACGCCAGCCAAGGACAATAACAGGCTCATCTAATATCAACTCGTGTCACCCCAATGCGAGTCACGGCTAGGAAATGACGTCTACCAAATGACATTCATAGATTGCACAGTCTAGGCATTGGACGATATTGAATACCAGTCTTTGCGTTTGGTTTTGCTGGCCTGAATGCTAGTCTAGCAGCCTATCACCTTTGACGTCTAGCTGATTATAATCCTAGACACAACCCTTAGCAATGAAATGGAAGTCACCAAAATCCTCCAATTGATCAACAAATCAATTATTAGTTTGCAACACCAAAACATAGACTTTCCTTCAGAGTATCAATTCTCTAGAGCCACAGTGGGTACAACTAGAGAATACAATAATTGCTTACTTCAGCAGAATTGTCAATGATGAATCTCAAGAAACTCTTCAAAACCTCAGCCAGTTGATATGAGCAAATAAAATATAATAATCAAGATAACCTCCCATTCTCCAAAAAGCCATATTTATAATACCAATTTGAGCTACATAGCTTCAGGCTCACACCTTTCACTTAAAAGCAACTTTTATAATATAAAGTCATAACACTTTATATTATAAAACACAATGATAATAAAGAGTATTATAAATAATCATTGAACCATAATCCTCCAAATAAATATGACTTCAATAATATTTCATCGAGAGATCAAATAACGAAACTAGACGATCACCCTACCTAAACTGCACACCCAAAATAGTAACTGTCTGAGAGTGACTTACTAAAAATAGTAAGTCCAAAAATAGCAATATCTTGACAATGACCCCCAAATCCAAATGTCAACTCATGAGGGTCACGATGATGAGCTGAAAAAACTATACCTCAGAACCCTACTAAATCAAGGACATTACAGTCTTCCCTCCCCCAGATTGCTTGTCCTCAAGAAACCGCAATCCAAGGTGCTGTAGAATATCCTCTGCCACTTAACCAACAACTCACAGATGGTCCTCTGTCCCAACTGTCTCTCTATAGTATCAAGAATCGCGTCTGGAATCAACTCGAATCTCCCTTCATCATCCAATGGAGGCAATATAGGAGATGGTATCACATGACGACCCAAAGCTCCCTTAAGGTGTGAAACATGAAATACATTATGAACCTTACTATCCTTAGCAAATACAACTCATAAGCCACCTCTCCAACTCGTCGTATGATATGAAAAGGACCATAATAACATGGCTTAAGTTTCTCAGCACCACTCCTTTTGATCGAAGACTGCCAATACGGCTACAACATCAAATAAATCATGTCACCCACCTGAAAAGTATGAGTTATTCTCTGCTGATCAGCATACTACTTTTGTTGATTATGTGCTCTTTGTATATCATCTCTCAATGACCTCACTACATCCTGACTATCCTGCAACAAATCTCCTGCACTCAGTCCTCAACTATCACCACATAACAAATCTATAAAACTAGGTGGATCATACCCGTATAAAGCTCTAAAAGGCGACATCTACACAGTCATGTGAGGAGTGGAATTGTAACAATACTCACATAAGTGAAACCACTTAACCCAAGCCTTCTGCTGAGAAGAGACATAATTCTGCAGATATCCCTCAACCCATTTGTTCACTATCTTCGTCTGTCTATCAGTCTACGAATGGTATCTTGTGCTAGAGGTCAACTTAGTCCCACACAATCTAAAAATCTCTTGCCAAAAATGACTCGTAAATTTGCTGTCACAGTCACTCGTGATGGTTTTGGGTAAACCATGCAACCTGAAAATCTCCCTAAAAAATAACTCAGCTAACTGTACAACTGAGTAGGTAGTGGTAATAGGGAAGAAATGAGCATACTTCGTGAGCCTATCTAGCACCACATATATACAATACCCTCCTTGAGCTTTAGGCATGCCCACAATGAAGTCCATGGAAATTCTCTTCCACTTCCTTTCAGGAATAGGAAGTGGTTGTAATAAACCAATAGGATATGTGTGTTCATGTTTGTTCTGCTGACAAACCGAACACTCTTAGACATAGTGATGAACATCAGCCTTCAACCCCTTCCATGTAAATCTCTCCCGAAAGTCTTGAAAAACCCCGAGTGACCAGCCATAGGAGAATCATGGAATCCTCACAGGATAATCTTATGCACATCTGACTTTGGAATCAAATATATCTTCCTTTTGTAGATAATCAACTCTCTTGAAAGCGAATATCTATCATCTTGGATACTACCATCCACAATACCTAAGGCCCACTGATCCTTGGCATACTCTTAACAATAATCATGTCTCCAATCCTTTGAAATATCAGAAACTATATAGAGATGAAGTCTCCTCGAAAGAGCATCTGCAACAACATTTTGAGTTCCCTTGATATAAGAGATATCAAAATTGTAATACTATAGCTTGCTGACCCACTTCTTCTGCCTCTCATTTAAATCTTTCTGCCCTTGGAAATGTCTCAATCTATTATGATCAGTCTTAATGCAAAACTTGTTGCCCATTAAATACTGCCTGAACTTGGCTAAAGCATGCATGATGGCCAACATCTCTTTATCATAAACACTAAAAGATCTCTTAGGACCCCACAATTTCCTACTCTCAAAAACTATGGGATGTCGATCCTGGGACAAAACTGCACCAATACCCTCTTTGCAAGCGTCACAGTGCAAATCAAAGAGCCTCAAAAAATCAGATAAAGCCAACACCAGACATGAAGTCATGATAGTCTTAAATTTCTCAAAACATTCTGGTGCCTGGGCCGACCACTGAAAAGCACCCTTACATGTTAGGTCTGTAAGGGGAGCAGCATGTCATGAAAAACCTGCCCCAAACCTACAGTAAAAAGCACAAAGACCAATAAATCCTCTTAACTGTGTTAGGGTCTCAAGTGTAGGCCACTCTACAATAGCACAGATCTTATTTGGGTCCATGCGAATTCCATCAGCACTAATAATATGCCCCAAATAAAGTAACTGTCATACCAAGAGCACACTTGGATTCTTTGGCATACAAGGAATCTCGATCTAATATTCCCAAAACTGTATCCAAATGAACAATATGATCATCCCAAGTCTTGCTATAAATCAAAATGTCGTCAAAGAAAACTAACACAAACCTGCGAAGCAGACTATGGAACACTGTTCATAGTCGACTGAAAAGTGGCAAGAGCATTGGTAAGTCCAAAAGGCATGACCAAAAACTCAAAAATGCCCATAGTGACACTTGAATGCTATCTTCTCTATATCTTGCTCTCTAACCCGGATTTAATGATATTCAGACCTTAAGTCAATCTTCGCAAAATACTTTACCCCATGCATTTCATCAATCCGTGGAATAGGATACCAGTTTTTAATAGTCTTCTTATTCAACATCTGATAATCAATGCACATCCGGAGAGATCCATCCTTCTTCTTCACTAGAACAATTGAAGAGGCGAATAGGGACTTACTTGGCCTAATATGCACCTGATCAAGAAGCTCCTGTATGATCTTCTCAATCTCATCTTTGAGCCTCTTCAAATGGCGATAGGGTGTGATCATAATGGGCTTCGTGCCCTCCTCCAACTCAATGATATGCTCAATCCCACAATCCAGTAGCTTACTAGGGGGTAAATCATTAAATACTTTAGAGTGTTTAATTCTCAACTGCTGGATATCTAGATGATAATCTGCCTCCTCAATATCCTTTTGAGTAGGCATAATCCTGCACTCCACTGCCCAATCGATAATATCCTCTTGACAAACCAAATGCTGCATGCACTGAAGGGAGATCTGTTTCAGCTCATCATTACAAATTGCTTTAAGAACATGAGGTTGCCCGTCCTTCATGAATCTCATCTCCATCCTCTGTATACTCAAATAGATATCCTTAAGTGTCTGTAACCAAGCCATACCAAGAACTATATTTATTCTCCCCATGTCTACCACATAAAAATCAGCAGTGAAAGTATATGTATTAAGTTTCACAGGGAGATCTGAAATCATCTTGTTACACTTCAAGATGTAACCATCAACTACCTGTACCCATAAGCCCCCAAAATCCTTACTCTGCATCCCTCTCTTGGTAACCAATTGTGCATCAATAAAATTACAAGTAGCTCCAGTATCAAATAAAGCAACAATACTTTATCCAGCTATGAGCCCACGCATCCTAAAAGCTACCTTGAGGTTGGAGTCATCCACCTCATCTTTAACATCATCACTCCTATGCTGATCTTAATCATAATCCCCAGACTGCTCCTAAAACTCAGCACTACATCATCATCATAGAACCACTCCATCATCCTATTTTTGCCCTTAGGCTTCATAGGATAGTCATTGTCAACATCATAGGGACCCCTGTAGTAAAAACACAACTTGCTCCTCCTTAAATCATTAATTGTTTCCCGGTCCAAAGGTGTTGCAGCAGGATGCTTACCCTCTGATTTCCCCTCTCTCTGGGGAGGTGTCCTATCATAGGAGGATGTAGCAGGCTTGAAAACCTCTAAATGAAGAGGCTTCTAAATTACAGGCCTTTTTCATTGCTTCCTACAATGAAGGGGGATCTAATGACTTAACCCAACCTTTGAGTGACTCAACAAGACCCTCAATGAAAAGCATAACCCTCCTCCTCTCAGATATGTCATACACCATCACTAACAACCTCTGGAACTCACTGATAAATGCCTCCAAATCAGTTGTCTGTCGTAACTGAGCCAACTCACTAAAATAAACCTCAGGGTCCTTATCAAAATGCTCTATCAATATGTCAACAAACTCCTAGTATGATATGATTTGATCATGATGGAGAGATACTAAACCATGGTACCACCAATTGTGCACAACTCTGTCAAGGTGTAGCATAGCAAATCTGATGATGTCCTCCTCAGTCATAGGATGCAAAGCGAGGTAGGTGTTGAGCTTGTGGACCCAAGCTCTTGCAGTCACTCTACCGCTCACATCAAAATGAGCCAATGTCATTTTACCAGTTGCCTATTGAAGCTTGATGTACCTAGGTCGTTGTCTGTCTATCACAGGCCTACCCCTTGAATGCTCACACTTCTGTGTTAGGTATTTGTCAAAACTCAAGTTATCCTTTCATGTCTCTGGTAATACCTTTAAGTTAAATCCACCATCCATAATGGTGTTGCTTAGTGTAAACCCCATAATTTCCATCATGACTATTGTCAAGGTCCTTGTGAATCGATTTGTGTAAGTATCCTTAATAGAGTCACCATTTTGAGCATCATTTGTCTGACTATCATCCATTGGCTCATTGTTCTCTTCGCCACCATTTGTATCACCTACATGGGTGATTGCCACCTTTTGTTGTGTTAACATCTCCAATAGGTCTACCACCCATACCGGTATAGAGCCTTGAAACATCTGTAGTATTATGTTTGCTTTTGATGCTAACTGTAGGAGGGTACAAGCAGTGCCCAATAACTATTTTTGTTCTTCTTCAATTGCCTATTCACTATCCATGTATGCTTCCTTCAATCTCTCTTTTTCCATGTGAGGGTCAAGGTACATGGCTTTTTTCCCCTACAACTTTGCGATTGCCAAAACGTCTTCAGTGGGATGTGTGACATTAAAGCAGAGAGTTTTGTGCTACTTCAATATTTCTTGAAATCTTCTTCACAAGGGCTTTTGTTAGGCTTAGGCACCATCTAATGGTCCTACACCACTTACCTTCCCAAGGTTATCTTGAATTTTCCCTTGACCTTCTCTAAGGCCAAACACCTTCAACAAATCAAATTCACAAGAGGAGTTCCAACTCCTACAAGCCCTTGATCCCAAGACTCACCAAGCACCCAAATCCTTGCCAACTAAGATCTTCCCATTAACTCACTAGAAAACATGTGAGGGTGTCTTCCTATGTTTGGACAAGCATATCCACTAATCTGACCACTTGGATCCACCACTAAGAACTAGCAACAGTTGTACACAAAGTTTCCTATTAGTTTGCCAACTAGAATTATCCCTTCAAAATGATCTTTTGGTCTATATAATCCTCAGAACTTCAGATAAATACCCCAAAAAAATTACCAATTTAGATAACATTTCGATGCCCTAAGATATTTCACAAATTGCGATATGGGTTCTTTGTTTGACCAAGTCAACCTTAACTGTGCCAAAACAAGCTTAACAAGCCCAAACAAAAGAAATATAATAAAACTCATCACCGGTCCAACTAAAATGACAAGGAGCCTATTGTTTTAAGCCTATACATGCTTAAGGACAACAAATACACCATATGAACACAATTACATATCCTTTGGTCTCCCTTGCAACACCATTTTGTCCTTTACAAGGCTTGTCACATCAACATGGCAAGCCTAGGGCATCAATGTAAAATTCCAATTCTACTCTAAATGATATAAACCCACGTTGATCATCTATAGCACAAGGCATCTTGGCATTCCACCAAGTCTCATGAGTTTTCAATGATGAAATGTAAGGATTTTTCCATTTTGGATACAACACTAGGGCTTAAATGTTTACTGGATCAATTTGGTCTTGAACTGATGGATCTCCTAAACTAAAATACTTAAAAACTTCAAATCACCTTTAAATGAAAACTAAAACATATGGCTATCATACCATACACCTAGCCTGGGGTTCCCAATCTATACACGACCGTACAGTTACAAAAACAACAGATTTTGCACAGAATACCCATAATCAAAATGGAATAGAACTTGTTATTGCTTCCCAATTTGATCATTACATCCCAATGGCAACCATGGAGGCTTTTAATTTACCTCTTGATTGTTTTGCAACCTCATACAACCGAATTCCCAACTTCTTAGCCATTGGGTGACAACAATTTGAAAAGTTGTCAAATTTACTCAAGCAAATTTTGAACAATTTTACTAGTTTTTGCACTTGTCACATGAAAGTGACTCGAAGACCTTGAACCCATCCTAATAGGTCCAAGTGGACTTCAAAAACATTAGAGATCTCAATTTACCACCCTTCGTAGATAGTTGACCATTTTTTACCATCCTCACACAATACAGATAGGAAAGGTCATTACAAAGAACAATGGTCTATAAAGAGACCCTAACCACATCATAAGCATAGGGTCTATATGGCCTTATTACAAAAATTAAAACACAAACTGGGAACCTCAAAACATATCAGGAAACAACCATGTGCCTTTGCACCATACTCCCTAGGACAAGAAAACTCAAAAGCCTTAAGTTACAGACTGTTGAATACTAGTATCATGCTTGATGTCAGTCTTTGTAATCCAAGTGGCCTCTGAATTGTGAAGACCGACCCATTTAACCAAATACTCCTTATAAGCATCCTTTCTTGTCTATTTAATGACCTTGGAATCAACGATGTTGTCAGACTGTAGTGGCTTGCTAGGGGGTAAATCTCTAACCCAATCTGCTTCATCTACCATAGTAGAGGAACCATTGGCTTCATTTACAATTGTAGAGTCCTTGCACAAAGAAATGCCTAAATAAGGAGAAATTTCAACTTAATATGCATTAGTGCCAAATTTATGACCAGTTTTTGTTGATTTATTAGAACCGCTGCAAATGAATTCATATTGCCCCTTTGGGATATATTTTCCAAGGGCAGTGATCTCTCTCTTATATTCTGGATGAGACATAAAGAGACATGTCCCTTCATGGGGTATGTCTATTCATTATTATTTATTTAATATAGCAATTGATTGTTTAACCATAGATTATATATTATATCTCACATCTGTAATATATATATATATATATATATATATATCTTCAATTTGGTTTCATGGGTTTATTCAACTAAAGCTACCAGACATTAACAATTTTAAGACAACCAAGCTTCTTCATGAGGAGTTCAATTGGTTGCCCCTTTGGTAACCTTGCTTTCTAGAGAAACCATGACAAGATCACCCACCATAAACAATTTATTCCTCCTTTTAAGGTTTGTATTGCCTTATACTTGTCTGGACTTTGTTGGAGACTCCACTTGACTTGATCATGGATGTTCATTGTAGTAGCAGCAAAGTCCTCAACCCATGCACTTCTCTTGTCCATACCATTCTGATCTCTGAGTTCTAGGATACCTCTAGGATGGAAACCACAAACAATCTCAAAAGGGCTTTCGCTAGTGCTAATATTGAGTGTCATTATAGGCAATTCAGCCCACCCTATCACCAAATCCCAAGCCTATCCATGTTGCTCAGTGAGGCACCTAAGGAGATTACCCAAAGACCTATTGACAAGCCTATGTTTTCCCATCAATTTGGGGATGGTAGCAAGATGAGAATGACAAATTGGTGCCCAACCTCTACAATAAAGTCTTCCAGAAGTGCCCAACAAACTTTGAGCATCTATCAATCACAATACTAAGGGCTAAACCATCAATCTGCACAACTTTTTTTTAAAAACGACCTTGCAATGTGTGAGGCATGTTTTATCCATTTGCATGACACAAGATGTGCCATTTCCCTGACCCTATCAACAATGACAAACATACTATCATATAGCCTTAAAGTCTTAGGGAGTCCTAGTACAAATTCCAAACTTAGCCTTTCCCAAGAACTACTAGGAATGTGTAGGAGCTGATATAAACCTGCATTAGAGGAAACCCTCTTTTCCCTTTGAAAGATAGGACAACTCTCCACAAATCTTCTGACATTTGATTATACCTTGGGGCAATAATACAGTCTAACAACCTGCTCCAATGTTTCCTCTAGGCCAAAATGGCCCCCCGAACTGCCATTGTGCTTCTTTTACAATATTCTCCCTCATTGAACATTGGGGAATACACAATAGATGTCCATCGAAAAGAAAACCCTCTTGCACCATAAAGTCAAAAAAGTATACACGACAATTGTTAGCAAACTTGGAACAAGCCTCGTACACATCCTTGAAGTCCTGATCTTCCTGGTAGAGCTCTTCAAGTGAGTTAAGGCCCATGCTATGCAACTGAATTTCACGGACAGTAAGCACCCTCCTACCAAAGCATTTGCCACCTTGTTTGAATATCCTTTCCTATGTTTGGTTGTGAAGGTATATGTTTATAATTGTTCTACGCATTTCATTTGTTTTTGGTTCAACTTCTTTTGCCCATTTAAGAAGATTAAGGCATGATTATCTATATATACTATAAGCTCCTTGGGTAGGAGGTACTGTCTTGACTTTTTGAGTGCCTGTAGCATAAAGCTCCAAATCATACGTGGAATACCTATGTGCAAACCAGCTCCTTCTTCACACTTCTCACTTAAGAGTATTCTTCTTCATAACTTCAAATTATAACATGAAACAACATAAAGTACCTTTATAATAATGAAAGCCTCATAAATAGCTTAATAAATATGAACTCCATGAATAATATGCTCAATCGAATGCAAATGATGACCAACCGTCTGTACTCCATTGTATTGCCGAATATAGCAATTGTCCTAAAATAGACATACTATAAATAGCAAGCTTGCCTCAAAGACCCTCAAAACTCATTGTCAACTCACAAGGGTTGCGAAGATGAACTAATTAATCATCACAATGGGAACCTACTAAATCAGGGACATTATTGTCCTCCCCAAGAATGTTTGTCCCCAAGCAATCACAATCTGGGGTGTTGAAGTATATCCTCTAGTTCCCAAGTGGTGTCCTTATGTGGAAATACCTGGCACTTAACCAAAAACTCCCTGATAATCCTCCTTTGCAACTGTCTGTCACTGGTATCAAGAATCACCTCAAGGATCAACCCAAGCCTCCCCTCATCATCCAATGGGAGTAAGATAGTAGATGGAACCACATGTCTTCCTAACACCTCCTCGAGGCACGAAACGTAGTACACATTATGCACCCTTCTATCCTCTATCAAATCCAACTTCTATGCCACCTCACAAATGCACCTCACTATGTAGAAGGGACCATAATATCGGGGCTTGAGCTACTCAGCTCCACCCTTCCTAATATAAGATTGTTTGTACAACTGCAACATCATGTAAATCATATCGCCTACCTGAAACGAGTGAGCGGTCCTCTTCTAACCAACATATTGCTTCTTTTGATTTTGTGCCCTTTGTATATTATCTGACAGAGTCCTCATAATGTCCCAACTATCCTACATCAAATCCCCTTCATTGGGCACTCTATTTTCGTTGCAAAGCAAATCCATAAAACTAGGAGGATTGTATCTATACATAGCTCTAAATGGTTACATATGTATATTCATATGGTGAGTGGAGTTATAAAAGTACTCAAATAGATGAAGCCATTTCAGCCAAGCCCTCTATTGTGAACATAATTCTGCAAATAGCCTTCGACCCACTTATTCACAATCTCAATCTAGTCGTAATTCTAAGGGTGGTAACTAGTGCTCAGAGTCAACTTTGTCCCACATAGTCTAAAAACCTCCTGCCAGAAGTGACTCGTGAATTGCCTATTGTGGTCACTCATTATAGTCTATGGTAAACCATGCAACTTGAACACCTCCCAAAAGATGAACTCTACTAGCTAAACTGTTGAGTATGTAGTGATAGGAAAAAAGTGAGCATATTTGGTGAGACAATCCACCACCACATAAATACAATCTCAACCCTCGGCTTTCGATAAGCCCACAATGACATCCATAGATATACTCTCCCACTTTCGCTTAGGAATGGGAAGTGGCTGCAAGCTGCAGCAACCCTACAAGATAGGTATGCTAAACTTTGTTCTGCTGATAAAAAAAGCACTCTCTAAACATACAATCGCACATCTGTCTACTCACCGTTTTATGTGAATCTCTCCTAAATCTATATGTAGGTTTTGAAAAACCCGGGATAACTAGCCAATGGTGAATCATGAAAGGCCTGAAGAATAAACTATTTGACACCTAATCTTAGGGTAAGATATATCCTCCCTTTGTAAATGATCAACCCATTTGCAAGGGTGTAACTATTGTCCTGAATACTGTCGTCCACAACGTCAACTACCCACTGATCTTTGGCATACTCTGCGATGATAAAGTGCCTCCAGTCCTCTGCAATCTCAATAATCAAGCATAAGTGGGGTAAAGGGTGTCAACTACAGCATTCTATGTACCCTTTATGTAGGAGATGTCAAAATCATAGGACTGCAATTTACAAACCCACTTTTGTTGTCTCTCATTCAGGTCCCATTGACCCAAGAAATGCTTCAAGTTGTTATGATCTATCTTAATACAAGGTTTCTTGCCAACCAAATACAGGTGAACTTGGCCAAACCATGCATGATGACCAGCATTTCCTTATCATAGACAACAAATGACTTCTTAGGACCCCATCGTTTCCTACTCTCAAATGCTATGGGATGGTGATCTTGGGATAAAATTGTTGCAATGCCCTTACCCGAGGCATCACGGTGCAACTCAAACGGCCTCATAAAATCTAGCAAAGCTAAAACTAGGCATGATATTATAATCACCTTGAACTTCTCAAAGCACTCTTGTGCCTGAGGAGTCCACTCAAAAGCAACCTTATGAGTCAAGTTTGTAAAGGGAGCTGCATGTTTAGAGAATCTTGACACAAAGTTGTGGTAGAATGCGCAAATTCTAGTGAACCCTCTCAACTGTGTCAAGTTCTCTAGTGTAGGCCACTTTGAAATAGCAAGAGTCTTGTCAGGATCCATGTGAACACCTTCTACATTGATAATATGACCCAAATATAGCAGCTTTGTAATCCCCAATGAACACTTGGACTCCTTGGCATACAAGGAAGGCCTATCAAGAATATTCAACATTGCATCCAAATGTGCTACATCATTGTCCTGGGTCTTACCATAAACAAGGATGTCATCAAAGAATACCAACACAAACCTCTACAGCTGACTATGAAACATTCTGTTCATAGTAGACTGAAAAGTGGTGAGTATTCGCCAAGCCAAAACATATGACTAGAAACTACACATGTCCATAATGACATCTAAACGTTGTCTTCTCCACATCCTACTCTTTGACACAGATCTAATGTTACCCACACCTCAAGTCAATCTTAGAGAAGTACTATGCCCCATATAACTCATCAATAAGCTCATCAATCTAAGGTATAAGATATATGTTCTTACTAGTCCTCTTATTAAGCATTCGGTAATCAATACACATCCCAAGTGTACTATCCTTCTTCACCATGACAACTGATGAAGCGAAGGAAGACTTACTCAACCTAATGTGTCCCATAGCAAGCAGTTTTTGTATACTCTTCTTGATATCATCTTTAGGTCGCTTGATCTCATCTTTAGGCCGCTTTGGGTGTCGGTAAGGTGTAATCATAATGGGCTTAGTTCCCTCCTCCGACACTATGATGTGCTCAATCCCTCTGTCAAAAGCCTATTAGGTGGCAAATCATGAAACACTTTTGGAGTGTTTAGTCCTCAACTGCTGAATGTAAGGGTAGTAGGCAGACTTATTTGTACCATCCAAGGTAGGCAACAACCTAAACTTTGCTGCCCAATCAATCACATCCTCATGACGAACTAAGTGTTACATATGTCTAAAAGAAATTTGCTTAAGATCATCATTCTTAATAGCCTTAAAAACCTGCGCTTTGTCATCTTTGATGATTCTCATCTCCATCCTCTCTGTACTGATGTAAATGTCCTTCAATGTATGCAACCATGCCATGCCAAGAACTATATATGTGCTGCCCATATCCACCACAGAAATGTACCTTAAATGCAATAAGTGTTCAGCTTCACTAGAAGCTTAGAAATCATCTTGTTACACCTAAGGGCGTAACCATCTGCCATCTGAACTCGTGATCCATCAAAATCCTCAATCTGAATCCCCCTCCTAGCAACCAAATGGGAATCAATGAAATTATTGTGGCACCCATCTCAAAGTGTGCAATCACCTATTGCCTAGCCAAGAGTCCATGCATTGTGAAAGCTCCTTCCTTTCTCATGCTAGAAAGGCAGGTGACCTTGAGGTGAGAATCATCCACCTCATCATCATCATCACCTATAGCTCTCTATGCATCATGATCATAATCAGCTGGCTGTCTTGAAAAATCAGAATTATCCTCATCATCATAGAACCACTCCATCATCTTAATCTTGCCCTTAGGCTTCATAGGGCAGTCATGAGTAACATCATAGGGTCCCCTACAATAAAAACACAATGTCTTCCTCAAATCATTAATAGTTTCCTAATCTAAGGGAGCTACCATAGGATGCTTAGAATATGATTTTTCTTCCCTCTTACGGGCTGCCTTGTCACGTGATGAACTAGAATGTTTCAAAGAAAACTTGCCTCAAGCTGTGAATGCCTCTAGATTCATAGCCTTCTTCATGGCCTCCTGTATAGAGGGCGGGTCTAAGAACTTAACCCATCCTCTGGGTGTCTCAACCAAACCCTCTATGAATAGCATAACTCTACTTTGCTCAAATATATCATACGCCATCATTGAAAGCCTCTGGAACTCACTAATGAAGGCCTCCAATCCACCTATCTACCTCAGCTGAGCTAACTCCTAAAAATACACCTCAGGATCCTTCCTATCAGAACACTCTATCAGCCTGTCCACAAACTTCTGCTAGGAAGCAATATGTTCATGAAGTAACAAAACCAACTCATGTTATCGCCAGTCATGGACAACTCTGTCAAGATGAAGGACAACAAATCTAATAGCGTTCTCATCAGTCATAGGACACAAAGCCAGATAAGTATCGAGCTTGTAGACCCAAGCTCGAGTTGTCACTCTAGTACTGCCATTAAAGTGTGCTAAACTCATCTTACTAGCTACCTCTCACAAATTTGACTGCTTGGGCCTTTGTCTCCCAAGTGCAAGCCTACCTCTAGAATGCTCCTACTTTTGTGTCAGAAATTTGTCAAAATTAAGGTTTTTCTTGATGGCCTATGGTAGAGCATCCCACTCAGCAAACTATACAACCACTTTGTCTACAAAAGGTGCGGCCTCAGTATCAATACTAACCACATCTACCTCAAGTCTCAGAATGTAGGCCTTTGTGACCTATCATATGCACCAATGTAACCAGTCATGTCGATCCTACCATCAATCTTGACCTGGTCCTCTACTCTAACCCTATCACCAACTCTAGAACTGTCATCTACTCACGACCTATGTGAACTAACAGAATTGTCTCGAGTACCTCTTTGTCCACTCCATCCTCTAGGAAGTGCAATACATTGTAGAGTGGCAAAAATTTGTTGCGGCACATCTGTGACGTGTTGTCCAACTACCAGATCTCTGAAAGTCTCTATAGCCTCTCTTAACAATGTCAAAACCAGTGCAACATATCTATAACCTGTATCCCCAAATTCAAAAGCACCTCTGTCACCCATGCTACCAAACTGTATCTTTGGTTCTCCATCACCAGGTAGAGAAGTACAACCTCTGCGGCTATAGTGTCTACCCAGAATAAATCTCTGCGCCAGAAATAAAAGGAACCCAATTCCCTACAGGATAGCACAAAACCGCTCTAATACCATTGTAGAGAGCCCAACCCGACTCCCAAAACTTATGCTGAGAGATGCAATACAATTATTTTAATATTTTTGTTTCTTTGCTTTGTGGGTTTTTTGAAGTTTATGCATTTTTTTGATTAAAAAATTGAGAGATATTATCAAATGCTGAAAATTACAAGAGATGACACACTAATATTGCCAAATGCAAATCTTAGAATTCCCTTGCAATTAATATTTACTAACTATTGCTTCAACAACAAATAGAATTACAACGATTCATTGAAAACCTGATAATCTCCTAGTTCGACTTGCAGCAAGGACAGAAAATTGTCTTCGTCCAATATGCTCTATATCTCCAATGTGGCTGCTTGATGATGTTTTTAGTTGCAGGCAAGACTCATACACAAGCTGTGATTGCAAGCAGAAGAAAACGCCCAGCAGTGGCTATATAATTGAACAACAAATTGGTGCCAACAAAGGCGTAGTTGCAGCATCCAGGAAACAAAACCAAGACCCCAAAATCCAGGCTACTCGACTTGTAATAATTAGCATAATAGTGGCCTCTGGATTGCAGATAATGAGGCAACCAAAAGCATAATTAAAAACCCCTGAATTTTCAGTTCAATGATCGTTCTAGCACGAGTACAAATGTGTGAAACTAACACCACAATACAAGGTAAGATAATCACTTCAAACAGCAGATACTTGGCATCTGAGATTTTAGAATACTAATTGTCCAACAACAAAGATTATGGATGCTAGGTTGCAGAACCACAATCACCACACAAATTCTCCAACACCGAAACACTTCCCAACAACAATGACCATGGAAAGGTAAGGCACTAATTCATATTCCAGGACATGATTCAAATCTACTATACCTGAGCAATGGATTGAAAGCAAACTAATCTCAAAACCCTCAAAAAATATCATAAGCAATAGATCATAGTTGGATGATTAACTCTTCACAATATTCATATTTATAACTCAATTGTGCAAGCCAGCTTCTTCACACTTCTGACTTAAGAGGCTTCATCTTCACAACAGCAAATTATAATATGAAATAGCATAAAGTACTTTATTATAATCAAAGCCTCATAAATAACTCAATAAATATGAACTGCATGAATAATATGCTCAATTAAATGCAGATGACAACCAATCATATGTACCTCCACTCCACTACTGAATATAGCAATCGTCCAAAAATAGACTTACTATAAATAGCAAGCCTGCCTCAAAGACCCTCAAAACTCACTGTCAGCTTACGAGGGTCGCAATGATGAACTAACCAATCATGGGTACGAGAACCTGCTAAATCGGGCACATTACACCTCTTTTCCTGGCAATAACTTATGCTTCTTCTTCCTCTCCCTATACAAGTACTTGCAAAGAATAGATGTTTGGAGAATACAACTTGATTAGTCGGAAATTTTATTTTTCTCTTTCTAGATGAGGGTTGATAAAAACTTTTATTTTTATCTGTTAACCAAATGGTGGGAAATTTTTTGTTCTCTTATAAATCTTGTTAATTGTGCACCAGTCATCTCATTTCCATCTTTGCTTTCCTTTGCACATTACTATTCTTTTACCAGTAGGGCCCATAAAATGAGCTTTGACCTGAGAATACGAGTTATTGAATGGTTTTCTATGATATACATTACATTTCCAAATGTATAACCAACCTCCGTAATCCTATGATAATATTGTGGTATGTCTCCTAATGGAGATCCTAATCAATTTTGTAGGCCTGCCACTGAACTTTGACTCCCGGTAGTGGTCATTCTTGCAGAGTAAAATCTATGAATCTAATATGAAAATAAAATAGAAATAAATAGAAATAAACTATGAACATCAAGCATACAAGATCAAAAAATATGATACAACAACATTAAAATATACAGCTAAACTTGTTTCTTCATTTCTTTTTTTTTTAAATTGTAAAAGTTCTTAAATTTGTCAACATCTCAAAAAAATCAGTAAAAGAACTCAAGAATGCAATCAAATGCTTATCCTAGATGCTTAGAAGTCCGTTGTAGAAGCTATTTGACACATTGATCCTCTTTAAAAATAATGACCTTGCTTTCAAAATGTCAAAATCGAGACCAAATGAGAAGAGAGCCCAGCCGCAAACAAAATGAGAAGAATGAACAATGAATGACCTCTTTAGGGTTGTTTTACGGTTGCAAGAAAAGAATAAAATATAGCAATTTAGCACATGCAAAAAACAGATTTTAAGTGATTTTCGGCGTTCAAAATTGGTTGGGCGGATGCATCTAGATGACCATAGAGGCTCTATGGAGGTGCCCAAGAAATGTTGTTGGGCCTATGGATGCTCTCGAAGGCACACAAAGCGCCTCGAGGAGCATCCATAGGCCTGGGCAGCGCTTCCTGAGCACCTCCACAGGGCATCTATATAGCACCACAGTTCAGAATATTATCCAATTATTTCGAGAGAGTATCGGTACCTTAGGTTATAATGCCAAGGTGTATTTGGAGGTTCGGAATAGGAAGTAAAACCCCAAAAAATGAATCTTAAACATTCAAGGAGAACAATTTGTGGGTTCTAGCAAAAAAATCAAGGATAACCAACCAGCAGTAAATGTTTTCAGTTTCACTGTCTTCACATCTGGCAAGGATTTAAAGACGGCACCAAATCAGTGAATATCAAGCAGGTTCCAGCAGTGAATCATCGCTAAGCAAGGAAAATTCCTAATCGCTCCCTCCCATCCATGCCACACAGTGCATAAGGAATCAAGAGGAGGATCATGTCAACGAAAATGGGAGCATGGATCCCATCAAATCCTTAATACAGTAAAGATAACCTAGGCAAGACCACATCCAGCTATAGACATGAAATTTTGACCAAAAAATCAAACCTGTAATACAAAAATATTACATAAAAAAAATGGATAGAAGAATATTTTTGACTGTGCAGGATTGTGAGAGCCTGGATGCATCAAAAAATGAGGCCATTCAAATTTCCTTCCGCAGGCATCTAATTATAAGCAACCATTAAGATCTCTTTGATATATGTTTTACTGCAAGGCATGAGCTAAATTCTGCTTCTGTTGTCTCATTTGCTGCAATGAAGGATGTTTGTTCAGAATTGTCTACCAATTTCTCAAACATTAAAGTGCTGACATTATTTTGCAGGATAAATGGTAACACAAATCAGAATTCAGCAAGGCAACCTAGATGGATGATGTGGCACCACTTAAACAAGAACATTTTGTCAATCATTATGTCATAGTCATTCCTTTCTCATAAACAAAATAGTCCCAAAGGGTTGGGGAAATTAGCCACTTACAAATGATGAAAATTGATTGCTCACTGCACCATCAGTCTTACAATCTTCTCAATTAACATCCACCCTGTTAATTGAACATACATTGGGAAGGAAAAGGATGGGATGAGGTATCCAGAATTTTTAAAGATTGTTAGCTTAGTCATTTCTAAGCTACCTACTTAATAAACTTGTACAACAGATGGCAATTCTTTCCAATTCCAAGATTTCAATTCAGTACATTCCTGCCTAGAGGTCTAAAGATTTTCTCTTCCTCAGCTACTTCTAAATAACATTTGGAGCCTATAGCTAAAATTACATGTCTAATCACAACATTTGACAATGTTCTTATATATGACCAAGAAAGACTTAAAAGCCTCCTGCACATTTTTACAAAGATATTTAAATATGTGCTTAAGCAAAGGTAGTTAATGATCCCAAAAAATACCTGCACTTGCTACTTGAAAACAAATTCTTCTATTATTTATAAAACTTTGGTTCACTTATGAGCTCTCTTTAATAGTGTCTGATTAACAAGCAGATCATATTCAAGATTTGTAAACCTGAACCAGCCCCAAATGTACCCTATAATCATTAATACACAATGTTCCCACATGTTTGCCAAAGTAACAAACTGTCTTAGTGCAGTGAGGATTTGAACATGAGTCACTCTCTGACAAGTGCGCCTCCATTACTGTTACACTGCAACCCCCACAATTGCTTATTCAAACTTCAGCAGTTTTCAAATAATATCATATGCAATTCAATTGCATTAAAAAAAAATCACTCAATAAAAGGAAAATTCTGTATGTCTTCAACAAAAGAATGATAAGACTAGTGCTTAACAATTACCAAAGATCATCACATGCATCAAGCAATTGAATATAGATGTGTCAATGTTTAGGCATTTATATTGAGAAATGGATAAACACACCATCCACTGATTGTTGCCGTTTTGTAGACTTTGAAAACAGAAGAATGTCATGAGGATTTGCAACCTGCAAAAGGATTAAATACTCTGTTATGTTAATAGAAGAAATATATTTGGCTAGGCATTTGATCAATACTTCCGTCACCTTTAAGCACCAAACAAACAAAATAAAAAAAAGGGGTCAAACCTTTCCAACGAATTTTTGGCCAAACCTCTGAGGATTTATTGTTGTGAAACCAGTATAATCAACCTACAAACTCCAAAACACATAGACATTAGCAAAATCCATAACTTGATATTCAACAAACATGCTCTCTATTTGGATCATGCCCATCATAACATTTTTTTCTTGTAAATTTTTTTATTTTCTTATTAGTTATTATTGACGACTTTCTGATATCAAACAACATTATCCAAATAAAAAGGCAAGGCTTGCCAACTAAAACACAAGTAAAATGTACATTTAAAGCACGTGCAGGCAAATAAGTTCCAGTGTATGGCAGATAGCTTATTAAGGGTCCCAAAATTGTGAAAAAGTAAAGTTAACTCACAGATACTGAAACAAAAATCCAATTCTTTAACTCACAGATACTGAAACAAAAATCCAATTCTTATTGTGAAAAGAATCTTGTGAAGTTTAAAACCACAATATTGGTTAATAAGGTCCAAAAAGCAGCTCCATGCCTAAAAGAACATATGGAATAAACAGATGGGAAAAGCACATTAATCATGCATGCACCAATTTTGAAGTACACTGATTAATGGCACGCTAAATAGAAGATTGCATAGAAGAAAGAACATATGCAGTGAACAACTAGCCAAAAGCACATTAACCTAGTATGCATCCATCCATTTAGAAAACAATTTTGTGAGCATGATCAGTGGTACTCAAAAAGAGAGATTAAAAGAACCACATGCTATAGCTCAATACTTGAAAGCCTGAGAATAAAGCTTCTACAATGATCTAAAGCTTCTGATATTGAATAGAAAGAAGCATCCAGAATAGTACCCACCTTGATTCGAACTAAAGGCATCTTCAGGTCTGGGCGACTAACTACCCTCCCTTCAGCATGTGTGATCATATCTCTGACCTGCAAGATTAATTTCTGAGATATAATAAAAAAGGAATGTGAAGATCCACAAATATTGTGGACTCAACAACAATAATCCTAGATATCAAAACCAGTTGTTTATGCATGAAAAGCTTACCAATTTATCTAGATGTTCAAGAACTGCCGTTTGGTCATTGGCATCTAAGTCAGGATCATCCCTTAGGACACACTGCTAACAAAACATTATGAATTTTAACAAGTTTTCTTGGATGAAACAGCTTCTATGTAATCTAATGAAATTGCCAGAAAACATGATTACCTCCTTATATTCAAAAGGCCTCACAGATTGCAATGGAATTTTAGTTGGCCGATATTGACTACCCTGAAAAAATGTAACCTTAATTAATTATGATAAAAACATCAAATTCTACACTATATCATATCACATTAAGTAAAAAATTCAAAAAATGTGCTTTTCAACAAACTCGGATAGATCATAGGATGTTCCAAAAACATGTACTTATTTTGAATAATCTATAAAATGCTCATAAAAAAGAAAATATCAAATTTTACAAAAATAGTTCATTGATACACAAGACAAATATGAAGATACTGCACAACAAAAACTTGCCTTGTCCAAAAGTGTCCTCTTCAAAATACCTTCCCAGCTAAGTTGCTGATACAGGTACAGATGCGAGAAACAGGTATTGCCAGTACAAGTAGTTTTTTTTCCCTCTAGTATAGTACATTTGGGTGTGTGTGTGTGTGTGTGTGTGTATGTAAAAGTAAAATTAAAGATATAAACAGAATTATGAAATGAAATACATGTATAGTGTGATACTTGATTATTGATCAATGCCAAATGCCAAAATGTTAGCGTTAGAGATAAATATTAGATATCAATTGATAGTTAAATATTAAATACTTATCTTTATCAACTCATTTAATGACATGGTTTTAGTTGTCTAAGCTCTAACTTCTAGTCTCCACTCCCAAACCCCCTCAGAGTTTCTTATATGACGAGATCCCAATAACAAGTGGGCTTTGGAGTGGAGATGATAATGGGTTTAATGGGAAGCAATGTACGCTGCACCAGGTAGATGTAAGAAAAACCTAGCGAATTAGGGGGTGCTTCCCTGGGGGACAGAAGTGTGGGTTCAGAGATTATGCCCCTGAAAAGAAAAAATAGAGAAAATCAGAAAAGAAAGTGAACAGAGAAATATGATCTTTGTATTGGGTGAAATGATGATTTTAGGCGTATTTGTAGGCTAGTAACAAGTAATTAGTAAATAATCAGCAGACTTGTTAAGAAATAAGATGTACCGAAGAGTCACGATGGTTGGTATTCTTAACGAACCCGAGTGCTATATGTAAGGGTTGTCGACAACAATGAAGATCATGTTGGTATTTTTGGTAATGTAATACTTTGGTACAATCAATAAAGTACTATTCTGCCATGGTTGTGTGTTTTCTACGATATTACCATTTATATTGTTCCTTGGTTAATCATAAGATTTCCTGCATTAAGAAGTTACGGTGATAATAGTACTTCCATATCAAGCATGTAACAACATCACTTCCATATTTGGCACATAACATTTTTGGCGTTGTTGCCTAGTATGAATCTAGAGATCTTAGGTGCAAAGATGGAGGCCTAATAGCTAGTCCTTTTACCAACAAGTATTGAAAACAGACAGTGATGTAGAGGAGAAAGTGACCTGGGAGGATCAACTGACACAGGACCTCGTTCAGACATGGAATATAGCGGTAGACTAGTATGCCAAAAAATATCTTTACTTTCAATTACTTATTGACCCTCAACAAGAAAACCTGTACCCAACACGAATGCACTTGGCCTTAAGGGCATACTTGGTAATATAGCTTCCCAGTATTGAGCTTCAAAGAAGAAACAAAGCTTACCACAAGACAACTGCCATTTAATTAAGGAGCTTACCTACAATAGACGTCTACAATTAAAAAACTATAAAGTATTGGTTCTTCGACACTTAATATATCAGAAATTGGTGTTCCTTTATGACGTGCCTCCAAGATCTATGCATATGTCCCAAAAACTTGAGATGTTTTGCGTTGAAGGGCACAGGGACAGGATATCCCACGCTTTTATGAAATTCAGTACCCTAGCATTCCCAGGACAGACTGCATGCCATGATTTCCCTTGAGTGCCCTAGGAACACAAAGGCATCTCTCCATGTGTAGAGCTAGTACACTAGAATTTGAGAAGCGCAATGGTTGTGGTTGTCACTAAAGTAAAGGAGGTTCAATTTGGTAGGACGTGAACAAAAGATAAATATTGGAGCTGAGTAATTTTTATTGGTTATATGCAGGACAAAGATATGTATGACTATACAACAATTGCCTCAACACATGATGCTATGCTAGTAAAAAATCAAATCGTGTTGAACCGTTTGAAATTCTATGCATCGATAACTTTATGTAAACATAACGTTGCTTCTGTTTACTCGGGGTTTTACTTAAGTCGTAGGCCTAGACACGATGAAGAACAAGCAAAAGAAAAGGATTGCTGCGGAAAAAATACATGGATTGCAACACTCATGTTGAGTGTTTAGATCTTTTTTCTTTAGAAAGTGGGCAAATTTTTACTTTAAAACCAAATTTGAAGGCCATAAGTATGTGATTAAGGTGATTGTTAGAAGAAATTTCATATGAAAACAATGAATTGTCTAGCTAGGTTTGAATTCTTTTCCATTAGAAAATGTTGAATCAGTTACCTAATGCTTTTGCATTGAAAGGGATGCCAAGAAGCAACCATAGGAGAAAATAGGATTCATATGGTTAGGAGGCCCAACTGGATGAAAACGAACTTCTATGATACTTTATTTGTTTCTCCAAACAAGATTTATGTAAAAAAATTAGAGCAACACTCTAATCAAATCGAAGATGAAATTGACCAGTGGTTTTTCAAGAAAATTGTGAATCTGTTGAAATTCTCAATTCTGAATCATTGCAAAATCATAAAAAATATAATTCATGACCACATGTTCATTGTCATTTAGTCAAAAAAAAAATTGAAGATACATGAGTGGTGCCTGCAAACATTTTCCTTCACATATGTAGTTGGCAATTATGTCATTAGTAGTCAAATAATACTTTTGTTAGTTTAAATTAGTAGTATAATAAAACCTTATTCTGAAGGGGTGTCAGTTGCTGATGGTTGGTAGACTTAACCAACTGCCAAATCTATTTGAATTCAGACCGGAACAAGTTATGATGTTGTTGATGGTATGAGAATACTATGCTATGAAGATATATCCTTCTGCAATTTTCTGCACTTCATATTCTGTAATATCTCTGGTTATTCATGCTATGTCATTTATGATCTATAATTATTTACAACTGTTTGAATAATTGTTGTGCTTTGTATAGAAGAATACATTTAAAGTTAGGAAGCTAACAACATATGTAATAATTGCTCTTCACAATTTCATCTTTCAGTTTGTTAAGTTATTTTTGATCATTTTTAATCTAATTTTGTTTTAAAGGTTTCAGAGATACAATGCCAAAAATAACATTAATCATTAGCAAGCACCAAGCTTAATGAAAAATAAATCAATTTCTGCAATTCCAAGTTCAATATTTGGAAAATTAGGGAAATAGTTTCATGTTCAAAGCAAAACTTGCCAGTCTGTAATCTTCCCTTTTTATGACTATCAGGACACTATGTGAATTACCAAATTCCTTCTATAATTGTACTAATGTAATGTAATATGAATGCAACAATGATGAAAAGTATATATGACTGGTAATTCTAAATGCTAAAATGAATATTATGAACTAATGAATTCATGTGCAAATGTGGTGTATAATGTAGGTAACTTATAATGAGTAATACAATGAATGGAGATGGAATAATATGTATATTTACAATTGTGATTCCAATGCCACAATGGAATACAAAGAATCCTACAAGGTTACAGCTGCAATAGCAGTTCGAATCTCAATATGAATATATTGGTGTCTCTCAAAGCTCATGAAGTAATTTTAACTCTATTAAATGTGATGTCTAAGTCTAGTTGCAATCTCATGGAGTTCGATTAAGGAATGTTTAGGGATGACACGGTTAGTTCTTATGCTCTTACTGCTTCCTTGATTAAAGATGGACCAGGATCCCAAAATCTATTTATGTCATTTCGAACTAGCCTCTTCTTTCACTTTAAGGAGTAGGTTGTCATAAATTTTGTCAACCTCAATTTCAAATAATGGATTAGGAATAAGTTGTCACCTGTTCATAACTTCCAATTCCTTCAGACAACTGTTCAATTCATTACCGTATTTTTTATTGTCACTATGCCCCATGAAGTGTTTGATTACATTGTTTTGTCTTCATGATGGTGCCAAAGAGGGAGATTGTTGGATATAATTGATTAACAGTGTGTTTTCTTTGATGTTACACAAATATCATCATCATTATCAGTCAGTATATGCCGAGCTCACTCGAGCAGTGAAGACAGTTCTCAGTGTCTACTGAGTGTTCCTGTGTTTTCCTAGTTAAGAAGGCAGTGTCAACTGAGTTCACTCGGGTATCGAAGGAAAAGTTGCAGAAAGAGTGTTAACCGAGCTCACTCGGGTAACAAAGGAAAAGTTGGATGGAACCAGTGTTAACCGAGCTCACTCGGTTGCCAAAGGATTTTCGTATGTTTGCAGTGTCAACCGAGCTTCCGTTGGTTAACGAAAGAAATCGTTTCAGAGTTAGTTTCTAGCAAGCATGGGTCAGCTAACAAAGGGTTTTATTACTTTGTTGTATTGAGCTTAATTAATTTATCTATTGAATCCAGCTGACTGAGGTGATGAATATTGATTATTGTAAGTTGTATTCGAGCCGACTTGACAAAGTGAAAGGTATAAGGTCAAGTTGTGATTTCAGTGTGTGAAAAAAAGTGTGTGAGTGCAAGAGAATGTGCGAATTATGGTGATATGATTGAGGATCTATTGGTAAGCAGAAGAAGCAAATTTGAAAGATAAGCAAAATATCCTTGTGGTGCAGCAAAGCCATATTCGATCAAGAAGGATCAAGTACAAGCCAGAACAGAGATCTGAAATCAGCAATCAAGTTGCATTCAAATCAAGTCAACTCATTGTTACTCTCTAACAATTGTAGCAGTCATAGTTGGAAAACTCGCCGAGTTTCCTAGCTCGGCAAGTTTTTCACCAATTAACTCGCCGATTTAAAAACTTGGCAGACTGGTAAAAACTCGCCGAATACTCGGCAAGTAATCGCGAAAAACTCGGCGAGTTTTTCAAAAAAACTCGCGATTTACTGGTGAGATTTTTGCCTGCGGCCTGTGACGGATTAAAGTAGCAGTGAATGTGTTTTTTTCTCATTTTTTCTTGTATTTGGATTGTTTAGAGCCTTGAGGAGTGAAGAGAAGAAGGTTTGGAGGCATTCTTGGCTGATTGCAAGTGATTCAAGGCGGATTTGAGTAGATTGTAGAGGATTCTAACCGATTTTAGAAGACAAATTTCTTTCCAGGTATGTTCATCTTATCATAGTTTGAAAACTTTTTATAGTTTTATAACAAATGTTCTTTTGTTTTTGTTGTTGTTAACTTGTTTGTAAATGTTTTCAAATCATTTAAAATCATTTTGAATCATTTTGATTTGAAACCCTAGCTTCTAAGGATATGGTTGAAGTTTGTTGTTTGCTAAGGATATGGTTGAAGTTTGAAGTTTGAAACTTTGAATCATTTGAAACCCTAGCTTCTAAGTTCTAACTTTGTTTATTCATTTTTCTATATATTTATGTGTAGGGCAGCGGTCAACCATTAAAAAAATGACAAACCCGCAAGAAGAGTGGCCACAAACACCATGCCCATCTGAATATATAAGCACTCGGCCTAAAAATGAAAGAGATAAGGCATGGCGGTATGCCTATGAAGCTCCAAATCCAAATGATATAGGGAAGGTGATATGCATTCCCTGTGAGAGAATTATTTCTGGAGGCATAAACCGCCTCAAATACCACCTTGCAGGCATAAAGAAACATGACTCAAATCCTTGTCTCAAGGTAACTGATGAAGAAAAAAGATTCATCCATGCCCTACTTGCAGCTGCTGAAGAGAAAAAATTGAATAGGGAGAGGGCAAAATTAGCTATGAGGGCAGCCATAGCTGAATCAGAAGGAGCTCCTTTTGATATGCAAGAGGAAGAAGAAGCACTTGAGAACATACCAGGATCTCTTCGTGGCCCACGGATCCGCAAACAAAATTTCTCATTTACCGGTTCCACTTCTTCTACATCTCCTACTTCTTCATCATCACCATCCGGATCCCCATCAAGGATAGGTGGTTATTTTGTGCCTAGGAACACACCTGGAGCACAGCCATCATTAGAGGGCACTGCATGGTTTAAAGAGGTGCATGAGCAAACTGATATTGCAGCAACTGATTTTTGGTTTTTCAACAATATCTCAATGAATGCCGCTGATAGTCCCTATTGGGTCAATATGGTGAATGCAATGACAATATTAGGCAAAGGGTACAAGCCGCCTAATCGCAAGGATATGAGTGGAAGGTTAGTATTTTACTATTTAGTAATTGTAAATAATTGTGATTCACTTTAGTTCATTGTTATATTTTAAATCTTAATTATTATAACTTATTTCCTAATTTTTTACTAACACTTACACTTTATTTAATATTACACCTAAATTTTGTAGGTTGCTTGACAAAGCGGTTGGTAGGGCAATATTGTTAATAGAAGACCAAAAGAAAGAGTGGAAGAAGTAGCTGCACCATTTTATCTGATGGGTGGACAGATGGAAGAAGTAGAACCATTATTAACTTCTTGATTGCTTGCAAATATGATGTGGTGTTTTGGAAATCTGTCGATGCCTCCAACAAAGTGAAAAATGCAGCCACATTGGCTTTAATGTTGGAGAATGTTGTCATGGAGGTGGGAATAGAGAATGTGGTGCAAATAATCACAGATAATGCAACAGCATATGTGGCATGATAATTTTTTATATTTGAATCAATATGAATCATGAATGTAATGCTATGGATAATGGTATTATTCAATTTAAATTTGATGTAATTTGTAAATACTAAATATGGAAAGTTTGTTATTGATTATTGATTTTTTGCTAATCTTTTAGGTAGAATCCTCCAAGAGAGGCATCCCACACTTTTTTGGTCACCTTGTGCAGCACACGTCCTTGACCTTCTTTTGGAGGACATAGGAAAACTTGATTGGGTGAGTCCAATTGTGGAAGATGCTAGGCGAGTCACGAAATATATCTATAATCACCCATGGGTTCTTAGTTTGATGAGAAAAGCCACTAAAGGCAAAGATTTGATGAGACCTGCTATGACAAGGTTTGCAACGGTCTTCTTGACGTTGCAAAGTATTCTTGACCACATATTGGCTTTGAAGCAAATGTTTGTGTGTGCTGATTGGGTTGCTTCACCTTACTCAAAGAAGCCCGAAGGAGAGGCTGTGGCACGAACAGTGTTTGATGATAGCTTTTTTGCAAAGGCTAAGGAGATTGTGGAGGTAACTTCATTATATTTTTAGTGTATTCAAGTTTCATTATCAATTCATAACTTACTATGTTATTAACTAATTTGTATTTTTCAAATTTCAAATGTAGACGTCTCTGCCCCTGGTTCTAGTCTTGCGCACATGTGATGGGCAGCAATCCCCAATGGGAGGTCTTTATGAGGCCATGGATAGGGCGAAAAAGGTTGTTAGAAGTTACTATCATGAGGATAGTCTCAAATTTGACCCCATTTGGGAAATAATTGATAGGAGGTGGAACAATATGCTCCACCAACCTATTCATGCAGCAGGCTACTTCCTCAATCCCAAATTCAGGTACTATGATAATTGATTGTCCTTGAAGTTGGGATTTTAATAAGTCTTTATTTTACTTTACTTTTTAAGGTTGTGTAGTAAGACTTGATATCATTTTCTATTTGTTTTAGGGTTGATGATTCCTACTCAGATCCTAATGGAGAGGTCATGGAAGGTCTCTCTAAATGCATTGAGAGAATGATATCAAGTGAAGAGGAGAGAGACCTTATTGTGACCGAACAACAAATCTATGTGGAATCAAGGGGTCCTTTGTTCTCTTCTATGCTAGCAAAGAGAGCAAGATCTACTCAAGCACCAAGTAAAGTGTCAAACTTAAAAATTTTTGCTAATTGATAAGTTGTGCTTCTGATTTTTTTTTTATTGCTTTATAACTTTTTTAATTTTGTTTTGTAGATGCTTGGTGGGCAAGTTGGGGTGGCAATACCCCCAATTTAAGAAAATTTGCTCTCAGAGTCCTATCCCAACCTTGTAGCTCATCCCATTGTGAGTGCAATTGGAGCTTATTTGAGTCCATCCATACAAAGAAAAGAAACAGATTGACTCAAAAACGGCTTAATGACCTTGTTTATGTGCACTATAATCTTAAGTTGCGCATAAAAAAGGCACAGCTCTTAGAACTACCTGGTCCGCTTGATCTAGATGAGATAGATCCTTATTCTGATTGGACAGCACAGGAGCCAAGTCCATCGTTTACACCAGATGAGATCACTGATTTGGAGAGGCAGGCCATGGAGGGGGAGGCTAACACTGATTTTCAGTTCACTATGGATGACATTGAGGATGAGGACGAGGATGATGATGATTCAGGCGAGGATCAGGCATTACCATTTGGAGGAGATGCATCCTCTTCTAGGACGCCGAGCCAGTCAGTAGGGACGTCGAGCGAGGGGGCACAGCCACAAAGTTCACAGTCACGCAGCTCATGCCCTATCCCAGTGCGGGGCACTTCTTCTAGGACTAGACCCCCTCGCTTTCCTGCTAGTGCAAATGGAAAGAGGAAGATGTGATTGACATTATCAAATTGTATTGATGTATTTAGACTTTTAGTATTTACTTCTAGTTTGACAGATTGAAACTATTTAGTAATTTACTATTTTGCTTCCTACCATGAGCATTATGCATGAGAATGCAATTTTGTACGCATTATACATTTATATATATCTAAACTTCGTTTCTTTCGTTTGTATTGTCTTTAATTAACTTATTAGATGCATCTTCTCATTAAATTTTGCAAAATAAATGTATTTTTAATTAAATTTCAGCGGTTTTTTAGGTTCCCGAGTTTTTCCCGATTAAAATTTTGGGGGGCTTGGCGAGTTTTTGCATTTGGCGAGTTTTCCAACTATGGTAGCAGTGATCTAAATCTCTTAATAGAGTTAGCTTAACAACTATTTGTAAATCCTTTAACAAAGTGGCAATTCCATTGAATTGTTCTCAAGACCTCTGACCAAGCCACTCCTAACAAGGCGATCAAATCCTTTAACAGGGTCACACCTAACAGTGTGTTTTGCAACCTTTAATAGGGTTGGCTCCTAACAGGGCTCACTTCAAACGACTGAAAATCAATAACTAATTGCTATTGGTGGTTTTTTCCAAATTGGGTTTCCACGTTAAATCCTAGTGTCAAATGTGTTCATTTTCTTTGTGTTCGCAACTAAGTTAAAGCAATGATAATCACAGATAACATCTAATGGTTTATAAGTTAATCTTTTACGAAGCTAATCCAGTTACTATCGAGTTACAACATTTTGTGTCTTTACCGAGCTTCAATAGTATTCAGCTATTTGTTCTTAGTTACTCCTCTTACATTTCCAACAATTGGTATTAGAGCTTTTGGCGCTTGCAGAGAAGGTTTCAAGGACCTAAGCTAAAGATCAGGATGTCTTAAAAAAGAGAGATTCCCAAGCTGAATAGAGACAACTTTGCAACATGGCAAGGATTGATGAGATTGCATTTGGCTACCATCAGTGATTCAGGTTGCAAGTATCTTGATTCTGAATATAAGACTCCCATTGGAACATTATCAGTTGAAGATATTGCTAAAAAGAAGAATCATAATATCATGATGATTGATATTGCATCTACTCTCAGTTATGCTGAATTTGATGAGGTAAAAGACTATAAAACTGCTTACGATATGTGGAACGATGTGGAACAAACTAAAAGATATCTATGGAGGAGATGACAATGTGAGAAGAGCCAAAGTAGAAAGCCTTAGAGGACAATTTAATCAAATGAGAATGAGAAAAGATGAAAACATTGAAAAATATGTGGAAAGAATCAAGGTTAGTGTTAGTGCAATCAAAGCATCTGGAGGAGACATCAAGGAGGAAACTATTGTAAATAAGGTGCTCAGAACACTTCTTATTGTTTATGCAATTAGAGTATCTGTTATTCAAGAAATGAGATGTGATCCAACTAATAAGATAGGGTTGGAAAGTTAACAGCTTTTGAGTTAGACAATTAGCATAACTATGTTCCTACTTCAAAGAATATTGAATCTACATTCAAAGCTAAACTCTCACTCAAAAGAAAGGGTAAAAAGTCAAAATCCAGTCAATCGAGAAGTGAAGACGATGGATCATCAGAAGAAAGTTCAGGCAGTGATCTTGAAGTTGTTGAAGCCCTGCTTGCAAGAAAGTATTCCAAAGGAAGAGGGAAGTACAAAGGTAAAGTTCCTCTGATCTGCTTTTCTTGTGAAGAAATTGGTCACATTGCTGCTAGGTGTCCAAAAAAGGAAATGAAGGATGAAAAGAAAAGCAGCAAGCATAAAGGAAATGACTCCAAGAACTACAAGAACTTCAAAGACAAAGGTAAGAAATCTTGCTTCATAGCTAAAGATTCTACTAACAGTGAAGATGAAATGGTTTATATTGTTATGAAAGATGAATCTGATGATGGAGATAAGATGGCACTTATCTCTCATGTTAGTAAAAATGATATATGGATTATTGACAGTGGTTGCTCACATCATATGACTGGTGACAAAACAAAATTTGAGCATATGGAATATTATGATGGAGGTAGTGTAAGATTTCGAAACAATGAACCTTTTGATATAAAAGGAAAAGGATATATCTTGTTAACTAAAGAACTTGTGTGTGATAATGCTTATCGGGTTGAAGGACTAAAGCATAATCTACTAAGTGTGGCACAGCTGAATAACATTGAATTCAAGGTAGAATTCATGAATGGACAGGCCAGACTACTGGATGGGAAAGGAAATTTGGTTGGTTCTGACAAGCAAACAAAAGGTAATCTATTTTATCTTGCTCTCAGTGATTGTTCATGTTTTATTGCTCAAGTAGAAGAAACCTAGTTATGGCACAAAAGACTATGTCATGTGAACTTTGACAATCTAGTTAAGATAAACAAACATAAAAGAGTAAGAGGTATTCATAGTTTGAAGAAGCCTAACATGGGTTTATGCAAGAATTGTCAAATTGGTAAAGATGGGAAAGACAAGCTTCAAAAGCAAAGACTATCAGTCAGAAGAAGTCTTGGAAATTGTTCATACAGACTTATGTGGACCTATTGGAATAGAGAGTTATAGTGGAGAAAAGTTTTTCATTCTCTTTGTTGATGACTACTCTAAGATGATGACAATAATGTACCTAAAAGAAAAATCAGAAGCTTTTCAAAAATTCAAATGGTATCTAACAAGAGTAGAAAAAGAAACTGAAAAGATGTTGAAATGCCTAAGATCAGAGAAAGGTGGTGAATTCATTTCCCATGAATTCAATAATTTCTGCACTAAAAGAGAAATCAAAAGAAAAATATCTGCTCCTGGTACACCACAACAGAATGGTATAACAAAAAGAAGAAATAGATCTATCATGGATTGTTCAAGAACCGTGATGATTGAAAAGAACATTGCTCTCAAATACTTGAAGGAACTTATCAACATTGCAATTCATACCTTGAACAGTGTTCAGTTAAAGAAAGATTCAAACAAGACACCTTATCAGCTATGGTATGGCTACAAACCTAATGTAAGTTACTTGAAGGTATTTGGCAGCAAATGCTACATATTGAAGGAATCTAGAAAAGGAAAATTTGATGTAAAAGGTGATGAAGGCATATTTCTAGGATACTCCTGCAGAAGCAAAACATATAGATGTTTGTATTTATCTACTCACAAAATCATAGAGAGTGCACATGTCAGAATTGATGAATATGCAAAAAAGAGTGAAGAAGAAAGCAGCAAGGAACCTAAAGACTATAGAAGATTCATTTACTATGAACCTAATACCCTTCCTAATCTATCTAAAAGAAAAGATGCTTCAACTCCCGAGTCCCTAGAAACTCCAATAGCTACCGAATTGCAAATAGTGCAACCCGAGGCACAAGGACCCGAGCCACAAAAAGAGGCTACCGAGTTAGTTCAAACTGAGTCTGATGGATCCGAGTCACAGACAAAAGGACTCGAGCTTGAAACTGAAATTCAAAAAGAAGATGATGGAACTCATTCAACGACCAAGGAGTCTGTATTAGTAAGATATGTCAAAAGACATCATGCACCTGATCAAATCATTGGAGATAAATCTGATGAAACAATGACAAGAAGCAAATTAAGAAAAACATGTTTACTTGCTGAATTTGAACCTAGAAGTGTTAAAGATGCTCTAGAAAATGAAAGTTGGATTGAAGCAATGAATGAAGAGATAGAACAAATAGAGAAGAACAAAAATTGGACTCTTGTTTTTAGACCCAAGGATAAAAATGTAATTGGTACGAAATGGGTATTTAGAAATAAGTTGAATGAAGATAGAAAAGTATCAAAAAACAAAGCAAGACTAGTATGCAAAGGCTACTCTCAAGAAGGTATTGACTATGGTGAAACTTTTGCTCCTATAGCAAGACTTGAACATGTTAGAACTTTACTTGCATATGCGGCACATAGAGGATTTATGATATATCAAATGGATGTTAAATCTACATTCTTGAATGGAATCCTTGATGAGGAAGTTTACATTGAGCAACCAGGAGTTTTTGTAGATCCTAGCAAAGGAGACATGGTTTGCAAACTACACAAAACTTTATATGGTCTCAAGCAAGCTCCTAGAGCTTGGTATAAAAGACTCCATAATTACTTGATACAGATTGGTTTTCAAAGGACTAATGATAACAATAGTCTGTATATCAAGGAAGAACTAGATAAGAAGATTGTGTTAGCAAAAATATTTGTTGGTGATACTTTATTTATAGGAAATGATGATCTATGCAAAGCATTCTTAGAAGAAATGAGCAAAGAATTTGAGATGTCCATGTTTGGTGAAATAAAATTCTTTGTTGGATTGCAAATACAGCAAAACAAGAATGGTATCTACATCACTCAATCTAAGTATATCAAAGAGATACTGAAGAAACTTGGACTGGAAGATTCAAAACCAGTTGGAACACCTATGTCTACTAAACATAAGCTTTCCAAAAATGATGATTCCAAAGAAGTGGATAAGACTACATACAGATCACTGATTGAAAAATTGCAGTATGTAGTTCACACAAGGCCTAATATTGCTCTAGCAGTTGGAATAGTGGCAAGATTCTTAGCAAATCCCAAAGAAAATCACATGATGGCAATCAAGAGAATCATGAGGTATCTAAAAGGTATTGAAGACTATGGTTTATGCTACAAACTTGGAGGCAATTTGGACTTGAAAGTATTTACTAATGCTGATTGGGCAGGAAGTCTTAATGACAAAAAAAACACTAGCGGTGGAGCATTCTTTCTTGGTAAAAGACTAGAATCTTGGACAAGCAAGAAGCAAAATTGTACTTCTCAATCCATAGTAGAGGCAGAATATGTAGCAACAGCAGTAAATTGTTCTAACATTGCTTCGTTCAAACAACTGTTGGAAGGAATGAAGATAGAAATCAAAGATCCAGTTGTCATATATTGTGATAACACCAGTACAATCAACATATCAAAGAATCCAATGATGCATTCCAAAACAAAGCATATCGTTATAAAATATCACTTCTTAAGAGAATTGGTGAAAGATAAAAAAGTCAAATTGGAATATGTGAATACAAAAGAACAGATTGCAGACATATTCACTAAGCCATTACGTAAGGATGCATTTTTGTATCTAAGAGGTAAGCTAGGGGTCATTCCCCTATTTGAAATTCACTAAATGAAGTTTAGTGAATATATCAACCAAAACCTACTGAAGATCAATCGGTTGGTGCAGAATTGGCAAAGGCATATTACAGATGAATCAGTACTTAAGGTACATTGAAATTTACAGAGTTATTGTCTTTGGCATGTGTTGTCAAAGAGGGAGAAGTGTATTGTCGTATCTCTAAGAAATCTTTGGAACCAGAATAAAGTCAGAAACTAGAGAAGGAGAAGTTCTCTAAAAAGACGAAGTATGCTGAAAGAGGGAGAATGTTCTGAATGAACTTGGTAACAGCTATTGTAGACAGAATTCGATAAAAAGGAAGAGCTCATACTAACAGAGGGAGTTCTCAAATCCAAAATTTCATTGTGCTATGACATGTCGTGTTGCCATCAATGCCAAAGAGGGAGATTGTTGGATATAATTGATTAATTGTGTGTTGTCTTTGATGTTATACAAATGTCATAATCATTATCAGTTAGTATATGCCAAGCTCACTTGGGCAGTGAAGACAGTTCTCAATGTTTACCGAGTTCACTTGGGCGTCAAGGAAAAGTTGCAAAAAGATAGTGTTAACCGAGCTCACTCGGTTGCCAAAGGATTTTCGTAAGTTTGCAGTGTTAACCGAGCTTCTGTTGGTTAATGAAGGAAATCATTTCAGAGTTAGTTTTTACTGAGCAGGGTCGGCTAGCAAAGGATTTTATTACTTTGTTGTATTGAGCTTAATTAATCTATCTATTGAATCCAGCTGACTGAGGTGATGAATATTGATTATTGTAAGTTGTATTCAAGCAGACTTGACAAAGTGAAAGGTATAAGTATAAGGTCAAGTTGTGATTTCTATGTGTGAAAAAAAGTGTACAAGTGAGTGCAAGAGAATGTGCGAATATGATAATATGATTGAAGATCTATTGGTAAGCAGAAGAAGCAAATTTGAAGGATAAGCAGAATATCCTTGTGGTGCAACAAAGCCATATTCGATCAGGAAGGATCAAGTACAAGCCAGAACAGAGATTTGAAATCAGCAATCAAGTTGCATTCAAATCAGGTCAACTCATTGTTACTCTCTAACCATTGTAGCAGTGATCTAAATCTCTTAACAGAGTTAGCTTAACAATTATTTGTAAATCTTCTAACAAAGTGGCAATTCCATTGAATTGTTCTCAAGACCTCTAACCAGGCCACTCCAAACAAGGTGATCAAATCCTTTAACAGGGTCACACCTAACAGTGTGTTTTGTAACCTTTAACAGAGTTGGCTCCTAACAGGGCTCACTTCAGAAGAGTGAAAATCAGTAATTAGTTGCTATTGGTGGTTTTTCCCAAATTGGGTTTCCACATTAAATCCTAGTGTCAAATGTGTTCATCTTCTTTATATGTTTGCAAAAAGCAATGATAATCACATATAACCTCTAATGGTTTATAAGTTAATCTTTTACTGAGCTAATCCAGTTACTATCGAGTTACATCATTTTGTGTGTTTCACGAGCTTCAACGGTATTCCGCTATTTGTTTGCATTTTGTACTAACATCAAAAGGGATCAAGGAAATATTTTTGTAGTAACTGATTCACCCCTCCCCTCTCAGTTACTCCTCTTACATTTCCAACACTAAATCCTTGAATTTCTTTGTGATCACATTCTAATTTTGCGCTTGATGACTATTATTGGTTTTGAACTCTTCTAGCATTCTATTTTTTGCCACTACACCTCTCTTTAGATGCAACAAATTCCATTTTCTTCGTTGACGTATGGACATGAGAGACTCATGGTGCATTTGTTGTGTTGCCGTCATTTATCCCTCTTTCCTTATAGTACATATTCTTTTCATCTTCCCTTTTAAAGTCCATGAGAGGACTACTTTGCTTCTTAGGTGAGTACTTTATTTGCTCCTGATGGCATTGATCTTGTAAATGGGCTAGAGCAACTCCTTGTTGTTCTTTCTTCAGAAGAAAAGTAAGAAGCATTGCTCTAATATTAAGGTTATGATGGCTCAAATATTCATCATTTTTCCTTTTTTTCCTCATGTTTGTTATGGTCAATATTGGTTAGGAGTTCCACTAACTAAGCCAATTTCTCTTAAATATCTCTCAAACCATTGATGAATTGATCTCAACAGTTATTAATTCTTCAATTCTCTTCCATTTTTTAACGTTTATGTTATTCCAATTCATCAATTGTTTTCTTTGTAATTAGCCAAAAATATGTTTTCCACTGGCAGGTAGGAATTTTGAGCTCTGATACCAATTGCAGTGTCCCCTTTTTATGATTATTAGGACAATACGAGAATTACCAATTCCCTCCTATAATTGTACTAATGTAATATGATATGAATGCAATAATGATGAAAAGTACATATATGACTAGTAATTCCAAATGCTAAAATGAATAGTATGAACTAATGAATTAATGGGCAAATGCGGTGTATTATGCAAGTAGTGAATAATAAGTAATGCAATGAATGGAGATGGAATTATATGTATGTCCCCTAGGGTTCCTGGGACGGGGATAGCAGAGGATAGTGGGACAAGTTTTTGGGATGGCAAAATATTTTACCAATTTTGGGGACCAGGTGGGGCATCAAATGTGGACGCCTATATAATAATAGGGAAATATATAGAGAAATTTAAAATATTTATATGAAAACATGGATAAAGCATGTACTTATACATAATAAAATCTTAAAATATAAGAATCAGCAGAATTCATATGCCTAATTTATATTACTTTGAGAGTCGAAGTCTAAATTGTTCTAGAAGTCAAAGTCAAAGTCCCTTAGGTCTCCCCAAGTCTTCAAGATGTTTCCAGGACAAGAACGGCTGAAAATATTCAGGGGGCGCGTACCCGGGTATCACTGAATAATATGTATATTGACAATTGTAATTCTAATGCACAATGGAATACAAAGAATCTTACAAGGCTATGACTGCAAGAGCATTTCAAATCTCAATATGAAAACATGGTTCTCTTGTATGATATATATATAGAATATGCATGTGCCCTGCAAGCTGTCTCCAATAGACAATGATCATATGCTGCTATGACAGAATGATCAATGGCCAGTATGTCACCTCTGATATTTTTTATATGACTGTACAATCTGATATTCTGGAGCTGTCTCTGATATGCTAATACAATTTATGCTCTGTAAATGTGTCATCTCTGATCTGTTGTATAATGCTTGCACTTTCAAATATAGAAGGTTGCAAACTTGTGATAGCAACTGATATGCTCAGTGAGCGAAGTCCACAAGGGGACAATTTATAAAATCAACCTATAGACACTTCTCATAGCCAATCGGCTTTGGTTATTTATAAAGTTTGAAGGGGCATGACAAACCACTGCCACCTTTTAGTTTATTCTTACCACCATGATCAATTATAAACATAGTGATTAGATCGACTACCATGAACCGCACTGTTATGTGATAACAATACAATTTGTGATTAATCATATGCGATGAATAGAATACACAGGTGCCAATACAAGATAATTAACCATTGCTTAGATATTTTAATTACTCCTTACACATATGAGTCTTATATCAGTCTTGAAGACTTGAGTATTGTTTCAATATAAGAATTTGGTGGTCATCGCTTAGGAATCGTGCCTTCTCTGGTCAATATACTTCTTGATATCAAGCCATTGGCTATTACTCCTCAAATATGGTAATGGATAGATCTCATCACCGTTGGGACCAGCAAGCCTTTGAATGGTATTCCCATTGCTGGTAATTGGTTATCGAATCAAGACCATTCAAATCCTCTCAGAGGGTGTTTGCTTAGTGCTTCTTGCCAATAATTATGCATTTGTTACTGTTGGATATCAAATATCCTATTTCTGTCCCTTGCGGCTTAGTCTTCTAGTAATTTTTGGATCATCATTCAAGTCAGGGTTTAGTTATTAATGTTGGTTGATACCCTTCAATTTGCTGCTGTGTTTAATAAATAAATTTCAATATTTAATTAAGATTTATTTTAACCATATTTTCTAATCTTCTAAATAGGGGATATGACAGTCTAGATCCATAATGGTTTCTGTATAAGCCTGCATATTTGGCCTAGGCATTTTAAATAATTACCCAGGTCAACTGTGCAGACCTAGGGCAGACCCTGATCAGGACCTATTAGATTCAAAAAAAAAAAAAAAAAAAAAACCTTTATAGTGAAAGCAAAAAAATATATCAAAACCTTGACTAAACCTATTTGAAAATGATGATTATCGATTTTTGTTATACATGTATGTGTGTGTACATACATATATACACAAATCTATGAATATCTTCCTGCAGGATTCTGTAATAATTTACAGAACAAAAATGCTGGTTCATTGTGGCAGGAGCAGGAAATATCCCAGAAGTTTGTGACAAGTTTGTCTGGTTTCATCCCAGATATGCCCACAGTAATTTTTAAGGATCCAAAGGATCCTAGCAGGACCACCCAACAAAATCAAAACTAATCCATAACCAGGCTAGATCAGACCCGAACCTACAAGTTCAGGGAGTGAAATGGTTACATAGTATAATACACTATCTTGAAATGAAATTGATTGCGTAAATGGTTGTATCCTTATTTCTGCTCCAAATTTTGATAATTGTCGAAAGAATTATCTTCACTATATTACAGCTGAATGAACTATTTTTTTTTTTAAAACTGACTTTCTGAGCCATTTGAGAAGCGTTATTATATTAAGAACCATCTATATTCATAAAAGTTAGATGTAATAACCCCTGCTTGGTCTGATCAGAAAATTTAAATTTGATCTAACGGAATTTTGTCAAACAGTTGGCGTGTAATCCTTGTATTAAGCTATGATGCCACTGAAATATTCTGACTCTAATCATGCAGCCAATATTACTAAGGAAGCTTTATAAAATGTGGAGATCACTTACAATAATAGTGCTTAAAAACAATGATATCAGATTTAATATTATGTACGGTTTACTGTTGGAAAGCAAAGCAAAGAGAATGGAACGAGATCGTATAGCATTACACATTATTCGAAGCATTTAAATAAAGTCTTTCAACCCCAAACAATGAAACAATGGAACCTGAAGTATATATTTCTGGACTTGTGATCTGTTCTTTCCACTGTGGTGACCCAACTGGGGAATGTCCCTGACTTGGCAATGCCTGCTGACAGCAACTATGAAACTGTCTGCAACTGCTACTACTTCCAATGCAACCTGGGATGACCGGCAGCAACTTCTACTTCACCCCCGACTTCTCACAACACTCTTCTGGTCTGCACCCCGATTACCAGTCACTACCCCCACATCTGCACTTAGTCCCTGTTGCTGCTACAGACCTGTTGCATTTTATCTCATTCACTCCACATGTCTGGTTCTGATGTGAGAGCTCTGTAAATAAATGCCACCACCCACAACTACCTGGAAGTCACGGGGTCTCCAACCCAAACACCTTCCTAGCTGCTGTGGCTCCCGTCTTCACCATATAAATCCGTGTTGTATATCAGAGGTACCAGTACTGATATTTCCAAAGGTTACGGCTGCTACACTGAATGCATAATGAACTTTCAAAGGTGTTAAAAAGCTCCACTAAGCTGTACCTGTATTAGCCGATGATCCTTCAGTCACTATCCAAATACGAGTAATAGACACTTCACCAATTCTCTAAAGATGAATCTCCAAGAAAGCAGCTGCGGCTACGTCCAGCTCTTCCCTTTGCTATTAAGGGTTTGTGTCCTTAAAGCAATCAATCACATTAAAGCAACCAATTCTTATAAAAATATGTTAATATCATTTCATGCTCCCAATCCCAATGCAAATGGTTTCTTTTATAACCTCAGAATGAAGAGAGATACGAACAACTTAGCAATGAGGGATAAAAGACTATTTCGTCTTTTAGTTACTTCAGTGACTTTATAACTTTATAACATTAAAATATTTAAATAAATCACTTAAGTCACTTGAACTTTAATATCTCTTGAAATACTTGTCTGATTACCATGCCATTTGAAATAGGGATCTCTCCTCATAATTCGCCATGTGACCAAATACACTTTCTAAAAATAGAAAGGGCCCATCTCTATTACCCCTGACTTACTATACATAGGAAGTATGACAAATGCAGTCCAAATGACATCGAACGAAGGCCAAATCTATAAATCGTTGAATGTTGGAGAAGAATCAATCCTCAAAACACCCTCTAACCATCCTCATTAGCCTATGAGGATCTAATATTAGGCTAATCCTTGAAATTTTGATGCTGGCAACCAATGGGGACATTACAGTCCTCCCTTCCCGAGATTGCTTGCCCTCAAGCAATCCAGCAATCACAGTGTACTCCAACCTCCATCTGGATCCCAAATGAAGAAGTACGTGACACCCCTGTTAACATTGAACCAACTGCATACCACTAACATCATCAGGACTAACAACATAACCTACAGTATAGCACTCAAAACTTGAGCTAATGATCTAGGAGTTAAAATGTCACCAGAAGAATCCCCCACAAGAAATATCTTCATCCTGGTTCTCACCCATATAATATAATTTGGACTGAATTCATATCAACAATCCCTTGATGATACGTAGCTCCAGGAGAACCATATGCACTCATGCCAACTATATCAACCATAGGTGTAGCCATGTCAAAATCTGTGGACAAGAATGTTACTAACTACGGCAACACAAAATTGAATCATGACAGATGGCAAAAATCGAGCCCAACTCCACTCAGGTGAGTGATCAACATCAACCTCAAACAATAGATTGTCATAAGACAATGTTACATCCATGTCAAATGTAGGACTATTCATGAAGTGAACATCAACACTTGGTTGATAGATAGTATAACATGACTCTATCACTACATTGCTCACCTCATCAACATTAACAAGTTGACTACCATTAGAGCACACATTTACAACCGCTTGCATACTACTAAACTCGTGTTTGGATGGCTCAACCGACACAGAAGTGGTTGCTGATATGACAGTATCCTTGCATGCTCTTACTCTCATTATCACTGCATCGCCATCAAATACATGATCCAGGGAACTCATGCCAACAATTGCATCATCTGACTTAGCCTAACATAAATCCTCATCACATTCCACCTCAATTGTGCCCAACTCATGTAGTCTCTCATACAAAATGTCCTGCAAATCTGAAGCCACAACTGTATCATCACGTTTCGCTCTTAAAAAAAGTGATATCATACTCTGCTCAAATCTTGGCTTTGAAATCAGTTGGGTCATCTGTTTGTGATTTTGATTCATCTCATTCACTAGCACATCCAACTGTTTCACAATACCTTGTATCTCAGAATCTCCCTCCATTAGCAAAGAAGTATGCCCTCTGCGGGTGTAATGAATACCAAACTTTCTGTCACCATCCATAACACTGAAAACCAAGTCCTCCACCTATGGGTCAAAAGAAGAATGATGAGCACTCCTCACAGTGTAATGCCGATAAAAACTCCCAATCTCCATCAAGGACTCATCATATCAAACTGGAAATCAGAAGATGGCTCCAATCTCTAACTCAGAACTACTGGTCGAGCAGGATCCTGGATAACCCTCTCAGCAAGCCCAACTTCAAAATCCCTATTGGGAAGCATTGCAGTCAAGGTCTCTACAATCTTCCTCACCAATCATCGAATAGCAGGAGAGCCCCGAATGAGAGCACCCTCAAGTATACTGTACGAAACCTCCCGCAAATCCGAGCTCTCAAGCAAAAACTCCATGAATGATTCAGTACAATAGAAATTATATGTGGAAGCATCAATCTACTCCCCTGCAATCCACAACTGATCTCTCTCGAAATGTGATAATGCCAATTGTCCAATGCTACTAGTTGTATGAAAAGAAGAAATAGATTCACCTCCAATAGAAGGAAGCAAATCACCATGAGAGCTCGTCTCCCTTGATGCTCTCACATCCTCTAAACATACTACACTCATATCCTAGACAAATGTGTTCACCACATCATCAGGTTCCTCATCCTCAACCGTAGAAGCAAACTCACCACCAATCAGAATATGTAACTGAGCAAGGTTTGGGGCTGGTGTTGAATGTACCTGTTCTAACTCCACAGTAACCTCACCCAACTGTGACTATGACTCCTAAAAAGCCAACTAAGTATACTGAAGAGAGTCCATTGTCACCTCAAGCTCCCAGGTGAGCTCAACTACCTCCTCTTTCCCTAACAACGCCTCATAGCAAGTGCTACCCCACTCTAGAAGGTAATCTTTGTCATCAACTAACTGAGAGTAACTATGCTTCAAGATCCTAACAGCCTGTCGAAGCGCATGAACCTTTGCTTGGGAAAGACTACTATCACTGTGCTCATCTGACACAAGAGCACCCCAACCAGATGTAGCTAACGTATGACAAATAGCATCATAATGATCAAGACATGAAGAAATGTCACTATCACTCACCTTCAGCTGATAAGTCGCATGATGACTTTGTAACCCCTAATTCCTATGCAAGCTCTGTGTCTCACTAACTGCACTATAATAGGAAACTGAATCACAACTGTCCACCACAAGATCATTCATACATGTGCTATCGTCCTTACAACTCTGCATCCGAGATACAACTACTATGTACCTCAAATAGCTCCTCTGAAGAAATAGAAGCCCTCACAATATCAATCTCCACACATATCTTAGCTTCCACCTCAATAGTAAGATCCTCTAAACATCAATCCTAGGACTCATCCAAAACCTCCTCAGAGTCATCACTCGATATCTGACAAGGGGTATCATACTCGATGCAACTCATAATGTCATGCAACAAATCATCAGAGATGTCCACACTGTTTGCATCCCCATCACCTAATAGAGCATCAACTGCCGTCACCTAACTCTGCACACATGACTCTATGCCAAGCTGTGAATCAATAACGCTAAAGCATGAACCCACATCTACTGACTTCATTGTAACACCCAAATCACCGACATCATAGCTAAGTGACTCCTACTGTGAGGTTTTCACACCATTTTCCCAAAACTTTTGGGCACCCCTGTAAAGTTTCTGCAAATTCTTTGGACTGAATATAAATTGGATTCTATCTTCTTTATCTCCTTATAGCTTGTTGTGAATAACTTCAGATTATTGCCTTTAATTGGATTAGAAATGTAAATTAGAATTTTGTCTTTTACTTCTACAATTCGTATGAGGGCAGTAATGACTAAGAAGCAGACTTGTATTTTTTCTTGTGTGCTCTTAGACTTCATCCTTACCCTCTAACTATAGGAGTCAAGGGACATGTCCTTAGAAAGGATACGTCTCTTCCAAAATGATTTGCCTAACCTCTAGAAGTCGGCAACTTTCTAAGGATAATAAAATATTAATTACAAACACAAACAATGTTGTTAGATTAGTATTAATACAAACTCCTAAGGATAGATGCCGATCTTGCAAAGGGAATAATGCAAAGATTTGGTCCTTTTCTTATCATGCTATATCAAATCTAATCGATCTGTTATCAAATCAATATGCTTAACAAGTTACAGATTTAACAAACCCCTTTTTTCAGTTGCCTTAACAAATTTGGAATTGTTTAGAGATTTTCGATTTAAAAAAATTTACACCTTGGACAACTTCAGGCCAGGAAGGATTTGATTTGGTTTATTTTTCACCTGGTGCAAAACTTGATTTTTTGGAGCATATAATTTTATCCTTAGTCCAAACAGGTCTCAAAACAACATTTTTTCTCAATGATTAAAATGTATACTTGGCAGGATAAAATTGCAAACTTTTGGACTTCGATGGAATTTTGAAAATTTGAAATAATTGTATAAACTTGAATAGTTTCAAAATGAAATTCTTAGATTTAGTTGTTTTGGGAAATTTTTTAATTTTTTTGGGTGAAAAGGAAAATTTTTGATAGTGGAATTGGATTGGAGTTTGAATTTTGACTGCTAGGAAAAGGATTAATTTTGTTAAAAAAAAAAAAATTAAAATTGTATTGCAAAATTGAAATTAGATTAAATAGCAAAATCTCATTAATTTGGTTGAAATTTAGCCTAGAGGATTTTGGAAATGTTAAAGGAAATTGGTAATTTGGAATTGAAAATTGATTTTGGCTTGCTAAATTCGATTTTAATGGTATTTTAATTACCAAAACATTATTAAATGAAAATTTTGACATCTCCTACGCTTACGTTGTGTCTATTTTGTAATTTTTTATCAAAACTGGCAATTAAATGGGCCAATTTCACTATTGGCTAAGTAATTTTAATGTTGCACTTAAATCTGGGCCATTAATTAAGGGGCTACTTTAGTTTTGTTTTTCCTCTAGGCAAGTCGGCCCACTTGGAGAGGCAAAAGGTGTGGGGTATAAGAGGGGCTTCCCCTTCTCTTATTTTCTCATTCATTTTTCCTCCTCCTCCTTGAGTGTGCGATTTTCTTCAAAGGAGGGCAAATTTCAGCTTGGGTGATTTTTCCTCTTTTTGGAGCATTTTTCTCCTAGCTTAGGCGAATTTTTGCCCTAAGGTGATTTTGGAGCAGATCTGATTTTTTTCCAGCTTGGATGACTTTTGTTGGGTCTGATTTCTCCATCTTTGGCAGCGATTTCTCCTTCCAAACTTGGGCAATTTTATTTGATGAAGAGGCTATATGATTCAAGGTCTGATTTTTTGGCAAGTGTGAGCAATTTCAAGGAAGTTGAAATTCTGATTTTTGCTAGGGCATCATTATTTACGAGATTGAAATTTCTAAGATTTGATCCAAACTTGAAGAGGGCCCAATTATTGGTAAAGGCAGATCTTGTTGAAACTAGAGCTCAAAAATCAAAGATAATAACTAGCAAATAGAAAGAGAAAAACTGAAACGAAGAACACCAGAAATATCCTAAGAAAACCCTTCAAGAATGAAGGGAAAAACCCAGCCACACAACAAAATATATCTTTATTGATAATAAAAGTTCAAATGTACAATGCTTATCGCATGATGCGAATATATAACAATAGAAGAGACTCTTCATATTCTAACTGAAGATCTCTTGAGTTTCTCATAACTCCTATAATTAAATATGACTCTTAGAATATTCATGCCTCACTGCATGTGAATGACACATGTCATTTTTATTTTTAATATTACAATTTAAACTTTAAGTGTCCTTTTCAGCTGAAGATGACAATAACTGTAATAACGTTCATATTTCCAGAGATAAAAATCTCTATCACAGCTATCGTTTTCAATAGATTTAACGTAAAATTCTATTCATTTTTAGAGGTGAAGATTGGTTTTAAAGGTGGATTCTATTCCTTGTTTTTGCTTATTTCGTTTCCTTTATTTTCTTCTTGCACTCATCATACACCACTTCATCATTCCATTGATAGGCTAAAGTTGGGAGATATAAGTGTAGATTTCATGATAGAACACTTGGAGAGCCAGAAATAAGCTAGACCACCCTTCGCTGAAGTTGGGAGATATAAGTGTAGTCCATCCTAAGGTAACAAGAGGTAGAAATAAGTGGTAGTCCCACCCTTAGGAAATAAGTTTGGAGATTGATAAGTATAGAGATAGGACTTGGAGAAGCAGAAATAAGCTAGATTCCATCGATAGAAAGAAGGTTGGAGATTGATACGTGTAGTCCATATCATTTAGAACGAAGGGGCAGAAATAAGTGTTTAGGATGGTAGATGTTAGTGCAAGAAAGAACCTAAAGGGAACGAATACCAAAAAAGACAAAGAAGACATGATGCATAAAACTACCTTCTTCTTGAAAGTGAGGCGAATAAGTGATACCAATATTGGCACGGTGGACATAGTACAATTGAAAGATAAATTGAAGGAAGGACAATCCCCCATGGCAAAGAAGTTCTACAAGACCGGAACTGTACACGCAATGGCTTTCCCTCCTATCTTGCCTTGTCTGGAATTGGTAACGGAATGTGCATCCCGATTTGTTATTGTGACCAAGTCCATAACTTTTGATGAACGAAAGAGAGTGTTGGCTAACATCAGCAGACAAGTGGTCGAAGAAGTATTTAATATTCCCCGGTATAAAGGTATGATAGTGATAATGATGGATCAATTGGCCAAGTTATTTCAGGATAACCAAGAGTCTTACTTCATTCTTGTAAAGCAAAATTGGTTACACGAAGGCAAGAAGGGAATTACCAGATCATCAAAGCTCACTAAGTCAGATTTCAAATCAAAATATGGCAATCTTTTTGTTCTTCTCAACTGAATCATGATCGTGGCTCAAGCTATGCAATTCGAGAACTCGATGTATTATTTTATTGATGAAATTGAAAATGGAAAGAGAAAATTTGATTGGGCTATGATTATAAGTGAAAATCTAGAGTTGCAACTTAGGACAGTGCAAAATCAAAAGCAATTCTATATGGGATACTATCTTTTTTGTTTGATTGTGAGACTATATGAAAATCTTGGACTTAATGCCTTAGGAGTGATTGGCAATGGGCTGGGGCAATGTTTGGTGCACAAGTGCTATCCACAACTTCATTTGCACAACACCAACGATTATAAGATGTTTTATGATGCCTTTGCCATGAAGACGGTAAGGATATTACAAGGGACACCTGCTAGAAGACTCTCAATGGAAGCGAAAGTAAAAGTTAAGAAGTATGGGAGTTGGTTCATCCAATTTCTGCAATTTGCATATATTAGAGTGGCAGGAAGTACACTTTGTCCCAAGAGACTTCCAAGGTACCCACCCGATAGGATAGTTTTGATGGAATAGGCTAGGCAACTTGAGCATTATGACAAGATGATGAAACTTAAAAGTGAGACAAGGATTACCTTCTCATTGGGAATAGGCAATGATACTTGCTCCAATCCTGTCGCTTTGCAGCTACGGAAAAAAAGTTAGAATGGTATCATCTAGGATGGTATAGAGCAAGACAAGGATTCGATCTTAATGGTCTTATCAAGGCATCTCACGAAAACACATTCAAACATATTACTACTATAGAAGATTTTTGGGCCAATGCACATGATGACTTTCATGTGAGAAAGCTAGCTTTCTCAAGATTGACAGTGGACATGATGATGGCAATCAAATGGAGAGGCCTTGATATTCCAGATCAGCAGGAAGATGAAAGCGTGCTAAGAGAGGATTATGATACAATGGATGGAATAGAATTGGGCCCAATGGATTGGGATGATCATCAGGATCCTTCCTTAGAGGTAGTTACAAGGACAATTCATCTACAAACTGAATCATGGTACAATGAGAGGTTAAGGCAATTACAAAGTCGTAAGATACGGCAGAGTCAGTCGAACAAAAAGGTGGGAGCAGTAGCCAGCAACAAAGAGCAGCTAAGAATGGGAAGATAAATTTGGAGGTTGAGAAAAGTAAAGAACATCACGAACCTCCAGCAAAGAGATAGAATGCAAACCATCAAGGGAGAGAAAAATTGAGGCTAGAGGCCAAGAGGATAATACAAGTCGACAAGGGGCCGCAGTGGAGGTGAGCTCTGATTCCGAATCAAGTGGTTACAGTGACAATACCGAGTACTCTCCTCTCTCAAAGAACCAACATAGAGATGATATGATAGTCACTAGTGAAGAAGAGGATAGGCCAATTGATATTGAAGAAATTAGCCAAGCACCCAAGGCTGTTGGTGATGCTTTGCTAGTCGAACCAAATCTAGATTTGGGGAGATGCACAGTACCGCTATGGTTAAGGCAAATGCTTATGCCAAGAGGCGAGGTGGTACTATCCAAATAGTTGAAGATATTCAAAGGTTAGTGGAGAAGGAAGATAGCGAGAAACAAAGACAAATTGCAAAAATGGTGGCAAAGGTAATCAGGAGTGATCATGAGGGTCACTGAACAGTTCAAATTGCTATAACAAAGGTCAGCAAGGCATTGGATGAGATTGTAGCTCAAAAGTATGAAATAGTAGAGCATAACTTGGGAAGAATCACAGATGTCATGGAATATAAGGAGATCCATGAAGGCATGGTTTCAATTAGAGAAAGGTTGAGGAAGGCAAATGAGAGGATTGTAAAGTTGGAGGCCGAAAACAAGTATTGGAAAGATTGCCAGCCTATCCAACAGTTGCATCAAGAAACTCTTCCTCAAGATAGTGGGAGCAACATAGAAGAGATATCGGTTCAACTGCACGAAACCAAAGATTGAATCCATGATACAATTCAAGATGGACGGAATTTCTTACCTTCCTTTATCTCGACATTTAGGTCATTGGTGGCTATTAGAGACAAATTTAGAACATTTGAAGGTGAGTGGAAGGATTTCCTTCTAGTCAAGGACTTAGCCATTCCTAGGCTACATGCATTTATTGAGCTACCGGAGAGATATTTGGAGAGAACCAAGTTGGTGGATGAAAGAGGAATGAGTACGGTGGAGTCTTGGTTTGTCACCTTGACTATCAGACTAGGGATACTTGAAGAGATACGGAATGAGATTGCATAACATAGCCCACGCATTGACACTTCCATTTCAACCATGAGTAGCGATGTTAGGGCTGCACTTGATTTTGAAGATATCAAAGAGGAGAACGTCAATGAGACAAAATCTGGATCAAGATTGGATGAGTTGGGAAAGGTTGCCATCAAGAAGAAGCATTTGGGCACCCTCAATGCCTTTATCGGATATGCGAAAGAATACGAAAAGGATCATGAGAAGACACTGCAAGCAGTGAGCAAAATGATGAATTCAGTTGAGCTCAAAATGAAGCACATGCTTTGCCCTCCCATCAAGGAAGTCAACGACAGGCTAGCCAAGTTCATTGCTTTGGCTAAAAAGATGAAAGAAAAGGGTAGAGTTATATTAGAAGATCATTTGATGTAAGCCCTAGTGGCAATTTCTCCTTGGGTAGGATAGGTGTTTGATTCTGATTGGCTACCATTTTGGTGCCTTCTCATTGGTTGCCATTTTTCCTTTTTTCATTGGTCCATTGATGTGGTGGCATCTTCTCATTGGTCGATGGGGTGGCAACCCTAAATAGGGTTTTTGGGATCTAATATGAATTGTTGATTTTGCCTCTTAATCTCTACCATTGGTTGTATTTTTGGCCCCTATATAAGGCCATTTGCTCTCATTTGTATGGGGTTGAAGAAAATTGTTGCTTAAGATAATACCAAAAACACCTTTCTTTATCATTGTTGTGACTTGCATGGTGATTAAGAATATTTGGTGTCATTGCATGGATTCTAATTCCAATAGTTAAAAGTTAGATTTCATTGAAGTTGTTAAAGTAGATTTTATTTCAAGAAGGTTGTTAAGAGTAAGAGTAGATGGATAGTCATATAGTGATATTAGTGGATGTCTGATAGGGATCTATAAACTAGGCCACTAGCATCCTAATGACTTGTTAGGAAGCCTTACGTGGTAATCTAGTCTTTTTTCCTTGAATCATTGCATCTATGAAGGTAGCGCCACTAGTAAGCTTTCATCAGTTTCAATCCCCGTCCATTTGCTAATCTTTCCATTAATAGGAGTAGGAGTAGGGCAGCAAGTAGTTTAGTAGTTGGAGTTTTGAAGAAGAAAGTTAGAGAGGAGAAGCATCATTGGTAGACATACCCCTCATCATCATCACTATAAACATCATTTGATGCTCATATACTTTACAAAACCAGACATCATCACCATCATAGCAAAAGTCCAAGTTATCTTCGAATGAACAACGTAAGGCCGCCTACATGATTAACCAACAAATCACATTAATATAACTGAGTTAGTATCCGTAGGTGTAAGGAGCATTGGAGTTTTTCTCATTTCTTCATGAGTATTTACTTTTCAAGAGAGGGATTGAGTGTTTGATATTCCATATCAAGTATTCAATCGCTATATGTTATGTAGTGCTACAAAACTGACATCAACAACTCCATGCATGCATCGGTCCCACCTGAGGAAGCAACTGCCTCTTGCACTAGAGCAACACTACGACAACCCAAATACAAATCTCCAATAATAATTCCCTCCTTAAGAGAGCCTGAAGTATCAGAAGTAACAACTGCATCAACTGTCTCTCCACTAACTATAACAACTCTGGGGGCCTCAAAATGTTGAAGTTTAGTGCCTTTATCCACCAAGGGTACTGACACATCTACTAATCTCTATGCAATGGGTCCATCATCAACACTACAGATAAGACTAGCAGGTCTTGTACTAAATATAGATACATCTGCATCATGGACACCTGTCAGGGAAAACTGAAGCTTCCTTCCCTGTAACCTTGAAATCGGCTTTCTAAAAGTAGAAACCATATACTTCGTTGTCCTCTCAACTATCTCTGGATCTGACAAGCTTTCCATCAACCTCTGTTGATGAAGCTTAAGTCTTTCCATACTCTCCTGCAAAGCATTCATTTTGTGCTAAATTCCTCATTACTCCACTGGCTTCTAGAACTACCAATCCTCCTATGTTTGTCCATAGAAAAAGAAAGCTAGAGTGTTGGTCACTCCAAATGCAACAATAAAACTGAAAATAAAATAACTTTCTTACTCCACAGGATAGCAAGACTTATAGCTCTAGCAATAGCATCGCATTATTTCTCACATAGAAATACTCTTCCAAACCTCCAATAGAATACAATTTTCAAAACATTTATCAAAATATTAAACCATTCAGATTAAACCTTTTGTAAAATGTTTCTAATGAAATCTCTAATTAGAACTTCTGATAAACAGTTTCCGATAACTACACAGGATGGCTGAATACACTGCTCTGATGAATAATATATTGGTTGCAAACTGAACCCAATCAGGTATCTATGCTAGCACCAATAATCAAAAAATTCACTGGCTATTATAATTGACTCATTTGAATGTCGTCCACAACTTTGCCAAAACACCTTTGCAATAACAACAATAATATACTCCTAGAAACTATGTGATTTTTGATTTGTTCACAAATGCAAAACAAACCCAACAGGGTGGCAAGTTTGGTGCTCTCATTAAAATTCCCTAAAAAATATGTTTCACAGGCTGAAACTTTGTTTTACTGGTTGAAGGTTTGCTTTACAGGCTGGTAGGATGCACAGCTCTAATTCCACTGTAATAACCCCTGCTTGGTCTGATCAGAAAATTTAAATTTGAACTAACGGAATTTTGTCAAGCAGTTGGTGTGGAATCCTTGTATTAAGCTATGATGCCACTGAAATAGTCTAACTCTAATCATGCAGCCAATATTACTAAGTTTTATATAATGTGGAGATCACTTACAATAACAATGCTTAAAAACAATGATATCAGATTTAATATTATGTACGGTTTACTGTTTGAAAGCAAAGCAAAGAGAATGGAATGAGATCATATAGCATTACACATTATTCGAAGCATTTAAATAAAGTCTTTCAACCCCAAACAATGAAACAATGGAACCTAGAGTATATATTTCCGGACTTGTGATCTATTCTTTCCACTGTGGTGACCCGATTGGGGAGTGTCCCTGACTTGGCAATGTCTGCTGACAGCAACTATGAAACCATCTGCAACTGTTACTACTTCCAATGCAGCCTGGGATGACTGGCAGCAACTTCTACTTCACCCTCGACTGCTGACAACACTCTTCTGGTCTGCACCCCGATTACCAGTCACTACCCCCACATCTACACTTAGTCCCTGTTGCTGCTACAGACCTGTTGCATTTTATCTCATTCACTCCACAAGTCTGGTTCTGATGTGGGAGCTTTGTATTATTAATGCCACCACCCACAACTACCTGGAAGTCACGTGGTCTCCAACCCAAACACCTTCCTAATTGCTACGGCTCCCGTCTTCACCATATAAATCTATGTTGTATATCAAATGTATCTGTACTGATATTTCCAAAGGTTATAGTTGCTACACTGAATGCATAATGAACTTTCACAGGTGCTAAAAAACTCCACTAAGCTGTACCTGTATTAGCAGCTGCTCCTTCAGTCACTGTCCATATATGAGTAATAGACACTTCACCAATTCTTTAAAGATGAATCTCCAAGAAAGCAGTTGGGGCTACGTCCAACTCTTCCCTTTGCTATTAATGGTTTGTGTCCTTAAAGCAATCAGTCACATTAAAGCAACCAGTTCTCATAACAATATGTTAATAACTTTTCATGCTCCCAATCTCTATGCAAATGCTTTCTTTTATAACTGCGGAATGAGAAGAGATACGAACAACTTAGCAATGTGAGATAAAAGACTATTTCATCTTTTAGTCACTTGAGTGATTTTATAACTTTATAACATTAAAATATTTAAATAAATCACTTAAGTCACTTGAACTTTATATCTTTGAAATATTTATCTAATCACCATGCCATCTGAAATAGGAATCTCTCCTCATAATTCCCCATGTAACCAAATACACTTTCTAAAAATAGAAAGGGTCCATCTCTATTACCCCTGACTTACTATACATAGTATGGCGAATGGAGTCCAAATGACATTGAACGAAGGCCAAATCCATAAATCACTGAATGTTGGAGATGAATCAATCCTCAGAAGACCCTCTAACCATCCTCATTAGCCTACAAGGATCCAATATTAAGCTAATCCCTGAAATTCTGATGCTGGCAACTAATGGGGACATTACATTAGAACTGTGGATAAGCAAGTTTGCCTGCATAATTGTGTTTTGGTCATAGTATGTACACATCTCAACGATCACAGTATTATGTATGTTTTTCAAATTAGGTTTTTTCATCCAAAATAAGATCTCCACTTAAAAGTGTTTTACTGACCTTCGTGGGACCTACAATTTCTCAGATTCAATCTGCACTGCTCACCAAAGACACATGAACATCAATTGAAGGGGCCAAATTGTCAAGAAATTTATCAAAATGTGATCAAAATAATTCCTATAGAATTTCAAAATCAAATTGGCAGACAAGAAATTCCAATCAATCCACCCAGTTTTCTCACTTTCCAGTGCATGCACATTGCTTAAATGTTTCCCAAACCAGAAAATCAGGTTCTCTTGAGGAAAATACTATCATTTTCATGATAACATGGATCATCAAACTATAACTAATGTGATTTTAAGAGGTTTCGCTCCTACCATTTTTTTTGTTTTATAAACTGAGAGAGAGAGAGAGAGTCCTCTAATCTAATGCGTCTCAATATTATAAATGTCCTTCAACAAATTGACCTTTCTATATGCAAAAGATAAAAACAAACAGTTTGTAAGTGATCAAAGATTAACAGTTCTCAATAGATAAAGGGAAAACCTTTATTTCCAAAAGAAGCACATGTTTGGGCTTTGCTTCACCTTTGATGAGAGATGTAGCAACAGATGATCCTGGCTGTGTTAAATGAAATCCCATTCCAGACACTTCCTACAGCATGTCATAAAAGTATAAATGAAAAACCTTCAGCAAAACTGCTTTTGTACAATTAATCTCAAATATCTTTACATAATATTAAGTTAATCTTAAAAACCTGTGGATCAATCAAGCACTCATGTTCATGTCCCCAAATAACAAAATCCAGAAAGCGTGGAAGGAACTGTTCATTGATTGCATTCTTTGGATTTGTTTTGATCCTGCAGTGCAAAGTCAAGCAACAATTAACTGAACACTATTTCAAAATTATTGTTCACCTGAAACCCAAATACATCTCTTAGATAGGCTCGGGAAAATAATGCAAAACTCATAAGCATTAACCCAAGAAAGCAACATAAGCACATATAAATTACTACTTGTGCCCAGTACACTCCTAAGGCAATCATCTAAGACAACTGATTCACATTTAGTTTGCTAATAGAATAAGTAATAGCAAACAATAGAAAGTGTAAGCTAAAACCAAGCTACCTATTTTGATGAAGCACCAAAATGTTGAACCAATCTGACATAGGGCAACCCTCCTGAGGTTCAGGTCGCATCCATTGAACAGCATGAGGTGTCTACAAAAGAAAAACTCCAGCTCAATGAAAGATTGTGCCTAAAGCATTACATCAAATCAAAATGGATGAACCGTCACCTGAAACATTCGATTAAGCCGCTCGTCACGTATATTTCCAAGACCATAAAGAGCCACTGATGTAACATCCTGCTTGGAGTCATACGATATTTTATTTGTACCCGTATATAACACATGCACCATGACTATACAAATCATTGATTTGGCCATAAGGTGCTTCATTTATATAATGCATAATGATCACAACATGATCATGGAAGGTTTCCTCTTGCTTTTCCCAATAAGGAAAATGATTCAAGGAAATAAATATACTATTTATTAACAAGCTTATCCTTGAAATTGTCTGGTGAAAAAGCAATTACCTTTATCCTTAGAATTTTCTGGTGAGAAAGCAATTACCTTCCTTATGAGTATTGGATAAAGAGTGATCTGACCGACACCAGAGCCTCCAAGAACCATTTTTCCAAAGTAATTCACAAGATTACATGCAGAAAGAATATCAATAGCAGAAAGATTATCCTGTCACCAATATGGTAAATCAATATGCCTATACCAATCCCAGTTAAATGAAAAAATAAATATTAGAGTTGGACTACTATCCAAGTAATAGTGACAGAAGTTAAAATTACTGAAAACAAAACATTCAATTTATTCTGCATTTTTCAGCTCAAAATTGCCTGCCATACACATTCAGCGAAAAGCTCAATTGAACACGATTGCTGCAGATTGCTTTGCTCTTCTTTTATTATAAATATCTGAAAATTTCATCAGTTGGACTCTCATTCAAGCACACGAGACATTAATCTTTATTTCCAATCATGATCTGTAAATTATATTAGATAGCAAAGACATTAACCTTTATTTCTAATCCTGATCTGTAAATTATATTAGATATTACATTAGTTACATCATCACTAACAGATTTTGATCTGTAAATTACATTAGATAGTCCATTAGATACTTCATCGCCTACAGATTTTTGGAAAGAAAAAAATAATTAACTTATGTTGTTTTACATCTCCTGCTCTCTCATCCTGATGATGGATCACGTAGTGTGATTCGAAACGTTGATGGCAAAAATCTTTACACAATCTAATCCAGAAACTAAGTACCATAATAATTAACTTGTCAGTTGCAAGAATTGAAGTAGTAAAACAGAAATAGGACCAACTATACACACAAGAAAAATGCCCCTTGATCTGAATTCTGTCATATCCTAGACCTATATCATTTTTATCCAGCATTTACATTAGTTATGGAATTATCAGTCACAATACAAGAGGACAGAACCATATTGAAGTCTCCTCGTTAACCAAATTATTGCAGGGAAGCTCAAAATGCAGGCATTACACATAACTTGAAGGCAAGAAGAAGCTAGAGTCATTCCAAAAAATGCATATCCATCAATCACTTATTCCCTCAAATTAATTGTGAAACATAGCAGCGAATCCATTTTCCTCTATTTCTTCATCAAATTCATCTCTTTATTCTTTGATTCACCCAAAGAGAACCAGGTAACAAAGAGACCTTTTCATACCTATCAAAGCACTGCTATCTGTTTTACAGTCTCAATGATTCATCCAATTAAATCATGATGGCTTCCCTCTCCAAAGAATATGTTTCTGTTTTTCTAGTTTTTCCCACATTCTGTGGATGAGATTAAAGCCATTGTTAGCATCCCAACAAGATAAATAGAGTGGGTCACATCAATTTGTTATGAAATAAAAATGAAATCTGCAAGTCTGAAATCTCTAGAATTGACAAACACAACCTTGTGGAAGCTGGAACAGAAACCTTTTATATTCCATACATTGCTGCAAAACTCACCTGATTTTGCATGTCCCAAGCCAAACACAACTAAACAAATCCTTGATTCTTGGACCCAATCCCTAGCAAGTCTAGTCAAATTCACCAAGTTTGCCAAGCTTGCAGGACTCACCAGGTCTGAAACCTTAAAATCAACTATCAAATAAAGGCAACGAAGCTATGTACCAAGGAGTTTCAAGAGAAGAGGATGGGGGAAAACAAGGACCTAGTTTTGGGGACAGCGACAGGACAATGTTGTGATTGCAAGGGTCTAGTGGCACAACCCACAATAGTTAGGAGAGACAACATCCCTTCCTTGGGTCTAGGGGCAATGCCCCAAGCATGGTCAAGAGGCAGCAGCATTTTCACAATTTTATCACAATGTTTCTGCAACACCAAATCTTTTACTATTTCCACCAAATCTTCATTCTTCAGAAAGATTGCAGTGAAGCTAGAGAATCTAACCAATCTAATTATGAGGGCTGTACATTTTTTCAACGTTCCATCAAGACTTGGAACTTACTCTTCCCTCTTTCTTTTGCTTTCTTCCCAATGCTTGCACTCAACAGATGAAAAGATGGCTAACACCCTCACCCTTGTTATTGCTCACCTTTCATATCCTACTTCTCTCACTGTTGAAATCTTTCTCATTTTTTCCATTTTTGTGACTACTTAGGGAAGAGTGGTGTCACTGACCATTAGGGTCAGAGCTACAAACATGAAGATCTAAAAAATGAGCTTTTTGATTGAGGTGACACAAGGAACACCTAGCATCTCAAGTTTGGTCAAGAAACATGAGGGAGTCCCTTGAAAGTCGTAGACACATCCTAACATCTACATGACATTTTTGAAATAAAAAGGACATCCCAAAAACATTACCTCATTGAGGGAGAAACATCCCCTCTTTATCGGAAACATCCCAAAAACATACCTAGGTATATAGTGGTGGTAGCATCATTGTCAGCAGATGTTCCCCCATATCCCCCACATCTAAAACAAATCCTTGTAAAACTTGTACTCTTGGATGTAGTAAATAAAACCTCAAGAACCTACATCACTTCTAAACACTATTCATTTCATTTACAAGCACAGAGAGAGAAAACAAAAGCATTTGAAGCTAAAATACAATCCACGAAACAAAAGCTATCAGACATTGTTAAGACCTACTTACTTCTTTATTGCTTCAACACTTGCATTTTTTAAGGGTTTGAAGTTTACACCTTGCATGTTTTAAGGGTTTGGGCTTTACTTTCTTGAAGCTTGATTATAAGTGGTAAAACTATGAGAAAAAATATGTACCACATAAGTTTGTGCGGTTTCAAAGGCCTTAATTTAGGGTTGGTGGCCATACTTCTCCCCCTCAACCTTACGACTAACACTACCCCTCAGATCCCACAAGGGGTGTTACCCCTAGACCCCCATGAGGTTTGCTAGCCCTCAAACCCAAGGGTTCCCAACCATAAAAACCCCGATTGTAGCTTCAAAAAGCAAAAAGTTAAAATCATTTTGAGTCATGCCAAATGGAAAAGTGGCTTTCTTTTATTCTCTAAATTGAATTCCATTTATACTTTTAATTTGTTGACTACATCCTAATCCTAATGAATGCTAATATGGTTATAGTTGCATTGCAAGTTTATTTGAGGTATGTGCACAAGAACCCACATGGAGCTAGTGATGTTGAGTAGATGGAAATAAGCTCCTCACTAGCATACTAGATGACTCCATCTGACTTTCGTTTTTGATGCTATAGATATCATAATCCATAAGTTATGAATAGCTAGAACACTTGAGAATATTATAATCCATTAATACTAAGTCATTGGGATGTTATTGAGGAGGTTTGAATTACAAATATGGTGCAAATCACGAGAACTCCAATCATAATCCATAAGTTATGAATAGCTAGAACACTTGAGAATATTATAATCCTTTAATACTAAGTCATTGGGATGTTATTGAGGAGGTCGGAATTACAAATGTGGTGCAAATCACGAAAACTACAACCTATGTGTGCAAAGTAATGGACACATATATGATGGGTTGTGCATGTCATGAACGATGCAACATTGTTAACCTTCTTCAATGAGGGTAATTTGGAGCTTGTCGATACCAAATAAGTTTCATACTTCATTATCTTGGAGAGGATAGTTGAGTTGGGGTATTACAATTAATATTCATGACACAAGAGTGGAATTAATGGCCTAATTCTAAGTAAAGAAGAGAACGAAGAAAAGATGAAGTGAGACATTTCTAAAGTGATGAAATATGCACTCTATCAATCATATCTTTAATTTTGAAAGTCATTAGATATTGGTATGCTAATCCTCCAAACCTAAGAGAGGTATATGGTAACTTGGCAAGGGTAACTCGACTTGTGAACTGGCTCAAACTCACCCGTCAGTCATTAAAGTGACAAAACCCTTGATTTTTAAAGAAATTTTAGGATTTAAAGAACATTCCATGCACCCATTATTGAATAAAGCTTATAGACACAATAACATCATGAAATACAAGGTGATTTGATCACATACATGTCAGCCGACTGGATTGTTGTTGGTGTTTCTGTAGCCAACGGAGTGATTGTCGTCAGTGTTTCTGTAGCCAACGGGGTGATTGTCGTCGGTGTTTCTGTATTCTACAGCCGACGGGTAAATGGTTTGTAGCGAACATAATGTTTGTGGCCAACAGACCCCTTCAGGAAGGTTCGGCAGATAGTATTTATATCCCGTCTGGGATCATTGTAAAGCATCTTCTATCATTAATCATTCATCTTATCAAGCATAATGTATGTCTGGCATATGCGAATATAATTCTGCTATTATGTTCCATTGTATGTATGCATTAATTTCTTTACCAGTACAGTAAACATTTGGCGCCATTACCGAGGGAATCTGGAAGGTGGGAGGAATGAAGATTAATGTCAAATCAGCTTAACAAGGATCGAAATAAGGCCAAGGGAAAAGATGGAATCCGTACAGCACAAGAACATTTAATTTTGGCACAGCAGGCAGACCGCCGAAGGAGATTCCAGAAGATTGCCGACGGAAACAGGAGTGCAGAGGCATTGTTGGAGGAGACTCGATAAAGGGTGGAATTGGTGGAAGAAGCACAAGAGGAATTTTTGAATTTGTGTTCGCCAAGGGAAGAGAATCTAGACGGAAAAGCATTGACTCACACGGCTCGGAGTGCCGACGGAGCAAGAGCGTGGAGTGAACTCTTCGTCCAGGATATACTTCCGTGGGAGACTTCAGAACACCCTTCTTCACCAAGGTTTGCAGTTGTTGAGTCTAACGGTGTGGGAAAACAGTCTGCAGGTGTGGGAGACCAGTCTGCCGATGTGGGAGTGCAGTCCGCCGGTGTGGGAGTGCAGACTGCCGGTGTGGGAGAACACTCTGTCGGTGTGGGAGAACAATCAGCCAGTGCGGGAGTGCAGACCGCCAGGGTGGGAGAACAGTCTGCCAGTGCGGGAGTGCAGTTTGTCGGTGTGGGATTGCAAATCGCTGGTGTGGGAGTGAACAGCGCCAGTGTTGCAGGACCGAGCAACGCCTGTTTACAAAAACCAATTGTAATGGCAGGGCCAAAAGAGAGACTGCCGAAGTTCGATGGCGATGGTACGGCTGATCCCATTCGACACTGCAAGACATGTGAAACGATCTAGAAGGCAAATGGGATAACTGATGAAGACGACTGGATGAAGCAATTTCCGGCCACCCTACGAGGCGTGGCAATTGATTGGTTTACTGATACAGATCCACAAAAGCTAAATAGTTGGGATAACATTAAAAAGGAGTTTCTGGCAGAATTTAAATTGTTGCGGCATGATAATGAAATTGTAGCAGAGATCTTCAATACTAAGCAGGGGAAGAACCAAACCGTCCGCGTTTATGCCAGGAAATTAAAAGATTTGATAAATAAAATGGAAAGTAAGCCAGCAGACGGACTTCAGAAAAGATGGTTCGTGGAAGGCCTACGCTCGAAGTTGCGGAAGAAAATGAAATTTGTGCCACCGTCGTCATACGCGGAAGCTTATAGCAGAGCATTGGACCTCGAAAGTGAGCAGAAGACAAAGAAGAAGAAGGCTAGCTCATCTGATTCTAATGACGACGAGCCTACCGGAGAAGATAGTAGCAACGATGAAAGCAGCAACAAGAAGGTCCGCGCCTTACAGAAGGACATGATCCACATGATGGAGTTTAAAAACATGCAGAAGGAGCCAAAAGGCAGTGAGCTGTGGTGCACAGAGTGTAAGACCGACAGGCATACTAAAGGATCGTGTCCAAAGAACCAATTTTGTGACATTTGTCAGATCATGGGCCATTCGACAAAAGAGTGCCCCTTTAACATAAAGACAAGAGGATCTCCGAAGGTGTTTCTTACACAGGAGGCTTCCCCGTCGAGCAGTAGCGGAAATACGAATAGTGCAGGTGCCATATCCGGAGGATACAGGAATAATAGCAGAGGGCAAAATAACAACAATACAAATAATAACAATAATAATGGGAGCCGAAGTCAAACTCAGTATGATGCAAACGGACGGTCGATCGTTCAATGTCGAGCATGTAATTTGTGGGGTCATTTTGCGCCGGATTGTACAATGGCAAACACACCGAAATTATTATGCAGATGGTGCGAACCCGGCGATCACGAAGATTCCAAGTGTCCAAAGTCTGGAGCAAACTTGATCACTATCAGCACGGATATAGAGGAGGTTCTGGCAATTACATGGAGGCAAGCGGTGGAAAAGAGAAAATTGGAGGAAGCGCAGGCGAAAATTGCAAAGGCATCATCGGCGGGGACATCTCAGTTGAAAGACATCACCGGCACCTTGGCAAGGAACTTCGCAGAACAAAACATTGTACGACAAATCTTACAAACGGAGATACCAGTCAAGATAAGTGACCTTCTCACAACACCCCAGTTACGGACGGCCATTCTGAATCATACACCATTTCCGAAAGCAACAGAGGACACAGGAAGGGACAGTAGTCCAACGACGGCAACAGACCCAATGTTTCTGGCGCTCACGACGGGAAGGCATCTGGTGGTCGTCGAGATGGGGATTTTGAGAAATGTTTTGACAGACACAATTGTCGACGGAGGGTCCAGCGTGAATGTCTTATCGGAGGATACCTGGAAGAAGTTGGGAAAGCCGACATTGTGGCCAACTGCATTTCAGTTGCTCACGACAGACCAACATGGAATCAAACCGTTGGGAATCTTGAAAGCGCAATCGGTAACTATTGGAACGCAACCATTTCTATTGGATTTCGTAGTCATTCCATTGAAAAGAAAAGGATATGATGCTATTCTGGGATGAACTTGGTTGGTGCAAGCAAAAGTAAAACATGATTGGAAACGAAATACCCTATCAATGCAGCGCAGAGGCAAAAGATTCATAATTGACCTGCACACACAAATGGTAGGTGAGAAGGCAGCATCGTCAGACTCAAAAGGTGAAGGTGACAGTGACGACGAAGGAAAGAGGAGAATGGAACCAGACGAAGGAGTATTGACACTCGAAGGAGGATCGAATGACGATGACCTAGACTCGGTGAATGGCCTTTACCACTAGCAAATAGAAGACTATGAACTCTTTTCGAGTTGTAATATGCTAAGGGTCGACAAAGGTGAGAAAAAAGAAAAAAATGAGTGTCTGAAGGAATACAGAGCAGCGGAAGAAGGAAAGGCGGTTATGCCTGAAGCTGAGGGGAAGAACATGCAGTCCAAACCTAGAAGAAAGAAAGATCCCACCATTCGGTACACGGTGAACAGGCCGCACAGGAAGAAAAGAATGCATCGCACCATAAAATTACTTGAAGGGTACCGACAGCAAAGAAATAAGCTAGATGCGCAACGACCGCAGGCAAAGTGGGCGACGGAGGTGACACAAAACAGACATAAGGCATGGCATGACAAACTCAACAGGTTTCAGCTGGGGCGGTTGGTACTCAAGTACGACGGTCGGAATGAAATCAAACAAGAAAGGTTTAAGGCAAGATGGGTTGGACCATATCAAATCTGGGAGGTCGGCGACAATCGAGTGATAAAGTTGGGGATGTTGAACGGGCAAGATGTACCTCACACAGTCAACGGATCCTACCGTGCCAGGAAGATGTTGCCGCCGTCATCGTCACAAAATGATTAGATGATTCCCTCGTCGTCGTTGTTGCAAAATGGCGATGTCGGGAAGCAAAATTGAGGTGGTGTTCATTTTTTTTTTTTTAAAAAGAAAAAAATTGAAAAAAAGAAGAAGAAAGAAGCAAGTAGAGGGCTGTCGGGCAGGATGTCTCACGAACACCTGTCCCGCAGGCATTGTCCCCACGGACTTCTTTCCGCTGGATGTCCCCACGGACTTCTTTCCGCAAAGACCCTTTTCTCCTCCATGGGTTTGTTCTCCGTCCGTAGTGTATCTCATCGATGGATGTCCCCGAGGACTTCTTTCCGCGGAGACTTTTTTCTCCTTCGCGTGTCTTTTCCACGGGTTTGTCCTCCGTCCGTTGCGAACTCTCTTCCACGGGCATATAACTCTTTTCTGCGAGCGTACAGCAGGGTTTCCTTGCATACTTTGTGCCTTCGATGATAATCCTTAGCAGCAATGACATCCGTTGTGCAATGGTCTACTTGGCATGATGCATACGAGGTGACCGCGGACTCAAATCTCCACCGCTTGGTGTTCTTTGATTTGCTTCCGCCGAGTTCAACGTTAGGTTCACATGAATTGCTTGCATCTTCTTCTTCAGACGACTGCTTTCTAGTGCAGACATATATCACGAATAGCGCAAGGGTTGGGTTCTTGAACCAGAGACCCCAGTCACGATTATCAAAGGGACAGGGGAATTCCTACGTAACATGTGACAGGGTTCTGAAGGAGCCCTACTGTTACTGTTCCGTTAGATGCAAGGAAGCAACAGCTCGCTCCAAGCTTCGAGGCCAGTCCCAGGAACTACCACATTGGTCAACATTGAAGCGGCAGCCCGAAAGCATTTGAGGATGGATTTTGATGAGCAATTCGGTTTGATATTTTCGGTGGAGAAAGGCTTGTCTGTGTATTGGTTTTCATTGTTGGAGGAGACGTTTCACCAGAAGTTTGTTGGAGTTCTGTTTCTCATTTGTTTGATTTTGTGTAGAAGATGGTGTGAGGGTTTTTTTATTATCAAAAAAAAAAAAAAACAATGACAGATTGAAGTAGTTCAGAATGAGTAACGGAGGATGCCAATGGGAAGGGGAAGTATCACGGGTTGCCAGAAAGAGTGTAGAATCGGCAGAAAATGTCAGAAATAGTCTGTTCCGTGCATTTTTGTGTGGGGTTCGGAGTGTTAATTTGGTCTTGGCAGCGAGGGGTGCTGCCCCTCGACCTCGCCCTATACTGCGACGGGGAGCGCACCTGGGGCGCTGCCCCAGGACCTCGCAGGGGCGCTACCCCTCGACCCCGCCAGGGGCGTTGCCTCCTAGACCCCTAATCGTGGCGGATATCATTCATGGGACGTATGACTAGTTGATGAAGACTTGGAGCTGCTGCAGGCATGGAGTGTCTGTGTACCAGAGGCACTGAGAGTAGGTGTTGGCCGAGAAGCTGTCTTGGTGGATGTGAGAGAGCTCGGGAGGAGCTGATCATCCAGTTGGAGGCAGTGCAGCGACACTTGGCTCAGGCTACCAAGGAGTTGAAAACAGAGAAAGCAGCACAGGTGGCTATCAAGGTCAGCTTGATTAAGGAGGCAGTATTGTGTTAGCAGACGCTATAGGCATGGGACGAAGATATTTTGTAATTGTCGTCCGGAGACGACTTTTTCTTTTGGGGGGGATGGTGTCAGCCGACTGGATTGTCGTTGGTGTTTTTGTAGCTAACGGAGTGATTGTCGTCAGTGTTTCTGTAGCCGACGGGCTGATTGTCGTCAGTGTTTCTGTATTCTGTAGCCGACAGGTAAATAGTTTGTAGCGGACATAATGTTTGTGGCCGACGAACTCCTTCAGGAAGGTTCGACAGATAGTATTTATATCCCGTCTGGGATCATTGTAAAGCATCTTCTATCATTAATCATTCATCTTATCAAGCATAGTGTATGTCTGGCATATGCGAATATAATTCTACTATTCTGTTCCATTGTCTGTATGCGTTGATTTCTTTACCAGTACGGTAAACAATACATAGACATACATCAATTACATAAGTACAAAGGTAAATTTTAGATGTATTAAGAGAAATTTAAAAACAAAATTAAAAATCAGGCGAGTTAGATGATTCAGCCGAGTCAACTAGGCAAGACAGCCAAGTCATCCAGGCAAGTCAGTCAGGTTAGGAGAGTCAGGTGAGTCACCCAAGGTGATCCGTCGAGTCAAGGTCACGGGCCATTTTGACCTGGCTAAGGCTACCAAATACAATGACTCAAGCAACTCGCCTGACTCACGACGAGTCTCGAAACTTTGAACTCAACACTTCTTTACACTTGATTGCTTATGCATTTAGCCTAATGTGGTATGTGTGAAGGCATTGCAAAGTTTCCCCTATGGTAGATGTTGAGGTAAAGCCAGTGTTATGAATGCACCAAATAGGAATCAAATTCACCACGTTTAGGGGATATCTTGTAATAGACAAAGTTAAATAAATAGAGTTATAGACTAGAGCATAGGAGAACCCACAACTATGGTGGACTCTTCATGGGCCTTATTCGTTGACAAAGGTCACTAACCATTTGCCTCATCTCAATTTTTGAGTTCTTCTAATATTGAGATAAATTGGTCTACATATAGCTCCAACCCCTATATCAAGAAGAACAAACTTACTGATGGAAGTATTGACATTGATGTCAAAGTTCAATAGTCAAGATTTGTAATGACCCTCCTCAAATCTGCTCTCAAAAAATGCTGATGAAAGCTCAAGGAATTTCATCAAACAATTCACATGCAAGGGACGTATGACTGATATAGTATTTCAGCTGGCTTTAAATGACTCTTTTTCAATTTGCATCAATGAGAATCTTGTGCTAGAAGACTCCAAATGGACTACACAATGGCCTAACATGAGTGTGCTACTAATTTTGACAATATTCAGTGCATATATATGATCTAAGCATGAGAAATGAACACCTACAGCCAACTGGCATTTTTACAAACAGTTGGTACGCAAACTAACTAGCTGATAAATAATGATATTGAATTGCTTAAATGACACCAACAACTATTATCTTCTTAATTTGCAATGAAATTTCTAATACAATGCTCATGAAATATGGCCAAGACTTTTGGCATTTACATGGATTACAAAATGATAATGCTGGTATAATGCACACTTACAGCTGAAACTTATAACACCCTAAAAAGCAATACTAACAAAGGAACCTGGTTGTAGATGGCCGTAATAATTTCCTTCAATGCTGCCCCTTCTGCTTTGCTTTTCCGATTTTCTTTTTCGACTGCTTTTTCGGATCCGCTTTTTGAACTGCTTTTACAGATTGCTTTTTCAGCCTGCTTTTTCGGTTCTGCTTTTTCGGGCTGCTTTTTCGTATCTGCTTTTTCGAACTGCTACCATGTTGAATCTCAAGACCATATCTTTCAATGGTGTCAAGATTTTCAACTTGAAAGGATTTTGTCCTTTAAACTATTGAGACATAATCTCCAAAAAGTTTCCCAATTTCTTTGATATTTCCAAGCCTACTAAAAAGAAGCTCTTCCCTTTCTTTTATAGTGTTCTCACAAGAGCTCAATCCTTCGTTTTCTCCATGTGGGATAAAACATCACTCCCTTTATGTAACTTATGTCTCCAATGTGTTATAAAATAAAGGGGACTCTTTTAATTTAAATATTTCCCACAAACTATAGTCTATGCATTAATAAAGTTAAATATTTAAATTTAACTTTATAAAATAGCTTTATCAATGCATACGAAATCTTATCAATGATAAACAAGTCTTCTTGTCAATTTTAAACAATTACCACCGACATACCGCTGCCACTGGATGTCCGACCATATCCAAGATGACTTACTATAAATAGTAAGTATGCCCAAAATTGCCTCAAAACCCCACAGAAAGACCTGCAGCTGAAATTATCTAGGCCAAATGGCCTCTAAGTCCCTTTAATGTCCATGTTAGCCTACGGGACCGTGGGGAAATAGGCTAACAACATCATGCTATAAATGCTAAAAAGGGGACATTACAAGATTATTGAAAATAGCATCATATAGATATTAATGGTGATATCATTATTATCCAAAGCATGTAAGAGGAAATAAGTTTGATAATACGAATTCAAATATATTCAACTAGCACATGTTTTAAGGAAAAATCATGGCTTACCGTTGAGGATAAAGTGAAAGAGGAAAATGCATGTTTTAAGGAAATGTCATATAGAAGACAAAAACAGGATTCATGGAGTATATTAAAGAAATTCATAAGCTGCTTTTCAAAATAAAAACAGAAGGGTATGTGATTAAAAAAAAAGAAAATAAAAAGAGAAAAAGAATGAGTATGACATGCAGATATGTGCAATCAGATTTAATGAGGACTTTGTCATCCATTGAAGATAAAATGCATATACAATTGCACATTGTATTCCTTCAACAGTGTTGGCAAAAAAGATTATTGACTTGCAAGAAGTAGCGATGGATTCTTTGAAAGACTGTGTCAAAACATTGAAATAGGTAACAGTAGTCGCAGAGAAACACACATCAAGTGCATAGGACAAAGGAAATACACGAAGATCAAATATGCAACAGAACAATGGAATCAAAGATGGAACAGAAATCTTGCATAACCCGCCGGAGGAATATTATGTTTGCAATTAACAGCGGACTACAAATTGTTAACGGCAGATGATGTGGCCCAATAAAATAAGACAACGAAGGGTGTCAAACTGTATTCAAGAAGATATTGAAAATAAAATTACTGAATGGGCTACGGAAGGATTGAGACCATCACATCGTATACATATTTAATCAAATATATCTGCGATGAACATCCGATGCATAGAAAACACCAAATTCTATAATAGCATCATTTCCAGCATATATATACAGCGATATTTAACACTACTGCAGAAGATATGCATACAGTCAGCATATTATAAGAGCCATGTCAATCATAGCAATAAACTTCTAAAGACAATAGCGAAGATATAAAGCTAGTTTCGCAAATAATCAAAATCATAAAAACATGACTTGCAATGATTAGCTGCAAACATTTTTTCTGTTGAACTATCATTATGGTGTTAACAAAGTCAGCATTTATAATGTGAACAGGTTCGTGAGTTTTTATGTCAGCGTTGTGTATTTGTGGCTGCAATAATATTTCGAGCACAATGAAAGGTATATGGCGACAATTTGTTTGAGCAACACAAAATGACTACCACAGCAATTTGATAATTTCTGAACATGGGCCTGACTACATTAAGCAATTAAATTGATCTGCTCTAAGTATAAGGACAAAACAATAGAAATAAAAAGCCAACATCAGCAAGGAAAGACAGTAATAATAAACTGAGGTCATGTTTAACAAAAACACTAATGTAAAAGACAACTAGTTTCTTGAAAACCTGCAACCAAAAAGGTGTGATTAATTAATAAAAAAGAAAAGAACAAACCTTACTTAATGAAAGGACACATTCATTGAAAATCATAGGGTACGCCTTCTATAATTAGAAGATATAAAAAGAAAAAGAAAACATATCATTTGATGTGTGGAGCATGAAATAGAAGAGATAGATAAAGAATATATATACAGATTTATCAAATCTGATATATATATATATATATATATATATATATATATATATATGAAAATATGTCAGAATAATATGAGAGATTTAATAAGTGTTATGTGAATTGAAAAATTTAAAACTATATATACAAAGGGCCATTGATCAGAAGGAAGATTGTACTGTTATCGAAGAAAATAGAAGAAGAATATATGTACATTGTAAAGAAGGATATTTGCAGATGTGAATGTTAATTTAAAACAAATATAAAAATCAATTTGAAGAAAATAAGTTGTGCTAAGAAAGTGTCCATCATCAGTTGAGAGAGCAACAAAGAAAGAGGTGGAAAGTCAGATTCAAGTGCAGTGGGTTAGTGCTCACGAAGATAAGCAATGAGGGTTGGTGCTTCTAGTAGGTCGGTGCCTGCGAAGTGTGGAAGTTGGTGCAACCTCTAGTAGGTTGGTGCATACAAATTATTGTAAAAAATACAGTTCATAAAAAAATCATTTTTTGTTGTGATTTTCTCCTGCATTTGGTTTCCACGTAAATACTATGTCATTGTGTTTGTGTGCATAATTGTTTATTTCTGTAATTTGAAGTTATTGTGTGGATAAAAGTTATAAATTGCAAAAGCTGTTATCATACTGATTCACCTCACCCACACACACACACACCCCCCCCTCCCCCCCAATATAATCATGTGCTCTTCACTTAGCTTTGGGAGGGCAAAAAAGTTAGTAGTTGTACATGGTGCCTTATATCCAATTGACCCAACGCACTTATGCACAAAGAGAATACAAAAGGGAAAACAACAATATGATCGGGTGTAGAGCCAAAAGAGATAGTACAGATTGACAATGATCCAACATAAACAAGATTGTTTGGTGTGTTGGTTTGGAAGAGCTTAGAGCTAGATGGGTCTAGCAATTTTGAGGACGAGTTTGCCATTTTGATGGTGAGGAGTTTGCCACAACCTTTGGGAACCAAGGACGTAACTGTATTTCAATTTTGACTATGATCATTGGATTGACTTTTCAAATATAATACTATATTGGTATTCACCATATTCATTGTGCAATGCATCATGTTTTCCATTAGGTAGTTTACAAGTTGGATTATTATTTCTTATACATTTTTTATGACTAATTTTTCAACTACCATATAACAATTGTACCCCCGTTTCTTAGGTCCTTGGGTCTCCCATCTCAAAGGCCATCCCTGCATTCTAAAATTTTACGAAACTAAAGTTTATTATGTCGCTTAAGTTGATTTATTAAGGGTGCACAGTAAACACTTTAAATCCTTATAAAATCTCTCTATTTCATGGTTTTCAATTTCCCAAGTCTGAGAAAATAATTTAGTCTCCCAAATCCAAGTCTTGTAACTATGTATCCACATAACATATTCAGCGTAAAAGAAACTTTACAGAGTTGATATGGTTGCAAACTCAAGCCTAATATAAGAGCATTATACTGGCCACAAACAATACTGCTAGATCCTATTCAATAGTTTCCCTGCCCATGTCCCTCCAAAGAAAAATACAAATTCACTTGAGACTCAAAAGCCTTACCATAACATAAATGTGATTCATTTTGCCACCTGAAATGCAGAGGTAGATTAATAGTTGGGATTATAGTGCAGGGTGGGGGGTTTATGTTGCTTTACTGTATCCTATCGAATATTCATGTGTCATGACATAACTCATAGATAGATGAATCCATAGCAGAAGAGTAAATGTGATAAGTGATGGATGAGTAGTGACTGTTGGGATATAACTGGCATACCCGCACATAACTCATCTATTTGAACATAACAGAAAATTAGCCACAAAATTTATTTATCTGTGAATGATTTACTTCTACAAAGCGTATATACTCCTGCCTTAACACTAGAGAATTATTAATGTGTAACCATAGTTTTTTTTATAGAAAATTGGCATTGTTTTAACCTTTATTCATACACAAAGTGGTTAGATGGTACATAACTTGTCTAAGATTCTAATATGCTACCCACAATATCAAAAATTATAATCAATAACATAAAAAAACCAGTATATATCTAATAATTTGAGTGTTATGACTCCAGACTTTTTAAAAGCGTGGCTGGCATTTATATTTATCCCTATTATAATCCAAAGGCTTGTCAATCTAGAAGCAGACAAAGCTCAGTAATAAAATGATGCAAGAGTTAATAAATTACAAAGTTTGACAGAAATAGTCAAATCAGCAATGCATGAATGTTCAAGAATTTGCAGGTGCACCTAAAGAACTTGACATTGTTCATATATTTAAAAATGCTGTTTCCTTTAACTAGAATCCATTTGTGTAGTCATGCGACTGATGTATACTTGTATAGGTGATCAAAGTAGCTTTGTTTTTATTAGTCTTCTGTATCTCTTAAGTTTATTTATTGAAAGGTGTGCGATAAAAGCTCTAAATCTGTAAAAACTCTCTATTTTACATGTTTTTTCCAATTTGCCAAATTCCTTGTTGAGTCTTCGCTGAGTGTGAGCATTGAGCCTGAGTTGCAGTAAAAAATGAGCTTGCTGATCAAGTCCAAGTCCTGTAACACTCACTCTGGCTTCAGACGTGTACTAGAAAAATGGAGTTGGGTGACAGATTCCTGAACAGCACATCAGGAACAGACTCCTATGCCACATAGGGCATATATATGTTCCTTCTGAGAAGTGTCAAAGGATAATCTTAGAAGCTCGCCAGTTAGAGGGCAAGTCACTTTGGAGTATACAATTAAGTGGAAATTTTTCATAAATACTTATATTGGCCAAAATTATGTCATGATGTTCCTATATACACGAAGCCTTGCACAGTCTATGCCATTGCAACCAACCAATAAATAACAGGGTCCATACACACAATTGTCAACCTTGACAACCTTGGCAGTCTGTTTTGATGGATTTCATGTTAAGTCTTCTTGTAGGCCGACGGTCAAAGTTATGTACATGTTGTAGTTGACAAGTTCTCAAAATGGTTGTCCTATTCCTGATGCCCTACAAGGAAGGGATTTCTGCAGAAGAAATTGCCAAGATACTCTTTAAAATTGTATGGTATCAAGCAGGGACAATAGGTTTCTCAACCATTTTGGCCCGTGATGCACAATTCAACAAGATCCACAACATTCCATCGACATAGAGATGAGAAAATGCAGGTTTTCAACTGCAGGATTGTGCACATTCTCCAACTCTAATATTCAAAGCATCACCACAAAAACTTTTATCTAGAAAATGCAACTTTCGTAATTAATCCACATGCTTTTTTTAGATCTCTTTTTAGTATTTGCAACTTCAAGATAGCTCATGCCCACTGTTAGTAGTTTACATTCTTTAATAGCTTTGACCTTTTTATTTGTTTTACAAGACTGGTCTTTTTCTGGCTTTAAGCTCAAATGTGAGGATTCTTACATTTATTAACAAAATATCTCAACAAGTAATAAACTCAATAGTCAGCAAACTAAATCATATTCAGCTTTTCATGTAAGATAAATGGTATCCAAGAACTTTAATTCACAAAATTCTGCAATCATAAACATGTCTCTTGGGGGATTAATCAAAGATTTTACAGACTGATTTGTGTATTCTTCCCATATGCCAAAGGTGTAATACAAGACGAATCTCCCAAACAAGGAAAATTGCCTAGTACACAAGTCTGACATTGGAGTGAGAAAATTTTTTAAATGCTTTATCCCATGGTACACTTCTGAGAGCTACAGAAAACCTTAAAAAGGCAACTAGTTTCACAAGCCATGAGAAGCTTGATAAAGAATTCTAATACTAAAGCAATACAAAGTTTTGGATGTCAAACTCTTAACACAAGTTGGCAAATTTTAAACAAATTGTCAGACTAGGCATTATGAAGGTTTGTCATACCACTCCTGCCGGATCGTCATGATTTCCATGGATAGTGAACACTGGCAATCCAACATTGAAATTAGGATCCTCATAATTAACATGCCCAAATCTGCACTAGAACAATCATATGTTTTGTGTCAGCCTCAGAAAATGTTTCAAACCCTGAAAAAAAGTTCAAATAAAATTCATGGAATAATACACGTCTGATTATTTAAGACTTGCTCAGACTGGAATTAGACTCTGAAAGAAAAGAAAACAGAGATGTGTCGTACAATAATCTATTTTGAGATATTCCACACTCAAGCTGTCATATAATCTGTAACAAATCAAAACTCTCTACAATCTACATGGTAAGTAAATATGCATCAGAATCCTTGAAAATCTCAATGACATAGCTTCCTGAGTTTTTCCAAGTTTACTTGAGTTTACCATTATTAATATGTGCCAAATTCCATGTAAATACAAGTAGGAAACAACTGTGAGGTATTTCTTCCATGTATATGCATTTAGACACACTTCAAAGTGAAAAAACGTGTCCTTATTCCATGAGGGTTGCAACCATATTCAGACTAGTACACTTAGAAAAAGTATTGTAAAAAATGCCAGTGCATGTCATTATCCAGAAAACTATTTAATTTCTTCATTATATCATTTAAATTATATTATTCATTATCACAGCTTTCTTACAATCAATCTCTTCTTTCTATTTTTGACAGGGTTGAATTGTTAAATAGAGCAAAATCCATATCAAATAAGGAAAGAAAGTTAGCAGTTAAGGATCATTGAAACTGCATTTTCAATTTTTATGCTTATCCTTGCTTTTTGTTTTTCTTTTGCTGATTCTTGCTGCCCTCCTATAGGAGCTGCTACAACTGTAGATGCCTCCCGGCATAATGACTGTCTAGTCCAAGAGTGGTAAAAACACTTACCATACACATCTGGTTCTCAATGGAAAACAGGCCATTTTTCAGGGAATGAGGAGATTTATGCAAGATTGAGCCTGACTATATCCCCAGAAGCACAAAAACATAGCTCCGGAATGTTACATCTTCTCAACCAGTTATTGGACAAAGAAAACAATGGAGAATCAGACGATGGTGTCACAATCCTCAAGAAAATGGAGAAAGTCATAATCACATTTTTTGTTTTGACGAGACTACAAAATGTTGGCCAGCCTTTTGGATTATCTTGAGCAGAGAGATATGTACTCCTTTTATTGCTGATGGGATCTCACCTGCAGCATTTTGCAGCCCCGAAAAGAAGAAAACACTTAAACATGGCTCATGGATGTATGAAAACTTCTTTTTGAGCAGAATATTAAAAAAATTGATATCTTTCAGGCTTTAACCATAGTCGCTTTGCTAGAAATGGCAACTAGGAGCAATTTGATACATATTGATATGTCTACAGTCTCTGTATTGTCAATGGAATGGAATAACAATAAATCAGAAAGAAAAATTCCTTTCTCTTTTTCTGCAAAAATTTGAGTTGCATTGTAACAATGAAACGAGATTCTAAAAAATTGAGTAAAATGGGATTTGGGAATTATTAGAGGGAATTATTAGATTAAGGGAGGGCTGAATGGTGATAGATTGATCAGCACAGCCCCTTTTCTATATCTCTGAGGTGGGAGTGGATTTGTAAGTAGTGGAACCAAGCTTTTGCCTTACACAAAGTAGGATGTCCCCTGCAGCCCTGCCCCTACTCTTCCCTGCTTTCTACATGAGATAGGAATCCTGCAAGTAAATAGTGAGGCTGCTCCTTGATGACTTATGTGATAATTATTAATATATAAAAAATTGTTCTATAGGTGGTTTCTCTGAATCCAAGGCCTACTAAGTTGCTGTTCTGGAGGATCATGCATTTTCCTGATATGATGCCTGAGGAACAGAGCCTGCATATTCTTAAGACCTTGCTTCCTGAGTGACAGGAATTTGGGATCAGAAATTGGAAAATTATTCAAAGAATTGAGGATGATCCTGTGAAGCTGGACATTCATGGTCTGATTGGAAGGCTCAGAAATTGAGCTAGAGAAACTGCTTAAGGTATCGGTTCAGTGGGTTTCTAAATGCTGCCTACTATAAACTACTAAAGATATTTAATCATTTGATATCAGCAAGCTTTGATGCTTATCTAGAATGGTAATACTTTTCTATAATACCTTGATTTGCTTCAGATATTGTGCAAATTTGCATTCTGGTTTCAAAATTCTTAAGGTTGTCAGTGAAATTTTATTTTCAGGAGGCCTTTGCAATTAGGAAGGGTATTGTATTCATTGGAATACAAAGCAACTAATCTTAAGAGTACCAATTTGACAAACCGTGTTCAAGTGAAATCTTTGTCCCAAAAGTTGCCTTTCTCCACAATTTGGATCTCTTAGGTTGAAAGGAAATTAGTTACATAGCCAAGAGTCCTTCATATGATCAAATTCGTGATATTCATAACTGCTGAAAAAAGGCATTTCAGATTTTCTGTAATCCACATGCCAAATTGTAAATGACTATCTTCCTCCTGAAATCCTCAAATCTCCAAAACTTTAAACTTGTCTAATCCTGAACAAAAAATCTCTTTATTTGGCCTCCGTTCCCTGATTCTTCAATTGTCGCTGAACCATTCATAAGCCCAATCCACAAATAGCTGTGCTCTCCCAGAAAGAAAATTACTTAACCAAGCGCAAAGTCAGAAGTCTCTTCCATAGTTCATGTGCTTTCAATTGTACATGTTTTTATCACCTAGGTAAAATGCAACCAGTCTATTGAAACCCTAACCCTTCAAAAGAGTAAACTACTTTATCCCAGGTTTACTTTAGCATGATGCAGCTAGTGACTGATAAATTTTCAAACACAAAGCATTTTATGGTACTGAAAACTCCACATAGGAGCATAGACAACTTCACCGTTTCTATTGAACACTGAAGCTTGAAAAGATAGATAAGAAAGTACAGCCCAAATACATGAAGCATGATGATGATGATACATTTTTTATGCAGTTATTCCAAATCGGTGTTGCCAAAATAAAGTTTAAGGTTTGATGATGATAGTGGCTGAATTGGGCATAGATGCAAACAAAGCATAGTGGACACGGTTCAAGGTGTATTCTTACAACATCACATCTATGCACGAAAAAGCGTTAAAGGATGCAGCGGGAGAACACTCTGTATTCTTCATCATATAACTTCATTTTCAAGGCAATTACACTCAACCTAATGCCAACAAGTACCAATCCATGACTTGACTAAGGATAAGAATTCTCTTAAAGCATGAATTGGACCTAGAGGACTTTGAGGTGCAGAAATCTTCAGGTGATGATAATAATCCAATTACATATTATCACAGCTCCTCACAAACACATTGCTCGCCATGTATCCCCATCCCTTGCAAAAGACATTTTGGCGACTCCAAATTGCTTTGTTAACACCCACCCCCTCATCCCTGATCAATGAAAAAAAAAACTCAACACAACATTCCAGAACTGACAGGGAATGTCCAAGCATCCCTTGCCCACACTGAAAACAACTAGTTATCCCCTATGGCCCAGCAACAACTTCACTTAATTCAAGAAAAAAAAAATCATATTAAAAAGGGACCAACAAGTAAAGCATGGCTTTTCCATTTGTGCCAAAAATAATATAGGGGCAGTTAAACAAGAGTTTATTGTCACCTTTTGTAGATAGTTGGTAAAGGGCTGAAAGGTTGTGCATAAATAACTCCAGCTGACAAGACTTGAGGCAACTAAATTGCACAGGGGGGGTGAGGGGGGAGTCAAAAAGGAAAGAAATTTCATTGGAGAGCTCACAGCCTAGTGTGTCATTCCTACAAGGTCCATGGACATTGGATTTCATAGGGGAGAGAGTTCAACTTCTACTTCTACTAAAGGAAAGATATGATAACATAAGATAAGATAAATGTATTAGTGTCCAACAAGAGACCAAGAAAAGGGCCTAAGGTACTGAAAGCGTACAATCAAGGACACTAACAACAATAGGATCACCAAACAGTGTCCACAAAGAACAGAGCAAAAGAAAACAAGAAAGCAAAAGAGAAGCAAGAACGAGAACAAGATCAAGAACAAGAACACCACTAAGGAAACAACTAGCCATCCTTCCTTGGTGTAAAGATGTCCAAAACATAGGGGTAAAGCCCAGGGCAACCAAGAATCCTAGTGCGTCTCTGAGTGCTCCTAGAGGGGTGACACTTTCGAGTAAGACCACCCATGGTATAAGTGTCAACTGTAGGCTTCACACCCCGACCAAAAGGCAGGGGCGGGACGAAGGCAATGATAAGCTGATCCAATGCCTGGCTCTGGGAAAAAAGAAGCTACAGAGTATGGTCACAGAGCTGAATGGTCTCCCAAAGGATAAAGCACAAGACATCTCTGGTCCATATAACTAAAGAAGGTGGAGAGGGACCAGTAATCTCTGAATAAGCAGTAAGATCTTCCTCTAATCTCATAGTAGGTGGCAAAGAAGAAAACTACTATTAATGCAGATATGCTTAGCACACAATTACAAGATGTGGTTGATTCCTCTATTACTACATTTTTTATGCTAATGTCGTACCATTCTATGTGGCTCGTTCACAAAATTTTAAACAAATGTTCAAAGATGTGATAGCAGATAGTCCTTTATGTTTTCCAGTCGGAGAACATATGTTGTGCAACACCCTCCTTGAACAAAAATATTCCAACATAGGTATGTTGATGAAAGCATTAGACAAACCAAGGTAACAAATAGATACTCCATCATCAAGGACGAGTTAACTGATATCATGTAAGAGCCCTGTCGGCTCCCTCAAGGAATGTGCTGAAGAATTTGTTTTATTTTCTTTTTTTTTTAGAAGTTTTTGCAATTATTTGGGGTTTTTAGACATAAAAAATAAATTAATTTTTCAGAATAATAGAGATGCTTGCAGAATAAGATGAATTTCAAACTACTCAATGATAAGAAATTCAATCTACTTAAGATTTTGCCTTTAATAACCGAAAGAAAACTAGACTTCATGATGCAGGATGTAAAGACATCCCTAAACTAGATGCTCATTGCCACACAAGTTGTAGATCTTGTTTAGCCGCCATCTACTTAGCTCAAACTCCTTGTAGTATTTGCAAGGCTTTCATCCTATCCATTTCTACCTAACTACCAAGCAATTCTATCTCAAACTTCCCAAGCAGTCTATCTGCCTCCTCCAACACTATGTCCTCTACCTATGTTGCTTCTTTTCCAGTTCCACCTCCTTCCATATGCTTCCCACTACTACTCTCTATTTCTTTCTTTTCGGTAGACTAGACCACCAAAGCAATCAGTTGAACCACTTCTATGTCTTTCAGTGTATTTATCCTCATAGTAGGTACACCCTGCCTACTACACCAAAGGTCTATCATGTTAGTCTGTGCCAGTTGATCTGGGGAAACAAAATTTGTCACTATAGAAAATGAAATCCTTTTAGCACCCCAATTTGGAATTGCCTTTTCAGATCTTGTTGATGATGTACAACTAGCTTCTCCATCCATTGTACGGACTCCTTTGTGTATGGTCATAAGGTTGGTCTCCTACCGTATGGTTGTGCTCTTACCCCTCTGTCGTGCTACCATTTTTTCTCCTTCATGTTGTATGTACTGGTCTTGTTCTTCATCCCACCCTACATCAATATGGTCATTGGCTACTTGCTTCATACAGTCTTCCTCATTTCAGACATCCTCCTGTGTACAGTGATCTTGAGTACAACTCATCTCTTCTGAACCTACCTTTTGAGTACAACCCATCTCTTTTGTACCCGTCTTTGTAAGGATTTCCACCTACTAGGGTATAGCTTTTGGTAATGGTTCTTCTGCTGGAAGGAATTCCACAATGACAAGTGTGCCTTTGATCTAACTTAGCCTAAATTCATCTGCATTAAAGTCTGAGGAGGATGGTGATGTTATTGTATGTGCCCCTTCCTCTCCATCTAAATTAGTGTCCTCCTCAGCTACTTCTATGCCATGAGTTTGCAAGGAGGCCTCCTATGCCACTTCCTTTCTTAAATTTTACCTCCATGGTTCTCCACTACTCACTTCAAAAGTATCCATGTGAAACCAATATGCCATAGCCAATTTATAGGGTTCTACCTTGTTTGTAGTTATAAATGTCCTTCTGTGTTCTAGGGCCACTTGTGTCCGAACTGCTTCCAAAATCAATGCTATTATATGATGAGGCATGTAGAATGCCTTATGTTTCAACTCCAGAAACTCCCTCAACCGACCTAAAGAAGTTGGGCCCAATTGAAAACCCTCCCTATATTTCACCCATTCATGAAAGGCAACATCTAGATGGCTATGTCACATGTTCAACTCCCACCAGTGAGTTTACTTTTTACCAAATCCAAAATGCATCTCCTCTCCTCATTCACTATAAAAAAATTCTTCAGTCCCTAGCCATTGCTCTTGCACAAAATACTTCCCCATTCCTGCTCTGTCAAGTTGCTCCAACACATCAAACCTAAACATTTTTTCTTTTCCTCCATTGTAATTTTAGTTGGACTTTTCATTGGATCCTGTCCTCGGCAGGGAACCCCAAAAACCTTGTTTATCACCTTTGTCAAATAGGGAATGGAAAGAGTTTGTTGAAAATACTAAATGACTAATTTGTGCCCTTTCTTATCATACCCTACAACCATTATTCTCAATATAGGCTCAGATTCTTTCAAATCAAAAATTGGCATGAAAAAGATTTTATCTACCTCCACCTTGCACAATGCCTGCTTTGGCACATGGTCTTCTTCTGCAATTTCCCACCATATTCTACATTCGCTTCCCACCATGCTTTCAAATGTGACATTGGTGGCTGTAATCTTTTCAGTACTATTCCCATTGTCCTTTGTAGTCGAGGCCATTTTCCTCACTTGTCGTGCCTTGTCTTCTACACACAATAATTGTTCCTCCACTGGGGTTACCTATGCTTGTCTTCACCATCTTGTCCTATTTTATTGTCCCAGTCGCTTTTATGTCTCCAATCCCCCAAACTCTTCTCTTCCATGTGTCTACTCCTTGTTTGAGTAGGAACTTACTCCTTTCATACCCTCCTGTTGTATATCTTACGACAACGTGGTCTTACATGTACCCCTACTCGACATGTTTGTATGTTGTGTGTACATGTCCCCTTTTTCTGGGACATTATAATTCTGTGTTGCCGGCTCACTTCGCCTAGGTTTCAGGGGCAAAAAGGTTCTTTACAAGGTTCAGTTCGAGGTTTGGCCTAGACATTTCCAATTTCAGACCCATCAAAACAATTTTGGCAATTTGTCCGGATGCTTACTATTTTTAGTGAGTAGGGCACAGTATTTTAGATACCTCGGTGTTGGTTTGGAAGCGTCTCACCAAAAGCTTCCCAACAAGCTATTGCACGTGATTACATGAGTTCATTTGGTCAGCTATTTTAATGCCTGATGATTATATGGTTTACTGACTAAGTGGCTATTAAAGTTCATTTAACTTGTCACTTTGTTTAAAAAGGTACTATGTTCACTTAAGTGACTAAAGGACAAAAAAGGTGTTTTATCCCACATTGCTTAAAAGAGCATGCATCACATTGGGAAAATTGATAACGGTACAATAGGCTCCATATGGGAGGTTATGAAGATTATAATATTCAAAACAAATATTAATCTGGGAGCCGGAAACAACTACTAGTTATTTCTTCTAGGACGCAAACCCTTGAAGAGGTATTTGAAAGTTGGACGCAAACCTAGCCTTCTTACAAGTTTCATCTACATTGTCAATTTAACGGTCATTTTTGTTAATAACATTGGATTACATGAATTGTTGCACATTATTGTATTGTTGTTGTATAATACAATAATGCATTTCTAGTTATTTGTGTCAACTTCTGGTTTATATATGTACTTTCTGAATATTGGTGAAATAAAACAAAGTTTTTTGAGTTTCCTTATATGCAAATAGACGAGTTACAAGTCGGATTAGGGTTCTGGAATTTGTATCAAATATTGGTTTACTATTCGGATTTAAATTTGCAAATATATATCACGGTTTTTGGTAAAATATCTGAAAAGGGATATTACAGTGGTATCAAAGCTGGTCTTCCTGCCAGCTTGTGAAATAGTATCCAGGAGCAGATTATTGTTGTTTTTGCAGATTATTTCTTAGATTGTTCAAGTACGGACATTGGGATTCCGAATCACAGTAACTCAGCTCTATACAATATGTACTTGACATGCACAACTTAGAAGATGTTACTGTCGAATTTATAAGGCATGCAAAGTTATAGTTTCCAAACATCATATTGAGTTTGAGTGGAGGAATCATACACTTGTAAGTTCTGAAAATAATTAGGCGGTAAATAATATAAGTGGACATCTTCCTAGGCAAATAGCCTTTTTTCTTGGTGAATACCCATCTTACTCCACGGCATGGGGAGAGTCATGGCAATGTACAAGGTCGGGTTGGAGGAGATATTGTCTTGAGTGAAGCACGTTGGGAATCAGGGCATAACCACAAGAACACCATCCCTCAACAAATGCAGGTGAGAAGTTTGGAAACATTTGTTAGACGTGCAAAGGAAGGTTAACAGGCAGGTCGCAGCATTTTAGTTATAGGAGGAAGAACAGAACTACAGGTGAGTTCCTGAGTTTGGCATGTTCCTTCTTGGTCACAGCTGGAGCGCAAGTCATAGGCGTATCTGAAAAGTGTACTCACAGCGGCCGTTAGAATCCATCTACACAAGAAGAACATTGTGGGGTCACATTTCTAAAGCAATCTCTCCTGGGCATGACGTCTGATGCATATCTCCTTCCACGGCTCTTGCTTAGTGTTGTGGCAGCATAAGAAACACCTTATCATTGGAGGGACGTGACAGTACAGGGTGAATATAACTGTCTGGACTGGTGTGCGAACTCCTTCTACAACACTCATTGGGATTCTACAAACCGACTATGGCAACGTAAAGCGCGATAAGGAATGATTCATGCTGAAGTTTGAACTAATTTGCAGCTATTTGTTGGGTATATTGACGACCAGAAGTTCTGATTTTGTGGGCTGAACTTGTCTAAATTTGGGACAGTCACGTTAGGAGTTCTCTTGATCCAATTTGAGCATCTTTGGAATTTTAGCAAGGCTGTGATCTGCATTTACAGGCTGCGTCCCTTCGTTAGGAGGTGAATTTGATTCATTTTGGGGCCACGTGATTCATAGCCAGTGCACACATCAATATTGAATCGAAGTCTGGTTGCTGCAAGTGAGCAACATTAGCATTTTGACTTGCCGGGTTTCTTTTTAATTCTGAAATAAATTAAATTGCATCATTTAGCTATTAGCATTCTTCAGAGATTGTATGTGGGACAGCTGACGACTACAAATTTTTTCTTGATTGAGTGTGAAGAAGCTTATTTCTGACGATGGCTGTGTACCATTTTCCAGCATTTATGAACCAGTTTAAAATTCTAAAGGAATATATAGATACTTCAGCTGATCTTTCTTCTTACATAGAGTTGGAATTGAACATCTAATAGCATGTAGAGTTCAAGGCAATGAAATGCATAGAGGTGTAAATTCCTACTGAAGTGAGATTAATACAAGTATCTCAGGACTGAGTAAATTGGCAGATATTCGAAAAGGTGTTAACTGGTTACAGTCAGCATATCGGGTTTATCTAATGGACAATGGTGAGTTCTCAAAATATCATTAGTTAATCTTATCAACCCACAGCATTCAAATCGATAAGCAGTGGTTCAGTTTTTACAGAATGTATGTCTACTGAAGGGATTGAAATTGTAGGATAACTGTACGATAAAATACCTCAGTTCCAGATCAAAACTCAGGGGATCAAAATTAATAAAAATTATTATAGTGGAGTAGACTCAGCTATCACCCCTGTGTCTCAAATATTTTGGTTGGAACTTGTTGTGAGATTCTCAAACCATCACCCCAAAATTTTGGGGAACCCCTTTTTCTCAATCGTCTTGGCAAATTTTTGAGTTTCCCAAAAATTTTGATTTGATTAAGTCTTGGACACCTTCAGGGCTAGTGGGAAGAGGGTTAGATTTATTTTCACTCAGTTTCAACTTGATTTTCAGAACAACCAATTTCATCCTTACCTCGGACAAAATTTCAAAGAGCAACACTTGGAAGGATAAAATTGTAAATTTTGTCCTTAGACAATTTGTTTGAAAATTTGGATGTAATTGTATAAATTTGGATAATTTTCAAAAAAGTGAAATTTTCTTAGATTTGAGTTTTTTGGAAAATCTTGAATTTCTTTGTTGAGAAAAAAAAAATCTTTTGTGAAGATGAAATCAAATTGCAAAATCGATTTTAGACTGTAGAAATGATTTTATTTTTGTCAAAAATTTAAATTGCTTTGCAAAATCGATTTGATTTGAATTGCAAAAAATTGCAATTAAATGGATTAAATATGCCTTGAAAATTTTTAAGCCTTTAATAAAATTGGTAATTTAATATTGAAAAAATGGCTTTTGGCTAGCCAAAATCTGATTTTAATGACATATTAATTGCTAAATCATCATTAAATGGAAACAATTAGCACCTCCAAGGCATTATTTACTTTCTTTTTGCAATTTTGGTCTAATTAGCAATTTAAAAAAAAGTAAATTTCATCTTGGCAAAGTTAATTTCGAGTTGGGCATTTAATTGGGGGCCAGTTTTGTGTTCTAATTAATTTTTTTTCTTTGCTCTAAGGTTCCCAATCGACTAGCTAGGAAGGATGAGCAAGCAGGGTATAAGAGGAAACTCTTTCCCCTTTTCTCCTCATTCCTCACTCCTCTTTGGTGCTTAGGTAATTTTTGGCTAGGAGCAGATTTTCTCTTCCTTGAGCGATTTTTCTAAGACAGATTAGCATCTTCTTTGGGTGATTTTTCCAGCTAGGGCAGATTGGCATTATTGTTGGAAAATTTCTTCATGGTACAGATCTCTATGTTTGGCAATTTTCCATGATTGAGGGCAGATCTGCACTCTTCTTGCTTGGTGAATTTTGTGGGAGCCGAAATTTGTGAAAAACAAAATCCTGATTTTCAAGAGGGGTTGTGATTTTCCCCTAGAGATTGGACAATTTTGTTGGTGAAGAAAACAAGTGATAAAGTCGGATTTTTTTGCCACATGCATGGGCAATTTCAAGTGGACAAAATTTTGATTTTTTCAACTAGGGCCTCAAGATTTGCAAGGGATTTGAAATTCTCAAGTCTAATCCTAAATTCCAAAAGAAGACCTAGTCATTGGTAAAGGTAACTTCAAATCATTTAGAGTTGAAAGGGGTCCTTAAGCTGATTTCTCTCTTTCGTTCTTGTCTAGATATTGTCTCCCTTGGTTCTTCTTGCATTCATCATCCACCACTTCATCATCCCATCATAGGTTGAAGTTTGGAGATTGATAAATATAGAATCCATGATAGCACATTTGAAGAGGCAGAAATAAGCTAGACCACCCTAGGTATTGGAGAGGGAGATATAAGTGTAGTCCATCCTAAGGCAAAAGCGAGGAAGAAAAAAGTGGTAGTCCCACCCCTAAGTTGAAGATTGGAGATTGATAAGTGTAGTGATAGGGCATTTGGCGAGGCAGAAATAACTATAGAATAAATCAATAGAAAGAAGGCTGGAGATCGATAAGGGTAGTCCATATCACTTAGAACAAAGGAGCAGAAATAAGTGTTTAGGATGGTAGATGTTAGTGTAAGCAAAAACCCTACAGGAACAAACACTAAGAAAGACAAATAGGATATGATGCCCAAAACAACTTTCTTCTCGAAAATGAGGCGAATAACCGATACCAATGTCAGAAAAATAAATATGCTATAGGTAAAGGACAAACTGAAGGAAGGACAATTCCCCATGGCAAAGATCTACAAAAGCAGAATTGGCTACACGAAGGAAAGAAAGGAGTCACCAGATCATCGAGGCTCACAGTAGCACACTTCAAATTAGAATATGGTGATCTCATGGTGCTTCTCAGCCGGATCATGGGCCTAGCTTAAGGTATGCAATCCAAAAACTAGATGTACTTCTTTATTGATGACATTGCAAATGGAAGGAGCAAATTCGATTGGGCTAGAATTATAAGTGAAAATCTAGAATTACAACTTAGGGCAGTGCAAAACTAGAAGCAATTTCACATGGGGTCCTAGCCCTTCTAGTTGATTGCAAGCTGGCAAAGGTCGAAGTGCGGGCTTTGGTGAAGAATTAAATCGGGCGAAGGGTGAATTTGATTGAAGATTGAGATTCAAGAAGCCCCGCGATCTCAAGGAAGAGTGAATTTCAAAGAAGAGCAAATTCAGAGGAAATGGTTTGAAAATATTTGAGGCTAGGCAAGGCTTGGCTATTCATGCAAACCAAATTCGAATGGGAAGGTTGGAAGACCAAGAAGGCAAGGATAATGGGGGAGATTAAGTTCGATTTCAAGGTAATGGCCAAGAGCAAGGCTCTCAAGTTGCAAAGAAGTTCACATCCAGGAAAGTTGTAATGACCCGTACTAGCAAGGCTATAAAATTTACCAACACGGTATTAAGATGACCAATATTTTACTATCCTGACCCGTCCTTTTCCCTCCTTGTTAACTCTCAGAATCATAAATATACCCAGTTGCTTATAGATAACCAATAAATGTGAATCTTATAACAATCACCCAAATAGAATTCGTCTAACTCCTTATTGGAGTTGATTTTCAAAATGATATTAAGGATTCAAAAGTAGGAACATACATTACAAACCAAGTACTAATCCAGTAACCTTTCCATAATTCTAAAGTACATTATTGCATTAAATAACAACAATACAATAACCAGCTACTTCTAGATAACTCATAAGACATTATTGTATTATACAACAGCAATACAATAACCAGCAACTATAAATCCAATCTCAAACACAATTCTACAGTCAGATTGGAAAACTAAAGAGAAGAACCTGTAAACACAACTGAGACACCTAAAATGATATCTCCCTAACAATGGGTTTTCGTCCACTGCCTGCCTACACGAGGGGCTACGTCCTCAAACTAGCTAAAAGCTAAAGCTTTCTAAAAACTCTCACAAGAGGGAACTGGAAACCTAAATAGTAAATCAAGCATACAAAAGGAAGGAGCCTCTTCTCTTTTTATTCTCGCCACGATGACCCTTCGACTTCCTTTCTGGGTTTCATCTTATCTCTCCTCATCCTTTTGTGACCGCAAAGAATATTAACTTGACCTCTAATAATAAACCTCTGGCTTACATAGTCAAATTTAATATTATAAATTCGTTCCCTCTTAATATTTCTAATGTCCCCAAAGAAGGGGCATTACAAAAGCCATCAAGGCCAAGGCAAGATTACCCCAAGTGCATGAAGACCTCGTCCTTTCAAGGTCAAGACATCAAGTACAAGCAAGTTCAAGTGGTGATGGAAAGTTTCTAAGGACAAGCTCAAATATCCAAGGCTTCACCTTGTCTCAAGGATTGAATAGATTTATAAGATAAGGTTGATGAGGTGGCACTTTCATGTGCATGCAATCAAATCATGCCAAGTGTCCTATGTTCTCATTGGTTGACAAATTATTGTAATTTTCTCATTGGCCCACAAAGTTGGTGCCCTTATGTAATTGGTTGAATCATGGTAACCCTAATTAGGGTTTGTAAGATATAATCTTGGCCCTTGATTTTGCCTCTTAACCTCGACCATTCATTGTATTTTGGAGCCTCTATATAAGGCCATTTTGCTCTCATTTGTGAGAGAGTTATGTTGGAGAATTGTTGCGAAGATATTATCAAAATTGTTCTCTATTCATTGTTGTGGCTTGCATGGTGGATATACATGATCATTTTGGCGTATTGCAGGGTTCTTCTTGTCTCTCAAATTAAAGTAGGATTTAATTTCATGTTGTTTGAGTAGAAGTAGATGGCTAATTGTATAGTGCTGATTAGTGAATGTTTGATAGGGATCTACAACTAGGCCACTAGCATCTTAGCCGCTGGTTAGGGAGCCTTGTGTGGTAAACTAGTTCTCTTTTCCTTTGAATCATTGCATCTATGGAGGTGGAGCCGTTGGTTAGCTTTCATTAGATTCGATCCCCGTCCATTTGCTAATCTTTCCATTCATAGGAGTAGGAGTAGAATAGAAAGTAGTTGAGTAGTTCGAATTTCACTCTAAGAAAGTTAGGAAGGTAGAAGTCATTAGAGGCATTATTTCCTCCTCGTGCAATCAACATTATCTGGCGCTACACCCTCCACCATCATTGTAACCATCAACATCACCTGGCACTCATATAAAATCATCACCATCTCACCAAAATCCCAAGTCATCTTGAAATGAATAGCGTAAGGCCACCAAAGTGATTACCAGCAAATCACATCGATATACTGAGTTAGTATCCACAAATGTAAGGAACATCGGAGTTATTCTCATGTCCCATGAGTATTAACTTTTCAAGAGAGGAATTGTGTGTTTGATACTCTATATCAGATACTCAATTGCTAACATGTTATGTGGTATAAAAACTGACATCAACATTATCTAGCGCTAGGAGGGCTGAAAATTTATTTTGAGGATTTGTTGGCATTTGACTATGAAGAAGAATGGTGCTTCCTAGATCAAATCAGCCTAGAGCAACTTGAAGAACACTTCAAGATCACATTGTGGCTAGTTTATGCTCAACTGCTTGGGAGGAAACTAAGAACACTAGAGAGTATCTGGACACCGTTGACATGTTGAATCAAGAAGAAAGGAAAGCAAGAGCTATTGAAAGGAGAATTCAAAAGAGGTTGGAACATCAAAGAGAATTAGAAAGGAGGTTTGAAAGAGAAAGGAAAACACAAAGACAAGCTCAAGCTATTGTTGAAGAAAACTTGAATTAGAGAGTCAATCGAGTCGGGATTATTTTCAAGCTAGATAGAAAGATTGGGTCTTTTTCCCCCGAATGGTTTGAGAAACTGAAAGCTCATAAGAGGCAAACGATACTGAGAAATACACCACACCAGGAAGAGGATCTACTTGTATCAGAGTTTCACAAGAAATCAAGGAATCGTGGGGTAGTTGATACCTCAAATTTAGCTAGCCCCTCAAGTAGTCAACCAGTTCAGGCTCAAGTCAATCAACCAATGATGGCTCAACCACCATGGATTCAAAATAATGCCTCACTCATTTCATTCCAACAATACCATGATCTACCGAAGAATCCGATGGTATTCTGCTCCAAGTTTTTTGTTAATGACCCTAATTGTACAGCAGAGGAGCATATCAAGACGTTTGAAGAAGCATTGTGCAACAGAAGAATTTAATATGAAGATGTAGCGTGCAGGCTTTTCCCTTATTCATTGGGGCAAGAACCTTATTACTAGTTTGTCAATTTGCCAGCATCATCAATAACAGGATGGGTTCAGCTCAGAGAAGCCTTTGTTGCAAAATTTGGCATGCCCACCACACTGCTAGAATTACATAGAATGTTTGTGGACATAAGGAGACATAATAGGGAGTCAATAAGTTCCTTCAACGATCGTTTCAATGAGGCTTACACGAGATTGCAAGCCCCTTACACAATGATGGAAGCAAGTGCATTGGAAGCATACTATAGTGCCTTGGACAACCAGACGGCTATGTTCACAAGGATGGCGAATCCTGCTCCCACATCGTTGACTAAAACGTACACTGAAGCAATTGAAATATGGAAGCAATTGGGCCAACAAGGAATGGAACCCCAAGGTGCTAGGTATCTAAATAATCCAATTCCACAGCTTGGATACCAGGCACCTACAAATCATTTGGTAGTACATCTGGGGCCTCCGTTGTCTCAAGCACCGCCATCAATGCCAGTTTACCTACAAAACGCAAGTTCATCCACAAGAACTCAAGAGGAGAAGGATGAGATGAAGGAATCGATTGACCAAGTCAAGAAGCTGTCTACCGAAGTCACCTATTTGAGAAATCAGAACAATCAACTCCAAAGTTCCCATAGAAATAGTCAAGGAAGTAATTACCAGAATCAAGGTGGAGGTCATCAAGAAGGTGGAAACCAGAGGAGCTATCAAGACAGAGACTACCAAAGAAATAACCAAGGTGGTAATTATCAAAGGAACTATCAAAACAATAACTATCAAGGTAACACCCAGTCACAAGACCAAAGATACAACAATCAATCTAACCAGAACAGTACTTGGAATACAAGCCCAAACAATGGAAATGTGGTGTCGCCACTTGATAATCAAGCTTTGGCCGATGGTAGACCGGTGGACAGGATATTCTTAGCTAAGTCCACCATGTCCAAATATTGCAGATTCCATGAGACTGATCAACATTCGGAGTTGGGATGTGCAGAATTCAAGAGGGCATCTAACCTGTTTCAAAACATAATAGATGAGTTGAATAATCAGGAAGATGTCAAGATTACGAGGTATGAGATTGTCCCATCCCCGGGATATGAACAGTGTTTGACTTTTGAGGAGTTTCCATTTCTGCCAGAATTTGAAGCATATGAAGAACACCAAGGGAGATTTCCTCCCGAGTCAACAAACAGGCAAGTTGATGAGGTAATAGATCAGAAAGGGTATAACAATGGGCCCGATTTTTCTTTCCCACCTTTGGGAGACACTGTTCTAGTTCAAGGCACAGGTGGGAACCAAACATTTCAACAACCGACTAGCAATGCAAGGTTCTATCAAAGGAACAACAAGAGAAATTATGGACCCTTCACATCCTCCATACCCCCAAATAATTTCAATACGCCTCCACACCCCAATGCAAGTAATGTACAGAATGTTTCAAGGGATGCACCCGAATATAGACAAGGTAACCATGGCAATGGAAATGGACAGCAGAGCTTTCAACAAAACACACAACAGAACAATCAAGGTGCTCAAAGAGCGCAGAATGTCCAGTCAACGCAAGAAACAAATAGAGGAAGAACTGGAAACAATGTCATGAACAATAACGAGTTGAAACGATTAGAACAAAGTGTGACAGAGGAGATGAAGAAGGTCAAAATCAATCTCCCTTTGTTCGAATTATTGAAGGTAGCGGAGATTAGAGATACATTGCTCGACAGTTTGAAAGATAACAAACCACAAGGGTCACACACTCAAGGTGCGGTAACACACACTCAAGGGAGGCCTCCTCCTAACTCGGTACATGTGATCCAAGACATCCCAGGAGTGAACATGACAAACTCATCTCAAGACATCTCATATAGAGAGATAGGAAGCTCTAAGAGATTGCATATGGCGATATCAGTGAATTCAACAGACAGCCAAGGCCTCAACCAGTTTATGTGGCTCAAGAATCAATGCCGGTGGAACAACAAACTCAAAGGAGTCAAGACCTGGTAAACAATAAGGAAAAAGTGAAGAAAGAAGAGGCAGCTCAACCGATAGATTTCAAAGTGAAGCTGAAGCAAGTACATAAGACACCCATGTGCACTATCAAGGAAAAATGAGTCGGCCCCATTCTTGCTATCAGTAAGGATATTCAGGAGGTTGCTTCACAATTGCTCGATAGATTTAGGAGCATCAAGTAACGTCATGCCTTTGGACATTAGCAAAAGTTTAGGAATTATGCCTTTGGGATCAAACAAAAAGATTACCCAATTGGATAAAACAGAAGTGCCGATAGTAGGTGAGCTACACAACATACACATGCAGTTGGCGTCTGATCCGAGGATGGAACACATGGTAGATATTTCAATGGTAGATGTAGCCGATACCTATGGATTGATCCTAGGTAGGGATTGGGCTAGAAGGTTAAATGGATATATGGCAACTGACTTTTCTCACATGTGGCTCCCGTGGAAAGGACTAGCCAACCAAATCAGAATTGATAGCACCCCAAGGTTGAGATTGACAATTACGGAATATGGGGAAACAAACGAAATATTGCTTGTGGAAACAAATATGAGCACCTATAGACCAAAGAAGGCAGAAGTATTGACTATGAATATCATAAGCGAAGGAAGGGATTCCATTGAGATCTTGATTGAGTCAGATCCACATGCTTCATCCGACGAGGGCGAAGGCATGTTTGAGAACTTTAAGAACTTTGTGACTAGAACTGTGCAACAAGGAATGGAGTTGGGTAACCGAACATCAGTGAGAGACTTATTATTACCCAACTGGTGCAGAATTCACAATGCATTCCATTCAGAGTTATCTTGCTTGTGTACAGTTGCCTTGGAACAAGTAGAAAAATGAATCCCAGGGGCTCTAAAACAAGAAGATCAACATGGCAAACAGAGAATTGAGGCTCTACAAGTTGATAAAGCAGAAAGTAGCATGATGGGTGAAAAGAAGAACCAAACTACACCACCCAATGCAGAAATGAAAGAAGATGATGAAATAGACGAGTCAAAGAATTTCCAAAAGGAGAAGTATCAAGAAAGCAATGGAGTATGGACTCTAAGGTTCGATGGTTCCAAGACTAAGCAAGAAGCTGGAGCCAGATTTGAGTTAGTCAGCCCAACAAGGGCAACATATTTGAAGGCACATAGATTGCAATTCCCATGCACCAACAATATGGTAGAGTATGAAGCTTTGATTTTAGGCTTGTTGTGTGCTATCAAGAAAGATGCCAAGATACTCCATGTATTCGGAGACTCATATTTAGTAATTGAGCAGATAAGGAAGAAGTTCGCCTGCCATGACAAGAGATTGAAGAAATATAGAAATAGAGTTTGGGATATGATGGAGGGCTTCGATGCCTTCAATATCAAGTTCAGCTACAAAGCAAATAATGAAGTGGCAAATGCCTTCACACAGACTACAAGCTCACTAGCACCAATTAAGTTGGATGGCTTGAAGAAGTTTAGAGTTGAGTTAGCATCTATCCCATCAGTACCAAACAATCTCAAGAACTTCCAAGTGTTTGAAGATGATAGACATATCCTCAAGTTCTTGACTAACTCAGATGTCTTCACAGCACAAATCATTGATGGCAAGTGGATGAAGAAGCAAAAATCGACGTAGGAGTGATGAGCTTAAAAACAAATACTATTCCAAAGGGAATGATTGAATTAGAAAGAATATTTGACATGGACCAATTCCATAAAGTGCAATATCAACCTACAAGAGGTCACAAATGCAAAAAAGTAAACTTGGGAATAGAAGATTGTCCCAAAATTGTCCACATTGGGAAAGTTTGCATACCTAAGGAGAAAGCGGATATATTAAGCTTGATGAGGGAATTCCCAGATGTAATTGCTTAGGGATATGAAGATTTGAAAACATACATCATCACACACACGATTCCACTAAAGGAAGGGAGTAAGCCATTCAGGTAGCAACAAAGGCCAGTCAACCCTTTGTTAGAACCGTTGATATTTCAAGAAGTGAAGAAGTTAGTGGATGTACGGATCATCTTCCTAGTAAGGCATTCAACATGGGTCACCAATCTTGTCCCAGTCAAGAAGAAAAATGGAGAAATAAGGCTATGTGTTGATTTCAGAAACTTGAACAGAGAATCAAAAAAGGATAATTATCCATTGCCATCACTAGACAAGGTCTTGCAAATTGTGAACAGAGCTCAAATGATGTCATTTATGGATGGATACTTGGGGTACAATCAGGTGATTGTTGAAGAAGAAGACAGATTGAAAACGGCCTTTACCACGAAGTGGGGAACATTTGCATACAGGAGGATGCCTTTTGGCCTGATCAATGCAGGCGCAACATTTCAAAGGGCCATGGATTATGCTTTCAAGGACTTAAAAGACAAATGCATTATCATTTACATGGATGACATAACAGTGTTTTCAAAGAATAGAGAGGATCACATTATGGATTTGAGGGAAGTTTTCACGAGGTGTAGAAGGTCCGAAGTTTCTTTGAATCCAAAGAAATGTATCTGTGGAATTACCCAGGGAAAACTTTTGGGACATGTGATTCCGGAAAAAAGTATCATGATAGATCCAGAGAGAGTGGAAGCAATTTCCAAACTTGGCATACCAACTAGCAAGAAAGAGCTCAATTCGTTTTTTGGAAAGATCAACTTCATGAGGAAGTTCATATCTGCATTCGCTAAGATAGTAAAACCAATGAATGACATGTTAAAAAAGGATGCAACGATGGATTGGACTCCAGCAGCGAAGAGGGTGTTCGAAGAGATAAAACATGCTATCACCAATGCACCAGTTCTAGTAAGCCCGAATTATGAGAGCCCATTCAATATATATTTTTTCCCCTCTGATCACACGTGTGCGGCCATTTTAACACAAGAATAAGGAAGGTGAAGAACATCCGATTGCATTCATGAGTGCACCTTTCAGAGAAGCCGAATTGAACTACCCAAATGTGGAGAAACAAACTTATGCCTTGGTGAAGGCGGTAAAGAAGTTCATGCATTACATCTTGAGAAGCAAAGTATATGCAATTGTACCTGACATAGCAGTGAAGACTCTTTTGATGCAAAACGAGCTTGGAGAAAGAAGAGGCAAGTGGGTCACTACTATCCAAGAATATGACATAGAGATTCAACTGATGAAATTGGTCAAAGGACAACAATTGGCGCAGACAATGGCATCAGAGGGGACTGGACTCATGCAACAAGTTTATGAATTGGAGGATGTACACCCCGACGAATGGTATCAGGACATAATCAACTATCTATTAAATCATCGATGCCCATCGCATTTGAATCTAGTACAAAAGCGAGCATTGAGATTCAAGAGCAGAAGATATATGCCACAAGGAGCAATGTTATACAAGCAAAATCACAAGGGGATATATTTGAGATACGCTGGAAAAGAAGCCAAGAACATTTTAGAACATTTTCATGATAAATGGGGAACAGGAAATGGATCAGATTTGGCAACTTCACATTGGATACTAAGAGCCGGTTACTACTGGCCAACTTTGTTCAAAGACACTCATGAGCATGTGAAGACTTGTCATGTTTGCCAAAATGCGGCAAAGAGAGAAAGGAATCCAGTGATGCCTTTGCGGCCAATTATTTAGTTGAGACCTTTCGCGATGTGGGGACTTAACTTCATTGGTCCTATCAATCCACCTTCCTCAGCACAAGACAGGTATATTCTAACCGCAATTGACTACTGTACTCAGTGGTCAGAAGCTCAACCTTTCAAGAATTGCAATGCTGAGACTGTCATTAAATTCTTAGAGGAAAAGATCACTACCAAGTTTGGGTTCCTGCTTTTGTATGTGATAATGATTCTGCTTTCACTTCTTTGAAATTTCATACTTGGGCATTTGACCACGGGATCATATTAAAATTTTCGTCAGGTTACTATCCCTAGGGAAATGGCCTAGCAAGAATCCACAAATAAGAACCTTTTGACCATAATTGGAAAACTTTTAGGCACGAACCCAAGAGATTGGCACACTCAACTAAGATACACCTTGTGGGCAGACAGAACAAGAGTTAACGAATCCATAGGAATCACACCTTATCATTTGGTTTATGGACAAGATCCTGTATTCTCGATTCAATTGAAACTTCCAACTTTAAGGTTCATATAGGAATACTATGATGAAAACGATGACAGAGTCCAAGTTAAGTTTGCTCAACTGATGCAATTAGATGAGAAAAGAGATGAAGCCCTAGAGAAATTTGCAAAACATCAAGGGGTAGTTAAGCTTTGGTTCGATAGAAGAGCGCAAAGTAAGGCCTTCAGGATCTCTAACTTGGTCTTATATTGGAACAAAGCCCATGAAAAGAAAGGACAAAACGACAAATTCGATAAACTATGGAAGGGTGCTTTCCAGATATCCGCGATTATCGGAGATAATGCATTTAGACTTAAGACACTCACTAGCGAGGATGTCCCATTGCCTGTCAATGGGCAATTCCTCAAGCATTATTTCCAAGCCAAGGACTCCGTCTAGAGCCTTTTTGTACATGGTTAGAATAGATTTGCTTTCGGTTAGTAGTTAATTTGTTTTTCGTTCCTTAGAATAGAGTTTATCTTGGACCATTTGGCCCAAAAGTTAGAGTAGTTTCCCTTTCAATTGTATAGGGTAGTTTTCTTTTAGTTGTTTAGTTTAGGTTTGTGAGGGAGCTGGAGTTTGATTTGCACCAAGTCTTTCGAATTGGGATCTTTTAGCTTCCCCCAGTTGAAGCAAGTTTGGTTTTGGGCTTTTGCAAGTGAAAAGGAGGTCCATGTTATCACTCCTGGGTGAGGCGTGTACATTTTACATTTTGGTGACAAAACGGAGTCTGTTTGGTTCATTTCCTGAATATATTTGATGAGGTTTAGAGGTTAAAGGATGTGTTTAGTCGTTGGTCTATGGTAGGACTTGTACTAAATTTGGCTTAGACTCGATAGAGGTTCTTGAGTTATCTCTGGCATGGTTACAACATTCTACTCACACTTAATTGCTCTGAGTTCTTGACGTTTTGAAGTGAAATTGGACTTAGTAAAAATCTTACACTTGCTTCAGTGTCACTATGGTTCTCCAAACCCTTCGCAAGCTTTATTGCCTGCAAGTCAAACAAAAGATTGAAAAAAGAAAAAAAAAAGAAAATATCATAGAAAAGACAAAAAGCAATATCAAAGTGAAAATAAAGATAAAATTTGGTTCAAGGGTGTGCAATCATCTCTACCGGTGCTACAAAAATAATCACTAAAGCTAGAACCGTGATTGTGGTGCCACAACGATAACTTCGTCAAGGCTATAGACGCCTGACTAGCAACGGGACTCTATCCAACTTGCTTTTGAAGTAAGGATATTTATAATAGCTAAGTTTAATGGATCTAAGATTATCAAGTTCTTGTCGAGCGGGAAATAAATCTTTTGCACACACATGGGTAACTTATGGTTCGGATGCTTGAGTTCAACTTGAAAGTTCTTTCCCTTGTTGAGTGCTCATCCTTAAATAGTTTTGTTAAGTTATTATATACTTGAAATGTTCAGAAACATTTCACCCGTGGAGTCGCCAAATGTTGTGAGATTCTCACACCATCGCCCAAAGATTTTGGGGACCCCCTTTTTTTAATTGCCTTGCCAAAATTTTGAGTTGCCCAAAAATTTCGATTTGATAAAGTCTTGAACACCTTCAGGGCTAGTGGGGAAAGATTTAGATTTATTTTCACCTGGTTTCAACTTGATTTTCAAAACAACCAATTTCATCCTTAGGCCGGACAAAATTTCAAAGAGCAACACTTGGCAGGATAAAATTGTAAATTTTGTACTTAGACAATTTGTTTGAGAATTTGGATGCAATTGTATAAATCTGGATAATTTTCAAAACAGTGAAATTTTGTTAGATTTGAGTTTTTTGGAAAATCTTGAATTTCTTTGGTGAGAAAAAAAAAATATTTTGTGAAGATGAAATCAAATTGCAAAATCGATTTTAGACTCTAGAAATGATTTATTTTTGTCAAAAATTTAAATTGCTTGGCAAAATCGATTTGAATTGAATTGCAAAACATTGGCATTAAATGGATTAAATTTGCCTTGAAAATTTTTAAGCCTTTAATAAAATTGGTAATTTAATATTGAAAAAATGGCTTTTGGCTAGCCAAAATCCGATTTTAATGACATATTAATTGCTAAATCATCATTAAATGGAACATTTAGCACCTCCAATGCATTATTTACTTTCTTTTTGCAATTTTGGTCTAATTGGCAATTTAAAAAAAAGTAAATCTCATCTTGGCAAAGTTAATTTCGAACTGGGCATTTGATTGGGGGTCAGTTTTGTGTTATAATTTATTTATTTTTTTGCCCCCAGGGTCCCAGTTGGCCACAGCTAGGAAGGATGAGCAAGTAGGGTATAAGAGGAAACTCTTTCCCATTTTCTCCTCATTCCTCACTCTTCTTTGGTGCTTAGGTGATTTTTGGCTAGGAGCAGATTTTCTCTTCCTTAAGCGATTTTCCTAAGACAGATTGGATTCTTCTTTGGGTGATTTTTCCAGCTAGAGCAAATTGGCATTATTGTTGGCAAATTTCTTCATGGTAGAGATCTCTATGTTTGGCGATTTTCCATAATTGAGGGCAGATCTGCACTATTCTTGCTTGGCGAATTTTGTGGGAGCCGAATTTTGTCGAAAACAAAACTCTGATTTTCAAGAGGGGCTGCGATTTTCCCCTAGAGATTGGACAATTTTGTTGGTGAAGAAAACAAGTGATAAAGTCTGATTTTTTTGGCACATGCATGGGCAATTTCAAGTGGACAAAATTCTGATTTTTTCAGCTAGGGCCTCAAGATTTGCAAAGGATTTGAAATTCTCAAGTCTGATCCTAAATTCCAAAAGAAGACCCAGCCATTGGTAAAGGTAACTTCAAATCATTTAGAGTTGAAAGGGGTCCTTAAGCTGATTTCTCTCTTTCGTTCTTCTCTAGATATTGTCTCTCTTGGTTCTTCTTGCATTCATCATCCACCACTTTATAATCCCATCATAGGTTGAAGTTTGGAGATTGATAAGTGTAGAATCCATGATAGGACATTTCAAGAGGCAGAAATAAGCTAGACCACCCTAGGTATTGGAAAGGGAGATATAAGTGTAGATCATCCTAAGGCAAAGGCGAGGCAGAAATAAGTGGTAATCCCAACCCTAGGTTGAAGATTGGAAATTGATAAGTGTAGCGATAGGGGATTTGGTGAGGCAGAAATAAGTGTAGAATCCATTACTAGAAAGAAGGTTGGAGATCGATAAGGGTAGTCCATATCACTTAGAACGAAGCGGCGGAAATAAGTGTTTAGGATGGTAGATGTTAGTGCAAGAAAGAACCCTAAGGGAACAAACACTAAGAAAGATAAAGAGGATATGATGCCCAAAACAACTTTCTTCTCGAAAATGAGGCGAATAACCGATACCAATGTCGGAACAGTAAAATGATACAGGTAAAGGACAAACTGAAAGAAGGACAATTAGCCATGGCGAAGATCTACAAAAGTCGAATTGGCTACACGAAGGAAAGAAAGGAGTCACCAGATCATCGAGGCTCATAGTAGCACACTTCAAATTAGAATATGGCAATCTCATGGTGCTTCTCAGCCAGATCATGGGCCTAGCTTAAGGTATGCAATCCGAAAACTAGATGTACTTCATTGATGAAATTGCAAATGGAAGGGGCAAATTTGATTGGGCTAGAAGTATAAGTGAAAATCTAGAATTACAACTTAGGGCAGTGCAAAACTAGAAGCAATTCCACATGGGGTCCTAGCCCTTCTAGTTGATTGCAAGGTGGCAAAGGTTGAAGTGTGAGCTTTGGTGAAAAATGAAATCGGGCAAAGGGCGAATTTGATTGAAGATTGAAATTCAAGAAGCCCCACAATCTCAAGGAAGAGTGAATTTCAAAGAAGAGCAAATTTGGAGGAAGTGGTTTGAAAATATTTAAGGCTAGGCAAGGCTTGGCTATTCATGCAAACCAAATTTGAATGGGAAGATTGGAAGACCAGGAAGGCAAGGATAATGGGGGAGATTAAGTTCGATTTCAAGGTAGTGGCCAAGAGCAAGGCTCTCATGTTGCAAAGAAGTTCACATCCAGGAAAACCATCGAGGCCAAGGCAAGATTACCCCAAGTGCATGAAGACCTCATCCTTTCAAGGTCAGGACATCAAGTACAAGCAAGTTCGAGTGGTGATGAGAAAGTTTCTAAGGACAAGCTCAAGCATCCAAGGCTTCACCTTGTCTCAAGGATTGAATAGATTTATAAGATAAGGTTGATGAGGTGTCACTTTCATGTGCATGCATTCAAATCATACCAAGTGTCCCTCACTACTTGTTATCTCTTGAAATTACACCCTCAACAAATTTGACAAAAAAAACGTTAAGATTTCAAGAGAAACAATGGAAACACTTCTAAGTTGTGGGTGAACTGTATATAAGAAGTGAATCTTCGTATAAGGCCGGCTCCTAGCTTTCTCACACTTGCAAAACTATTGACTTTCTAGGAAAAGGGGAGAAAAAAAGTAGCTTGAAAAGAAAGATGAACTTGCAAACTAAAACAAAACCTTAAACAAAGGTGAACAGCTCTGCAACAAATACTTGGTCTCAAATGCAGAGAAGGAAAAAATCACAACCTATTATTGACCTTTGTTGCATAAATATTTCATTAACAGGTATGAACGATGTAAACACTATCAAGGAAAGATGATTTTCACAAGTTCGCATTTGAAACACCTCTACAACACAGTTAATAACCTGCACTAAAAATCACTTGCAGAAAGATGAAGGTAAGTGAGACAAAAACTACAAAAAAAACAAAATGTTTTAAAGAAGAAAACATTTGTATTTCTTTGTTTCATCAATCACATGTCATACTGAATGCAATAATAAGTAGGATAAAGAACTCTGCAAATGGAAGAAATACCTGCTAAATATGTAGATTCCAATGAGAATGAGTTATAGAGAAAAATGATGCCAAAAGACCAAGGAGAAATAGTTTTATCACTAAGTCCTTTCAAATCACTAACTGGAACTGAAAAATAAAAGAATGAGCTCTCAACTCATTTTAACCTCTCTCACAACCACTAGGTTCGGATCCTAAAAAAAAACCTAGAAAATGGAGCTTAGAAACTTCCACCATAAAGTTCCACCTCTGAAAATATCTACTAAGTCATAAACAACCTTATGACTCACTATAACTGTCCACAAAACCCTCCAAAATGGCCATGAAGACTCCTTAACTGATAGGACAATGTCAAATTCAACCAGTTGTCTCCTATATTCCCTACACATGTCTTCAAACTGACTTATGACTCACAATATCCCAATTAAAACCATATTACACATGGCTTTTATCTTTTAAATGCATTTAAGAAAAAACAAACATATTCAATGGTTTATAAACACCATTAAATAGCTTATTTTATACAATACCAAGTAAAATACATTTAAAAGCTACAACTTAAACCATTTCCTAAGGTTAAAATGTTTTTTAAAAAAAACCCCCCACACGACACAATTTCATAAAACTTGGACGAAATAATCCCCATCCAAAATGGGTCAAATTCCAAAATTTGTTAAATCTGATTTGGGACTTGCTTTATCAATCACTTGAGTTACAAAACCAACTCATGTTGACATTCACAAATGCTTGGAGAGGCTCTCTCGGCTAGGGTTTGAGGAGAAGAGAATAAAAAATTGCAGCGTATTTTCCATGATATTGAGTAAGGTTCAGCTGCTTCCTTTGTGTTGAATAGTTCTTTGCCTTGCGTGATTTATAATTGCTGCTGTAGATATAAATCTGGAACAGGAACAGCGTGTTGCACTTGCTATATCATTCCTATTTGCTGGGATTTTAAATGGGTTTTAATGTTATTGTTCCTCATCAAATTTGTATGTTTTGGAAGCATTTTTACTGTTGGAAATCTATTATTTGGCTGCGAAAAACTTCCAGCTGGTGAGAAATTTGTTTCCAAGTGCAAAAAGAAGTGATATTTTCTAGGTTTAAAAAAAAAAAAGGCCATGGCTTTCCTTCTATGCGGATTTTGTTTGTTTTGTTTGTCTGTAGACGTCTTCTTGCATTATGCCCATATCTATGCAGATTTTCTTTATGTCTCACAGGTTATATTCAACTGCTAACTTTTTCCAATCTCCTTGCATGATTCATTACTTGCTGGAAAATGGATATGAAAATTTCTGGTTTCTTTTTTTCTTATCCTGAAGCCGCCATGAATAAGCTTACTGGACTGGAGGCACTAGTTTTTTCATGCCACCATGTGAAAGGTCTTTTACTGTATACTTTCACCATGATGCTCTTGCTGAACTGAGAAGTTCAAGCCGTCATGAGACTATTCTGTATCTTGCTGGGAGGAATTCGTTGGTATACCAAAAGATTCAACAGGGCAAGTTTCTTGAGATTGACTAGAGCAAGAAGAGGCTTCCCAACATATAGTTGTTATATGAATCAGTATTCCATTGTTCTTCAGAACCGATATGCCTGGAATCAGAGACCTTTCCCTCTGCAATTTTTGTTTATGAGTGTATTGCTTGATGTAGAAGTAACTGTAACTTCTTGTTTTAAAGCCATGTCGTATTCTTGTGATGCTTCTGACAGCTCCTTACCAACCTCAACAATAGGTTTGTGTAGCTTACATCCTATCTTAGGAATTGTGTAATAACTTTCTTGCTCACCTCTGTTTTGAATTTCATAATTTCTGATGGATGTTTGTGCAGGCTGTTTGATATTGAGTTCTGGAAGCACTGGATAACCCTCTTTTTTCTTATTTATCGATGCTTTAACCCACACTTTTCACTTTTGATATTATCAAGAATGTACATATTGTCAGTAGCCCTGCTTGCATCAGCAATATGGTTACAATCTTTATCAATTTCACAACAGTCTGCATTGAAAACTAAAGTGCATCCTCGATCACACATTCAACTCACAATAGATTATGTTTCAGACCACCTACAAAAAAAAACATTTTCAACTTTGGTTTCACCATCATCCAAAATAAGTGTACTTTTGCCTTTAATTTTTTGTAGATGCATTATCTTCAAATTATACAGTAGCTCCATTAGTCCTTGTGAAATGTTGAAACATGCTCTTGTCTTCAGTTCTGTTGCTCTTATAGCATTACACTCTCAGTTTTCTAGATTTGCCTGTAATGCAAAAGCCATTTCTTGCTAAACTTTGTGAATTCTATATCATTTTGCTTGCTGGAATGTTTCCTCATTGGATTTATTGCTTTTACTGCTTTATGCTTTGCTCAGATGTTCGTAACTGTGATGTTATTATCTGTTCATCATGCAAGCTTAGTGATTTTATTGAGGCATCTTGATATCATTTAGATGATCTGTATTCTTGACACAGACTTATCACTTTTCTCCTCTTTACTTCATTGGTTGCTCATGAACTTTGGATGTCTTATTTTCTATTTGTTACCATGAGCATATTTTCCTTCCAAGTTGATTCTGAAAGATTGCAGTCAACTGTAAGGTTTCAGACTGATGTAAATCTGCCCTTTTGATATTCCGTATTGTTCTTTCAATCAGTTTTGATGTTTCAATCTCTTATAAGCACGCCGGGCTCAATAACCCTTGTGGGAGCCTACAGTTATATCCGCGTACTTGTTAAGAGTTTGGATGCTGCACAGGAAACAAACATGTTAAGAAAAATAGATCAGGATTTTTTTATGATTTTTAGATGTAAATGCATTTGCGGGGCAAAGGTTGAGCATGTCGGTCATTGCTTAGATCATTTTGATCTAACTCATTTTTTGCATCTACAGGGTCTAGAACGGGAGCATGGAAAGACGAGACAAAAGAAGCAAGCGTGTGGGCAACCAGCGACAAGCCAGTCATTCCAAGCAATGGCTGGCACCTATGAACCCTTTGCTTTTACATTATTTCATATTTGTACTTGCATTTACATGTAAAAGTATGATTCTGATGTATTTTTTCTTATTGGTTAGTTTCACGGCATGTGTGGAACACTATAGACTTTTGGTAAATGAACTTACATTTTCAGAAAACATGTTGTATCTGTTTTATACATTGCCTTTTTTTATACTTACGTCATAAAATGTAATTCATAATCCATAAAAAAAAATGAAATATCAAGTGTGGAGAAATAAGTTATGTTTGCAACACGACCTTTCTTTTTGGACTAATAGGTCAAAAGGATAACACTAATCTCGGGATCTCCTCCATCACTACTCTCGAGATCTCCTCCTCCATCACACATCTTCTTAGTACCTCATTCAGCCCCACTTTATACAATAGTACACTGATAAGCTGGAATATCTTACTTTTCAATGCGATCTTTCTCCTTTCTGCAACTGGCATCTCTCTGGGAAAAGTAGAAGTTAATAGGTATCTTACCATTGAGGTAGTACTGTAATTTCGAGTAGATACGCATCTAGGAAATCCTCATTCATTCCATTTCCAGTAGGTTCTCCTAATTTTATCCTAGACAACTGATATGCAATCACATAGCTCTTTCTTGGATAGTATATGATTTTGAAAGTAAATTATTGAAGGAGGATTAGCCACCTACTTACCCTTCCTCGGATAATACACTAGTTAACCAAGTTAATGAGAAGTTGATGATCAATAAAAAATGTAAAAGAAGTGGCTAATAAGAAATGTCTAAATTTTTGAACTGCATAGACCATGCCTAGTGCTTCTCTTTCTGTGGTGTTGTAATTTCTTCCAGCTTTTGAAAGTAGCCTACTTGCGAAGTACACCAAATGGTCCAATCCCTCCTTTCCAATTTGTGCCAATATGGCGCCTATTGCATACTTGGAAGCATCCACATGGACATGAAACTCTTTGTTCCAATCTGGGTATATGAGAATTCGAGATAGCAGCAATTTCCTCTTTTATTCTGGAAACACCTCCTCCTGCTCCTTTCCCCAGGCAAATTGCTCTGCTTTCCTAGTTAATTTTTCCAAAGGTAGGGATACTTCTGCAAATCTCTCTATGAACCTTGTATAGTACCCCACATGCCCTAAGAATGATTTCACACCAATCACATCTAAAGGCACCTCCATATCAAGAATGACTTTGATCTTGTCCGGATTTGTTTTCAATCCTTCCCTACATACTATGTAGCTGAGGAGTCTACTTTGGGGGAACCATGAATTTACATTTCTTTGGGTTCAACACCAGCCTTGCCCTCCGACATCATTACATGCATTCTCCAATGACCTTTAGGTGGTGCTCCTTCCCATTGTAGATTGACTAGTCGTGCAGGAAAGCTTTCGAATTCCCTATTGACATTCCATCAAAAATGTGTAGTATGATTCTTTGGAAGGTGGTGGTGTGTTGCTTAGCCCAAATGGCATCCTATTGTATGCAAACACCCCATCTTTGACTGTAAATGTGGTTTTCAATTTGTCCTCTTCGGCAATGCTGATTTGATTATACCCTGAAAACCCATCTATGAAAGAGTACATCTCACAGCTGATCACTTCTAAAATGATGTTAGTAAATGGAATTGGAATGGGGTCTTTTACTGTTAGCACATTTAGACATCTGAAGTCTACACAGATCCAGCTTCGGTTCCCTTCCTTTTTCAAGGATATAACTAGAAGTGACACCCACTCATTGGTCTACACTTTGAATATTATGTCTGTATCAAGCATCTTAGTGATCTCCTCCTGAACCTTGGCCACATAGTTCTTGTTTATTAGATAAGCCCACTTGCGTACTAGTCTTGCTCCACGTACCAGAGGTATTCGATGGATGCACAGTTCTAGTGGCACCTACTTTAAGTCCTTGTATGTCCATGAGAACTCGTCCTTATATTCAAGTAAGATACTAAAGGTTGTTGCTTTCAACACTAGGTCTCAGTCATCTCTTATGAGAATCTCCTTAGGATGGTCCTCCTCCCCTAGATTCATCATCTCCATTTTAGCTTCCTCATATTGTATTTTTTTGTCCTTGTCGAATTTTTGTGTTGGGTTGTCATCAAGTGTGACCACACCCTCTTTTTACTCCTTATAGCACCCAAGGTATTCTTCCTAAGATTTTATCTCTTGGATCTACAACATATTGCATTCTAGTTGACATACTTCATAGTCCCTCATTTGCCAATGGAACAAGCCATTGAGGGAACTTGTTTCGTCTTCTGGGCATTCTCCTAGCCGTAGAATGCCTTCTTCATTTGGCTCAATTGCTTCGACATCTTCTCGCTCCACCTTCGAATCAGATGCAAGTTCCTAACTTACATACTAGCACATTAAGTCAATTGTATACTTCCAGTCATCTACTTCAATGGAAAGGGTATTTTTCTTCCAGTTGTGGTTCACCTTTGCTGTGACTAATCACCCTCTCCCAAATAATGCAGCATATCCCTTCTCTCCAGAGTAATCACCACAAAATCTAAGAAATTTTGTGTGCCAATCACTACTTTTTGTCCCATCAAGGTCCCTATGGGCTTAATTCCATGTTGATTTGCTCCTACCAACAGGAATGTCAGTGGCCAAAGAGTTGGTCTTCTGAGGGCCTTCCAAGTCTCCTCAGGGCAGACTTTAATGCCCGAACCTCCATCCATAATAATGTTTGTCTACTTGCACACCATTATCTTCATTTCTAACATAGCAAGTGTCCCCCCCATCCCTATGGTAAATAAGGTGTTTGTCTCCTTCCTTGTTTTCACTTCCTCCTTTCCGTCCTCCTTGGGATGATCTTTATTGCTTCCTCCTTGTGTTATTGCCACCCTTAGCTAAGCCTTAGCTCAGGTAATACTCCAATAGATCGGCAATCTTTACTAGTATGGTGGCCTCTAGTATTTGTTAGATGATGTTGGTTTCTGGTACAAACCTTGAGGAGGGGATTTTAGATGTACTTACTTTTCCTTCCTTTGCCATGGTATCTTGGATCTCCCTCCTAGCTTCCTCAAATCTTTCTTTCTTCGTGCCTGCATCGGAATATGTGAGTTTCTTGGCTTGCATTCTTGTGATGACTAATACTTCCCTCTCTGGTTTTGCAAACTCTAGCATGTTCAAGCCTTTTTGTCTTGAGGCAATTGGCATCCTCATGATTACCAGATCCACACCACTTGTAGACCATCCCTCTATTTTGTGCTCTACTCAAACAATCTCGAGCAAAATGTTACCATTCATTACGACTCCTCCACTATATCATGGGATGTCCCCTCGAAACATACTAGATTCAGTTCTTCAGTGTATTATCGTTGGTATTGTTATTACTTCGAAGCCCTCCTGTTGTTTATTATCCTTTGGGTGATGCATCCATGGTTGTGCTCCATGGAGTGGAGGGCGGTATAGACTTTTCTCCTTGCATAAAAATACATGAGCATTTTGTGCCTTCAAATGATAGGGGCAGTCCTTAATTGAATGTCTCAATACCTTAAATATGTCACAAAAGACCTTTCTCGAGCAACTATTTTTTGTGTCCTTCCTTTTCACAGTCAATACACCATAATTCCTTCCTTTCTTTCTTCTCCCCCTTACTTGTCGTTTCCTTCATCATTCTCCTCATGTCTTTCCTCAATTCTTGCATTGTTTTAGACTCATCCCCACTTTTTTCAGAATTATCACTTTCACTTCCATGCCTCCTCCCTTTTGAAGTTTTGCTTTCGATTTTTATATCCATGGCATGAGTTCAGTGATCCATGATAGATGATCACGACACTACTTTTATTTTTCTACGTAGGAACGGAGTTAGCCCCTGAATAAACCATCTCTTCTTTAGTTCGTCTGCTAGTTTGTTCTCTAGTTTCCCAATCAATTCTTACATTCTCCTACTATGGGCTCTTATGGATTCATTTTTCTCCTCTTGTATAATATATTTCAGGTACTATCTTGTCATTGTCCCTTAAGAGTCTAAATCCCTCCTCAAAGGTTGTACGAAGATCCTTGCATGTCTCTTTCTTCCTAGCCTCCACATTTGTGTACCAGTCAATGGCGATGCCCCTTAGGGTGGCGAGAAATGCCTTCAACCATTCATCTATATTGTTCTCTCCATTTGCCTACCATATGGTTTTGCACATTTTACAATGTCGCGTTGGATCCTCTAATCCTTCTCCTAATTATCCAAGAAGTTGATGTTTGTCTGTGGCCATCCTAATTCTCCCACTCTTCCCTCCTGATGAGACAATGTTCCCTCCTAACAAGATTACTTCTCAAGTACTTGGCCCAATTACTTCTCTTTCCCCATGAAGTTCTCCCTCCTAACTAGAGCTTTGTTCTTGGGTAGGATGATACTCTCCTCATGCTGGGGTTTCCAGGTCTGTCCACCCCTCCTCTCTTCCCCGTCCTTCTGAAATCGCCAAATTGGCAATGCCCCTTATAGTATTTTCAATCAAATTTTATCTGGTTTGGTTTGGCACATGAGTCTCATTAATAGTCCCTTTGAGGCGGCGACACCTTACTTTTTGCTCCCTAGTACGTAGGATCCATCGTAGGACAGTTTCCCCTTCAGTTTCTTCTTTCAGTACTTGCCTCAAGTCCTTATTTGGGATTAGGGGCAAATGAAGCAAGCAACTCATAGCAAGGTCCCTACTTTGAGATTCTACAAGGAGCATCTTAGACCCATTGTGATGTGATGGTGGAACACTAACAATCTGCTTTGTATGGCTGCCATGCTCTAAACCTCAAATGGTATGCAGCTAATCCTAGGAAAGTGCCTCCATCTCATGATGAAAAGTTGAAAGAAGGGCTCATGAAGGCCCTTCGATAAATGTATCTTGAAGAGAAATATGTTTACTTCGCACACAATGGCTTGCATTTATCAATCTTCATGGTCCAGCCTTCAAAAAACTAAAGGCAAGATTAGATAGAGCTATATTATCTCAAAAAGACCCTATTGCATGGTAGACATGACATGGAAATGATGCACCAAAATTGAGGTTACATGCCATTCATCTTCTTTCACAAGTTGGCATTTCCTCTACTGCAAAGAGAAATTGGTCCATATATAGATTCATCAAATCAGTCAAGAGGAACAACCTTACCTTTAGACAATTAGAGAAATTAGTGGTCGTACCTGGTGCTTTTTCGCTTCTAGATCAACAAACTCTTGAGCATTGTCAAACTCCAGCCTTAAGTTGGCATGTTGATCTTGAAGATGCTACACAGATTCATAAGGAGCAAACACAAAAGGGATAGGCTAGGATTCGTTGCCAAAGCCAGCTGAAAGATGTGATCTAGAACTACCTTTGGAAATTCTGAGATTTGTAGACAAGTCCTTGACAATACATAAGGTTCAATTTTGGTAATTTACAATTTTTTATTTTCTTGGGTTTTTACAAATTATGGCAGAAATGTAATTGAATTAATAATGCAACAAACATTTATTGAAAAAAATGCCTAATGCTGAAGGAAAATCAGACTTGTCTTATTTCTTCTAAAATCAATTGAAACACATAGAAATCATACCAGGAAAATACTTGAATGATTTTGAAGTCTGGAGCAATAAAATTTCTGAATAGTCACAATTGTGCACTGTTGGAAACTAATCCAAGGTGACATCAACCTCCAGCAGAGAACTACGGCTCCCAGTGGTTGGAAACAATCTGAATATTGATTATTCTGTCTATGGGAGGTGCCAATCTGTTATTTCCATCAACTCTGGGCTGAAAATAATCATCTATGCACTACACTAGGAATTTCACTGGCCTTCACTTCTTGTACAGTTGTATGTGATTTTCTGGTGAATTCAAAATGCTGAATTCCTTCAGATCTACACTCCTGAGACAAGTATTTGACCTCCTCTATAATCAGAATGTTATTTTCAAAACAATTACAATATCAAACTGCCTCAATTTTCAGCTGTCATTTCAGTGTAAATCCTTCTCATTAGCAATAACAATTATTTCCAGCTATGGGGTATCGTCCTAGTTGCTCAAATCAAGGGTTTTCATCCTCAATCCTCTGCAAACACTAAAAAACTTTAAAACTGAAGCTCTCCAATAACTTGTAGATGTAGATTCTCAACCAAAGATGTACAAAATAAGCTCCCAAACACGTTTTATTTTCAGCTCTAACCCTCATTTTGAACTAGGAATCATTTGCCCTTTTTTAATTATAAAATAACTTAATTAAAATAATAAAAACTATTCATCAAATCTCAAAAAAAATGGCAGACAAAGCGAAAAATACAGTCCAAGCGAAAAATGCAGTCAAAGCAAAGAAGGGCGAAAATACATACAATACAAACCCAAAAGTCAGGGCAAAATATGCAGCCAAAAACTACTATCCAAGAATTAACAATAAGGGCACGCAGCCAGAAATCCTCCCCCTAAAGATCAAAAATTGGTTTGAAACGCTGAACGGAGGAAAAACACAGAACAGCTTTGAATCGACCATTAGGGCATATGAAGCCAGACAAAAAGCAATCAACAAGAAAATCACAATCGAAGATGTATGCATTTAGGATGAAGAAAACTAGAAGCAAGTAACAAGAAGGAAAAATGCCAAAATTCCCGGACAGAGAACCATAGCAAGGCCCTCAGAATCTACCTCCGAGGATGAACTCTGCAAACAGAAGATCTTTTTCAGTAAAACACGGAATGCTTATAGTAGAAATAAAAGCAGTATATCCCCACAATCGAAGGAACAAGTGAAAATTATTAGGGCTAGCAATAATTTAAAGCCCGATATAATTTCAGAGGCAAATCGCATGCCACTGGGTCTTAATCTGCACAACAGAGAATTAAAAAACGGAGACAAACCTCCTCCTGCAGGACTGCAAAATCAACAGGAACATTTTATTAGAAGCAAAGATCATGACCCCATATCATCCCGGTGTACCCCAACTAACCCTAATACCAATAAATCATGTCGAATGCCACAACCAAGTTTTAAGCCATTATCCAAGCATATTTTTCAATTTGGCAATTTTCCTAATCAGGATTCCAGTAACCTAGGATCTCCAATACAAAATGATAGAATCGAAGTACCAACGGTTATTTTCAGCAACAAGGTAAGCGAGCAACTGGGGGCTGATTGTGAGAAGAAAGGGGTTTATGCTTTCTGGACTGGTCCTAAATCAGCTAACAGGATTTTATCGAAGAAATTAAACTCCCTCATCAGCAAACAGGTATATATGGCCTCTCTCTCTAATAATCTATTCTATTTAGAAAGTAAGGAAGCAGAATATAGCAGTTCTCTATTAAAAAATCCCCTCTGATTTTTCAAAGGACATAGCTTAAATTTTATAAAATGGTTTCCAAACTGCAATGAAGAAGCAAATTACCAGTATGGATAACATTAGACAATACTCCAGCTGAGCTCATTGATATAAAATTATTCATTAAAATTGGGGATGCTCTTGGTGGTTTATGGGGATATGAAGCCCATAATGACAACACAAATTCAGTTAAACTCTTGGTGTACCTAAAACCAGAATTTTATAGCCAAGATTTTATCAAAATCATCTCTAATCAATCCATTTATAGGATCAATTACTCACTTTACAAAGGCTCAATTAATAACATTATGTTCCTCAAAGATAGACTGAAAGCTGCAATCAACACCTCTGATTTCAAAGAAGTGGATGTGGATACTGACATGGCAAAACTAGTTTCAAAGATAGCAGTTGAAACATATATTCCACCCCACAAGAAATGTATAGAGAGCCCAAAAAATGAAATCATAAAAGCTCTAAGCTCAATCATTATCAAGGAAGCACTAGAGGTTGGAGAAGTTACTGAACCTATGATTATGCAGAACTATCAAAAAAAGATCTTAACAGGGCTGAAAATTGTAAACATAGGAGAAGTCAACCAAATGGCTCAGGACAGACATAAAGAAGATTTAGAACTATTGAAAAGCATGGAGCAACAAGTATCAATCTTGAAAGAAGACAAGGAAGACATATCAGAAGAGATATCTGAAATAACAGAAAACTTGGCACACATCAAATCTCTAGAGGCGGAGCTAGCACTAAAAATAAATGATACTATTGACCAAATAGTATTAGCCCAGCAATGTATTCAAAAGAAGACTGAAACGGATCCCAGCAGTATCAGTCAACCCAGAAAATGCAACAAGAAAAAGAATTAGAAGAGAAACACCCAGAAACCTGTAATGTTCCAATGCCGAAGAAGACAAACTCTCACTATATCCTAACTCCATTTCTGTCAAGTAGCTGAAGATGTGGTATGGAGAGGGTATGGCTGAACCTTGCAATGGTATTGGTTGTACAGTGTAGCTGAGTTGGTCGTATGGTGTCTTAGGATGAGGCCATACAACAGGTAAAAGATGGTGATACAATATTATGGGTGTACGGAGGGGCAAAGGTGTTGCTAAGGCCGTACGGTATTATGGCCATACGGTGGAAGTCAGGGAAGGTCGTACAGTCAATGATTGATGGCCATACGTAGTGCTGGGAAGTTGTACGATGATGGAAGAGGCCAAGTTGTCAATAGTGGTAGCCGGTAGTAGAGAGAGTTTATGTCGTACGGTAATGGAATAGGTACGATGGTGGTGCACCAAAATGATCATACAGTAGCAGAGGGAGACAATGTGTATGGTGGTGGAACAGGGATACAATGCAGTACGGAATGGAGACCAAGTTGATGGGTAGTGTATGGATGGGGGGGAAGTATCTAGTAATGCCACTATAACTTCATGACCACAATTCATCAAATAGAACCTAACATTAATGGAGATTGAAACACAAATAACCTTTAATTAGTATTTGCCAAAAGATGGTGCTCCAATTTGCCAGATTCAAGCTAAGTGTTACAAGCAACGGAATAGGGTGAGGGTTGAATCCCACCGAAACCGGACAAAACCAAATAGGGAAGGTCTTTCACTTCCAAAATGGCCAACTACAAAGAACTCCAACAGGAATTCACAGTATAAAGAAATAATCTCAAAAATGCATGACTAAAGACTACTTACAAGCTGTGCTTAAGTACCTGTCGGGAAAACTTTTCGAAGGTGTACAAAGATAGACGATGGTGACACAAACTATGGAAACAAAACAAAAAAAGGTCCAAGATATATTAAATCAATCGGCCCATTAACAATAGTTTGATAAATGATTTATTTTATAACGGGAACATTACAAAACTGATTACAGACAAGCAGACTGTCAGATCACAAAAAGTGGATCTCCAAATAAATTAAGGGAAGACACAGCTACCATTGAAGAAATTGAGAATGAATGTCTCTTTTCAGCAATAGATCCTACAGAAATAGAGGGAAGGCCTGTTGACAATCTAAATAAAGTTCAAGCAGAAGCAAAAGTTTATGAGACCAATACAAGACCATTCATTAAAGAGCAAGGACTTTCGAAATTTTGGCAAACACTTAGGCCAATGATAACAGAGAAGGAAAATACAAAAGACCAAAAGGAGGATGAACTGATGAGGGAGGCAAATCCGCAGGAAAAAGAGATATCAAAAGAAACAGGAGAAAATATTGATTATGTGTATCAACTGACAGTCGACCTCAATGCTGCATGTTGTGACGAATTGGATGAAGAAGGCCTAGAGGAAAAAAAAGAGGTGTTAGTGCAAAAACTTTTGGAACTTGGAGGTGAAAACTACACTTTTGAAGATCTCAAGAGAGATGTTGAAGCTTTTGAGATGGACTCAAATACTGGTGGCATTGAACAGTCAGAACCAGCCGTTGAAACCCCAAATATTACACAGACTTACAACAAAAGAGGAAGTAAATCTCAATAGGAACTACGAACCAAATTGGCATTAGTAGAGGGGCAAACTAAGCTAACTATCATTCTCAACATCAAGAAGGGGAAGATCCGTTCCAAAGAGGAATGAAAATTCTATCTTGGAATGTTAGGGGCCTAAATGCCCCTAGCAAACAACAACTTTTAAAAAATTGTATTAATAAATTTCATCCGGATTTCTCTATTATTCAATAAACTAAATTAAGTAACCCGGAACTAGAAAAGCTTAGAGCAATAATAAGATGGAAGAAATTAACTGGAGTCCGCTCCGAAGGTGCATCTAGAGGATCAGCCATCATCTGGAATCCAAAAAATTTCCAAGTAGAAACCTTAAGGGCTGAATAGTACTGGCTGAGCCTAAAAGTAATGGATTGGAACAACTCTCTTACCTTTAGACTAATCAATATCTATGGACCAACTAACTACTTATAGAAGAAAAAAATATGCGATGATATTAGCATACATATTCAACAAGACAAAACCTTCTCCATTTTAGGAGGAGACTTCAATGCTATAACAACCCTAAAAGAAAAATTAGGAGGATCAAGGGAATTACCACAGGCAGCAATTGACTTCAATCGTTGGATCCAAAAGAATGCACTAACTGAAATCCCATCAATGGATAATGCATTCACTTCGAACAATAAACGACAGGGATGTTACCAAGTTGCTGAGAAACTAGATAGATTTTTTTATTGTGGTCACCTTCCATCAAACATATCCAAACTTACCTCAAAAACCATCCCTTATTCTGGTTCAAATCACTTCCCCATATGCCTAACAATGGTAGGGGAAGCACTACCTAAAAAAATTCCATTTAGAGCAGAGGAAATGTGGTTCAAGGATGAAAACCTTTTGGAACAACTAGCACTCTGGTGGAACAACGCTAAAATAGAAGGTTCAAGAATGTTTAAAATCATCCAAAAACTTAAAATAATTAAAGCCAACTTGATTCAATGGAACAAAACTCATTTTGGCAATATATTTGAGGTCAAACGAGCTACTGAAAAAGCCTTAGACAATGTTAACCAAGTAGTAATGAGAAATGGGATGAACGAAGAAACATATACGTAGGAAAAGAATCTTATGTTAAAATTAAAGGATATCCTGACTAAGGAAGAAATATATTAGAGACAAAAATCAAGGGAAGATTGGTTGAAAGAGGGAGACAAGAACACCAAATTTTTTCACAATTGTACCAGAGTTAAGTGATCAATCAATAGTATAAACAAAATCAACTCAAAAGATGGGCAAAGCTTAGAAAACAAAGAAGAAATATCTAGAGAAGCTTTGGATTACTTTAAAACCATTCTAAGCAAGGAATCATCCTTTTTGAATCAATCCAATTTTTATCAACTATTCCCAAGATTATTAGCGATGAGGAAAATAATTTTTTTATGAATAAATTAACAAAGGATGAAGTAACTAAAGTCCTTTTTAAAATGAACCATGATAAAGCCCCAGGACCGGATGGCTTTCTAACCTTTTTTCAAAAATATTGGCATTTCATGGGAGAAGAAATTATTGAAGCTTTAGAGAGTATGAGGAATTCTGGCAGTTTACATAAAGAGATCAATAACACCTTCCTGGTGCTCATCCCGAAATCGGATCACTATAAAGATTTTGGTAATTATCGACCCATTGCCCTATGCAATACCCTCTATAAACTTTTTACCAAAACATTAGCTTCAAGACTCCAAACAATCCTCCCTCGGCTAATAAGCAAGGAATAATTTGGATTCGTCCAAGGTAGATCGATCTATGATGGTATGATTATTGCTTAAGAAACAATTCACTCTTTAAAACTAGGCAAGAATTCGAGCATGCTTATCAAATTAGACATCAGTAAGGCCTATGACAAAGTCAACTGGAGATTTTTATGTACGTGCCTACAAGCCTTTGGATTTACAAAAGCATGGATTAACTTAATCTATGAATGTATTTCCACACCTAAGATATCAATCCTTATTAATAGCACACTTGAAGGCTTCTTCTCTCCTTCAAGGGGTATTAGACAGGGTGATCCTATCTCCCCATTTCTTTTTATCCTACTTTCAAAGGCACTTGGTCAATCTCTTAAATAGAAAAGATGGAGTCTTCCCTTAAAGGGCTTAAGACAGCCGATAACAGTAAACCAGAAAATCACCAACAATTTGTAGATGACACCCTTCTCTATGGAGAAGCAAATGAAAAAGAAGCTGAAATCATTAATTCAACACTAATAGACTATTCTAAGGCCTCAGGACAAGAAATTAATAGGGAAAAATCCGAAATTTTCATTTTTAATACTGAGGAAGCATTCCAAAGGAGGATTAGTACCATCCTTAACATTTCAATAGGGTCCTTCCCATGCAAATACCTTGGTTTCCAACTTGATGACTCTTCGAAGCAAGCAAGATTATGGGAACCCCTAGTAAATAAAATTAGAAAGAAAATTCAATCATGGAAGGGGAAATGGTTCTCTCTTGGAGGAAGAACAACTGTGCTTAAATCAGTTCTATCAAGTATACCTATCTACCAATTATCACGATGTAATCCACCCATCTATATAGAAAATGCACTGAACAAATCCCTTAAAGATTTTTTCTGGCAAGGTATAGATAGTAAGAGGAAATTTAACCTTATGGCCTGGAATAAAATATGTAAGGACAAGGAGGAAGGTGGCTTTGGAATTCGGAATATAAAACTACAAACTATGGCTTTAGGGGCTAAATTGATCTGGAGAATGATCCATAACCTTGAACTATCTTGGGCTAAAGCTCTCTCTGAAAAATATTTATACTCAATTGATCACCTAGGTATCCTAAGAATTAAATCCCCCCCACAAGGATCAATAGTATGGAATTTCATGTTAAAATGTTGACACATTATTTTCAATTAAGTACCTTGGCAAGTTGCAAATGGTAAAAAAGTTAGATTCTAGACTGACTCCTGGGAAGGATTCCCAGCCCTATGTAAACTTGGAAACTTTACCAATGCTCAATTCATTCTCTCAAAAACACTAGGAATCTATTTAGCTGATTATTGGGAAGAGGATCTAGCCACACACATAGGATGGAAATGGAAAAACTTGGACAGGTTCAACATTCCTAACAATGAACTATCCATTCTTAAAGCCTTGCTATCAACAAGATCCTTCACCCTCTCTACTTCTGAGGATAAACTTGTTTGGCTAGGCTCCCACACAGGAGAATATAAATCTAAAGAGGGATATAAGTATTTAACCAGTCTCAAATCAAATGCACTTAAACTCCTTCCAATTGATCTTTGTTGGAACTCTTTATGCCTTCCAAAAGCAAGAACCTTCTCCTAGCTAGCAATACAAAATAAAATTCTTACTTCAAATAAATTTAAAAAGATGGGCTATGAAAGACCAACTAGATGTATGTATGCAAAAAGGCTGAAGAAGATCCCAACCACCTCCTCCTTCATTGTGACTTTTCCCATAGGATATGGACTTGGTTTTACAAAAAGATGAATTTATCCTTTGTCCCACATGAATCCATCTTAGAACACTTCCTATCATGGCCCAAATTCCATTATAAGAATATTTTTGAAGGACTATATATTATTGCTCTGTCTATAATTATATGGAAATTATGGAAGGAAAGAAATAGACGCATTTTTAAGAATATTGAGACGCCAATAGAGAAAGTCATCCTTAACATTGAAACATCCATTATTGAGACCTTAACTAGTAAATTAAGTCAAACAAGCGAAGCTATGACCCTTTGGGATGGATCAATGCAAAATAAATGGATTGGGCTCAAGGTCCCTCCATTCAATGGAAAAGGAGGGAGTTCTAGTCAATCATTACAGGAAACTTGTCTCTGGACCCCCTTGGATACAGGGTGGGTTAAACTTAATTTTGATGGAGCCTCAAGAGGTAATCCTAGCCGGCAGAAGTTTGTTGCTGCATTAGAAATAGTGAGGGAAGGATACTAGTAGAAAGATCAATGAAAATCGAACCAAACACCAACAACATGGCTGAAATTAAAGCGTTGCTAGAAGGCTTATGGCTTTATTACCAACTAAAATTCCAATCTATAGCCATTAAAGGTGATTCGGCAATCATTATCAATGCCTTACGAAATAGATTCACCCCAAATTGGAAGTTGACCAGCCTACTTAACCAAGGATTAGATCTTATTTCAAAATTTCAAAAAGTCACTATTAATCATATATACAGAGAAGGAAATTCCATGGCGGACACCCTGGCCAACAAAGGTGTTGACGGTATAGAGACTCTGCTTTACCATGATGGTTACTATCCCTAATGGATAACCTTCTCACTGTCTTAGCATGCATAGCTTTTAAAAAATCTTTAGTAATGATGTTTGAATGTTTAATGTAGGTTTCAACCTGTGATTTTTGGTTCAGTTTTCTTGCAGCATTTTAGGCCCTTTGACACTTCTGCAATCTATTAATCAGCATATTTCTAGACCTATCCTTAATAGTATCAATTAAGTTTCTTGCTTCTTTCAAAATCTTAGCTGGATTTTCCTCTCGTACTTTAAGTTCTTTACTATAATCTCCTTTGTATGTTGTATGAGTATCAGTTGACATATATACATGGATGCTCTGTTTTAAAAACCCATCCTATTATCTTTCATGTATATGTTTTCACTTTGTTTTTTGTAATGTTCCCGCTATAGGAAAAAAGGTTGCAATGATAAGAAACTAGGAAGTGACTTTTACAAATAGTTGCAATGATGAAAGGATGTGACTCTTCGAGAGGGTTGTAATTATGAATAGTTGTGACTCTTCGAAAAGATTGTAATTATGAAGTGTTATGACTTTTCAAAAGGAACATGATTATGAAGGGTTGTGACTTTTTGAAAGAATTGTGATTATGAAAGGTTGTGACTTTTCAAAAGGATATAGATGACTAATAAAATAAGATTTATAAATTACAATTGAATAATAAAAAAGAAGAATAGTACCAAAATGAGAAAATAGAACAAAGTACCAAAAAAGATATAATCGCATACCTCTTATCATATATTTAATGTAAGAAACAAGGCAACTCTAAAAGATGGTAAAGGCATCATAAAGGTATGTTATATATTCAATGTTTTCTTTATATATATGAGTAGATTATTAACAATTCAAAAAGAATAATAGTTGGATGAATATTTAGAATTTGATAGTGTTCATTCAATGAATATAAAGAAATAATAGATTAAATTCTCATAATGTTAGTGTAGGGATTGTTTACAACTCTATATAAATGTCTAAGTGCTAGTGTAGGGATTGGGAACATCTCTATATAAATGGTTAAGTTGGGATTAATAGAGTCTCATAGTGCTAGTGCGGGAGATTTCTATATACTCCATTTTAAGGGCTAATAGTGCCAGTGCGAGAGGACAACACAATCCCCGTATAAATGGCTATATGAGAATGATACCTCATACTGCCTATGCAAGAGGTTAATACAACCTTCAAATAAATGGCTAATAGTGCTAGTGTGAAAGGTCAATATAGCCCTTTTATAGTTGGCTAGGCGAAGAAGATATTATAGCTAAAAGATTCTTATGATGTCAACATATGCATATGTGATTGGCCTTAGCTAGGGGATGTCCCATCCAAGAAGAATCTTAAAGGGTGCACTCCAAAGAAGACGATGGAATAATTAACATTTAGGAAACCCAATCTGGAGACATCTTTGAGTTTGGGGTTAAGTTAGAAGATAGAATAGTATATTTAGACTTATTATTGAATTCTAACATTTATTTTGCAGGTATTACTTGTCCCACGCTAACCCTAATATCAGAGACAATACAAGTCGCACTTGGGATTTGGTGCTTGGCACAAGGCACTTGGGACCTTTCGGCATGCTCTAATTTGACGAACTTCGCAATGTGGCAGTTTGATCTATGTCAAAGTAGTAGCACAGAATAGTATAGCCAATAATATTTGTGGAGCAATGGATTAACACAGGAACAAATGAGTTGTCATCATTAAAGTAATTATTTTGAAATAATATCTTTGATATCAATCTAATAATGATTTACAAAGTGAAATATCAGACATGATATATCCAACAGAAGACTAGGGTGGTTGCTAATCACTGAAACTAGGATTACAGAGTAAGGAGGATCTTGCACCTTAGAAACTACAAACAATGTCATGTTCCCATTGGAATTGCGAATACATAAGAAACATAAAATCCACGACACCTTCCTACAATGCCAACATGGCCTTACAAAGGCCTCCAAAAAGTTTCTCGAAGGCTTATAAACGAAACAACATTATTATATCATTTTGGCCCTCTTTTATTTTTTTATATGTAAAGGACTGAAGCCTAGATTAGTTGCTATTATTTGTTAAAATTGTTTACCCTCATGGGGTAATAGGAACTTATTGCATACAAACAAAAAAGCAAGGTATTCGACACAAAATATAGAGAGAACTCAACAACATTTCATTTATTCATTCATCACCATATACAATAGCATCTCCACATTTCCATATCCATTCTATGAATAGAGTTCATAAATATAATGCCCGAGGGGATGTGAGGTGAACCGTAGCACCGTGAAACTCCCTCGATTATACTAACTACCCAAGTTGCCTAATAACATCATCCCCCCCAAAAAAAAGTCATCTTTGGACGAGATCTGAAATGTTTGGGACAACAAACAACGAATGGGAATAATGACAACTACAAAATTTATGACTGAGATGGGGGCATAGGAAGCATCCCTGAAGAGGATGTCGGCTAATCGACGATAGAAGAGGCAAACTGCACAACAGAAGGTCCTAATTAAGCACTTAGCTCATAAACATGTACAATCCTCACCTCCAGTTTGTGCTCAGTAACCGTTTGAAGTTCAAGGACAGACTTCACCATCGCCGCAACTTCCCGAACCTCTTTTTCCTTCTCATTGATCTCCTTCCTAATTCAAATCAGGCTCATCTCTAAAGTCTTCCTCTCAATATCACACGCTACGAACTGTTGCTCAAATGAAGTTATCTCTCTGGCCAATCTGCCCTCAATAGCCACGTGTGTTGCCTTCTCGGCCTCCATCTCCTATGTACGTTGAGCTAAGTCTCACTCCACTACCTCCAACCTAGTGGTCAGCTCCTCTTGAGCTCTCTGTGTATCCACCGATGCAACGTCATGTCCAGCCGAGACATACTCTGCGCGCTTTAAAGTGTAGTACCCCTCATAGAAAGCCTACTCTATATGGTGGATAATAGCCCGTACCTCGCTCTCTATTGTTGGCATGGGGCCAGCCCATGTCTGCAACATCTTCAAGGTCTCCTCAGTAGGCCACAACCCTTTCTCAAAACATCCACCAAAAGTTGCAGATCAATCTTGTTGTACAAAGGTAAGGAGAAAATATAAGTCCGAAGTCACACCACTCAAGACTTGAGACTCTGTGACAACCACCATTCGATGTCCACTAGTAACCATGTTTTCCCAAGACGCCTCTACCTCATCTTCCTCCAATTGCATCCCTGCCTCGGCCAAGTGCACAACCTTACCCACCGCTAGGGTCTTATCAGCCTCCTACATTACTAGTTTGAGGACATACTCTTTTGTCATGTCTTTCTCCACAAGCAAGTGTTCAATGCACTTCCCACCTATCTATGAAGGTTCCTCTTGTCATTGAGAAAGAACTGTCACGTCGATTGGTTCTAAAACAATTATTTAAGCCAAGAGCTCATGGTCGCCTTCGAGGGACCTACTTGAGGTGGTGGATCACCTAAAAGCTCAGTATCAACAGTGACTATGACATCGGACCCTACTACCTCCTGGCAAACCTGGCCCCCTAGGATATCCTGACTGCCATGTTGCTCTCTACCTATCACATTCCCCTTCTCCAACCTTGCAACCCCAAACTCTGCCACCACCTTTACTACGGGTACTACGAAAGGCCCCACAGCCACCTCATGTGTAGGTGGGGCCTCGCCTTCAACAGCCTTGTGTACTCTCGAGGGTGTTACGACCTCGGCTCCAAATGTCGGAATGAACGAGGAGAACCTTGTACTCCTCATCCTCATTGAAGTCAAGTCTATCAAGGACGATAGAAGAGGCAGCACGAATTGAACTAATAGCATAGTTTCCATCAAAGTGGATTCCATCACAGACAAATCATTTGTTGCATCGCTATCATCTATCACGAAGTCGCTATTAGAAGGCTTTGTAGTCGCTTCCCTACTACTATCAATGTCTTTGGGGTCAAATTCTTCCACTGCTTGTCTACGCCTCTTTTGACACGTCACTGTCCCTCCACTATCCAAATACCGCCAGTAGAAAACCAGAGGCTCTTTGGCTGCCAATTTGCCTTGAGGTACTAGTTCTAACTTATCCATAGGAATAAGCCACAATGTAGCCTCCAGAAATAGGCCAATGGCGATGTAGGGCATGTAAAATGTACAGTGTTGCAAGGTAATAAATTCATACATCCTATCTGATAGCACAGATGCCCAGTCATATACAACACCGTTCATGAGGCCATTCACATGAACTATCTACAGTTATGCAATATCTGAGGGTTGGCTTGCTCTAGTGAGTCTACTTTTTATTACATCAAGTATGCATCGCCACAGACCCTCTACAACAAATTCCTTTCGGATGACTCTCCCCTTGGTTGACTTCACTATGGACTCTTAACTCCACTGGGGTGAGGTGACGTGAAATATGCTGGATCCAAAACTCCTTCCAATTCCTGTGTCATTTTTCGTGTCTTTATCTCAACTTTGTGCACATCCGCTCTTGCTCCACCAAAGACTTGTGTAAAGTCGGCAGTCGTGAATGAAATAGTTACCACATGCTTCCAATACTTGAATGTGCTCTTCCTTGTACGCCTATTAAAAGCATTAAACCATACCCGCAGAGTAGCCTCAAAATTTTGGATAGTAAATAGAGGCATCTGAATCGCCCAATGAACTCTAGCATTTTGTAAGAATTTTTTTACCTCATTCCTCTCAGGGGTTTCTTACCACCACTTCTGGCATGCCATTCTATTAAGTCATTCAAATGTGACGATCTAATATGGAACCTATTCTTTTTGGGAAGCCTTCTGAATCTTAGGCTATATCTTCTTTTTGTTACTCGCAGTTGCCGCCTTTTGTCTTGTAATTTGAACTCCAGAAGGTAAATCTCTTTCCCTCTTTTCCATACTCGAACTCTCTACTTGTAGTTAGCTTTCCAATTTCTTTTACATGCAAAATACATTTTTTATCCCCTCTTGCAAATTGAAAAACAATTAAGAAACTACTTCATGTCCTCATTTCTTCTTGCATCACCTTCTTCCTAATCTAAACCTAAAACGAATGAGCAAACAAATATGGATGGAGGCCTTACATTTTTTTGTCACAACCCACCAATGGTATGATCGCACCCAATAGGGAGTCAACAGTGATTATTTTCTATTTGCTACAGAGCGCTAGCCAATGTCAATTGGGCTTGCTCATCATTCGTGGTGTATTTTTAACTTTGACCCATTCACAGTGTTGGTAATTTCTTTGTCATCAGTTATCCATAATTTGACGGTTGTATTGGCTCCTACCTCCTTTACCTTATGAGGACCTAGCCACTTTATTGTAAATTTGTCGGTCTTGATTTTGTTACTTCCATTATATTTCAATACTAATTGGCTCGGAGTAAGCCTCACCTAACAGAGGCATTTTTCACGCCAGAGTTTCTTCCATTGCTATGCTACTGTGGTTGCCCATTGAGGCATCGCCCTTTTCTCATCCAATTTTTTTAAGGCATAGAGTGTAATAACCCCAACAGGTTATAACTTCTTCCAACACCAAAAATCTTTATACTTCAGTTGTTTGACATTTCGTCAAACACTTTGCAGGCAAGGGTCCTCTGACTAATATAACTTTTTAGATTGCTGCAGTGATTCTTGTTTGGATTTGCCTCAAAGAGAATGCTTACAAAAGACTCCAAATTGTCTAAACAATGATCTAACATAAATATGCAACTAATTTTGGCAATAGTGAATGCATATATGAGTTCTAATCATGAAAATGATCACCTACAGCCAACTGGTATTTTAACAAACAGTTGGTATGCAAGCTACCTAGCCGATAAGAAATGATATATTAACACTCAAAGACAACTATTAATGACCAGCAATTGTATCTCCCTTATTGAGAATGAGTATCCAATACAATATTCATACTAAGTTAGCCAAGACTCTTGGCATTTACAAAGATATCAAAATATGATGATTGCTGATAAAATAATATGCACCTACAGCTGCCAATGAAAACTAATGCAACACTAAATATCTAACTTCAATACTCCCCTACAGCAGTACACTAATCACATGCATGATTAAATACAACTAAAGCCATGGATTGCTGATACAATTGTGAGGAATGTAAAAATGAATGATGTATCTATTAATGAATGATAGGTCTGATACGAAATGACAATTACAACAGCACTCTATAGTGAAAGGCAACTATGAAAATACACATCAGACCTGGCCTATGAAGTCGCCTTAGAGAATAGATGTATTGCAATACCACTGAACAGAAAATAACCTCCTCAAATGCCCAAGTTGTGCCTCTCTAGCTGCCGCCCCTAATTGTAGATGACTGTAATAATTTTCTTTGCTTTTTCGAATTTGCTTTTTCTGATTGCTTTTTTTTTTTGGATTGTTTTTCGGGACCTGCTTTTTTTGGCCTGATTTTTTGGTTCTGCTTTTTCGGCCTGCTTTTTTTCGAACTGCTTTTTCGGCCTGCTTTTTCAAACTGCTTTTTCGGCCTACTTTTTCGGCCTGCTTTTTTCGAACTGCTTTTTCGGTCTGCTTTTTTTGAACTACTTTTTCGGCTGGCTTTTTGTACTCAAATATTTTTTCTCAAAGTAGCACAAATAGAAGACTGAAGTATCTTCCTCCCAGCTGCAATAATTCAAGTGATATTTCACACCCTCAAAATCACGTACCAATTGAGAGTTTTCGCTCTCAATGGCCACAAATATTTTTTCTCAATATAGCACAAACAGAAGACTGAAGTATCTTCCTCCCAGCTGCAATAATTCAAGTGATATTTCACACCCTCAAAATTGCGTACCAATTGAGAGTTTTCGTTCTCAATGGCCAATTGTGACTATTGCAGAAACCCTAGGCTCCACAATGCACATCAACAAACATCAACATCAACAACAACAAATTTGGATGATTAGAATGAAGCCCGAGGTGCCTATTTATTCTTTTTCCTCCACTTTCTCCAAAAGCTTCTAGAACATTATTTTATTTTATCTATTAAGTGACTTTATAAAATATTTTATAATTCAAGTCACTTTATTAAATTAATTAAATATAAAGTTACCTTTTAATATTTATTTATTTGATAACTTCATAAATAATTAACTTAATATCATTTATTTATTTAATTAAAATAATTAATTAGTCATTCTCATAAAATATTCATTATTTTGGACAACTTAATTAATTAAATCAAATTGCCTCCAAAATGGGGACATGACATAGAGGCTCTCCCTCAAGCTCTCCATATTATCCATCCTATTATCAATGGTTATCCGTGGACCTAGAACCATAAAATCAGTGGGTACAATCGACTCTTGTCCATAAATCAACTGAAAGGGCATGTGCCCCGTGGTCACCTTGTAGGAGATGCGGTAGGCCCACAACACAAAGGGCAATTTTTCCTCCCAATCTTCAGCCTCAACTCTACATGACTTATATATGATTCCTTCCAAAAATTTATCGATTGCCTCTCCCTAGTTGTTCGCACGAGGCTAGTATGGACTTGATAGTGTTTGAATGATTTTAAGTTCTATGATGAACAATTTGATAACGTGGTTAACAAAATGACCACCTCTGTTGTTAGTTAGCTGAATCGAAATGCCATACCTCATTATTATTTGTTCACAAATGAACTTTGCAATGCTCAATGTTGAGTTTTTGGCACTGCATGTGCTTACACTCATCTAGTTAAGTATTCAGTAGCTACTACAATATATTCACACCTTCAGTATAACTAACCTTTAGGGGTTGACGAAGTCTAACCTTCATCTTTCAAATAGCTCTTGGGTTTGGCCCTATCTTGTATAGCAATCAGTTAATCAATTGAAAAGTCCTGCTCAACTTTCTTTGTTCTCCTGGAGGCATATTTCATGGAATCTGGGTTGTGCAAAAATACTCCCATATGTTTGTCTACCATGGAGGAAGTGCAACAATCTAGAACAGAAGTATGTCTAGAAAGTCATCATTTAATCTGACGGGTGGCTCGCCACGCTTAATGCATAACAACTGATCGACAATTATCTGGCTCGTCCTAGTCACACAATGATTTTGAACGTGAACTCTTGGAGTAACAGAAGCCATCGACTAATCCTCCCATGAATAATGGGCTTATTGACCAAGTACATGAGGGCTTGGTGGTCCACAGAAAGAAAATGGTGTGGCTAGTGGGTAGTGACAAAATTTCTGAATGGTGTAGACCATTCTGAGGGCTTCCTATTTTGTGGTACTATAATTATTCTCCACATTAGACAACAACCTACTCGCAAAATATATCAAGTGATCTAGTTCATGCGCCCCTTCCTGAACCAACGTAGCCCTAATGGCATAATTTGACGTGTCCACGTATACGTGAAATTCCTAGTCCCAATTACGAAATGCAAGAATGGGGCACCCAACAGCCTAATTTTTTTCCCTCGAAGGCTTCCCCTTGTACCCTATCCCAAATGTACAACTCCCCCCTCCTCGCGAGCCTATCTAAGGGATATGAGATCTATGCAAAGTTTTTGATGAAATGATGATGGTATCCAATGAGGCCGACGGAGGATTTGACTCTGGTCACATCCTTAGATGCCTTCATTTCCACTATTACCCGTCCTTATTTTGGGTTCGTTTTTAGTCTTGCCTTATAGACTATGTGCCCGAGCAAGATAGCTTGCCACTTCTTTGGGTTGAGGGCCAAGCGAGCTCACCAACACAGTTCCATGCACCCCCCTAAAGCCACAACATGCTTATCATGCTTGCTAAATATGGACCAATTCTCTAGAAATGCTTTAAAGTGTCCTAGTGACATCTTGTCAAAGATGTGTAGGATGATTCGTTGAAAAGTCGTTGGCACATTGTAGAGGCTAAAGGGCATCCAATTGTATAACTATCATCCGCTGTGAAGGTTGTTTTTAATTTATCTTCCTCCGCAATGGGTATATGATTGTACCTAGAAAAGTCGTCCATGAATGAATAAATTTTGTGACCCACTACAACATCCAAAATGTTGAGTGAACAAGATGGGGAATAGGTCCTCAATAGTGACTACGTTGAGGCATAAAAAATCCACGCAAACGTAGATCTAGTTTGCTTCCTTCTTCAAGAAGACGACAATTGGGGAAACCTACTCACTTCTCTGAACTCGAAAGATGATACCTACCTCCAACATCCAACTAATCTTCTCCCTTGCAACATAACTCTTATTCATCTGATACGACCTCATCCGCACATGTTGGGCTCCGAGAACCAAAGGAATTTGGTGTACGATAGTACCGAAGGTACACCCTTCAAATCCTTATGTCCAGGCGAACATGTCCTTGTACTTTATAAAGATTTTGAATGCAACTGTCTTTAGTACTGAATTCCAATCATCCCCCATTAGGATGTTTTTTGGGTTATACTCATCTCCCAAGTTTATCTCCTTCAATTTGCCTTCTTTGTATCTAATACACTCATCCTTGGAGAATTGGTAGGCAAGACTTTCCTTAACTCGAGCTTCTCCTTCCCTATATTCTCTATATTATTGAGGGAACCCATTCGGCTCTTCCTCAATCTCCAACACATTACAAGATGGAGTCAACAGTTCGTAATTGCTCATCTGCCCATGAAATAGGTCGTCCATGGAGTCCACATCATCCCCCGAGCACTCCCCAACTCCAATATCCCTCCATCATTGAGTTCCATACCCCTTTTACCTTCATTTACTCCACTGTTGAATTCCAAGTCTGAGGAGGATGTCATTTCTTCCCCAACCATCTGAATTCTTAAGTCGATCACGAACTTTCTTCTCCTCTTCTCGAATGAAAAAGTATTCTTTTTCTAATTACAATTAGCTTTGAAAATCACCAGCCACCCTCTCTCTACGATGGCATCATATCCCTCCCACTAGAAAGGAATTACTACAAAGTCCAAGGTAAACAGTGGTGTGTCGATAGTTACTTGTTGTGGCATTAAGGTTTGAAGGGGCTTGATGCCATGTTCGTGAACCCCCAAGAGGTTGAAGGTCGGCAACCACAGCATCAACTTCTCGAGGCTCTTCCAAGTGTCTTCGGACAAAACATTCACCCCTAACCCACCATCGACAATGGTGTCAGTGAGAATGGTGCCCAAGACGCCCATCTCTACTACGGTGGGGTTTTGTCCACTATTTATTGTAAGTAGCATTGGCTCTACTACAGAACCACTCAAAGCCCTGGTCCATTGTAGTGTACTTGTTGGAGCGGTTGAGGGCTTAGCAGTGTTGTTCTATTCTGGGGCATCGTCTCAAGTAGGTCCTTGACCTTTACAGGTATTTCCACTTACATCATCTGCCTCAAAATATTTTGTTCTACAATTGCTCAAGCAAAAGTGTCAATCGTATCCCTTGACTCCCTACAAACCTACAATTCTTTCTCAATCTCGGCCTTCGCCTCTAGCGTCCTTTGTTTTTCCATATAGGGGTCAGGATATGTGGTCTTCTTGGCCTGTGCTCATGTGATTGCCAAAATTTCTTCTTCCATGCCTCTCCCTTCAACGTCAAGGGGATTGATGCCAAGCTTCAGGCAATCGGTTTCCTTGTGGTCTCTTGAAGCACACCATCCGCACAGCTTCTGCAGGGTCTGCTTCTAGCAATCTCGAGAAAAGTGTCCACGCTGATTACAAGTTTTACATTGCATCATCGGTCTTCCCTTCACATCATACTAGATCCGAGTGTGACGATTGTTGTTATTGTTACTCCCTCAGCCTCCCTATTGGTTATTTCTATAGTTGTTGAATGACGCAGCATTGTTATTTTGTTAAGCATCGGTTTCAAATGTGGAGGGCTGCTCATGTGTAAACAACACTTGTTGGTTCTTGGCCCTCATGTTGTACGGGTATTTTTAGCGGAATGTCTCATGATTTGCAGATGTCGCAAAATGATTTCTTTGGGCAATAACCTTTCATGTGTCCGGCTTCTTTGCAATTAGTGCACCACACATCACCCTCCTCAATTTCACTAGATCGTCCTTTTGTTTCCTTGAGCTCTTTCACCATCCTCTGGAAATCTTTCTAAAAGGCACATTCGTTTTTACTCAATTCCTCATCACTACTTTCCTCCGAGGACTCATCATCCAATAACTTGTTTTTCTTGGAGATCTTATTTCCACTCTCCAAATCCATTGGATAGTTGTATGTGTTTTCGTACAATGTAGGTGGTACGATCTTCATTTTCTTTTGGAAGGAACTTTTCAGTCCCGCGACGAACCATTGCTTCTTCAATTCATCGACTGGCGCACATTCCATCTTTTTGAGTAATTCCTTTAGTCGTCGCCCATAAGCTCTAACGAACTCATTCTTTCCTCATTTTGTGACATAGATGTTGGCAAGAATTTCATTGTCGTCTCACAACTTGAATTCCATCTAAAATTCCTTCTTTAGCTCTGCCCATGTCGTCAACTTGGCTTCATCCACACCAGAGTACTAGTCAATGGCTCCCTCCCTTAGTGTAGCAAGAAATTGGGTGACCCATTCATCCTAATCAGTAACTCCATTAGCCATCCAGATCGTCTCACAAGTTCAGCAATGGCGAATAGGATCCTCCTTTGCCTAGCTTATGAACTTGGGTGATTTCTAATTGTTTAAGGCCACAACTGTCGATTGTGTTACTTGTTGTACCAATTGTGCTATGGTGTCGGCAAGGTTTGTGTCTGCACACCTATGTTGTTTGTATTACACTGAGATGTGGTGGGGTTGGATATAAAGTTTCAACTACTAGATTGTATTTCCACCTTCGACATGTTAGGAATAAACAATGTCTTGGCTACCCTGCGAACGTGTCACTTCAGCACCTCCAACTGCCTTGGTTCCCTCTTCACTCCTACTTCAGGTTTCCTCCACTCATGGTGTGCGAGATAGGTTCATACACTATTCTTGTGTTCCCCAATTAAATTTACCCTTTGTCGTGTTTCCTCAAGTAATTCTTTGCCAGTGTTACCCCAGCGCGGGGGTGCGGGGGTGCAGGGGGACGTCGGGACGAGTTTTGGGTGCGGGAAAAAAATAGCCTCAATTTGGGGACGGCAAGGGTGCGGCGGCGAGGGAGCGAAGGGGGGGTTCAAGGGAGAGGGGGAGGAGGAGGAGGGAGAGGGGGGGGAGGGGGTTGCATAGTATATATATAATATTATTAATATATATGATTGAAAATGCTAATTATGAAATGATACTTCAATATATTATATAACAATGTAACATTAACATATCAAATATAGTTGACTACAATGAATAGAGAAAATTAAAATGTGATTCAGAAACCATAAGTTCAAACTTGAAACTTGAAATTTCATAACCATTACTATTACTAATGACCATTTGACAAATTAACTTAGTTCAAGATGCAAGATTCAAAATTCATTGTTCAAATATGATTTTATAAATATCATATATCATAAAGATGCTCATGATGACAATGAGCTGAATAGCATGAAACAGTGAAATAATAATAATGTATCATAGCCATATCAAAGTGAGTATAATCAACAAAATGACAAAATGCCAATAATGAGAATGGATGATTCTCAAGTGCTCTCTAATCATCCCCTATGCCAAAGTCCTCATCACTGGAACTACTAGACTCCTCCTGGGTAAGATCCTGATCCTCTAAAGGAACACCAACTAGCCCTACATTGGCTTCTGCATCAGCATCCTCATCAATCTGAGCTGGATCCTCTGGCTCCACATCCCATCATGCTGCAGGGCTCTCCTTGTACTCGCGTGTCTTGCGATCTTTGAGCCGCAAGTGACCATGTACAGCAACCAGCTTCTCCGCTCTCTTAGAGGTAAGTCTATTCCTCTTAACAGAGTGAATGAAGCTATAGGTGGACCAATTCCTCTCTGCAGCTGAGGAGCTAGACACCTGAGATAACAAAGTTGAAAGTTACAACTTACAAGTTACAAACAAATGTCCATACAATTTGTAACAAATGATAAATGGTAAATCGATGATTAATAATTATTGAATCAATGAATCATAAATTAAAATCAGCAAGGTAAAACTCTTCAAGTTAAGATTGTAAAGGGCTGGAATTAGTTATTAGTATTACAAACCTGAGAAAGCAGTCGAATGGCTAGTGAGGTGATCTTTAAATTTTGTGACCCATGACATTTCCACCACAAAATGGGATTCTTTTGTGCCATGGTTTTGAGATCCACCTTTGCAATATCCGAGTATCCTACAAGTTACAAGTTTTAAAGTTTACAACATAATATTAAAATTATAAATAACTTAAATAAAGTTATAACTTATAAGTAACAATTAATTATTAAAAGAACTTATAATTATAAAGAGTTTAGAGCACTGAATCAAGATTTAAGGATTACCTGAAAGACTAGCAAATTCGGACCACTCGGTACGGATCTCACTAGCAGTCTCAGTATCATACATTTTGGCAATGCATCGAAAGAACCCATTCTTCACCTCATCATCCTGAAGTGGTGTGACTCTACCAGGCCTAGGTATGTACCACTTCGGGTTCAATGCATAGGCAGCCATGTGCAAAGGAGTGTTCAACTTCTCCCACCTGCGGTGAATGATAGGCTCAATGTGCTCCGTATAGAATGCTAGAGTGGGGTCTCTCTCACGCACAACAGCCCTCATCTGCCCAAGCATGGAATCAATGCACTCATAAACCTCTTCAAGGCTAGGTGAATCTGCATCTCCATATCTGATCACCTGAAACACTGGAGTAATGATGGAGACTATGTATTTTGCATCACTCCAAAATTGATCACTCTTCACTGTCTCCTTTACCCTCTTCCCCTGCTCTGTTCTGGACTCAAGCCATCGCTTCCATTCTTGTGTCATAACCATGAGTTACAATGGCTCTTGCAACTCAATCATTCTCTCCAAGAGAATATAATATGATGCATACCTGGTCTCAACTGGTTTCAGGAATTGCTTCTTTGCGAAGCTCCTAAAAAGTGCATGTGATGTATGGTGATTGCAGATAAACATCTGCACCTCTCTCCCATCATTAACCACCTTTCTAATCCACTCTATTTTCCCCATGTCTTTGAGTGCATTATTCATGGCATGCACACAACATGGAGTCCACCAAATATGCCTATAAGCTGCCTCAACAAGCCTCCCTGCAGCTTTGCACACATGTGTTGCATCTGTCACAACTTGGACCACATTTTGTGGTCCAACCTCCTCAATGGCTTCCCTAAGCACATGAAACTGAAAATCAGCATCTTTACGATGCCTTGAACAATCAACTGCCTTCAAAAAATATGGGCCCTCCGTGCATGTAACCATAATGTTGATGAGTGGACGATGACTAATGTCAGTTCACCCATCCATGATAATGCTGCAACCTGAGTCCATCCAACATGCTTTCATTTGCTCCATCAAGATCCCAACCTTTTCATAGGCTCTATCCAACACTGTAGTCCTCAGCTTGTGGTCACCTGGTGGCACATATGATGGCTCTCCCTCATTCACTGCTATGGTAATCATCCTCACAAAATAGGGAGATCGAGCCACATGTGTAGAGATGCCATTGGCAAAGAAGAAATCACCAACAGCATCATCTAACCGGTCCCTTGCATGCATGTTAGATAAATGTGCAATGGGGTTACTATCAGTGCCACTTGAAGTTGCTTTTCGTTTCCCCCTATTGCTGTCCCTAGCTGAACTGTGTGTAGGTGAGGAGAATGATGGTGTAGGTGACATAGTCCCTACTCTCTGATGCAAGATACGAGTAGATGTATCTCGCTGCCCCTGTAACTGTTGTATATGCTGTACCTGTTGCCTAGCAGACAAAGATCTAGGCACTGGAACAACACTATCATCAGGAATGCCCCATAGTTTATTTACTTCAATTCTGTATCTAACATTCTCAGGATTTGATAAGAACATGCATGGGTTCACACCATAGCCACTCCAAAAAAGGAGGTGTGAATTAACTCTTGTAATGCTGCCAAACCATTGTGCTCCACATATATTGCACTTCCATTTGCGTGTGCCACCCCCTGAAGGTGTAGGGCGTGTAATTTTTGTAGTAAACTGTTTAAGAGGGGACTTTGGCTCATAAGGACCCCTAGCATACTTCCTCAAAATCTCTGAAGGGCAATCAGTAGAAGGCACCCCTGGTGCAACATAAGGAGGCTCTTCCGCAAGCTCAGATTGACCACCTACATCAGCCCCATGATCACTTCCTTCAGGCTCAAGTTCAGGCTCATAATCAGATGCACTTGGCTCATTAATTTCCATGTCTTCTGCACTTTGGCTGGATCTAGAAGCCATTTATAAAACTGCATTTCACAAAATGAAAGTAAAATTATAAAAATAATCATGATACATTTCAGCCCAAGTAAAAATAATTTAAAACTTAAAATTTTACTATTTAATTTTAGCATTTACTATTTAAAAATTTAAAGTACTAAAAAATGAAACTAAAAAGTAAAAAACTAAAAGAAAATATTAAATAAAAATATGGCAATATGGCATATGCTGAAACGTTTTACTAAGTAAGTTACTCTCAAGTTTCAAGTTTTATTTTTTATTCTTGAATCTTGTTGATAGTTGAATCTTCTTAGTTCTATGATTTTTTATTTTATTATTTATATTAATTTTTAGTTTTTAAATTTTTTCATTGTTCTTAAAATAAAAATATGGCAATATGGCATATGCTGAAATGTATTTTACTAAATACGTTTCAGCATATGCCATATTGCCATATTTTTATTTTAAGAACAATGAAAAAAACTAAAAATTAATATAAATAATAAAATAAAAAATCATAGAACTAAGAAGATTCAACTATCAACAAGATTCAAGAATGAAACTTGAAACTTGAAAGTAACTTAGTAAAACTAAATACTAAATACTAAATTTAAAAATTATAAATTGATTTTTAAAACCAAAAAAACAAAGTAAAATAAAAAAAACCCTACCTTGAAGGCTCGAACTTGAGGAGACACTTGCCAAATCAAACTTTCTTGCTCCTCTTGCTCTTCTTGATTTTGCAATCCCTTGCAAAACCACCCACTAATCTCTCACAAGCTCCTCCAAACACTCTTTCTCACTTAGCTCCTTGCTGCTCCAAAATGGTGAAATGAAATGATGAAATGAATAAGAGATCTATTGGTCTTATTAAGCTTTCAAATAGACTACATGGGACCCACACCAAATTAGGGTTAGCATACTTCAAAAACAAAAACAAAAAAAAAGGCAAAAAGTATGGTTTTTTTTTTTAAAATCGGGCCTCTTCTCGACGCACCCGGGAAGCACCCCGCGAGCACTCGTGGCGCACCCTCGCACCCGGGAAGCACCCAAGCACCCGGTGCTCGACCGGTGCGGCGGGGGTGCGGCGGCAAAAAAGCCACGGGCGGGGGTGCTTGGGTGCGTGACGCACCCGCACCGGGTGCGCAGGGCTTTTGACCCGGGTGCGCGCACCCAGGTTACAGTGTTCTTTGCTACTTCTCAACCACAAGTGTTATGGCAAACAGTAGAATTCTCGTTCCATTGAAGCACCTCTCATTACACCCCCATGGTCACCTACCATGACACCTTTGTAGTCCCCTTTGCGCATCCCTTCGACTGGTTGTCCCTCCGCAAGTTGTCTTAACCTCTGCACGCGTTCTACTTGTGTGAGGATTAGAGCTTCGTGTGTGGCTTCCAAGGCATCCAATTTTTCCTTCTTATTCTATCTTTATTAAATAAATTGAGCATCAATTCTCTAACAAAATGTCATGTTTAAAAAGAACACTATTTATTAATGCATGTTTTTGTACAATGTGGGTCAACTGTGTGACCTTGTCATTACAAGTTTATAGTGTCCTTTTTATTATCTCTTCTCAAAGGTTTGAAGTTCATGGATTGGTCCTTCATCGGGTTCACTCACGTTCTTCTTCCTTCTGATAGCTTTTTTTGGTAAAATATCGCTGGATTTGTTGTTGGCATTTTTCCCGCTCGATTTCCTCCCTTCGATTCTGTTAAACAACAAATTCTTGTGTTGATAGACAAGGTAGGTGGTGCGAAAGCCAATTTGAAGAGGGCCTTACATTCAACGCATCCCACATGGTATACTCAGCAACTTCTTCCCGTACAGCCTCCTTCGTACAAAAGTCTCAATGGTCGCCCAAAACAAAATATGAAAGTCTGTGGTCAACGCATGTTCCCCTTTGAAAAGCTATGTAACTCCATCATTGTTGATTATGATATTCTCATTAACAGGCAGTTCTATTTATTCCCCATTTTTTTTTTAACTTGGTCACTTCCAAGATTCGATCGGCAATGGCACCTTGTGGAGTCACAAGAACTTATTGCATACAAACAAAAAAGCAAGGTATTTGACACAGAATATAGAAAGAACTCAACAACATTTCATTTATTCATTGATCACCATATACAATAGTATCTCCACATTTTCATATCCGTCCTACAAAGAGAGTTCATACGTATAATGCCCAAGAGGTTGCGAGGCGAACCGTTGCACCCGTGTAACTCCCTTGGTTATACCACCTGTCTAACTACCCAAGTTTCTCAACAACAGAAATTAATTATTATTATGTGTTAAGCTTGAGTAGACTCAAACATAAGACCTTCCAAATGAGAGGCTCACAAGTTACCGTTGTGTTGTAGGCTCTTGCCTTTTCTTGGCCCTCATTTATTTTATAACTAAATTAGTCAATTAATAAAATCTTATATACTATTATTTAATTTTTAGGACATAACAATTCTCCCGAACCAAAGATTATTTTTCCTCAAGCAATCTGCACATTACAAGATCCCAAATCATGCATGGAAGTTGAAGCCATTATCTTTGAAATCTCTAGGTTGCATCATGATCACATACATGCACTTGAAAGTAGGCAAGAAGAGCAAATACCATTCAAACTTCAACTACTCTGCTCTAATATAAATGTTGCCATGCCCGTAGTCATCAGGATTATACTAAAACCAATCATCAAACAAATTGGTGCTTGGATCCCAAGCTTTAACACTATCATACCAATTAATTAATTTTAAAAGATGATGATCTGGAGTCCCAACTCTCAAGTGCTACTTGTTCTTCCCACAAGGAAGCCACTCACATGAAGAGATGGAAATCATGCATACCTCTCATCGATCCAAAGCAAAAACTCCATACTCCACCAACTATGAACTTTTCCCATGAAAAGAATCAATAGTAGTGCTTACGCCTCCATGCAGCGGATTGATCGATGTTGGCTTCTAGGCAAGCTCCATGCAGGTACCCTCTTCAACCTTGTTTTTGTCGCACAGGCGTTTAGGTTTTCTCCACTTTTAGGCATAGTTGCAAATTCTTGCATGTCCTCATGTGGCTCTTCATCCTCCTCATCACTCTTATTGCCATCATCAACTTCCTTATCCTTGTGCAATTGAGGCGTAAACTTTTTCTTCACAATGCTTGAATAGATTATTAACCAATCTACATGTTGCAATAGAACGAATGCATTCTTGATTATGAATGACATGTAGCATAGATATCATAGATTAGGGTATTACATCCATCACCTCAATACACAAAATCATAATACTCTATATGGATTAAAAAATCTCATTATCAAGGTGGTCCTTACTATAACCAAAAAGTGATGAGACATATTGTGGATCAAATCTTGCAACCCCAGATGTAAGAGGCGGTCATTCACTTTGATTTTTGCACACATCTCCAATATTGTAAACCTCCTACAAAATTAATCACTATTGATGTCATCAAGGCTTTGAAGCTATCAATAATCAAGTGCAATAACTCTATCATGGTGTCATCGTCATACGGTTCACTAAAATGCAGTATGAAGGACCAAGTAGATACCCACTGTGTGAAAAAGATCAAGAAACTTTTGATCACATCCTTCAGAGTTGTGAATATTCCAACCTTTGTTGGCTATGGTTATGTGGCAAAATGGGATGATTTACTGCCCTCCCAAATAACATCCTTAGCCTATTTCAAAGCTGGCCAAACATAAATAAGTCGAGCATTCACAGCAGTATATAGAAAGTTAGCCCCTCTATCTTGATTAGGGAACTTTGGAAAGAAAGGAACCATAGGCTATTTAAAGATAAACAGATGTCACCAGAGAAATTAATCAATAAGATTAATGCTAGAATCACTGAGACTGTGAATAGTAGGATTCGCAATCACCCAAGAAAGGAAGCAACTATGTCTTGGTGGGATGGCAAAATGAGAAGTAACTAGGAGGGTTTGAAACAGTCATGTACCCTTTTTAGTGACATGATATTTTTAATTGAATTTGCCTATCATGGACTCTCGTAGGAAAATGATTTTGTTGAGAGAGTCATTCTGATGATTATTTGGGGATTGGATGGTCTATTTTGCTCTTGGAGAGATGGGGTTTATCATATTTTTATGTGTTATGCGGGGCCAAAATATTATAATTTTGAGTTGAGTTGCACTTTTTATTTTATAAAGTTACTTTTTATATAAAAATGCATTATAAAGAGATTTCATAAGAATATTTTATGGATACTTCTAGAAGTTCTTAAGAGGCTTCTTAGAAAAGTGAATAAATAAAGTGCTTGGCCTCTCATTTGGACATACTATGACTTGAGTTTACACTACTTTTCTCTTTGAGCATTTGTGGCGCCATCTTGGTTTGCAGATTGTCATTTGATCATTAGGAATGGAGTCTCCTAAGGATTTGCATAACTGAGGAGGTGAAATATCCTTTGAAGGGTTGCACTTTGGAAGTGGTATTCAGCTACTTCAAGTTAAGCTTATTTGGACATTTCCAGTAGGGTTCGATTTTCAGCCTGGACATACATTTTTGCTCATATTTCACTGTTGGTTAGGAGTTTGATTTTTATTTTTCTGGGAGAATTTTCTTTGGAGCCTGGTGATTATTTCTACACCATCTTCAGCACCTTTCAGCCCAGTATTTATTTTTGCCAAGTGTCGTACCAGTCCGTACATGTACAACTATACCTGCAGGCCGTACGGTCAGCAAGTTTGAGGGCAGGTTGGAGTTGCATTTTCATCATTTCATCTTCAGCATTCAGTCTCCAGCATTTGCTCAATCCAAGTTCTTTCATTTCAGTTTGTAGTTGCAAGAAATTCTCAGTTGCATTCAGCCAGTAAGGGTTTGTTTGTAATGTGTCATGTTGTAATGCTCTAAGTTGAAAATCACATATCATATGTAAAAGCATTTGGTTATCATTGAATGAATATATTGGCACTATTTTTACATCAGCTATTTGAGTGGATTTGTTGCATAACAATTTCCTTTATTCAGCAGTATATTTAGTTTGCATGTCAAGTGTTTGATGAAATGTCACAGTTCAGTATTAGTGGCCTGTTGGTAAAGGGCCATTACAGTGGTATCAAAGTGGTGTTCTTGCCATCCTGTTGGGTAAAGAATCTTTATGCATCTTTCAGCTTTTGGGTATCAGAAGTATTATACACGCAGGAGAGCAGCACCTAAGGGTGAGCAAGAATTCAAGGATATACTACCTATGGGTGAAATACAGTCACAGAGTCCACCTAGAGTCCCCAGGACTGATGATGATGAGGCTAGAAACTTCTTCCAGGCTATGACTACTGGACAGCAGGAATTAGTTCAATCTATACGTGCATTGACTACTATGATGGAGAGAGTTGCTCAGCCGAGGAATCAGGAACAGGGTAAGGGGACACCAGAGCAAAATAACAGGAGTGTAGCAAGCTCACCTTACCATCTTTCGATGGCAGTGGACAAATGACAGCACAAGCCTGGATCCATAAGTTAGACACATTCCTAGCATTGAGGCCTATGTCAGAGACGGATGCCATCAAGTATGCCACTTTGCATCTAGAGGGCACAGCGCATGATTGGTGGTCACATGGTATGGTTACATTGCAGCATAATCAGGTGACATCCTATCAAGATTTTGTGGATAGATTGGTAGAGCGCTTTGATAAGAAAGACCCAGAGGTCTTCTTCCGTGATCTTGCACAGCTGAGACAGACAGACAGTTTGGAGGCCTACATCGGTGAGTTTCAGAGGTTATCAGTGATGGTGCACAATGTGTTCGATAGAAGGTTGCTTATACAATTCACAGAGGGGTTGTCTGAACCTCTAAAGGGGTGGATCAAGGCATTCGATCCCCCTTCATTGCAGAAGGCTATGAGGAAGGCACGGAGCATGGAGCTCACAGCACCCTCCAGCAGGTTCACATCCAAGAGCACTTCTTCATTCAAGGACAATAAGAAGTTTGATAAAAACAAGGGCAAAAAAGGTGATACCAAGGGTAAATCTACTACACCTTTGGATATGGAGACACTGAATGACTTGTGCAAGAAGAAGCTATGTTTTTATTGCAAGGGTCCCTACAACAGAGATCATGATTGTCCTATGAGGCCTAAGGGGAAGGCCAACAGGGTTATGTGGGCTTACTATGAGGGTTCAAATTCTAGTAATTCTGGACATGAGATTGATCATAGTGATGCAGACCCTAAGGCAAAAGCAGAAGCTCCAGAGACTAAGGAGAAGCCCGAGTTGCACTTTCAAGAGGCACGCTTGTCTAGCATTCAGCAGGAAGGATCTTTTAGACTGCATGGTGTTCTAGCAGGGCAGAGAGTTATTACTTTGGTTGATACAGGTGCTACGCACAATTTCATTGATACTCGTTTTGTTGAACGTCATGGTATTATGACTGAGTTGTTTGAGGGACTACGAGTTCAGGTTGCTGATGGTTATACTCTTAAGTGTAACAGGATGGTTAGAAATTTGCCCTTACGCCTGAACAACTATGAGTTCAAGACGGACTACCATGTTGTCAACATGGGTGATCTGCATATTGTTCTTGGGATGGAGTGGTTGCGCTCATTGGAAGAGGTCACTTTCAGATTGAAGGACATGGAGATTAAGTTTGAAGTGGATGGGAAGCAACACATTTTAAGAGCCATCAGGAATGGAGACATCAAGACTATTTCCTTCAGATGGATGGAGAGGTTAACCAGACATGATGACATTAAGTGGGCAGCCGTATGTACTCTCATGCCTACACAAGAGGGACAGCATAAGACAGAGTATCATCCAAACATACAGAGGTTGAGGGTGAAGTATGACAGAGTCTTCAATGACATCCCACCCAACAGACCACCAGACAGAGGTATTGAGCACATCATTGAGTTGGAGGAGGGTGCTAAACCCGTGATGATTACACCATACAAGCATCCTAAGAGGCTCAAGGATGAGATCGAGAAAACTATCAAGGAGCTTCTTGCGATGGGTCACATTAGGCCTAGCAAGTCTCCTTTTACTTATTCGGTTGTGTTGGTGAAGAAAAAGGATGGTACATTAAGGATGTGCATTGATTACAGGGTGTTGAACAAAAGGACAATCAAGAACAGGAACCCCATTCCACGAATTGATGAGTTGACTGATGAGCTTCACGGTGCATGTTACTTCACGAAGATTGATTTGAGATCCAATTACCATCAAATCAAAGTTAGAGAGCAGGATATTGAGAAGACTGCCTTCAGATGTCATTATGGGCACTTTGAGTTTGTGGTCATGCCATTTGGGCTGACCAATGCACCAGCTACTTTTCAGTCCACCATGAAAAGGGTCTTTCATCACTAGTTGCAGAAGTATGTGTTAGTCTTCTTTGATGATATTCTGATTTACAATCGATCTTGGCAGGAGCACATGGAACACTTGGAGATAGTTTTGGGGATCTTGTAGTCGGAGTCCTTGTACGCCAAGGAGTCCAAATGTGAGTTGGGCATGATAGAGTTATTGTATTTGGGTCACATCATTAGTGCAGAGGGAGTAAGGATGGATCCTGATAAGATCCATGCTATTGTGGATTGGCCTCCTCCAAAGAACCTGACACAGTTGAGAGGGTTTCTTGGGTTGTGTGGTTTCTACCGCAGATTTGTCAGTAGGTATTCAAGTCATACAACTCCTATGACGGATTTGCTAAAGAAGGGAGCCTTTGTTTGAAAACCTGAGGCACAAGCTTGATTTGAGAGATTCAAGGAGATCATGACTACATGCCCTGTATTAGCATTGCCCGACTTCTCGAAGCCATTTGAGCTTCAGTGTGATGCATTTGGAGAGGGTATTGGTGTTGTTCTAATGCAGGACAAGCACCCCATTGCATTTGAGAGCAGGAAGCTCCGTGGGCCAAAGAGATCATTTAATATATATGACAAGGAGATGTTGGCTATTATGCATGCATTGGCTAAATTCAGGCAGTATCTGTTGGGTGGTAAGTTTTGCATTAAAACTAACCACAATAGTTTGAGACATTTCCTTAGACAGAGAGATCTTAATGATAGGCAACAAAAGTGGGTTAGTAATCTGCAGGCTTATGATTTTGACATCTCCTATGTGAAAGGGACTCAAAATGTGGTAGCAGATGTATTGTCATGTAGACCACATCTCAGTGCTATGATTCAATTATTAAAGGATTGGAGGCACTTGATCATTGTTGAGTATGCTAGAGATTCATGGGCATCCGAGATTGTTGATGGGACAATTGTTGATACTAGGTATACACTTGTGGATGATTTGATTATCTATAAGAATAGGATATTCTTAGTCCCAGGATCAAAGGTGAAGCGTATTGTTATAAGAGCACTTCATGATTCACCTACAACTGGACACCCTGGATACTTCAAAACATACAAGCAAGTACGGGAGTGGTTCACATGGAAGGGACTCAAGGCAGATGTGTTGTAGTATGTTAGAGAGTGCCATGTTTGCTAGCAAAACAAACAAGAGCACACCTTTCCAGCAGGGCTCCTACAGCCACTTCCCATTCCTGACAAGAAGTGGGAGTGTATATCCATGGATTTCATTACGGGCTTGCCTAAGGCCCAAGGGCAAGATTGCATCTATGTGGTGATAGACAAATTGACGAAGTATGCCCACTTCTTTCCCATCACTACTACTTACACGGTAGTGCAAGTGGCTGAAGTCTTTTTCAAGGAGATTTTTAGACTACATGGGATACCACGGAGCATAGTGAGTGACAGAGACAGCAGGTTCTTGAGTCATTTTTGGCAGAAGGTGTTCCATTTATGTGGCACTGAGCTCACACCTAGCACCAGTTACCACCCGCAGACTGATGGGCAGGCAAAGATAATAAATAAGTGGGTGGAGGGATATTTGAGGAACTACGGGGCTGGTCAGCAAAAAGCATGGGTTAGATGGATTTATTTATGTGAGTATTGCTATAATACTACCTATCAGATGTCTATTCAGATGACTCCTTCCAGAGCATTATATGGCTATAATGCACCGAGCTTTGTTGATTTGCTTATGAGTGATGTTAGAATTCCTCGTGCTGGGGATTTGCTTTAGAAGAGCAAGGACATTGTTGATGCTCTTAGAGATAATATTGCCAAAGCACAGAATCAACATAAGCCATATGCGGATCAGAAGAGTATAGAGAGGAGTTTTGAAGTTGGTGGCATGGTTTACCTCATCCTACAGCCTTATCGACAGTCTACTCTCAGGAAGAGGGGGTCAAAGAAGCTTGAGCCTAGATACTATGGCCCTTTCAATATCATCAGGCGGATAGGTGAGATGCTTATGAGCTTGAGCTTCCAACAGACAACAGGGCACACAATGTTTTCCATGTGTCACGGCTCAAGAAGGCGTTGGGTCAGCATGTTGTGCCTTCAACAGTTCTTCCTCCATTGGATGATGAAGGGAAATTGGTTCTCGTTCCTAAGTACATCATTGACAGCAGAGAGAGACAACTCCATAGGAGGACTATCAGAGAGTACTTGGTGAAGTGGAGAGATTTCCCCGAGGAGGATGCCACATGGGAGGGAGAAGATATTTTGCAACACCCAGCTTTGAGATTGCTTGAGGGCAAGCAATTTCAAAAGGGGCGGACTGTCATGTCCCCTTTTTAGTGACATGCTATTTTTCAGTGAATTTGCCTATCATGGACTCTCGTAGGCAAATGATTTTGGTGAGAGTCATTCTCATGATTATTTGGGGATTGGATGGTCTATTTTGCTCTTGGAGAGATGGGGTTTATCATATTTTTATGTGTTATGCGGGACCAAAATATTATAATTTTGAGTTGAGTTGCACTTTTTATTTTATAAAGTTACTTTCTATATAAAAGTGCATTATAAAGGGATTTCATAAGAATATTTTATAGATACTTCTAGAAGTTCTTAGAGGCTTCTTAAAAAAGTGAATAAATAGAGTGTTTGGCCTCTCATTTAGACATTCTATGACTTGAGTTTACACTACTTTTCTCTTTGAGCATTTGTGGCGCCATCTTGGTCTTCAAATTGTGATTTGATCATTAGGAACGGAGTCTCCTAAGGATTTGCATAACTGAGGAGGTGAAATATCCTTTGAAGGGTTGCACTTTGGAAGTGGTATTCAACTGCTTCAAGTTGGGCTTATTTGGACATTTCCAGCAGGGTTCGATTTTCAGCCTAGACATACATTTTTGCTCATATTTCACTGTTGGCTGGGAGTTTGATTTTTATTTTCTGGGAGAATTTTCCTTGGAGCCTGGCAATTACTTCTACACCATCTTCGGCACTTTTCAGCCCAGCATTTATTTTTGCCAGGCGTCGTACCAGTCCGTACATGTACAGTTGTACCTGCAGGCCATACGGTCAGCAAGTTTGAGGGCAGGTTGGAGTTGCATTTTCATCATTTCGTCTTCAGCATTCAGTCTCCAGCATTTGCTCAATCTAGGTTCTTTCATTTCAGTTTGTAGTTGCAAGAAATTCTCAGTTGCATTCAGCCAATAAGGGTTTGTTTGTAATGTGTCATATTGTAATGCTCTAAGTTGAAAATCGCATATCATATGTAAAAGCATTTGGTTATCATTGAATGAATATATTGGCACTATTTTTACATCAGCTATTTGAGTAGATTTGTTGCATAACAATTTCCTTCATTCAGCATTTTACTTTCAGCAGTATATTTAGTTTGCATATCAAGTGTTTGACGAAATGTCACAATTCAGTATTAGTGGTTATTAGTGGCCAATTGGAAAAGGGCTATTACAGAAACTCCCTCCTTTCATAAGCCCAAGTAACCATGATAAGTCCAAGGCTAGACAGGAATTTAGATGGAAGCCTCTCCAGAAAAGGAGGTTTAAATTTAAATTCGATGGGGCCTCTAGAGGAAATGCAGGCAAGGCCAAGCCTCAATTGCATTATTTACAACTGCAAGGGTGAAGGAATAGCTTTACTAGCCCTCCTTGTAAAGGACATTACTAACAATATGGCCGAAATTCAGACCCTAATAGAAGGCTTCAAGTTATGTAAAAGACTCAACATTGAGAACTTGGATATTGAAGGTGACTCTACCAACATTATCAACACATTGAGACATGGACACACTCCTAATTGGAAATTGAATTTCTTATTGGCAATAGCCTTGTCCTTAATAGCTCATTTCCCAAATTCTACTTTTAACCCTATATAGACATAAGGTAATAAAAAAGCAGATACCCTAGCCAACATGAAGGCTAATGGTATCGAGATATGCCTTATCTCTCAAAGCATGCACAAGCTCACACATCTCCTTGGGTCTCGTTGTTATATCTTCAACTTATTGAATATATACATGCTCTTATGATTATATACTAACATGTTTATACTTAAATCCATAGGATATTAGTATATACAGCTTTTTATGTGTTCTTTAGTGCCCTTATGTGGTGAACTAAGCTGAGGATTAATCGATAGTGGTCCCTTCTACTTCTGGCACTTGTGGATATAGTACTCTGACAGTTTTTTCTATATTTGGCTTATTAGTGGCATTCCATGGTATATTTTGTTTATCTGTATATGAAGAAATGGATTTCATTGATAGGCACTGCTCCAATTCTTGATAGGGTTTATAATTTTTAATTCCCTTTTAATATACATATAGAAATATATACACATATAAATGTGTGAGTGCACACACACACACACACACAAATACAAATATTAACGAACACATGAAATTTCTTACATCAGACAATAAGAATGTTTGTCTATATTCTATAGCACTGACAATGTGTAATATATGAACTGAAATGGTGTATGATAGTTTGTTCTTTGCTGACTGAACATTGGGCCTTGCCTTCTTTTACTTCATTCTTGGGCATAGTTGGTTTTTTCTGGATGTCATGTATATCTGGTGTGGAATAAGCTCTATTCACTTTACTTCTGGGTGCCAGTGCTTCCCTTGCAGAAGTTTCCCCCTGGGCAAGCATAAGCCTTAATTATTGTTTAGTCTTTGATCAATGCAGCCATTTTTTTGTCAGATTGCTTGTGCCTATCAGAATCTGATGAGAAGGTCTAACGTTTTATGGTCTATTGTTGATATTTCTCATTAAAGAGCTACTAACAAAGGATCTTAGTCCAAGTTTGACAGAAGTATCTCTTGTGCAGATCGTCTGGGAAGAGCAGAAGGGTTACAGAGTATATTGATCAGGCAGTCTATTTTATCTAGCTTCTCTCCTAAGCTTCTGTATTAACCAGAGCTCATTTCTGTAACATTATTACCCCATATATGGGAGAAAGCTGTAACTGTGCTTTACTTGTAAATATCTGTAATAGAAGGTTATTCCTTCTATAAAGATCCCTTTTACATCAGATGGGGTCATTTTGTATCGTAGTATCTGGACGAGATGCCCTAGGTCATACTGGGGATTTTCTTCCCCGTTCTTTTCCCCCAGATGTTTGCACTTAAATGGGGCGCAATGTAAAATAATATTTTATTTAATAAAAATTTAAGGCCTAGGCCAATTATCTACAGAAAAAACAATATTATTTAATTTTTGGGACCACTTAAAATTAAGTCACTTTATTAAAATTTGGGGATATTATGAAGTCCCAATATGATATAGAACCACTCGGATTATCATTAGAATTATAAATACCTAAAATGAACTGATTTCTAATGTGATGACAAAATAGCTATCTAAACTTAAAATGCTAATTTCCACAAGCCGGATAGAAATTAACAATGCAGTCAAAAACAGGATTATTTCATTACTGCTGATCAGAATGCCAAACCTGAAATAATTATTAACTTGAAAATTACCAGCTACAATAATATTACCAAAATCCCCTTGGCAATGGTATGGCTACCTTTTTGGAATGTATGGCAAAATGAAAATCATATAATAGGAGTCCATATAAGACTGTGATTGCCTTTATTGGTATTTTCTGTTAGAAACTCTCTGATGCATTTTAAAATACAGGGATGTTATTAGAGACCCTCTGCAGAGAGTAGCTACACGCAAATTTCAATAGATCTTATCAGACAGACACATTATCTCTCCATGTGCTTCAGAAAAGCCTGTACTAACAAACTAGCAAAACAAATAAATTTTTCAGTGTCTTGCTCATAGCCTCATAAGTTTCCCTAGAACATTATGCATTGTCAGTCTGTCTGTTTAATCTCTCACATATTCCAATTTTAAACGTTATCTAACAATAGTTGTCTTTGGAACAGAGTTGCAATTAACAAAGACCAAAAAGAATATCTTACACATTTGCAAAATTTATGGTTTGATCACTGACAACTTGAAACTGTACTGGCCGATCATTGAGGCAGTAACGTCGTAAAATTTCTATTGTTTTTATTAGAGTTGTCCTTGATGGCTTGTTTTCATGGAAAAGATCACCACCAAGAAGCACAAAATCTACCTGTCATTAGGATTGGAAAAATAACACATTAGATTTACAATTGGTGAAGTAGAAAATCAGTAAGAAGAAACAAAAATTTTGGTAGATAATAAGATATAAAGTTTGATTAGAAACACAAGTTATTCATACTATCTCACTGTACATATCAACTAATTCCCCTGATATAATTATGAATTTCAACTGATACACAAATTTCACACTGAAACAATACTACCATAAAATGCCATCAACGATACAGATGATAGTAATAAGTAGGTAGAAAATTCATGGTTGATTTCAATTAGATTTATTTTCCACGTGGTATTTTTATCCAATTCCATTTAATTCATCTCTGAAATACCCAGATTCCATAAGACTTTTGAGTAGTTGTTACTTTATGGACTTCTTGTTGTCTGTTGATAATAATCACAAGACAAGGCACATACAAGGTACACAAGCACCTCAAAAAATTTGTCATCAACAGTTATTATTAGAAAATCCACTGCATTTAGAAAATGCTATTAATTTAACCAGATATTTTTTCAATTCTTATGTAAAATCAGATTATCAGACAACAACAGTGGTGTAGATAATAGCAAAGTCATATGACTTCTTTTGTACTTGCAATTCGTCATGAGTCAAACCCCATCTCAAAAAATTTGTCATGAACAGTTATTATTAGAAAATCCACTGCATTTAGAAAATGCTATTAATTTAACCGATATTTTTTCAATTCTTACGTAAAATGATTATCAGACAAAAACATTGGTGTAGATGATAGCAAAGTCATATGACTTCTTTTGTACTTGCAATTAGTCATGAGTCAAACCAAAACAGTGGTGTAGATGATAGCAAAGTCATATGACTTCTTTTGTACTTGCAATTAGTCATGAGTCAAACCCTTGGGATTGAAAACAATTCAAAGTTAACCACAATCGCAAGCTGAATTCAAAAGAAGTTTTTTTTTTTTTTTTCAAATATTTATGATAGCCTATAAATATAGTTCAAACAATACTTAGTTCCTTACAAGGAATCTGGACCAACCGCTACTAAGACTTAGCTGCTTACAAGGAATATAATACTTGGCTAGTTTAGAACAAAATAATTTAGATAACAACTTAAATTCTTACTAGAAGCTAAATAGTGGAAAAGGAAGAGTTGTTAAAAGTAAAATTCCACTTTCTAGTGACTTTAAGAATTTAATGTTGGGTCTCCGCAATGAGAATCCATCAAATTTCCTTAGAATTGAGTGCACGCCCCATACAGAAGAAACCATACCGCATGAATTAAAACCATGCAGCAAAATTATAGGAAGAAATTCAGAAATATTGGATGCAAGAATCATGTTCAAGGTGCAGACAAGTGACTGTGAGTCACCCATTGTCGTCTCTTTAGAAAAGAAAGCCAACCAAACCCGAATTTGTGTAGGCTTCAGATGTCTAAATGTCATCACAATCAAGGACCCTTCCCCATTCTATTCACTGACAACATATTGGAAGAAGTGGCCAGGTACAAGATGTACTCATTCATGGACGGGTTTTCTGGCTACAACCAAATTAGTATCATCCAGGAGGATAAATTGAAGACTGCATTCGTCACGTGTGCATACAAACCTATGCCCTTCGGGCTATGGAACACTCCCACCACCTTCCAGAGAATCATAGTCCATATCTTTAACAATATGTTGGTCAGAAATTTCAAAGGTTTCTTGGACGATTGGTCCATATACAACAGGGAAGAAACCCACCTCAATATGTTGCGGGAATGTATGGAATGATGTCGAAGGACACAACTAGCACACAACCCAAAGAAGTGCCAATTCATGGTACCACGGGGAAAGCTACTTGGGCACATAATTTGCAAAGAAGGATTGACATAGACCTGGATAAATTAAAAGTTATGATTGAGGTGGAAAGCCCAGAGTATGTGATGCGAGCGAAGTCCTTCTAAGGGGATGTCGGCTATTACCAATGGTTCATCCAAGGATTTGCAGATATCTTAACCATTCACCTGGAGAACTGAACAGGAAGAGTCATTTAAAGAACTCAAGTCCAAATTGGTAAGTGCACCTATTTTGGCATATCCAAATTGGGACAAAGAATTCCACGTAGACGTGGATGCCTCAAAATATATCATTTGTGCTATGCTAGCACAAGTCGGCACGGGAGGGTTGGACCATCCAATATACTTTGTGAGAAGATTGTTGTTAAGGGCTGAAAGGAATTATGGTACTACTACGAAAGAGGCGTCGAGCATGGTGTACGTCATCCAAAAATCTTCACACTGCCTACTTGCCACACCCTTCACATTCTACATGTATCACGAAGCATTCATGTCTTGGTAAACAAGCCCATCACACAAGGAAAGGGGAAGTCAATGACTACTACTCCAGTAACTCACATTCACAATCATCATACACCAAGGAATGAGACATATTATTACTGACTAACTGTCCAAAATAAAATCATGAGAGCCTACCAAAGGGGTGAACGAAGACTTTTTAGATGCTCAATGTTTCAGATAGCAGTCCTCCCTTCCTTGTATGAGCATATTGGCCAATATTTGTCCACTTTCACCCTCCCTGGGGAGATGCCACTAGGATAAAGGAGAAATATTGTGTTGAAAACTAAAACATTCCGACTTGTTAGCGGGTTGTTGTACAAGATGACACCTAACCACGTGTTACGCAAGTGTCATAGAGAAAGAATCTTGAGTGTACTAAGGGAGTCTCACAAAGGGTTGGCAAGAGGGCACATGAGGCTCCATGCCACCGCAAGGAAGGTACTACTCACAAGGTTGTGGTGGCCAACCTTGAACACAGATGTCCAAGAGTGGTACTTGAATGTGACAATAGCCAAAGGGCAACCAAGTTATTAAAGAGAGATTTCATGTCATTATTTCTCTCACAGATCAAGAAGTTCTTTGAAAGATGATGTTTGGACTTTGTTGAACCTCTGAAGGTAAGTGTTACACGATGATGTAGGCACATAGTGGTAGCCACTGAGTACTTCACAAAGTGAGCAAAGGCCAAGGCACTTTGGAATAACACAACACTAGCACAGCTCGATTTCTCTATAAGAAAATTGTGACACAGTTTGGTATACCCACATTGATTACATGTGACCAAGGGGTGCATTTTGTGAACAAGGTAATTTGGAGCACAATAGAACTGTAGATATTCCATAACTTGTCAAACGTGTACTACCCTCAAGCCAACGAGCCGGATGAATCTACAAATATATAAGACCTGTAGAGTGGAGCGAGGAGATTGGGAAGAGAGACTTCCAATTGTACTCTGGGCATATTGGATAACCTATAAAGTGACAATAAGGCACACAACCTTCCAACTCATGCACATGAAGGAGGTCCTAGTACTTGCAAAATATAGTATATTGGGAGATACAGAAAGTCTGAAAGAATGATTGTTTAACTTGTTTAGTTGGGAGATACAAAGATACAATGGGCTACCAAGGTGGCTCAACAACAGGGAAAATTTTGGCATGACAAACACCTCCGTCAAATGAATGTTTGGCTAGTACAATTAGTTTTGAAATACAATGGTGTCGTAACTAAATCAGCTCAACAAGTTCAAGATCCACTAGCTTAGACCTTATAAAGTAAGAGAGGTGGGAAAGAATGAAGCTGTAAAAATTACCACCGTGGACAAAAAACCGATTAAGGAACCAATAAATGAGTCCAAGTTGAAAATATACTGAGAGGAAAGCATAGACTGTATCAATCAACATGCTAGGATATGCCACTACAGGAGATTGGATAATTGGCCGAGATAAGGAGATTGACAAAGATCCAATAATCCAGGAAGAATCATATAGGCAAGTCCTAGACCAGGTCAAGCACATGATGGCTTTCAAGGAACGACTTGCGAGGATGCATGTGGAGGACATTACAATACCTAGAGCGCACAAATATCTTAGAAATGCATTGTTTGAGCCTTCACTCTATGGGTGAGGATTAATGAACATTGGAAATGGAAGGTACCCTATGAAGGCAAAAGAGAAGATTTTGTGGCCTATGAAATTGATTAGGAGGTTAAAGAACAATGCAAAATGCAACAAGCAGCCAAGGGTGAGATCTTGGAGGATGACTTGGAGGAAGATATTGCCTAGAGTATGGTGTCACGCTCTGACCATGTCACAAGATGGTAATAAAAAAAGATGAACTATTTATCTCGGGAGGAGATGGTTGTGGATAAACTTATCCAAAAATATGTTGTGGAAGGACAAAGAGTACCTTACCGCTACCCCGAATGCATCATGGAGAGTGATACTAAATCCAGTGGGACCCCAATGGTAAGCGGACAAGTTATATGGTACTACAAGTATGGAGGCAAAAACATTGATGGAAGCTATTAAGGAGTGAGACCAGAGCCTTTAGTGGACAAAATATTTGACTTTGAGTGCCTTGGATTTATTAGTGAAAATGAATGTTACAAAACACCCCTAGGCACTTGCATATGGCAATATGCCTTGGAGGTTAGGGTTTGATGTAATGAAGAAAGAAGCACCAAGAGGGAACGAGCCGAAGAGAACAAGGAATTTCAAAAGAAGCCAAGAGTTTGAGCAAATGAGGAGAAAGGGAAACAGATAATTAAGATGTGGATAAAACAATTTACAAAATTTAAGGGGAAGCATACCAAGGCAAAACAAGGAATAGAAGACCACTAATAAAAAGAAAAGGTATGCCATCTCTTAAAAAAAGAAAAATTATAAGCATTAAGGTTATGAAGCTTGTAATAAAAAGGAAAAGGGTTGAAAAAACAAGATAACAAACTCATGATGAAAAGATTAATATTAGGAGTTATAAAGAAAATAAGAAAAATAATGTTAAAAAGGAATTAAAGAAGAAAAAAATCATAAGGGAAAAACATAATTAGCCTTCCACATACAAAAAAAGGCACTATTAAAACCCTAACCGCAGGTAACTCAATAAAGGGACGAGAGACAAAAAAATTGAGCACACAAAAAGATCTTTGAAGGAGACAAAGTCATTGTAGAAAGTCATATGAACGAGGCAAGAGAACTATATGGTGCATCATACAATTAGGGCAAATGAAATAAGTAAAAGACGGGGAGTCATACAAACAACATCAAATACAATGTACAAAGAAGGGAGGAAGCATTGTTATACAGTATTTGTACAGAAGTTCAGAACTACATACAAAACAACAATGCAGCGTACAAGAGAAGTGGAAAGAATATACCATACAAAAGTAGGAATCTTGGTATGCAGGTCACAAAAATGCAGAGGAATGTACAGCAGTAGGAATCTTGGTTAAGGGTCAACAAACACAAAGGAATACACCATACAAAAGTAGGAATCTTTGTATGGGAGTCACAAAAACATAATTGTTCTATGCACCACTGTATTGTTTGTGTCCACTGTATTGTTCATGTCGAGAAAGGCTTTCATCCATACACCCATACAATGTCCAATAGCACTCCATTTGTATAGCATACACACCACCTTTAGGAAGTGGACAGAATTCCATAATTTTGATGATTCTACAACTGCGGCAAGCAAGGGTACAACAGAAATATTGGGGAGGGGTAAAATTAAATATAATTGGTAAAAGGAAGTTATGACATCCCTAAAAAGGGTAGTTACAACAATAGTTGGAAAACTCGCCAAGCCCCTTAAAAGTTTAATCGGGAAAAACTCAGTGATTTAAAAAAAAAAACTCGAGAAAACTCGAGAACCTAAAAAAACTGATGAAATTTAATTAAAAATACATTTATTTTGCAAAATTTAATAAGAAGATGCATCTAATAAGTTAATTAAAGAGAACACAAAAGAAACAAGCAGAGTTTAGATATATATAAAACCATAGTGGGTACAAAATTGCATTCTCATGCGGAATGCTCATGGCAGAAAGCAAAATAGTAAATAGTTTCAATCTGTCAAACCAGAAGTAAATACTAAAAGTCTAAATACATCAATACAATCACATCTTCCTCTTTTCAGCTGCACTAGCAAGAAAGCAAGGGGCTCTAGTCCTCAAAGAAGTGCCCCACATTAGGATAGGGCGTGCATTGCATGACTATGAACTGTGGTTGTGCCTCCTCGCTCAACATCCCTACTGACTGGCTCGGCATCCTGGAAGAGGATGTATCTCCTCCTATATGTGGCACTAGTAATGCCTCGTCCTCTGAGCTTGAATCATCATCGTCCCCATCCTCAATGTCATCCATTGTGGAATGAAAATCAGTTCCAACATCCCCCTCCATGGCCTGCCTCTCCAAATCAACGATTTCATCTGGTATAAACAATGGACGTGGCTCCTATGTTGTCCAATCAGAATAAGGATTTATCTCTTCCAGATCAAATGGACCAGGTAGTGCTGAACTCTGTGCCCTTTTTATGCGCACCTTAAAATTATAGTGCACATAAACAAGGTCATTAGGCCATTTTTGAGTTATTCTATTTCTTTTCTTTGTGTGGATGGACTCAAATAAGCTCCAATTGCGCTCACAATGGGATGAGCTACAAGGTTGGCATAGGACTCTGAGAGCAAAATTCTTTAAATTGGGGGTATTGCCACCCCAACTTGCCCACCAAGCATCTATAAAACAAAATATAAAAAGTTATAAAGCAATGAAAAAAGATAATCAGAAACACAACTTATTAATTTGCAGAATTTTTAAAGTTTGACGCTTTACCTGATGCGTGAGTAGATCTTGCTCTCTTTGCTAGCATAGAAGAGAACAAATTACCTCTCAATTCCACATAGACTTGTTGTTCGGTCACAACAAGGTCTCTCTCTGCATCATTGGATATCATTCTCTCAATGCATTTAGAGAGACCTTCCATGACCTCTCCGTTAGGATCTGAGTCGGAATCATCAGCCCTAAAACAAATAGAAATTAATATCAAGTCTGACTACACAACCTTAAAAAGTAAAGTAAAATAAAGTCTTAGTAAAATCTCAAATTCAAGGACAATCATAGTACCTGAATTTGGGGTTGAGGAAGTAACCTGTTGCATGAATGGGTTGGTGGAGCATATTGTTCCACCTCCTATCAATTATTTCCCAAATGGGGTCAAATCTGAGTCTGTCCCCATGATGGTAATTTCTGACAGCCTCTTTGGCCCTATCCATGGCCTCATAAAGACCTTCCATTGGGGATTGTTGCCCATCACATATGCACAAGACTCTAACCAGGGGCATAGACATCTACATTTGATATTTGAAAAATACAAATTAATTAATAACATAGTAAGTTATGAATTAATAATGAAACTTGAATCAACTAAAAATATAATGTTTTGATTCTTGAAGTTACCTCCACAATCTCCTTAGCGTTTTCAAAAAAAATATCATCAAAGACTATATGTGCCATAGCCTCTCCTTCGGGCTTCTTTGAGTAAGATGAAGCAACCCAATCAGCACACACAAACATTTGTTTCAGAGCTAATATGTGGTCGAGAATACTTTGCAACGTCAAGAACATGGTTGCAAACCTTGTCATAGCGGGTGTCACCAAATCTTTGCCTTTAGTGGTCTTTCTCATCAAACTGAGAACCCATGGGTGATTATAGATATATTTGGTGACTTGCCTAGCATCTTCCAAGTTTTTCTATGTCCTTTAAAAGAAGGTCAAGGACATGTGCTACACAAGGTGACCTAAAAAAGTGTCGGATGCCTCTCTTGGAGGATTCTACCTAAAAGATTTGTAAAAAATCAATAATTAGTTACAAACTTTCCATATTTACATCAAATCTAAATTGAATAATACCATAGCATTACATTCATGATTCATATTGAACATAAAAAATTAAATTTACTTGCTGCCATCTATGCTGCTGCATTATCTGTGATTATTTGCACCACATTCTCTAGTCCCACTTCCATGACAACATTCTCCAACATTAAAGCTAATGTGTGTGCATTTTTCACTTTATTGGAGGCGTCAACAGATTTCCAAAACACCACATCATTTTTGCAAGCAACCAAGAAATTAATAATGGTTCTACTTCTTCCATCTGTCCACCGATCAGATAAAATGATGCAGCCATACTTCTTCCACTCTTTCTTTTGGTCTTTTATCAATACTCTTGCCCTACCAACCGCATGGTCAAGCAACCTACAAAATTTAGGTGTAATAAAGTGCTAGTAAAAAATAGGAAATAACAATTAAAATTTAAAATATAACAATGAACTGAAGTGAATCACAATTATTTACAATTACTAAATAGTAAAATACTAACCTTCCACTCATCCTTGCGAGTAGGTGGCTTGTACCCTTTGCCCGATATTGAAATTGCATTCACCAAATTCAACCAATAGGGACTATCAGCCCCATACATTGAGATATTGTTAAAAAACCAAAAATCAATTGTTGCAATATCAGTTTGCTCATGCACCTCCTTGAACCATCCAGTGCCCTCTAATGATGGTTGTGATCCAACTATGTTCCTAGGCACAAAATAACTCCCTATCCCTGATGTGGATGGTGATGAAGAACTAGGAAATGTAGAAGAAGTGAAACCGGCAAAAGAGGCATTTTGTTTGCCGATCCGTGGGCCACGAAGATATCCTGGTATGTTCTCAAGTGCTTTTTCTTCCTCTTGCATATCAAAAAGAGCTCCTTGAGATTCAGCTATGGCTGCCCTCATAGCTAATTTTGCCCTCTCCCTATTCAATTTTTTCTCTTTAGCAGCTGAAAGTAGGGCATTGATGAATCTTTTTTCTTCTTCAGTTACCTTGAGACAAGGATTTGAATCATGTTTCTTTATGCCTGCAAGGTGATATTTTAAGCAGCTTATGCCTCCAGAAATAAGTCTCTCACATGGAATGCATATAACCTTCCTAGGCTCATTTGGAGCTTCATAGGCATACCACCATGCCTTATCTCTTGCATTTTTAGGTCGAGTGCCTTTATATCCAGATGGGCATGGTGTCTGTGGCCACCCTTCTTGCAGGTTTGTCATTTTTTTTAATGCATAACCGCTGCCCTACATATAAATTTATAGAAAAAAGAATAAACAAAGTTAGAACAACTAAGGTTTGTTTTTAGAAAATCTTACATATTCTTCAAAAAAAATTGTCAAACATAGAGTTGAATGGCTTTCAAATGATTCAAACATAGAGTTAAACTGTTTTTAAATGATTTGAAATCATTTACAAACAACAACAAAAACAATAGAACATTTGTTAAAACTATACAAAGTTTTCAAGCTATGATAAAAGAAACATACCTGGAAAGAGATTTGTCTTCTAAAACTGGTTAGAATCCTCTAAAATCCACTCAAATCCGCCTTGAATCACTTGTAATCAGCTAAGAATGCCTCCAAAGCTTCTTCTCTCCACACCTCAAGGCTCTAGAGAACACAAATGCAACAGACAATGAAAAAAAAAGAGTTTTTGCCCTATTAAGCCGTCATAGCCCACAGGTGTTAGTGTAGTTTTTTATTTTTTCCTATTTTGCTAAGTTTTTCCTACACTTTTAATAATCTCGCTTAGGTTAATAAAGCATGTCTTATTAGGTGAATGGTTGTGAGGTGTCACCTTCCTACATGTGAGCATCCATTAGCTATCTTGGGAAGATACTTTGCTATCTTTAGTCCGATAGATGGTTGCTCCTCATTGGTTGGTGTTGCCACCTCCTCCCTCTTCCTAGCCTATATAAGCATGCTACCTGGCTTATATTTATATCTCTTATTTTTGCATCCTCTTAATGCTATTTTGTTTCCAGCATTTGCATTACTCTCTTGGAGACTAACTCTATGATGCTATTTTGATTTTGTATCATTTGCATTCATAGTTTAGATACTTACTCTTTGCACTAGTTTTCTGGGTTATTAATCTTTTCAGATTCTAACATGGTATCAAAGCTTTTCTATGTGCAAGAGTAAATTTTAGTTTCTTTATTTGAGAGATTCGGGGAGGGCAAATAAACTTTATTGTAGTTTTTTGAAAAACGAAGTATGCTCTTCTCTTGCATCTTTGGATGATCCTGAGAATCAGAAAAGTTTTGATAAAAATAGTTTTTCTCTGAGGTTTCAATCTCAAATCTGACAACCAACTTGCATATTTGGAGTTTTCAATCAATTTTGCAGGTTCCAGCATGCCATTGATGGACTTGAGAAGCTGATCCAGCATTTGCATGTCATATTTTGGTTGCTGGGGTCATTTTTTAATTTTTTGAGCCGGTTTTTACTGTTAAAGGCGTCTGATTTACACTACAGCAACATCTTCTGTACATTAGCAAGAAAAACGCTTTCTGGGTTTTGTTCGCAGCCCTGAAAAACCATCTGGGTATCTTTTAGATTTTGCATGCAAGCTATATATTTTTCAGAATCGAGCATGCAAAGCTACAGCCATACCCCTCTCTGCTGGCAGTCACAGATTTGAATGCAATTTTTCTTCAAATCAGGAGATCAGCAAATTTTCGGAGCACTTTCAGCCCAAACGGACATCACCATTAGATCCGGAAGGCCGTTTGCAGTCAGGATTCATACAAAACTTTTCGATTTTGGACACAGAGCATTTTTGGAGATTTTTTAAGCCTCCAGGGTCGCTGCCGTACGGATCGTACGGACGCAGAGTCGAAAAAAAAAATTTAAAAAAATATAATTTGGGCGCTCAGCCGGGTGGCCACCCAGCAGCCACCGATGCACCACCCTACGGCCGCCACCGCGCAGCTCACCGGCCGCTGCCACCGGCAGCGCCACCGCTGAGCTGCTGCGGCTCGGCACCGCCCTTCGACCACCTCCGCCGGCGGCGCATCTTCAAACCACCGCTTCGACTACCGTCCGCCATGTCAGCACCCTGCTGTCCGACAGGTGTCCCCTCCGATAGCCGTGCAGTCTCCGTCAGCGTTGCAGCCACTACAGGGGTGACACGTGGACCCGCCACGTCACCCCTGCCACGTCGATTTTGCCACGTGGACCTGCCACGTGGCACTCTTTTTGTGGCGACGGCCTCCAAGCCGTCAATTTTAATCGTGGCTTTTGCTGACGTCAACATGACGTCATCCTGCATCAGCACCTTCTTGCACCTCTCCTAGGGTCATTTTGGACCTACCTTTGATTTTTTGGCCATAACTTTTGCATACGGAAGTATTTTTCCGATCCGAAAGAAGCGCCGGAAAGCTGGTTCTGAGACGGAGATGCTGGTACAAGTGTTTTTGAATTTTGATGCAGTTTGGTTGCCTGTTATGGCAGTCAAAGCCGGATGTTCTATTTTGCACTCCGGGAGGCGTATCTTGAGCTTCCGATCTCCGATTTTGGACTTCTTTATATCGCTGGAAAGCTCTTTCTATGCTCTTTCCAGTGATGCTGGTTGTTCCAGATTCTATTCCAGACACATCCTATTCAGTCTTTTGCGTTTTAGCATTCTGGTGGATATTCTGTTTGTTTCAGGTCCAGAGATCGATTTTGTTGCTTCAGTTGCTTCGTTTTGGGCTTTACCTTCTGTTGTTTCAGCCTTATGTTTTTTGTGATCATTGTTGATATTCATTGTAAGCATCTTTATGCAACGCACTGAGATAAAGTGCCACTCTTGCATTTCGGGATCCTTTTCATCATTGTGATTCATTGTACTCGCACTATTATATAAAGTGCCATAGGGGGGATAGTTGTTTGCCGCTTATAGGCCCTCTTTCTCTAATTCCTCATGCAGTGTCGATGACACATGCCTTTATTTGTGTTTGTACCTCACTCTCGATGTGTTTGGCTCCTGTGTTGTAGGAGATTTTTGGCCCATCTTTTCAACTACCTGTCACCTCACCTACCTTAAGGGGAGGTTATATTGTTGTTCTATGCTTCTTTGGTTGATGGTTCATGCCTTCTATTTCCATGGAGGTTCTATAGATCAGCATTTTAACAAAGTTTTGCGGTTCTTCATGCTTCAGTGATGCTGCTTCTTCATGATCACTCCTTGTTCCTGTTTTAAGGGACAATTTCCCTAGCGGGAGACTTCTTCAGTTCTTCACTAGGTTCTTACCTCTTTTTGGGGGAGGGTTTTTCCCATGTGGTTTTCTCTCTTTCCCCCCTTTCAGAGGTTGCATCTTCTTGCATTGTACTTGGGTACCTATCATGGCCTCGTTGTCGGGACCCATTTCTACATCCACCTAAGCTCCACTTATGGAGGGGTGTTAGTGTAGTTTTTTATTTTTTCCTATTTTGCTAGGTTTTTCCTACACTTTTAATAATCTCGCTTAGGTTAATAAAGCATGTCTTATTAGGTGAATGGTTGTGAGGTGTCACCTTCCTACATGTGAGCATCCATTAGCTATCTTGGGAAGATACTTTGCTATCTTTAGTCCGATAGATGGTTGCTCCTCATTGGTTGGTGTTGCCACCTCCTCCCTCTTCCTAGCCTATATAAGCATGCTACCTGGCTTGTATTTATATCTCTTATTTTTGCATCCTCTTAATGCTATTTTGTTTCCAGCATTTGCATTACTCTCTTGGAGACTAACTCTATGATGCTATTTTGATTTTGTATCATTTGCTTCATAGTTTAGATATTTACTCTTTGCACTAGTTTTCTGGGTTATTAATCTTTTCAGATTCTAACAACAGGCTACAGGAACCGCAAGTTTTTCCTTAAAACTCACCGATTACAAGGCAGAGGTAGATAAGATTATCTTTACACCCACTTTTAATCTAAGGGATTCTGAACCTATTTTACACACTATGGTGTATGGTAATGACAGAAATGCACACAAATCCACCATCTGATATGTTGATCAAATAGTGGTGATATCCTACCACCCAAAGATTTCAAAAAAGATATTTAGTATGCCAAACTAAGGGCATTCAACAACCATGCCCCCTCTTTGAAAATGTTTGCAAAAGAAAAGAAATTGTTACTTAAGCGTATATGTAGGCAAAACCTCGCAAAGAAACATTGGGACAACCAATGGAGTAACAGTAATAGCAAGAGGTTGAAGAGATTCTTTATAATTTCCCATAAATGGAGACGTAGAATGGACTTGCTAAAATGCAAGCTTACAGGAGCTACCACGGCATCAGATATTGGTATATGGAAGTTAAGGTTGATGAATGGCTTGAATAATAATAGGATTTGCCCGTTAGAGAAGAAATTATAAGAGAAAGCATGGGTTAGCAGTTAGAAACATCTCGGACTCCAATTTAGCAAGGACTATTGTTCCTAATGTGTTTCTTAATGCAGATTTGATGATGGCCATTGCAGAGATGTATAACCTAGGACAAAACAAGCCTTATCCCATGATCGAAAGGTGATGATCAAGTTCACAAGGAACAACATTGAAGAAACATTTAGATTAGAGACTAACAGAGATGATGGCCTTTTGATCAAAATCAACTGCACTGTGATTTTAAAAACTGCTAGTAGCATAGAGGTAAAATTCCTCTACATAGACAAAAAACATGTATGAAAAGCAAAAAGCACCTTGAATCCTATTGATTCTCCTCCATACCGTATTCATTTATTTGCTCAGGAACATTTTGTGCCTTGTGTTGGCTTGTGATGATGTAAGGACCAGCATCTATAATTGGATGGTGCTGATATGTTTAGATATTCAAGGAATGGATGCACATAGAAGCTTTGGTTTTGTAGGAACATTGGCTGACTCCACAGTCATCAAACTAACCATGGGGACACCTTCCAACAAGTGAATGCACATTAGACAACCATAAACAAAACCTAAGAAATCTAGTTTCTCAATCTATTAGCTACTGCACATAAACAAGCTTGACTCCTAGTAGCCCTCACAGATGACATATCTGGCCTTAACTTCTAACATAGACCAGTTCTTCCCAAACCCAGCATAGATTTAGATACCCTTTTAGGACACACAAAAAACATATACAAACTGATCATATGATTCCTTTGGAACACTTAATTCAACAAAGGACTAATAATATACAGCCTAGGCCTAATTAGGCCTCTTTGTCAAAGCAACTTATTGAAGGTTTAAATCTTATTGGAGTTTGTAGCTGCGATAGAGATCTTTATCTTTGGGCGTTAATCCATTATAGTCACCTTCAGCTAAAAAGGATGTTTATGATAATTGTAACATTCAATTTAATGACATGTCATTCAACATGCATTAAGGCATGAAAATACGAAGAGTTGTAATTGTAATAAACAGTCACATTTTAAGAAATTGAAGAGACAGATGATTGGAACATGAAGAGTCTCTCTTTAAGTTATCTATATCGCATCAAGCGATAGGCATTGTACACTTGATTTTATTATCAATAAAATGATATTTTGTTATGTGACGCTGGGTTTTTCCCTTCATTCTCGAAGGGTTTTTCCAAGATAATTATGTGCGTCTCTTGCATCTTTTTTGGTTATTCGTTATTGTTGTTTATCTGATTTCTAGGCTTAAAATCCAACATGGTATCAGAGCTTAGTTAGATAACAGGCATGAGAAAGTATTGCTTTTTGTTTTAATTGTATTCCAGATTGCATTATCTATGTTTTCATTATGTAAGTAGCTGCAAGTGAGTTCTATCTATCTAAGTACTGCTTTGTGCATCATTTCCTCTTCTAATATTTGTCTATAGCTCGTCCAGAGCACTCTTGTATTTGAATTTATTATTTTAAGTATTATTGGAATCATGTTTTGTTCCTTGGCTCCATGCCTTCACTTTTCCCTCCAATTCCAATTTTTTTATGTCTTCACTTCTATCAGCACCATGTTTTCAGTTGCCATGTGACATCTCGCCATGGTGCGATTGCATTTTTTTTGTACTGCATCTAAGTTCATTTCTTGTTTGCACTAGTTATTATGTTGTGTCAGTATTGGTGGTTCAAGTTTTATTAATATTTCCTGTATGTGCCTCATTTATTTTTCTAACATCCGTCGCTTGAATATGAAACGTCATTTTTTCCTTTGTTTCCTGTTAATCTTATGTTGTTTGTTATGGAGGGAGCTCCCGCGTCAATCTAACATCTTTGTATCTATATTATGTTTTAGGTGGTCTCCTCTACGACTTCATCTTTTAATTCATCTATGAGAAACCGGGAAATGATGTTAACTCGCCCATTTTTGCAGAAGGGAATATGTGCCAATGTCATGGCCCTAGTTGTGGGAGCCTAGGCCGATGGATATCCTACAGAGACTTCTCATTTATGACTGTCTCTGACTCCATTAAACCCTATCGTAGGGTGCCTCCGCCTCCTTGTTGTCGATGGCACTCTCTTCTTCTTTGCGGCCATTGCATTCTACACGACCATCTATTTCGTTTGGCCTTCTCAGCAACAAATGCTAGTCATCCGCCTAAATCTCTTTCCAGACTACGATAATTCTAACATCGATTACAAATTGTGCAGTCAAGTTGTCATTTGGCTAAGCTAATATTCTAGATGAAAGGTAGGATAGGTTAAAGGATCGCGTCTTTGGCTTCAATCAGTGTGCAATGAGAATTTTCTACAGCATCTTGAGAAGAGGTCACAAGGCTTATGTACAATACATTGATGGGATAAACATTGTTGTTGTTAATCTTAAAGGCCATTTTGGCTTCTACCTTGTGATAGATACAAAGAACAATATAGAGAACATAACTTTATGAAGTTGCAAAGATAAGTATTGTATGGTTATATTTTATTAACTGGCCTAGTACGCAATTTTCATTGGTCTCAATGATAAGATGACATTATGAATTAATTTATCTCTCTTCATTGCCAAAGATGCAACAAGAAGATATGAGGATATTGCATTGATGATTCATATTTGCGTTTATAGGGAGCTCGTAATTCAGAGGGAGACGTTCAGCCTCGAAGGGAGGTTACATGATATATTTGAATATGGCGATCAAAGATATTTCTATTAAGAGGGAGTGCTTATGGAATCCCTATAATTTTTATACATATTGTTAATCTTTTGATATTATAGATTTTGAGACTCTTGATGGAAATGAGTCTTAGTTTAGAATTTCTTGCTAAATATGAACTTGTATTCATGATAGTTATAAGGTCAACCTAATAACTCTTTCACTCTGGGAGTGAGCATCATGTTGAAAGAGTCCATGATGACATCATGTTGAGAGATTTTGTGATGGGAGTTAGAAGTCATGTTGAAGAGATCATGACTGGATCATGTTGAGAGAATCCATGATAAAATGTTGGTTGTAAATCTTACTAACTTGTCAAGTTGAGAGATTCCATATCAGCATCATGTTGAGTGAGTCTATGATTTTTCAAGTTGAGTGATTCCATAATTATTAACAAATTGTTTTCTTAGTGTCATGTTGAGAGATTCCATGACATCATCACATTGAGAGAGTTTGTAATGAAAGTTGATTGTGTTTCTTGTAGGATTTTCATGTTCAGTGATTCCATGAAATTTTATAGGATCTATCTAATTAGATTTTATCATTGACATTTTGGTTTCAGCCTTGTGTGATTGTTCAACTAAAGATCTCTCTCTGGCTAAGTGGGAGTGTTGGAGTTTGAAGCTGCGAAAGAGATCTTTATCTCTGGGCGTTATTCCAATATAGTCACCTTCATCTAAAAAGGAAGTTTATGATGATTGTAATATTAAATTTAATGATATATGTCATTCAACATGCATTAAGGCATGAAAATACGAAGAGTTGTAATTGTAATAGTCATGTTTTAAGAAATTGAAAAGACCTGGTTGGAATGTGAAGAGTCTCTCTTTAAGTTATATATATCGCATCAAGCAATAGGTATTGTACACTTGATTTTACTATCGATAAAATGATCTTTTTGTTGTGTGTGGTTGGGTTTTTCCCTTCATTTTAAAAGGTTTTCCCAGGATAATTATGTGTGCCTCTTGCATCTTTTGGTTATTCGTTATTGTTGTTTATCTGATTTCTAGGCTCAAAATCCAACAAATCTAAACTTCTAAATTGCACCCCAAGGATTGTATAAAGTCTCAAATTAACTAGATCAACCAATGTCATGGTTCCGAAGTAACATTTGTTAATCCTATATAACTCTGATAACATAACTGATTTGGACTGTAGATCGTACAGATCTAGCAAAGCATTGATATCCTTAGAAAGGATACAGCCTATTAAATACCTTATAGTTTTAACCTAATCGACGCCTTTCTTGGAGCATTTAATAATGTTCTAAATGGTATAGTTATTGTTAGTATATTTACTAACTAATTTGTTTATCCTTGAGACGCCGATCTAGGCAATATACTCATTGGTATGTGTATAGGGCAAACCTAGAAAGAGTCATGTCCTTTCTAAGGACATGCCTCTTGGGTGCCTTATAAGTAAGAGGTAGGAATGTGAATAAAGGACACACGAATACAATAAGTCTGCTCCTTTAGCATTCACTGCCTCATTCCACTTACTAGCAGAATTAGTTATATAGTTGCAAAACTATACATCAGCCAAAGGATACTGTATATATCATTTGGTATTGATAAAGACCATCTTCACCAAAGTATAAAGGCTTTATATCAGATTTGGTTGTTCAGAATTTGCAGAAACGTTACAACATTTGCTCCTTGTTTTACAAAACCCTTATCACTACACTGTCAAATAGGCAAAAATACATATGCTCCTTGTTTAACAAAACCCTTATCACTACACTATCAAATAGGCAAAAATACATACGTTGCCCGCCTAGGGAATCATCATTTTAACTGCAAACGACTTTCACTAATGCAAGTCATATAATATGAAATTACACTCCTTAAACCTTCATCAAGCCAATTTGCAAGCAATCTTAATGATGGGAAGTTCATGAATTCATTTTTTTTGCATTCAAACCCTCACTTCAAGGGTTTCAAACATGGTTGCAATAAAAAGGCAATATCTCCCTTAAAATTTCATGAAAATTTAAGAAACTAGAATCAAATTAAAATTTACACCATTCTCCATTATTCAAACTTCAAAGTCCTTCTTAGATCATTTTAGCACCATAAAACATCATACTATTCACTATTACACTAACAAAATCATGAGATAAGATAAGATAATAATATTAATGTCCAACAAGAGACCAACAAGGGTCTATGGCACTGAAAGGTACAACAGTATAGTGAAGAAAAATAACCAGCAGGAACACCCAATGGTGTCCATAAAAAAAAGTGCTACAAAAGGGAAAACAACCAAAACAAAAAGAGAAGGACCATCAGTCCTTTCTCGGTACAAAGAAATCGTGTACATAGGTATAAGGATTAGAACGAGCAAGGGTCTGGGCCCGGCTCTGCATAGCAGTAGGGGTAGGGTATTGCTGTCTAAGGAACCCATGCCGAGGTCTGACCAATCTGGTGTGTCTAGAGACGAGCGGATGAGGTTGTTTCCTATCCTCAGAAGTGGGCATGGGTGGAAAGAAGTTTGTGATGAGCTGATCCAATTTCTAGTTATGAGGGAACCAAAGCTGTAAGGTGTGATCTCTAAGCTGGGAGGTCTCCCAGAGGTAGAGCGCTAAGCACCTCTGGTCCGAGTAACTAAAAAATGCCAAGAGGGATCTGCAGTCTCTGAAATGGAAGTGAAATCTGCCTTTGATCTCATAGTAGATGGGACACCTGAAGATAAAATGGGTCTTTGCTTCCGTCTCAGATAAAGTGCAAAGGCGGCACACTCGTTCCTCTCTGATCAGGTGATCAATCTGACAACAAAGTCAGTGGGCTCTGACTCTAAAAGACCCCAAGGCGATACGAAGAGCATGACACCAACGACGCCATGATATTATTTATTAAATTCAACTTAAAACTAGGGGGCATTACAATCCACACTTCCTCAAATTGACAACCCCAATCCTAAAATGACAATTTCAACTTTAAGTTAAAACTGTAATACAAAACTTATCATCTTGAAAATAGTTCATCATGTTATTCAAACTAAAAATAAATTAATATATAACTTATCTTAATGTTAGCATTGTCAGATTTCCACAATCCATTTTTCAAATGAAATTTTGCTTCTGGATTCAATTGGGTGTTTGTTTTTAGCATCAACATAGAGTGTGATCCATCATTACATTCTTACATTCTCTCATCTTTCTAATATATCACAGAGTGTGATCCGAAACGTTGATGCTAAAAACACACAGACAATCGAATCCAGAAGCAAAATTTCATAATCTTAATGTATTGTAGCACTTCCTCCTCCCCTCTCAATTATTGTCTCATCCCACAATAAGTCCTAACGAGTAAACCTTATAATTTCTCAGAGACTTTTATTTTCCTCAAATCTTATGGATACCCTTTTAGAATGTATATATCTCTTAGTTCGCAGTAGACTTTATCTCATCCCAAGCCTCTGTGGATATCCTTTTAGGATTATCCATCTCCATTGAATCCTTGAACAGACTTCATCTCATCCCACGGCCATTAAAGACATAATCTCTACTCTGTACTGGAGTGTCTTAACAGTTCTCCCATAATCACAGCGTAGTAGGGCCCTACTCGCAGTTCCCTCTTGACTGCTATTGTGATCCCTCGGCAGTTCTCCCTCAACTACTTCTACATAGGGTTCCCTTAGCAGTTCTCCCTCACTTACAACACAGTAGGGTGCCCTTATGCAATTCTCTCTTAATTGTTGCTCTAATGGGGTGCGCTTCACGATTCTCCCTTAATTGCAGCCTAGGTCTCTTCTACAATAGGGTGCCCTAGCGGTTCTCCCTTAATCACAAAACAGTAGGGTGCCCTTATCGCGGTCCTCTCTAGCATGCTACTGCAATAGGGTGGCAACGTGATTCTCCCCTAATTGCAGCCTTGGGAAGGTGCTAACAATAGAGTGCCTTTAGTGGTTCTCCCTTAATTGTCACTATTTCCCTTTTATATAAATAATAATAAAATTAAAATTCATAATTATATTAATCACATATTTATACATTACCAATCTTTTTAGATTATTGTCAAAACTATGGTTGAGCCTCTTTGAGACTTCACTAGCCTTTGATTTTATTCTTTCATATGAATTATCTTATCTTTTCCTAACCAACCGACCATTATATATAAAAACTTTAGAATATGGATAATGTACTCATGTTTTTGGTAATCAATAAAGTAATAACATTTCCTCACCCTTTAGGTATTCTGGTACTAGTAATGAATGTTATGTTGGTACAGTTGAATCCATGCTATATTGTTCTATCTATTATGCATTGATAACCATTCTACAAATGTTCTTATCAAATCACCTTATACTTTCCCTTCTTTAGTCAAATAGAATTACTTGTTCAATATGATTTCAGAATCTAAAGGCTAATATTGTATTATTATTCCTTGTTTCCTTCTTAACAACATTAGCATATATCTTTCCTTCACAATTCTTCTTGGTCATATAAGATAGGTCTGACTCCCTATAAGATTTTTTATTGCTTATATAATTCAACGGCTTAACATACTCATTACCATGACTTAATATTTACATCAACCTTCCTTCAATGGTTTCCTAGATTAATATCTATCATTCAATGTCACTGTCTTAGCCCATAATATTATCTCCCAAATGATTCATATCTGATCTATCTTCAATGATAAAAATGACTTGTTGACTATCCTTCTGCCTTTGTATTTGCTCAAAAGGTACTCATTAATATTCCTTGATCTTCTACTCGCTGGTCTACTTGCTTTCACTTTCTATTTGTCATAAGATATTCTATTCATTGGAAGAGATCGTCTTCAATATTTAGTGAATGTGGTTCATTGATCTTGTGCTTCTTTGGGATTGGACGTTAATTATTGAGGCTTCCACTTCTATATGATCTTGTTATCACGAAAGTTGTTGACTTTAATAGTATATATTCATTGAGTTATCTCTATTGGCTCTTTCATTCCATCCTAAATGCTCCTATGTAATCTTTCACTGTTAATTGTAATATTCCTTGTTAAAGTATGAAATTCTTTTATAAGTGTCACTCAAAGAATGAATCGTTTGCTTGGGTCTGCAATCTAAACTGATCTACGTGCTCATAATTTCCTTGTTGAACTTTTAAGACTTCATTGGTAATTAATGACCTGCAATGCCCAGTCTCTAATAAGTCTTCCCTCCCTTAATTCATCGAATATTCTGTAGCTAATAGTTCCCAGCAATATATATACAATAAGAATATATGGAAAGTATCACCGCCGAGTATTACCGCCGAGTATTGAGATGATAACCAAGGCCTTTCTATTTATCACAGAATCAATGTAATCCTTTTATCTTTCCCCAGTGAATCCAGGACATTAATGTTGATTGGGATGCAGATGTTGATAGTCCATGGACCTTGTCGTAACCTGTATTCAATGTTCCTTCTCTGAAGTATCATTCAAGAAGTTGATCACTACCTCATATTGTTGTCAAATCCAATTTACTGCTCGTCTTTCCTTGCTTATCTGCTGCTGATACTGAATGAACTGTACTTTTTGCTGACTGGACTCATTATCATTTTCATCTTATAATTGCCCAATTCGCTTCCTTTAATTGCACAGTTCGGTGCTTAAATGCCCTAGTTGAGACCAATATTTGAACACCTTCCATCTTTGATCAATGCTTCAGATATATGTATTCTAAACAAATACTTCCCATTATTGTTGTCTTCCTACACATCTGTGCATTTGTGCTCTTCCTTTATGAAAATCAATGTTCCCAAATGTTCGATGCATTCTAAACTCTCTTCCCCTTCTGTATTTGCTACAACCTCCAATTTATATTAGCTGTCCGCCCCCATGTGCCTTCCAAAGTGTCTAACGCTGGATTAGATGTTTTCCTTCCTGCCTGTCGTGTATCAAGTATGTGTCATTAGCAGTTTTCTCTAAACAGAGAGGGCCCAATGAGGATAAACAGATCAAAATCTTTCCTTATAAATATATATCTAACAGTGATATTCAGATAATAGTCAGGAGTGCAATCTCTTCTGAGTTCGATTCCAAAGCTTTGTGATTCTTCTCTCCTATTCGTCTCCTGCTCTTCCTTAATATCCCGTGACATATCTGCTATCCTCTGTAATTGTGTATGCTTTTGACAGAAAGTTGCAGATCTTTACCTGCACTCTCTGCTTATTAGTATCTTATTCCATTCGCTGAATAGGATCTTCCCTTTTCTATTCAATTTCACAATATGTTCCCTGAGCTTATAATAATATATTTTGTGGTGTCCCTTACTATCTTTTCGGTAAAGTTTCTGCAAAATTCTGTTATGAATCAGACTTAGATTGTACCTTTTCTATGCTTGCTGTAGATAATCTTCAATATACAGTCTTGAATGAATGGAGAAATATAATTCTGGAAATGCTTTTAACTTCTGCAAGTCGTCTTAAGGCAATATTGATTAAGGAGCAGACTTGTGATTCTTGTGTGTCCTTAAACTTCAACCACACCCTTATTAAATATAGAGATCAAGGGGGAGATCAAGGGGCATGTCCTTACAAATGACATGTCCCTTCCAAAGTCGGCCTGGGATGCTCTTCTCAAAACCGGTAACTTTCCAAAGAACAATATTAGTTTAATACCTAAACTAACCAAATAGATTAGTTAGATATAAAACAAGTTATCTAAGAGATACGCCTATACCTATCAAGAAGGAAGACAAGTATATAGACCTTAGAAGGGATCTTATGCAAGAACAGATCAGTCTGATCTGTAATCAGATCAGTATGATTTAAAGTTATAGAATTAACATTTTCCCTTTCAAAATCCTTCTTATTTGATATATGCTTCTTGGAAAGCAAGAGACACCTTACTCAAAGGTTGCCACTTAAATTTATTTTATTTGTTAATTTGTTATTTTTATTAACATTATTTATTAATAAATCTTAAGGTTCTCATTTAATTATTGATCTCATTATTAGTCGTTATACCTAATATTATTAATTATTAATAATATATCCTTCTTGTATTATAATAATAATTTAAATAATAATTTACTTATTATTATTTTTGTTTACTATTATTTATCAAATTCAACTTTAAAATGGGGAACATTACAGCCCTCTACAATATATCTAAAAAAAGGATTTGAGGTAATCCCCACCAAATTGAATGAGTACCACATGCCTAATAAGCCCCACAGAGTTTATGGCTCGGAAGGTTTTATAAGGAGTGTATCCAAATGCTACCCCACATAAAGAAGAGTTGTTGGAGGACTGGATTAGGTATGCAACTGTGTACGAAGATGTGTTGAAGATGAGAGAGCTGGTACAAGATCCAATGTACAGAACATCAGAAGCAGAAGGAAGGTAACTATGCTACTGCCTATAGAATGGTTCGTACTTTTGAGTTGAGAGCGAAAAAAATGCTTGCTACACTGCACAAGGATGTTGGCAAGATACCACTTCCATATGTTGTAATTACCAAGGTTCAAGAGCCTAAGCTTGCTCCAATTGAAATTGACTCTGAGTCTTCCCCATCTTCAATTGGATTCCCCATTGGAGCAGCTTCACCACCTCCAAGCCTACCTTAATCACTACCATCTATTGTTGCAAGGCCAGCTCCTCATCCACCTTCCAGTCAAGAAACTCCTCAGCCACCTCCACAAGTTTCTTTGCCCCGACCAAGGAGTTTAACTGTCTCATCTAATAAGGCACCCATGGAAGCGCCTTTATCATCAAGCTTAGGGCTTTCTAGTAAAACAGAGAATCCCTTGGCAATTGTGGCTATCAGAACATTGGCCCTCGGCCAACCAATCCTATACACTTCGTATGAGGGTTTTGATACCCTCATCCAACCACCTCTGCCTCTCAATGAATTTGATACCCAAAAGACAATATGGCTTGAAGTGCCATCAACAGAGAGGCCCCTAACAGTCTTCAAGTTGGGAGGAAGTTTGACAAATGACATAAGAATTGAGGCCTGCAAAGAACTAATTTCAAATGATGAGTTCATTAAGAAAAAGGAGTTCAAACACTTTGTGCTCCTATAAGAAGCAAAGAGCTTAACTGCAAAGAGGGGTTAATTTTGAGAACTTGACTGAAGGATCAAGCACAGGTGAAAGATGAAGTGCTCAGCAAGGTTGAGGAACAAAAGGAAGCAATGACCCTGAGACAGGCAAAGAGATGATTGTTGAAAGTGGTGTCCTTTTAGATGGATGGGACATTTCTTTTGACAGCCTCACGAGGAGGCAAAATGTTGATTTGTCTAATCTTACTTCATATCAAGAAAAGAATCTACTCTTTAATTCTGTGTATGATGAAAGTTAGATGTCCTTGCTGTTGGTCTTTGTAGACTCAAGCCAAGAAACCTTTTATGGATAATAATCAAGATAAGTATTGTGACCAACTACTTCTTAAGAAGCCCATTGATTTCACAGGTGTGCAAGCAACTGGTTTAGTTGTGGATGTTGCACAGATCCATAGAGTTGCAGCTGGGGAACAAGAAAAAATTGCAGCCTTGGAGGCTAGAAATAAAATGCTGGAGCATTAGTTGCAAGCAATGTCTGGACTTGTCATTGAAGGGCCTTCTCTTGAGGAGGTAACAAGGATGAAGACTAAGATCTCTACCCTAAATGTTGAGACTGACAGGTTGAAGGAAAAGTTGGCAAAGGCCATCAGGGATGCTAAATGCACAGAGTCCACTGAGGATGCAGTTCAAATTCTTGTTGATGTCAAATCAAATGTACTTCCAAGAACTGCAGAAGAGGTATGGAGCGACTACCTAGAATTCTTGAATTTTTAATATTCACACTTGCAATGGCAGAGATTCTTTGCATGTTCCCTCTCCTATTTCAGCAAGTTGATCAGGGGCTTCAAGTTTTATTCAGGGATGTTTCCCTCTTGCCTTCTTCAAGACCTAGTGCCAAAATATGAGTGGAGATTCAAAGTTTTGTCTCAAGTGTTTTCAAAACATCACCTATATACAAAGATTATTGTGGTAAAACTATTTAATTTTATGGTTTAACCGATGGCTTCTAATAGATGGACAGAAGGTTACTAAGGTCCCAAAGACCTTTCTTGCTTGGGAGACAAAACTAGAAGATTTTGGAGATTTTGCACTTACAAGCATAAAGGAAGATGAAGATAGCGCACTCGTGGTTTTTGATAGTTATGTGGAGGATTTGGAGACTATTCATCAAAGATGGATTGGATTAAGGCAAACGCCAAAATCAGTGACAAAAACTATCTCCAGCATCTCCAATCTCTGCAGCAGTTCAAGAATGGAGGGTTGAATGTTTTGTGATGATTTTTGTTAACCCTAACTCTATGTTTTTGTGTTTTAAATTTTGATCCAGGAACTAGCCGTTGGCTTCTCGCAAGTTTTTCAAAACCTTAAAGATTAAAGAGCTCAGTCTTATTTTGATATGGGAATAATCTGATCCTATCTAGAGGATAATTTTCAATTGAAGAGGGAGATTTGACAGCAATTTGATATGGTTTAGGAGAGTAAATGCATATATTTTGCAAAGAACAATACAAGCTGCTCACTGTCATAATATTGAAGGAGCTATGGACACCTCATCAGCCTTTTTTGTCAACGTGATTATGCTCATAGAAGAATGTTTGCGAAGGTATCTGCACCAACTACTTCTCTGAAGACAAACAAAAGAATGCCTGAAAAGTTGTTGACGGGTTATATAGTGTTTTGTCTTTTAGCCTGATGGTGATTACATACTGCTGGGTAGATCTTTTTAAGATAGGCTGAAACTTCTTCCTTCCCTTGCATTATAAATGGGAATTCAGGGCCTCTTTTTGAGTTTGCTAGTTGTCTAATTGGTTAGTAGTCCCTCTCAGACAAAAATTGCATACTTGTAAATTCAGTTGATTAAGTGAAAGCATATCTGTTATTCTGGATATACAGTCCATATGATGCAATACTTTTTGTGAAAGCTTTTTGTAGTTGCAGAAACAACATGAAATCAAGCAGAATGATTTGCTATGGTGTCCTCTTATGTATCTCTCAGATATAATGAAATCAAAAATCAAGGGTTTTTGGTTTTTCAATTGCTCTGTGTTAGTGATTGTATGAGAGATTTTTGATGACATCTGAAGCAGAGATTAAATATTTCTTAAAACACTTGTATGAATCAGATAGTGTATGATTGTTGTAGAACATACACTTTGTTGTTATAATTGATCGATATAAGGTGTTGAGTCAGTGGATAAGTTTTTTTTTTAGTTGCAACTACATGAGTTTCCTGAATTGTGTTCTCATAACTATTTAGGCCCTAAATAAGGCACTGGTTTGAATTATCTTAGTAGCTTGCAGTATATCTTAGAAATCCAAAAAACGTTTTTTTTTCCAAGTATTTCCTTTCAGTTTTAGCTTTAGTGTCTTTAGATTAGATGTCAGTTTGTTCTATTGGTCTAAATCATCAAATCAAGTATATAGCCAAAATAGTTGCAGGCCTTTCATATGCCTGATTACATATGCAGAGAACATTATATCATAATATCTGCAAGAAAGGATTTCAAAATCAAGAAGGTATTATTAGGTTTCACCTGCTCTGGTCTAACAGAGTCAAAAGTGGAGAGCGCTGTGATTTGTTCCTTATCCCCAATTGCATTTTGTTATGTTGGCCACCTGACCCAATATTCCAAGACTAAATGATTGGCTACTTTATAGAGAAGTTTCGGTCCATCAGTTGGAAACAACAACAAAATGCACTGGTATATGTAAAGTTTCTGCAAATTCTATGACTAAATAATTCAGACTTGTAATCTATCCTCGGTTGCTGAAAATGAACTTCTTAATAATCTGAAGTATGGAGAAGCTGTTTGCTTTTATTCTGAACTGAAAGTTATTTATCTCTGAAATAAATTCAACTGGGTATTATTGCTTGAGGGAGCAGACTTGTTATTCTTGTGTGTCCTCAAACTGCAATAATTCCTACCATTAATATCATGACCAAAGGGCATTTCCTTCAACGGAACATAACCCTTCCTAGGTCGGCTTATACACCTTTTCAGAAATCAGCGACTTAAAGGAGATGATTAATTATAAACACAACTAACATATTATGTTTAGTTAACATAATCCTATCCTAAAAATTGCTGCCCACCCTAGAGGTGTAAGACAAGAATATAATGTCTTTAAGTGATATTAAAGGATGAAGATTAAGTGCAGTCTGCACTCTCAAATCAGCATATTATCACAGTTCTGAACTTAACACTCCCTCTTAACTTGATAATCATACCGAGAGATAACATATCTAGCATCATCAATTATGATGAATAAGCATACATTGATACTCTATATCTATCTGAATCTTCTTAAGAAAATAGCACCACAAGATACCGAGTCAAGACAAGAATATAATGTCTTCAAGTGATATTAAAGGATGAAGATTAAGTGCAGTCTGCACTCTCAAATCAGCATATTATCACAGTTCTGAACTTAACACTTAACACTCCCTCTTAACTTGATAATCATACTGAGAGATAACATATCTAGCATCATCAATTATGATGAATAAGCATACATTGATACTCTATATCTATCTGAATCTTCTTAAGAAAATAACATCACAAGATACCGAGTCATATAGCCATCTTGTGATATGACTCATCACTTATACTAGTGATGTCATTATTGCAAATAATGCAATACACACAGGATAAAATATGAAGAATGATTAAATTCTTCATTTATCCAGGTTGCGACTCATAGGGACTAGTAATCCTATATCACAACTTGATCTTGAGTTAAGATCTACTAGAAAACAGGATAAAGACTGAAGAACGAATTCTTCCTTTATCCAAGTTGTGATAAATAGGCATAGAAATGCTTATTTCACAAATGATCTTGAACTCACCTAGATCTAACAGTAGTTCTCTACTGTTCAATACATTATCTAAGGAATCATCATCTCTCATAATGTCTTTTATACAAGTATTCATTATCTCAGAGATCGTCACCACTTAAATAATGAATACAGATGGTAGAGCCCATAACAATCAATAGCCTGACAAATAAAATTATTTTATTAATAATTTACAGAATACAAATGGATTACATTTCAACCATACCAAGTCTTCTCCTAAAGTGATCTATCTTCATTCTAGATAAAGGTCCGATGAGTATGTCTGTTGTCTGATCTGCAGTGCAGATGTATTCTAATTTTACAGTATTCCTATCTACCATATCTCTTACATAATGGTACGGAATTTCAATATGCTTGGACCTGTCATGAAAAAGTGGATTCACCGAAAGTTTGATGGAACTTTGATTATCACAATGAATAATCATAAGATTCATAGCTTGCCCAAATAATCCCACAAGTAACTTCCTTAGCCAAACTACTTCTCGAGAGGCCATTGCTACCTCAATGTATTCGGCTTCTATAGAGCGTTGAGCTACTAAAGATTGTTTTTTGCATATCCAAGATATCATTGCTGACCCTAAACTGAAACAGCATCCTGAAGTACTTTTTCTATCGTTAACACTTCCACCCCAATCTGAATCAGTGAATCCATGCAAATCTAAATCAACTTTCTCATATTTGAGCCCAAAATTAAGAGTGCCTTGCAAGTATCTCATAATGCGTTTAACTGCAACTAGGTGAATCTCCTTTGGCTCACACATAAATTGACTTAAGGCATTAACAGCATAACAAATATCAGGTCTTGTATTTACTAAGTACATGAGGGACCCAATCATCTGTTTGTAGAGAGTAGAATCTATGGAAGGTGATTTTGTTGCTACTTCTTTAAGTTTATGTAGATTAGTCTCCACTGGAGAAGACATAGACTTGCAATTCCACATTCCAAATCTCTTCAAAATATCTGATGTATACTTCCCTTTATTAAGTATTATATTGTCAGAATTCTATCGTACTTCCAATCCTAGGAAGTAATGAAAGAGTCCCAAGTCTTTCATCTTGAATTCTCTAATTAGCTCTTTCTTGCATTGATCTATGAGATGATAATCACTTTGTTGGTAAACAGATTTGTCACAGTAGAATTTGCCCAACGGAGTGTGTGGCAAACCGTTCACAACAGTTGGATAGGCCCTTGGTATGCAGCCTTCCTCTGCGTTTAGAGGGGCAGCTCCCTCATATGATATAATTTTTAAAGGGTTTTTCGAATAAAGAATCTAAAACTAAAAGGTGAGAAAGCTCATGATGACGAATGCACCACACGACTCCAAGGCTTTCCCGAACTACTAAATTAAAACCGCTAATAATAACAATCAAGATCTACGCTTGAAAACTATTACTAGCACAATGCTGATCCACAAATTCATAAACATCTACACCATACCGTGAGAATGCTCACTACAAAGAGAATCAACATTTCTAACAATTTAGATTTAGAAAAAGAGAACTCAAACTGCACTTTCCTTTATTTTCTTGCACCAAGAACCTAAGAGGAATTTCTAATTACAAAGACAAAATTTGTACATACTTTCCAAATATCAACTCCTAATCAAAATTCCAGCATAGTGCTCCCTTTTTCCAAAGCCAAAAAGTCCCTTTACAAAGCCAAAAGATGTCCTTATATAGAGATAGAGGTTAATAACTACCTCTTCGTGGTTAATAACCACCTCCAAAATACATAATTTTGGGGAGGTTAATTAACCTCAAGAAAATTAACCTATACAAGGAAGACTTTCAAAAACAAAACCTTTAGCTAGAATTCCTAAGGATATGTACATATACAATCACTAATCTTCTAGCTACTAACTCTATCTATCCAGACACAATTGATCTATCCCAAAAAACCCTATAAGCATCTAGGATGATCATCATTGATTCATAGTTCGGAATGAACACATTTTCCATGCTGAGTTTGGCTATGAAGTATCTATCCATTTGTGCTTATTTCTACCAAATGTGTTTTTCTCAATTTCATCAAATAGGATAACTGCATAAGGCCTTCTGTGAATAGCCTTTGTCAGTTGTCCTCCTTCCTCATAACCAACATAGCCAAGTGGAGCTCAAATCAACCGCAAGACTGCATGTTTCTCCATGTATTCACTCATGTCAATCCTCACAAGAGCATCCTTAGTATTAAACAAATAAAAGGCAAGAACTTTCACCAATTCTGTCTTTACAACTCTTGTTGGACCCATGAAAGACCAACCCAAGATCGTTGGATTCCTTATGCAACTGCTTTGATAGCTAGATCTTGACCAATGACATGCTTATGCAATTCAAGGAAGATAATCATTGTCTTTCATTGTGAGAAAAACTTTATGTGCATGTTCCACTCTGTGAATCTTACATAAAACTTTAATGAACTCAAAGTAATCTCTATCACTTGCTTCAAAGCCAGCTTCTTTCATCTTTCCTAGCATTTCATGGCCCTCAACCACTCTTGCTGCAAGGAACAGGCTTCTAATCAGAATAACATAAGTTTTAAATTTGGAGAACATCCATACCCTCCCATTTCCTCATACAAATTCATTACATCCGATGTCTATCTGATCTCACACAAATGTGTAATCAGGATATTAAAGGTCTCTTCGTTACGAGGCACCCCTTCCATTTGCCTGCAACCAGATAGGTTCAAATACTCTAGTTGTGCCATTGTTTCCAACATTTCTGATTTTATACTGAACTCGAAACATCCACATAAGTTGAGGTGTTGTAGGAGTGACAGCTCCTTGAAAGAGACCGGCAACTTCCTCAATTCCGAACATCTGCTCAAATCAAGGTGCCTCAGATTTCTCAAATCACCAAAACTGTTGGGTAGTAATGATAGCTTTTCACAATGAGATAATTTCAAGAGCTCTAGTGATTCAAGATGGCAAAATTCATCGGGCAGACTCCTCACTCCTGTCCCATTTGCGACTATCTTTTTCAAATGCTTGAGACATCCTATCGATTTTGGAAATCTTTGGAATGCGCCACAGTTGTGTATTAGCAACTCTCTTAACTGCACAGGAGCGTTGCTCTCACTCTCCCACAATTCCTTCAATCAATATTTCCTAGGATATATCTCTTCACCGAGTTGTAAAACCCTCCAAAAAAAAAATTAATGATTTTAATGAGCAATGGTTTCTCTGTTCAATGTTGAACCATTGAAGCCATGCTAGTAGCTTTGAGAATACTAACAAAGGTTGCCTTGTCGGCTTTGACATCCACCTTATGCATTAAAGAAAACAATTTCAATGCTTCCTCACCTCGGTTAACCTGGGGATATCCTGTGATCATTGTAATCCATGAAATTTGATTGCTATCAGACATTTTGTCAAACATTTTGTGCACATTCTCAGTTTTCCTTATAACAGACAAATATGAACAAGACGATTTCCTTTCAAAATCGGTGGCTTATATCCAGCTTCAATCATGTCAGAGTATACCTTCTTGTCTGATGTTTTTATGAATCCTCCTTAGAAAACAAAAGCATCTCTTTATTGATTTCTGCTTCATTGTAGGTGCAAAACAGAACTGGACTTCTTTCTTGTAATTCCGGAATGCACTTTTCATTTCTGGTGTAGCATATCGAAGATGGAGATTATTGTTAATCAATCCATAATCCTATGACAAGCTTAAAGTTTCATGAATGTCGATGACTTCATGCGGAAACATTCATGAGGATATTCCTGCTGGCCATTCCTATCAACCCAAAGGCGATCTACAATAACAGAATCTTCTTCCATAAGAAAATCAGCCAACATGGCTGAACAATCTACACCTGCAATGAAATTAGCACCCACCATCAAACTAGAAGAGTTATCAGAGATCTCTCCAGAATTATTTTTCGTGTTCATGATTGTTGGTAAACATATTTCCGAAATCCGTCAGTATGTTTCTTCTGTAACCTTCAATATGCCTTGTAACCTGGCACTTGTCTTTTTAGATGCTCTTACTTCCAGTTCTTAACCTTAATCAGCTAAACAAAGAGGTTAATGACTATGTCAAAGAGGTTAATCAATACGTGTTTTTGGGCATTATCATTAACCTTTTGAGAGGTTAAGAAAAACGTGTTTTTGGGCGTTATCATTAACCTTTTGAGAGGTTAATGGTTAATGATAGACTTGAAAACACATATTTTGGGTCTCTCCATTAACCTGCAATAACCTGAGGCTCAGAAGTCGATTTTTAAAAATTTCAAGTGCTATGCGAAGCTGGTAATGAGCCGGAGACATGGAGATTTAGAAACTCACAAAATTTCAGAGATAAAATGGCCAATTTAAAGCTTAAAACCAAGCAAGTTTCAAAAATTAATCGAGGCTTATAAAATTAAAACAATTTTATAACCGAGCAACACACTTGTTATTAGTAAATCAACATACAGTATCAGAATTACCATGTCATTTTTATCTCTTTTATAATATAAATTTGGATCGGCTTCATTCTTGGAAAATCATAAGCTAGTGAGATACTTATCAATTCTTTCATACCAAGCCCTTGGAGCCTCCTTAAGCCCATAGAGAGCTATCTTGAGCCTGCAAACAAAAACGTTAGGGTCATGAGTTTCAAATCCTTCAGGTTGCTCCAAATATACTTCTTCTGTAATATTTCCATTTAGGAATGTTGTTTTTACATCCATCTGATGTACTTTCCATCCCTTTGATGCTGCAATTGCTAGGACTACTCTCATAGAGGTATATCTAACAACAGGCGCAAAGGTTTCTTCATAATCAATCCCTTCTTTCTAAGAGAATCCTCTGACCACAGATCTAACTTTATATTTCTCAATGCTACCATCAACAACATGCTTTATTTTAAATATCCACTTGAAAGAAACAATAGATTTTCCTTTAAGTCTTGAAACAATTTCCCAAACATCATTCTTCATAATAGATTGGTATTCTTCTGTTATAGCTTCTTTCCAAGCTATATGTTTAATAGTATCTAAAGGATTGGTTGGTTCTGTTTTGGACAAGTCATTCATGTTTGTTGTATAACTAGAAAATCTTTTAAGTCTTTTGTTTTCTCTAACTGTTCCAGAAGGTGCAGCAAAGTCTTGTGCTTCCTCAACTGTTTTAATGGCCCAAAGTGGTCTTTTCTTTGAATTTTGAGTTTCTCCAAGATTTAGATTTTGAATTTCATCTTCAATTTCTTCTATGTTCTCCCTCTGAGACTGAAAGTCGAAATTTCTTTCAGAACTAGGCAAAGGAGAAGGTTCTACAAAATTTAGGGCTCTTTTGAATGCTAGATCTTCTTCAAAATTTACATCCCTATTAAGTTCAATATTTTTCTATCCAGATATGAAAATCCTATATGCTTCGGAAGTTTCACTATACCCTACAAAAATACCTTTCCTCCCGGAGGGTTCTAACTTAGTTCTCTTTTCTTCTAAAACATGGATATATACGGGGCACCCAAAAATCCTAAGATGACTTATATTGGATTTAACCTTAGTAAAGACTTCTTCAAGGGTTTTATCTCTAATTTGAGAGTGAGTGCTTCTGTTTTGAATATAGACAGCAGTTGAAGAGGCTTCTGTCCAAAGATAATATTGTAGATTTTGATCAAATATCATAGCTCTAGCAACTTCTCTAATTGTTCTATTCTTTCTTTTTGCTACCCCGTTTTTGTCATATCCCCATTTTGGAGGCAATTTGATTTAATTAATTTAATTAATTAGGTTATCCAAACTAATGAATATTTTATGAGGATGACTAATTAATTATTTTAATTAAATAAATAAGTGGTATTAAGTTAATTATTTATAAAGTTATCAAATAAATAGATATTAAAAGGTAACTTTATATTTAATTAATTTAATAAAGTGACTTGAATTATAAAATATTTTATAAAGTCACTTAATAGATAAAATAAAATAATGTTCTAGAAGTTTCTGGAGAAAGTGGAGAAAAAAGAATAAATAGGCATCCCGAGCTTCATTCTGATCATCCAGTTGTTTATTTCTCTCTTGACATCAAATTGTGATTCAGTCACATAGTCTATTGTGGAGCCAAGTGGTTTCAGATAGTCAATTGATCTTTGGGAACGAAAACTCCCTTGGATTTGCATAACTGAGGAAGTAAAATATCTTCTGAAGGGTTGCACATTTGGAGGTGATACTTCAGTCACTTTAGCTAGGGCATCATTAGGCCTAAGGCCATTTTCAGCATTTCAGCATTTCAAAAGGCAATTTTAGCAGGGCCGAAATTATTGGAGATCATTTCTAGCAGGTCTGAAATTATAGAAAGCCATTTTAAAGCAGAACCGAAAAAGCAGGCCGAAAAAGCAGTCAGAAAAAAGCAGGCCGAAAAAGCAGAACTGAAAAAGCAGGCCGAAAAAGCAGTCTGAAAAAGAAGCTCCGAAAAAAGCAACCAAAAAAAGCAGTTCGAAAAACGGATCCGAAAAGGCAATTCAAAAAAGCGGATCTGAAAAAAGCAATTCAAAAAAGCAAATCCGGAAAAAACAAGTGGAAAAAGCAGATCGAAAAAAAAGCAAAGCAGAAGGGGCAGCATTGAAGAAAATTATTGCAGCCATCTACAATCAGGGTCTTCACTTCTCATTTGGCATATTTCCTGAGAAATGTAGGTTTTCAGCTGAGTACAAAATATAGATTCAGCACTTCACTATTTTACATTGCACTTGTCTTTGTTTGCCATTTGGCATTATTGGTATCAAAGGAAGGCTAGGATTTTGCAATTGAAAGAGCATTGTAATTTTTAGACTATCTATATTGCAAACCTAGAGTTTGATGATCAGCTTATTAGTTTGCATGCCAATTGTTTGACAAAATGTCAATTGGCTGTAAGTTCTCTTTTTGGCATAAATAATGTTATAATTTTGCATACTAAGTGTTTATATTAATGCCACTTGGTTGTAAGTGCATTAATGCCATCCTAGGTTGCATCCAAAGTATTTGTCATAATTACTAATTGCTGTAGCTGCATTTTGCAAGTAGTTTAAGTCACATATATGTATTGAATATTGCCAAAATTAGTTGCACATTCATATTAGGTCATTGTTTAGACAATCTGGAGTCTTTTTGTAAGCATTCTCTTTGATGCAAATCGAAACAAGAGTCGCTGCAGCAATCTGAAAAGTTATATCAGTCATATGACCCCTTGTATGCAAAATGTTTGACAAAATTCTTCAAGCCTTCAATCAGCATTCTAAGGTCGGATTTGAGCAGGACCATTATAGTGGTATCAGAGCTTGCTTGCAAAGTGTTTGACGAAATGTCAAACCACTGAACTATAAAGATTTTTGGTGTTTGAAGAAGTTATAACCTGTTGGGGTTATTACAGTTTTGTTCTGGATTATTAAGAACGGTGTACTCCCTCTTAATTCTTGTTTCTTTACAAAACTTTTTAAAGAAATCTGAGGTGTATTCTCCTCCATTATTAGTTCTAAGAGTTTTAGTTTTATGTCCTGATAAGTTTTCAGTTAATGTTTTGAATTCCTCAAATCACTTTAGGATTTCTTTTTATTCTTTGCACTTTAAGAAATAAATCCATGTTTTCCTAGAGAAGTCAACTATGAACAAAATATAGTACCAAAATCCTCCAAGAGAAGGAACAGAATTAGGTCCACATAAATCTAAATGAATTGATTCCAAAACATTATTTGTTTTTCTAGTGCTATCATGAAATGGACTTTTGGTGTTTTTACCCAATGCAAACCCTTTGCATATGCTTGAGTGGTCTTTATTTAGTTTAGGTAGACTAGTAACCATCTTCTCCATAGTTGATAAGGTTTTGAAATTTAGATGTCCTAATCTTCTGTGTCATATTTCATTTATGTTTGTAGCTTCATGAATTAAGGCTTGAATAGGTCGACTAGAGTCTGACTTTAATTCATTCAAATATCTTTTTCTCTAACCAGTCAACTTCGCTTTCTTAATTGAGGAGTTCTTTGACCAGGTTATTACTTTACCGTCCACCAATGCAACATTATGCCCATCATCTTCAAGTGTTGTAATTGAGATTAGATCTCTTTTTATTCCTGGTACGTAGAGTACACCTTTGAGAAGAAGAGAATTTCCTGATTTTAGTTTCAAGGTGCAATTTTCAATTCATTTGACGGAATATGCTGAATTATCACCAATGGTGACTTCGTCATTAACCTTTTCGGATATAGATTCTAGTGCTTCTTTGTATCCGATTATATGTCTAGAAGATCCACTATCAATTACCCATGCTTTACTTGATATTTCATTTGATAGTGACGAATACAATACACGATTCCCAGGGTCATAGTTATCTTCTTCCCGAGTAACATTTGTACATTTCACTTGTTTAGAATTCTCAGGACAATTTGATCTGTAGTGTCCAAATTTTTCACATTTGAAACGCTTTATTTTGGATAGATCTTTCTTGGGTTTACCATTATTTTGATTTCCCTTTTTCTTTTTGAAATGCTTCTTCTTGCCCTTATAGGAGTTTGTATTAAGAACATGAAGTTTTTCATCTTCTGTTTTCAGTTTCCCTCCTTTCTTTAATTTCCTAGATTCTTCTTTAAGACAATCCCCCTTAAGTCTGTTGAAGTCAGGAAGTTTATCTTTGGCACTTATTCCTTGTGCAAAAGTTTCCCACGAATTTGGTAATCCATCTATAGCCATCAGTGTTAGTTTTATGTCACTAATAATGATTCCTATACTTGATAGTTCATCTCTAATGCTGACAACCCTTAGGAAATAAGAATCCATTGAATCTCCTTTCTTTATTTGTATGTGATTTAGTTATCATTTCAATGCGAGAACTCTAGTTGTATTGTTGACCTCATATGCATTTAGTAATGCCTTCACCATATCAAATGTTGTCTGATGTTTTGTTAGCATAGATACAATATCATTCTTTACTCCATCTAATATGATCTGAATGGCTTTTCTATTTCCTTTACTCCATATAGTTTTATGAGGTTCAATACTAGGTTGTTTGGATGCTCTATCAACAAATTGTTTTACATCATTTTCTTCAAGAATCATCATAATTCTGAATTTACAGGCCTCAAAGTGTTCTTTCCCATCAAACCTATCCTTGGGTCTAATTGTGTATGCCATTGAAGATAGGAGATAGATGCTAGATATAAAGTATGACTACTGAATTTTTGCAGAGCCCAAGTTCGACTACCAGAGCTCTAATACCATGTAAAGTTTCTGCAAATTCTATGACTAAATAATTCAGACTTGTAATTTATCCTTGGTTGCTGAAAATGAACTTCTTAATAATCTGAAGTATGGAGAAGTAGTTTGCTTTTATTTTGAACTGAAAGTTATTTATCTATGAAATAAATTCGACTAGGTATTTTTGCTTGAGGGAGCAGACTTGCTATTCTTGTGTGTCCTCAAACTGCAATAATTCCTACCATTAATATCATGACCAAAGGGCATGTCCCTCAAAGGAATATAACCCTTCCTAGGTCAGCTTCTACACCTTTCCAGAAATCGGTGACCTGAAGGAGATGATTAATTATAAACACAACTAACATACTATGTTGAGTTTAGTTAACATAATCCTATCCTAAAAATTGCCGTCCATCCTAGAGGTGTAAGACAAGTATATAATGTCTTCAAGTGATATTAAAGGATGAAGATTAAGTGCGGTCTGCACTCTCAGATCAGCATATTATCACAGTTATGAACTTAACAGTATATTCAAAAAGAAAAATGAATCAAGTAACTTGGAGGTTATTTACATACTACCAAATAAAAGAAGCACATCCCAAGCACACTAAAACAATTCTAGAGCCAACAAAATATTAATAAAATCTTATTAAACATGAGGTTACTTGACCAACAAGAAAATGATTGGCCTCAAGCATTAAAGTAGGGATTTCACAAAAACTATCTTCCAAAAACTTGTCTATCCTATTGTTTTTTTGGTGTCTTTCTATAAGTTTCACTTCTTCTTTATTGGCCCTATACAACATAATAACCTCACATACCTAATCTTGTAATAATAGGTTGGCATCATGATTAGAGATTGAGCATCTCTAGGATCATTCCCCAAATGTGTTAAGTTATGAGTGGGAGCCCGAAGCAAGACTAAATTGGTTCGTAAATAGCAAAGAGTGAGAGTGTTTTGTTGATCTGATGGTCACATCTTTTGTCAGTTAGTGACTAAACACTTAATCAGTTTGATTGGCTACATTGCTCCCGAGCTTCACAGTGTAAACCAAGCAAGAAGAAGTGTTAACCAAGCTCTGTAGTGTTAACCGAGCTTATCAATGTCTACCGAGTTAGCTGTGTTAACCAAGCAGAATGAAGGTAGTGTTGACCGAGCTATTGTGTCAATTGAGTCCTTTAGTATCTACCAAGTTCTCCAATGTTTGCCAAGACATCCAATGCTAACCGAGTTCATGCTACTCCCTAGTGATCATTGTGGACCAAGCACCAGTGCCAACCGAATGCCAGAGTTTGTCGAGTTGACACTGTTGCCGAGTGTCAGAATATCACTCAAGTAGTCTTTAGAACCCCAGTTACAACAGTAACCCAACTGATGCAGGAGCATCATATGCTTATCAGAGGCACATTGGAGGTCCAAGTCATCACAGAGGTCATGGAGAATCTCCTAGACTCAATTGGGCAATCCTTCAACCAATCATGGCATTTGAAAGCATAAAAAAGTCATAATGTTGTATGATGTCTTGATGAATTTCAATGTTGGAAAAGTTGTAATTGAGCCATTGAATAGGCACATTGGAGCAAATTGCATAAGAACTCACATGAGGAAGAGAGACCCTACAAAGAGATGTTATGTATGTACAGAACTTGGACATCTAGCTACAAATTGTATGAACCGAGGTAAAGTTGAAGATGAGAAGAAAGCAAAGGCTAACAAATCAAAAGTTAAATGAGGCAGCAATGGATAAAGAAATCTCCAGAGAATACAAATTAAAGTCCTGAAAATGTTGACATCCAAGTCAATGAGTTGGGTAACTCAACCATTTCAAATAGTTAGCCATGGAGATCACTAGAACTGTGATTCAAAGGAAACATCTCATACCAATTCCAATCAGCAAGCTAGAAGATCCAAATCAGTATTTTAGATACACAGGGATCACCAAGTTAGATAATAGTAATGTCTCAAGACCTTATTGAGCAAGGTTGGGTTGCAAGACCTTTCTGAGCAAGGTTGGGTTGCCAGACCTAACCGAGCTTGGATACAGATGGCGAGTTCGAAGTACCAACCGAGTATTGGTGGTGCATACCAAGTTGATAGACTTAACCAAGCATCTTATGATTGTCGAGTTGAACAAGTTGTCACCAAGCTGTCTATAATACGATGCATTAATGGTGACTTGAAGACAAATTTTGGTTAAAAGATGAAATTGAAAGGTTTATTCTTCACGAATTTCAAAGCAAAAAGTGGAGCATTCCTGAGCCCCTGAGCGATTTAGAGTCATTTTGTGCAAAGTTTTCGAGGGTTTTATCAATCAACTACCGAGCATAATGGCGTCTTCATCCAACAGCAAAGTGAAGAAAGGTTCCAAGATGTTGGTCAAAGGTGTTGAACCTAGAACCCCAGCGTTCAAACTATGTCCAACAACAGTGGAGGAAATACATCCAGTAGGAACTCATTCGCAAATCCCTCTGAAGGTGCTTTTGATTCATAACATTAGGTCATTCTATCATTGTTCAATTCAGGAATTGGGTACTTTTGAGATGAATCAAGCATATGAGGAGTTATGTGTGGATAGAAGTTTGAAACCTAAGCATAAGCATTTGGAGACAAAGGGTTTAACTCACATTTTACATATGCCGAGGGATTTCCAAATCAAATGGATCAAATTTATCCTGAGTTGTGTCCACGACATGCAATTTGGCTTGATCAACCTATTCAAATAACAAAAAAATGATTCATAGGGTTACTGGGTTGCCAATGCTCAGCAAAGCAAAGACAACAAAAACCCTAGGTCAAGTTGAACTAGCGAAAAAGACTCTTGCCGAGTGGGATGGAAGAGGTATGAAGTTGAATGGTGCTACAAATATGGAGATCAAGTTCGAGATACATGTAATTGCCCACAAAATCTATAGTTCGAGCAGATTGAACAGTGTTATGTGAGAAGCTGTTGACCTAGCATTCTAAGGTGGTCAAGAACAACCTATCATTTGACCTTGCCGAGTTGCAGCTGAACCAGCTAAGCAAAAATATGGAAAGCATTCAAGCATCAAAGACAAATCCTTGTAAGTTTGGATCATTCTTAACCTGTCTATTCTTTTATGTTCAGAAGTTTTTCCCTTCCAAAGGCACTGTGGCATGGAAGAAGGATATAGTAATATACCTATTGTATATCAGAAAAATGAGTTTATAACAGAAATGGGAGACAATTTTGAGGGCATCATCGATGCATACTTTGAAACTTTTAAGGAGAGAATGCAGAGCAGATCTAGAATTCCCAAGCAATTAGTTTATGACTATGAGCAAGATATATGTTTTCTTGGGGATTGCGACAAGGTGCATATACAGGCAGTTAAGCCAAGGGTGGCATGGTTGAAACCTCTTGGATATGAGGTGAATATTGATGATACAAGAGACATAAATGAGGTTGTTGTAAATGAGCTAGTGGACCCTAGGGCACCATACTTTGGCACTTAGAAGAGGCTAAGACCAGAATTTCTTTGGAAATTAAGCTACCTCGGGCTTTAAAGAGAGGAAGAAATCAGGTGGACAAAATTTTGAAGGAGAGCAAGAGATCTAGCTCCCCTCTTCTACTGATAGAAGGCAAGGGAGATGGCTTAGAAGAAGAGCAAGGAGAAGAGGAACCACAAAAGAAGAAGAACTAGCAGAAGAGCCTCCTAAGAAAAAGGGGAAGGTTACAATCACAAGAGCTACAAGGTCCTCTCCTACAATATTCACAAGAAGACCTGCAAAATCTAGAAAGAAGCTAATATTGCAGGATGATGATGAACAAGATGAAGAGCAGCAAGTTACATTCGAAAGGCCTGCCCTCACCTTTGAACAAAGACTGAAAAGACTACAAGATGGTGGAGGTATGTCTGATTTCAAGTTTTTAAAGTATGAACCAAGAACTAAGGAAGAACAGAAGCAAATTGAAGAGGCCTTAGTGACTAAAATGGCTAAGTGGAAGTACTCTCCAAAGGAACTGACAAAGCAAGTTCCTGATATCTTACTGAAGGTTGTAACACATCAATGGGAAAATGCACTAAATGTTGCCAGAGATATCAGAGAACAGACTTTGAGAAAGGTTATGTCAGATCTTTCTGACAAGGAAGTGAAGGAAGCATTGAAAAAGAATGAACAGAAACTAATTCCCAGATTCAATGCATTCCTAATTCTATCAAAAGGTTTTGAATCAATTGTGAAATCAAACACAATTATATGGAAAAACGTTTATGGATTGCAAGAGCCTACTGAGCAGATTGTACAAATTGATAATAAAAAGGATGATGAGAAAGAGGGTGTGGAGAAAGACAATGAGGAGATAGATAATATATAAGGAAATAATGAAGAAGATGAGGAGGATCAAGCAGCAAGTGGAGATCTTCCTTAAATACAAAACATTCAAGACTTAGATCCTAAGAAGATAGCAGAAGAGGTTATGGCCTCCCTCCCACTCTCTCCGAGCAAAGCCTTAGTACCATCTAGCTCAGAGAAGGCTCCTACCAAGTCAATTGACTGTTGGAGCAATTCTACTGAGTGCAATGATGAGTGTTGTTTCCACCACTTCATCTATCGAGCTGAAGGCTCCACTCATCTCAGCAACAGGCTAGACCGAATCTTAGCAAGGAATAGTAAGTTCTCCTACTATTACTGCTATTCCTCCATTGAGCAATGTTGTTTCTACTGCTGTTGTTTCAACTATTGCAAGTGCAATGACAGTTGAGGTTAAGCCTCAACCGAGCACTGAAGATTTGAACAAAGGAAAGGAGGTTATTCCTTCTACTGCTCAAAAAGAAAAGGGTAAAAAGGTAAAAGCCTCTAATGATGAAATTGATCTAGAGGAAGACATTGTTATACCAGATTGGGATCTCTCCAATTTAACTCCTGATCAAATGGATACCCTTGGTGAGTTATGGAAGAAAAGAGCTAGACAGCAGAAGCTCAGAGAAAAAAGGAAGAAGAAAAACAAGTGCTTGAAGACATTAAAGGCATATTTGTTGATGCACACTTAGTATAGAGGTTGATGAGAAGCAACCTATTTTGGATCAACTTGTTGATATGTTCACAACTTTAATGAAGAACTGAGTGGACAGGACAAACTTCTGCAGAGAGGCAGAGAGGAAGTTTGAAGACAAAGTTTTGGAGAAAGTGGCACAAAAGATTGTCATTGATCAAGTGGAATTGTCCACCATTCTTTCTACTTTTGAAAATTTTGTAAATAATGTTGTTTCTTTATTTATTTAAGTTGAGTGATACATCAAATTTCACCAAGGAAATAAAGGATAAGTTGCCACAGATAGACAATGATTTGAAGGCAAGTGCACATCAGTTGTCACTTGACCCTAGCACTAGTTCTGCACATTTTGTGAAAATTAGGTATTTGACAGACTTACAAGCAAAATTGTTGAGGGAAAAAGCCAGGATAAGGGCTACACTAGCAGATATATAGAATATGATAATTCCCAAAATGGATGTATGTAATAACCCCTCGACAATGATAAATAAAATTTTATATTTAGAAACTATATTTTATCATTAATATCTTGAATCAATTTTTAAGATAATTAATTAATTATTTTAATTGTTTTAACATTAAAAAAACAATAAAGTAATCATGATTGATTTTAATTAATTTTTCTTGAGGCAATCATAGTTGTTATTATTAAATTAATAAATTTAAGACAAAAGACAAACAAGGATATTATTGATTAATATTTTAAGGAAAACTTCATTATTGGTTAATAGGTAGACATGATTCTTATTTAAGGCCAAACATAATACTCTTAACCAAGAAAAATTCCAATTATTTAAAGTCAAATGTAAAAGGTCTATCTAAACCTAAGTTTAATGAAATTGGTGGAGGGCGATCAACTGATCCGGCTCTCCTAACACACCCTAAGCCACATACAAATTACTTGTCATAGGAGAAGAAGCAAATCAGCGGAAAAGGTGAGAGTCTAAAGATCGGAGAAAAAGTAGAGCCCGATATAAAAGAAGAAAGGAAGCATCACGTCAAACAAGGAACGTTACGGGGAGTTCCATCTGTGTTTGATAGACCCAACCAACCTCCAGCATACTGTCATGCGTAGCAGAGAAGAAAGGCATGGAAAACATTTCGAAGGAGACGACAGGCATAATCATCTTCAAACAAGTGTCAATATCGAATTCCAGGCAAGACAGCATACTACCAAGCATTAGTAGATACGCGGGAGTACCTTGAGAAGAAGTTTCCAGACATCCATATAAGTGTAAAAGATATTAAGCACCCTTTTGCAACAAACTGCATCACATCATATACGTATAAGGTGAAGCCACAGAGATACCGGCAATCCAAAGAGAAGGCATAGAGTGGCCGTTGAAATTGTTAAGTTCCATTCTTTCATTGCAATATTTTCACAACCGCCAGACAAATAAAGACAGATACAATTATCATTGATTACTACCTCTAAGAATTCCAAATAACCTCCCCATTAAATCAAATTAATTTCATGACACCAGAGAGAGATATATAGAGCTGAGAATTAGATTGACAAATTAAAATCATAAGAACTCTGAATTCAAACAAATATTAATAATAAGAGTCAAGGTAGAGGTCAACTCTGAAGGTCAATATACTGAATGGTACAAGCATATGCATATGAAAAGGATGGATTTACCCAATAAGGTTATCCATAAGGCCTAGATTGAAAAAATCTTCTAGGAAGGATGGTTAAATCGGAAATGATTATGCATAGGTCTTAACGAAGAGTGGTATAATGAGAAGACGATACTTAGTGGATGAGTTTTCCTAAAAACAATCGAGAACCTTCCCTCAAGAACTAAGTATCTGATCACGACCTCTCGTTAAGAAGGGAAGTAATTGGGATTAGAAGCTTGGGTTATTCTTTAATTAATGTATATTTTGATTCATAACTCTACTTGAATACTAACACTCTTGTAGGTGTAGAAGGTAGAAGCAGAAAAATCAACTAGGCAGCTAAGGGACATTACAACGGTATCAGAGCATAATCTTGCCATCTTGTGAGCAAAGGCCTATGCACACTTATGAAAGGAGAACAAAAACCACAATGAACGACTTAGCAAATGAAGTCAGATCATATATGGAGCAAACCAATCAAACCAATCAAACTATTCTAAACTAAATGGAGAAATCAAACCAGGCACTTCTAAATGTTCTACAAAATATGGGAAATTCCATCAATAACCTCAAAAATAACTCATCCCATGAAAGAAATATAAATTCAAATGAACCAGACAGTAATGAATCATCATCTTCTCGAATTCCAAGACCTCCATTCTTGCCAAGAGAAGAAATACCTAGAGAAGAGGAAAGAGCAGATCAACCCAATAATAGTACAATAAGTAATGCTAGAGCTTATGCAAGTCTTGAACTGGAAATCAAGGAACTTATAACATTTGCAGAGTTTTGTGAGGGTCAAAAACATTAAGTCCCTAAAAGAACAAGAAGATATATTGATAAAGATCTAAAAGACAAGGTGAACAAAGTGATATTGCCCAACTTTGATGGAACAAGAAAAATGACAGCACATGCCTAGCTCCAAAAACTAATTCCTATTTCAGTTTTCCGAGGGGATAGCCCATGAATGGTGGCACATTGGACTTCTTTCCCTAGACCATCAACAAGTAACCTCATATCAAGAATTTTCTCAGAAACTTATCAAAAGATTTGATCAAATAGAACCAAAATGGTATTTTATGGAATTGGCCCATTTAAGACAGCATGGAACAATCAAAGAATTTGCAAATGAGTTTCAAAAACTTTCAATCATGGTGCTTGACTTATCCCAATGGAGACTTACTTATCTCTTCATCAAAGGACTAAAAGATTCCATTAAAAACACAATGAACCCTTTAGAACCTCAAACAGTAGAAGAAGCCATTCAAAAGGCTCGAAAGGTAGAATCAAATGCATCAAAAGAGAGATCCAAGACTTACACCTCAAAAAATCAAAACAAATATGAAGGACAAAGGAAAGATAATAAGGAAAAGACATGCTACTTTTGTAAAGAGCCATGGAACCCAGAGCATCGATGTCAAGGAAAATAAGCAATTGGGAAGAGAGAGGAATTGTCAAAAAAAGGGTTGTGTTTTAAATGTAAAGAACCTTGTGCCCGAGACCACCAATGTAAGAGAGGACAACTACAAAGGATAGAAGAAGCAAGTACAGATGAAAAGCCAAATAAAAGAATAAAGACTGATGAGGCGGAGTTTGAGACACTAGCAGTGGTTACCCAAGAAAGTGGAAAGAGGCCTTGTCGCGTCAAAGGAACATTAAAGGGGCAAAGGGTGATTGCCCTAATAGATTCTAGGGCATCCCATAATTTCATTAGCAAAGATCTCGTAACTAAAAGTAGACTGAAAACTCAAGAATTCAAAGACTTTATGGTGATAATAGGCAACGGTGCCCTTGATCAATGTACGGAGATCATTCCACAATTAGAGATTACTCTAAATAACCACACTATAAAAGAAGATTTTTTTGTTGTGAAGTTACAAAATGATATCATTCTTGGAATGCCTTGGATTGACTCCTTGGGCCACTTCACTATCGACAACCCTAATCTGGAAGTACGCTTCAAACATGAAGGGAAAGATATAACATTAAAGGGGTTACCTGACAGGTCTCCCAGAATAGTATCTTGCAATAAAAATTGAACATATCCTTAAACATAATCAAGGAGAATGGATAGCTGAATGTTTGGTTCTTGATAAATCACCTAATAATGAACATAAAATACATGTCAATATACATCCCATCCTAAAAAGACACCAAAGAATCTTTGAAGAGATCTCTCCCGGTTTACAACCAAAATGAGGGTTTGAGCATTCCATTGAATTAGAAGGAGCTAAACCTATCATAACCACCCCTTATAGGCATGCCCATAAATATAAAGAAGAGATTGAAAAGACTAACAAAGAATTATTGGAAATGGGACACATCCAACCATGTTGTAGCCCATTCACTTCTTCAGTAGTGCTTGTCAAGAAGAAAGATGGAACAATGTAGATGTGCATCGACTACAAAGATCTAAATAAGAAAACAATCAAAAACAAGTATCCAATTTCAAGAATAGATGAGTTAATGGATGAATTACATGGTGCGCGATACTTTTCGAAAATTGATTTAAGATCTGGATATCATCAGATCAGAATCAGAAAGGAAGATGTTCCCAAAGCAGCATTCAGATGCCATTATGGACATTTTGAATTCTTAGTACTTCCTTTTGGTCTTACGAACGCCCCAACTATGTTTCAATCATGCATGAATCACATTTTTAGACAACATTTAAGAAAATTTCTCCTTATATTTTTTGATGATATACTCATTTACAATGAAACATGGGAAGAACATTTGTAGCACATCAAAGAAGTCCTAAATATATTAGAAAAAGAGTAACTTTATGCCAAATTCTCCAAATGTGAATTTGGGTTAAGAGAGATACTTTACTTAGGGCATAAGATTAACGCGAAGGAAGTAAGTGTAGATGAAGAGAAAATCAAAGCTATAAAAGAATGGTCAAAACCCAAAACCCTTACCCAATTTAGGGGATTTATTGGGTTATGCAGTTATTATAGACGATTTGTGAGAGGTTTCTCCAAGATCACCGCCCCCCTTACAGATTTAACCAGAAAGAGTGCTTTTGCATGGAATGAAACAACACAACAAGCATTTGATGACCTAAAAGTAATTATGAGTTCTTGCCCAGTTTTAGCGATACCAGACTTCACCATAACTTTTGAGCTACAATGTGATGCGTCAGGAGACGGGATTGGAGCAATCCTCATGCAAAAGAAACATCCCATAGCATTTGAGAGTCGTAAACTCTCAGAATTAGAAAAACACTACTCTATATATGATAAAGAAAAGTTGGCTATCATGCATGCCTTAGCCAAGTTTTGGCAATACCTAGTTTGTGGTAAGTTCATTGTGAAGACAAATCATAACAGCTTGCGACCCTCATGAGCTGATAGGGCACTTTGGGGGTATCACTTATGGATTTACTATTTTTAGTAGTTGTTATTCTTGGCAATGTAGTGGGTGGTTTGGCAATTGGTCATCACCTACTGTTGATTAGGTTAATAATTGCATGAGCTCTTATTTATTTATTATTCATTGTTTTGCATTAATAAAATAATGACTTTAAGAGATATTTCTAAAAAGCAAGTTGGAAAGTTTCTACTATTGAGTTCTTTTGGAAAACTTCCACATTTTCTGAAGTGGAGTTTTATGGAAACTTTTGTCAATGAAAGCTTATAAATGAGAGCTCATATCATTGGGAACGACATGCATGAATATTTATTTTCTTTTGTTGTCTTTATAGCTTTTCTGAGGTTCTGATTTTCAAATCCCATGCTGAGGTATAAGGATCTGAATTTTGAGTTGTTCCATTGGATGTACAGCTGAAGTATTGTAGATTTGAATCTGAGATTTTATTTTGGAATGTGTTGCAAATAGTTGCTGAGGTTAAACTATTTGCTAATTTCTCCTATTGTTCTAACTGTATCTAAGGAGAGTTTGTTGCAGTGGGTAATCCATTGATCTATTTGCTACTATGGAGAATTTATTGTTTGGTCTAGAAGGGAATTGGTGATAGATTTTGCAAGGCTGCGTCTGATCTAGAGGGTGCTGCATTAATTATTTGCGAGGCTAGGAATTTATTACCACAGGCTGCGATCACTTCCAGCATTGCCATACTGAATTCTGAAACTATCTGTGATAACTGGTGGGCTGCAATTTGCAACTGGGAGGGGCTGAACAATTTCTGAGGTCTGCCTGTAGTGATATCAAGAGAGGCTAGGGTCATGTTCTGAGAATGTCTATCTGATGTTAATTAAATCAGCTCCAGAATTTGACAAGTTTTATTTACATTGTTGTAATGGACATCATAATTGTAAATAAATAAATTGCAGCTAGTTGAATTTAATTGCAAAGCAAGTTACCATTTCATTTCAGAATATGTGTTTCCTTTTTGAATAAGAAAAGTTTCATGATGCAAATAAACAACTACATTAATGGTAATAAAGTGAAGATTGTCATTAGATATATCTTAGTAACATCAAAGTTTGTTAGCAAAGTGTTTAATGTAATGTCAAGCAAATAAATTGGGGTTCGTTAAAGTCATTTCCAACAAGGGATATTACAGCTTTGCAGTGTTAACCGGATTCTATAGTGTTAACCGAGCTTATCAGTGTCTACCGAGTTAGCCATGTTAAACAAGCAGAATGAAGGTAGCGTTGACCGAGCTGTAGTGTCAACCGAGTCCTTCAGTATCTATTGAATTCTCCGGTTTTCGCCAAGTCACCCAATGCTAACCGAGTTCATGCTACTCCCGAGTGATCAATGTGGACCGAGCAACAGTGTCAACCGAATGCCAGAGCTTGCCAAGTTGACAATGTTGTTGAGTGTCAGAATATCACTTGAGTGGTCTTCAAAACCCGAGTTACAGCAGTAAACCAACTTAGTGAAGATAGTTTGAATTTGATGTTGTAGCCGACTCCAGAAGGTAATTAATTGGATTGGTATATATGTAATACATCACATCATATCCAAGTATGAGTGACTATCAAGTAAGAAGCAGTATAAGGGGAAGCAGAGTCTCATCTATCACAACAAGGTGATCATTTTACATCAAAGGAATCTCATACAACAAATTAAGTTGCAGATCAGAGATCAACTACTGGTTCATCCTAACAGATGCATCAGTCAAATCCTCTAACAAGGTGGCCTTAACAATCTTATGCTAAATCTCCTAACCCAATGCATACTTCATTGTATTGTATAAATCCTTTCACAAGGTGGATCTTACAGTCCTTATTGCTCCTAACAGGGAAATCATCAAAAGTGATCATTGTAAGCCTTAATGGGCCAACTTTATGCTGCAATCATAAAACTTGTCGGTATCATCCCCATCCCAGTTTTACTTTCTATTTGGAAGGTTTATGGGTTACCAAATATTGAAGTGTTATGAATGTTTTATTGCTTTTAGTCTTTCGTGCATGCAATTAGATTATAATAGCTTATGAAGGATTAATTGGTGAATAGAATGTAATAAACCCCAAAATGAACATATAGATGTAAGTTTCTAATGAATAAATATAATATATATTAGTTGCCATATTATCTTATGATATAAATAATAAATAATATGATTATTATTATATTATAATATATTATTATATTATAATATATTATTATATTATAATATAATAAAATAAAGAAAAGATCTCAAATAAATAAATATCAAATTAATTTAAATAAATAAAACCTTATTATTCAAATGAAGAAATATGACCATTCAAGATAGATATCTGATATGAAGGAAGGAAACTAGGGAACCAAGTAGGGGGAAAATCATCAAACATTAACCATTCTAGTTAGACATTCATCTCTACAATCATAAGGAAAGAACAAACTCATTGTTGAGTATTGAAATTGACTCAAATATTATATATGTACCAGAATAAGGAATCAAATGAACAAATATATTCATGAAAAGCAAAGAAGGCAATTCCTGCATATGAAGGCATCGAATAAGCAATTAATGATTACAATACAGATGTCAAACAATGCTAAGACCACGAAGTGAGACAACACGATCAAATAGAAGGTATCTCCATCCTCCAATACCGAGTATCATTGAGGACATGGTTCAGTAAATATGTTCAGCAAAGAATATTGTCTAGACACAGAAAGAAGTACGAGGGAGAACAAAAATTACAAGCAGAGATAAGGAATGTGATGCAGAAAACATCATACAGATTAAGAATGAATAAGAAGAGGCCCCATGCACAATGTAACTAGAGAAGAATATAGAAGAACAAAAGAAATCATTTGCAATACTAATGAAGGAGGAAGAAGACGTGTTATACTCCAGCAGTTCAGACTATAACAGAAGCTCAGACTAAATGATTGATCCTAACAGAAGGAATAAGAGATGTTATCACCGCCACATCACCAATGTGGGAGGTGTTGGTTCCCAAAACCGCAGATTGGAAATCCAAGAGCCTGCCACTTTTCCAATAGGACTTCTCAATCAGTTCTGGCCAACGAACGGGAATACTTCTCAATTCCCCTGCACTTCAAGCTCCGCTACACCCAAGCAGGTAAACCTTCACCTCAAATGCTAACTGTTTGGTTCGAGGCTTTTCTATAGCGAATTTAAACTTTGGAGTTCTCCGACTGGCAAGGTCCTCAAACTCGATCAAAATGAAACTAGATGCTGAATACTTGATAATTGAATGTTTTGTATAGATTTTAAATAAGTGATTTGATGTTTGCAGGAAGGAAATTATAGATCTTCTGACTTCAATAAAAAGACCAATGCCTTTGCTCATTCAGGCAATAGAGTCAACTTCGGTGAACTTTTACATACAACTTCATAATGTTCAATGCACTTGTACTGCCAATATTTTTGATAATCCAAATGCGACAAACCAATTATAATGCAATCTTTAAATTAGTCCAAATTGAATTTTAACTCCACGGAAACAAACTAGACACAGTTGCGAAAACAATCAAATATTTCACAACACCTATGATGATCAAATTTAAAATGTTAATTGACCATGTCCACTTATCTGATAACAAAATCATATACAGAATTTTAAAATATAATTATGAAGGACAATTCGCCTGCAGTTTAAATCTCCACGCCATTAAAGGTAAACAAAAGACATTTTATTTTATTTAAAAATAAAATAATGGACTTTATTACAAAATCATAATATTGCCCTTATCTCTCCATACAATAAAATAAATATAAAATACTTCTCTAGAATTGAATAAAATGTTCGGATATGAATATTACAATGTTTTTTTTTATGAGTTCCATATTATATATCTCTTGTACTTTGGAACGTGACTTTTCAACTGAGTGTTATGTCTCTTTGAAAGAGATGTCCCTTATTTACAAAATAGCTTTTCTAGATTTTAATCGTATTTTAATATCTTTAATCTTTTACGGTAAGAGATGTTGTATTTTGATTATTGGACCTTTTGAAAATTCTCTTTGACAAATGTAATCTATAGCTTTCCTCTTCTTAATTCCACCGCTCTTAATATCGTATATTTTATTTATTAAAATTGCCTTGCGGCTGCACTATCTCTATTGTGACTTTTGAAGGTTGAGGTTCATCACTGTATATTCTTCGAATTTTACGCCCTTCATTGATTTATGCTACGTGTCTTCTATTTTCCTTCCTTAAGTTTGCAATATCACTCCCTTTATGTAAGGCTTCTCTGAATGGTCCCATTGAAGCATCCTTCACAAGATTTTTTCATGTTAGATACAGAATAACCATCGGTAATTTTGCAGATAGAAGGTAATTCTTCATCTGAAAGATTAAACAAGTCATCATTCTCCAATAAATTCCTTCTTATCGTTGATATGGCTTCTGTAGAAGGCAGTGGTATGTATAGACACTTTGTTAGACGCTTTGTTAGACGCTTTCTAGCAGCTTCATTAAGCTCTTGCGACCTGTTTGCTGCCCCAATTAGTAGAAGTTGCTCATTTCCACCATCAAATCCTTCCATCTTTATAAGGAATTGTGTCTTTAATCTTCTGCTCGACTTATGCTCTCCTTCTGACTTGCATTGAGAGAGAAGAGAATTTATTTCATCAACAAATATTACTGCAGGTTGTCGATAGCAAGCAACTCCAAACAATGCCCTCACCAGTTTCTCACCTTCACCTATTTGCTTACTCATCAATGAATTGGCAAAAATATAAAAGAAAGTAGCTTTGGCTTCTCCTGCAATAGCTTTTCCAATCATGGTTTTCCGAGTACCAAGGAAGCCAAATAAGAGGAGCCCTTTTCCTGGAGAGCGACAACCTTGAAAGATGTCAGGTCGCAGTAGAGGCCATATGACCATTTCCGTCGCACACTTTTTGGCATGCTCTAGCCCAACAATGTCATCCCATCGAACATTGGGATCCTGGTCCATTATCTCATTGCTAACATGCTCTATCAAACATGGTTTTAAGTTACGTAGCTTATTAGGGAGATCACCATCAGGACCAACAAGCATCTCTGAACATTTTTTGGTTGAGTTTTTTAATCCGTTATCATTGTTGGCTGGAGATCGTGATGTAGCAAAAGCCCCACCAACAGCAGCATTGAAACGTACAGGAGGAATAAAGTTGTTCCGCACACCTTTAAGAGGAACCCCAAAGTCTTGGGAACATTAGTCCGCAAAGAAACTCCATTGCAATTATTGGGATTTCCTGGATTGGCAGTTGCTGAAAAGAACCACTTGGAGAAGAAGCGCCTCGTTTTTGCATGTTATCCATAGCTTGATGATTTGCAGCCTTCAACAATTCAAATACTCCTTTGCGCGAACCAATATGGAAGTGTAGACAAATACACGTGGATGTGTGTCTAAGAAATATGCTTGCCATTTTCATACTTTACACAATTGTTTTATCAATGCATCTTATTCTTGACATCAAGACTCCCCCTCATACTTCACTAGTGGAATCCAATCTGAAGATTATGCTGGGTGATTCAAATATATTAATCATATGGTATAGTCAATATTTGCTGTAAATAACAATGAGATTTGTTATCTTCTGCAGTTGTAGGCGTATTTGATTTCTTCAGTACTTTTGTGCATTAATTTCATGATCTAAATCAATAAACTCTCTTTGATATGTTTTTCATGACATAAATGACAATATTTTTTTTTTAAAGTCTCCAACATTATGCTTCAAATGGAGGCAAAATTTTCGGGCTCCATCAGGAGGGTCTGCAGGAGAGACGAGGATTAAAAACAATAGATGATGTAAAGAGAAGCACCTACGTGGAGTCAGTCATAACATATAATAAATGAGTGAAGGCAACCAAAGCAATATATGGAAACTGTATGTAATGATATCAACCAAAACAAAGATATGATTATATCGACATGGAGAACATATGAATCATATAATACAAGGAGCAAACAATAATCATTAAAATATGATTGATCAACAGTAGAAAGTAGCCCTGAAGTTTCAAAGACACCAAACTTGCCTGTAAGGAGAAGAGCCTAGTTACACTACAGAAGACCATTCACAGTATGTGAGAGAAGATAGATGCTCTTATCTTCCATTGACTGAAAAATGGCAGCCTAGCATGGACGATCAAATAGGAAGAGGAAAAGACCAGGACCCCTGACAGAAGATAATAACAACCGTGGAACATATATTCAGCATATAACAGCATAGCAATCCATTACAATAGTGATAGAGATATGACCTCTACAGAAAAGGATATTGCATAGTGAATTGGAGAAGCTCTTCACATACAATAACAATCAACAAAAGCAAAGGGAATTGTCATGTGAGACAATAGAGAAACTAATATCAAGAAGAAAGAACATATGTTAAATAAGGTTTAGACGAGTGGCGACAAACAATAAATTAAGAGATAAAACAGTATTGTCAAAGCCAATAAAGACTACAGATAATAACATATGAAAATCATATCCTCATGGCAGGTATTCTAAAAAGGCAACAGTGAGGAATCTGATAATTAATAGAGCTTAGGGCTGTGCCAATAGAGATAGAAAAAAGTGGAATAAGAACTAATATACAACATCTTGCAAAGAAGAATTGTGTAGAGGGATACTTACAAGGAAGAAGTATCAGTAATTTATAATTCATATAAGTTATCATTCAGGGATACCATTTATAGAATGGTCCTCATTCAATGATAGTAGGATTTGTGATCATTTTAGAGACCAGGGGATTCTTGGTAGAGAACATTCATCATGAATGTTGAGTCTTCTTTAAAGGGAGCTCATAGAGACTAGAGGGCATTCTTTATGAATGTTGAGATTGAATCCAGAGAGAGATTTATAGAGAATCTCTTAGAGGCAATATATATTGTAGTGGTCAAACATATGCATATGTCAGAGATAGAGACTTGGTAGAGGAGGGATCTCTACCAAGTAGTGTTGCCTAAGACCCCAAAGAGGCCTAAGGGAGAAGCTCTTTCTATGACAATTGCCTAATCGAGACGTAGTTCTCACTAGAGGGTTAGGTGATTGGAGAAAAGATCTCTTCCAAAGGATTAGGATGGGTAGCTTGGGTAGTATTTAGATTAGTATTCACTAAAATCTAATATTGCTAATATGTTTTACATATAATTCTCGGTATTGTACTGACAAATGGTTGCAGATTACAGCATTTGAACCTAATCAGAAAGTGGGGACATTACATAGAAGTTAAAGTTTTGTTGGTTCCTAATTCATCCCCCCCCCCCCCACTCTCAGTCACCTAGGCCCACATACATTTCCAACATGTTTCTCTTACATCCACATAGAGAATGCTCCATTTGTACCTTTTGTGTATGCATTTGATGTTCAGCACCACCATGTCTTTCTCTTTTTTACTTGTTATCAGATTTCAATGACACCTTCTACCAATAGGGTGGCCTCAGCGAGTATGGATATATAGGTTCACGTGGGAGTGCTTTTGTAGGTGTTTCAACAGCTGTATCAACAATGAGTGGCAACTGCGGATAGGGCAAAAACTGAATTGGCTATCCAAAACTGGAAAGACCAAAAAACGAAATGAAGTTGTTATTGAGAAGAAAATCATCTCAGTGTTTTATAGCTCCTCAGCCACCATTTTCATTTTTGTCAAAGTAAATACTAGAAGAAGAAACACTTAGCCCAAGACTCAGCATAGAGAATATGGTAAAAATCTAAGTGAACAACTTGAATTGATGTTAAATGATAAGACATTTATTGACTTTGCAAATAGTTTTGTAAAGGGATGATAGAGGATTGGAAAGTAAATAGAAAGGGGACTACAAGTCACAACCACCACATACAAGGTAGTTTTACTAAACGAATAGGTAATTACCAAATTTAACAAAAAATATTAAGGATTAGGTTACTCTCTGAGTCTTTAGTGACAGTTAGGGATACAGTACAAAGGAGATCTACACCTTTTAAGACAAGAATGTTCTTTGCCATGAGCTATCTTTTATGAGGATTAACAAATTTCAATGTTTGCATGCAGGCATATGGGTGCCAAGTCATAATAGTTTTGATTACAAACTTCTAGCTAATTATGTACAAAGTATTGACCACGTCAACATCTTCCTCTGATGAGAACACTCCTTCCACAACAAAAGCTTCTAGCTAATTATGTACAAAGTATTAACCATTTCAACATCTTCCTCTGTTGACAACATCCCTTCCACAACAAACCATGCATGCCTACCCTTGAAATGGAATAACAAGTATACCTGTCTCATATACAAGCCTATCTAAAAAAATTCAAGCAACATTATAAAACAATATATGGATTGCATTGAACAACTTGATGTAATTATAAACCCTATGATCCTCAATTCTATCAAGAGAACATATATAGCATACATGCTAGTAGCTATCTAAATTACCCACTAGAGTATTAACTTTTATGTTCCATAATGTGGCACCCTATTGCAAAATGTACTACAGTTTTTATAATATTTTCTAATAGAATTCCCTAGAAAAAAATAGAAAACATTCCCTCGACAAAAATGAAAGATTATAATACTCTTGTTCATAAACATGCCGTCTATAAAACAATCCTAGTAAAGCTCAATTTAAGGTAAGCTTATAAAAAAGGTAACTTTAGCAGTTTTCTCTTGACAAAACATGTTGTTTGAGCTCGACGTCATCTGTTCTCAGACGTGCCTTCTGTTTACGCCCACTTTGATGCACTTGCAATTGATGATGATGATTGCGAGATACTCAGTGATGTTGAAGCTGATCTTGAGGCTGCTAGTGCTGATGCTAGTAGCATTATTTGTGTTTCTAATCGCAACAGCATAATGATGATGATTTGTTTCATAATTTATTTGATCACATATGACTGATTAGTAATGTTGACATTATTGTTTTTGAACTGAAACATTGATATGGTGGTGTATTTTCCTAAGTTGCTTTAATATTAGCATAGCGATGTATGCACATACATACATACATACATGCATGCATACATACATAATCTTGTATGGATGAGCCCAAACCCAGCCCAATAAAAATTGAACAAATGTCAAACCTGAATCTTGAAGCCGCATCCGAACTGGCAATTTAGCTATTTATCTATATTCGAAAACAGTTTTTCCACGATGCAGCAAGAATATAGAAGAGACAAAAGCTAATAGCAGCCTTAAAATCTAGATTGTCATTAGAAGGAACCCATGAAGTGACCACAAAATCAGTCATAAAATATTCATGAATTAAGATTTTGTTTTTATAACCTTTACTAGTGAATCATTGCTAAAAAATCAGTTTCTTTCTACTGAAACATCTTAACTGTGATACCTGTTTTTGCTCAGCTAATGAGCAGATCTCTTCAAATGCACAAAATGAATCATGGCGTCGAATTTCATCCTTCTCCATATAACCAAGGTGGCAATCTGTAGCAACAAGGATCCGCAAAGTACTAATATCATCATCCCTGAAATTTAGTCAAGAAAAAAGATATAGCAACTCATCAACAGAAGAACCAACAAATAATGTTACTGTCTTCAAAAGATTATCCATTTCAGAAGAAATAGCAATGAAAGCTTTATTATATATAGAAGTTTTTTAACACAATAGATCCACCAGATTTTGAAGTATTTCATATATTTGAGCAAAAACAGCAATAAGCTCCAATATAAAGTACAAGTCGAAAGGGCAACCAAGATCTAAAAAAAACTAAACATAGGGTTTAATAAGCCACGAAAGAAAAACAGGAATTAGAAATTACATATATATAGAGACCTTTAATAATAGATAACAAACAAACATAAGCCTTTGTGATTTCACAAACCTGAAATTTTAAATTCAAGTTGTTAGTAGATGTTGTCGGCAAAAGTGCTATGCCATCGGGATTAGTTAAGATGTCAGTCAGTTAGTACCTGAAGGGTGTTCCGTTATGACGCGACAGTTCGATTGTACCCCTTTAGAATCTATATATGTAACTCTCCCACAAGAGACAAGTCATTCAGTATTATCCATTCATGATCTATCTTATATTGGCGTATGATGTACCGAAGTATGGAAACATTAATAAAGTATATGCCCGATTCCTGTAGCATTGCATTTATGTCTTATTCTTGTTACTGTGATATGCATTAATCTAATTTACCCTGTACAGTAAACATTTGGCATCGTTGCCGGGGATTGAACCCAAGTCACCTGCGTAACAAGCGGGAATACTCACCACTATACAACCCGTCAACATGATCCCAGCCGCAGTGGTGGCAGAGACAACACCCACAATGATTCCTGAGCTAGCAGCCATCCCTGAGGTAGCAGTTATACCTACGTCCATTCATGTACCAGAGACAGAATCCCACACCTTGCCAGCTAGGGCTTTGTTAGAAGAAGTGATGGAGGTGCCTGAGCAGGAGTAGCACAATAGCCAAATGGTGCCACAGATTCGACTAAAGGTAATAAGATAATAATATTAATGTCCAACAAAAAACCAAAAAGGTTTATGGGACTAAGCATACAAACAAAAGAGCCAGCCATAGCAGAAACACCAAACAGTGTCTGAAAAGAAAGAATACAAGACAGAAGACCAAGAAACACAAGGTAAGGACTATGAATCCTTCCTTGGAACAAAGTAGTCAGTCACAGCAGGATATAACTGTGGACGATTCAAAGTCATAGATCTTCGTTGTGACGTGCTGGAGGAGTGTCGCTGCCTAGAAAGATTGGTACAATGTTTGACCAATCTAGGAGTGATACTAGAAGGCCTTTTTACACCCTGTAGCGGAGACAAGAGGGAGAAAAAGGTGATAATGAGCTGGTCAGAGGTGTGGTTCTGAGATGTGGTTGACTGAAGGGTATGCTCACGAAGCTGGATGGCCTCCCAAAGATAAAGTGCAAGACGCCGCTGATCAACATAGCTGAAGAATTTTGAAAGAGAGAAACAATCTATGAAAAGACAATAAAATCTCCCTCTAATCTCATGTATATAGGGTAACGAAAAAAGAAATGGATCTCAGACTCAGCCTCCACCAAAGTACAAAATCTACAAACCCGATCCTCTGTCCATATGGTGATCAACCCAAATCCGAAGATGATGAGAACCAACTCTGAAGGAGCTCAAAGAGAATCGAAGGGAATACACCAACGCCGATAGAGATAAGCATGACGCACAATAATACCATTCTAAATCTCAAGAAAATGCTCTACATAAAATGCCATCTTAGAACATAATCCCCCAGGAGGATTACTCCAAGTAGTGATAATGTATTGTCTGTAGATATCCTATTTGACATAGTCGTTTAACTCCTAACAAGAGGGGAGGAGATGAGCAGGAGCATCCAGCGAGAACTAGTATGGAGGCAGACGATCAATGTCAATCCCAATTAAACCCAACAGAGAAGTGGCCAAGGCATACCAACAGCGAGAACTAGTGCTAGTGTCGGATCTCATAATCTGAACAGAAGAACAGTATGCAAGATGAGAGTATCTATGACGGTCAACATTAGAATCCATGGAACCATGAAGCCGATGGAGAAACAAGATCAAGTCAAAAATGGTCACAAGCCTAAAAGGATGAGCTCCAAACTTGGCTAAAACAATGCTATGGGGGGTGAGTCTATGACATCTAATGATGCGTCATAAAAACAATGTTTGAACACACTCAATAGAAGCCCGATCAGAAGCAAGAAGAGAAGGCCCCCAAACCACTGAGCCATAAAGAACAGTCGGTCTGACCAAGGAATCCAAAAGGGACAACTTGGACAAAATATCCTAAAAATGATGTCTAAAACACTGTCGCTCAATCATGGCCAGAGATCCCATGCCCTTACTAATTTTGGCTTGAATAGTTAGTCTCAAATTGAAGTGGGGTCTCGAAAACCTAACTCTGAGATACATGTATGAAGAAGTGATCTCCACCTCCTACCCCTGGAAGAAGAAATGAAGATGAGAGGTTTTTAAGCAATTAAAGATCATAACACGAGTCTTAGCCAGATTGACCACAAACTCACACTAATCACAAAAGGAGGCTAGACCATTAAGGAGTCTCTGTAAATTGTTAGGAGAAGAGGTCAGGAGAACAACATCATCTGCAAAAAGGAGAATGGAGATCAAAACCTGATGTAAATAACACCCATCGCCACGATGAGAGGAGCTCACAAGAAAATCCTTGAGCTCGTCAATATATCCAAACAAAGTAGGAGAAAAACGACAGCCCTGCTTCACACCAATGGTGCTCTAAATCGGATCAAAAAAACCCTCCACAATCTTGAGCCTACCAATGACCTTCTCATACAGTCTCATAATAGCAATCAAAAGCATATCTGAGATGTCAATCTTACTAAGTCTCTAAAATAAGGCCATCCTAGGAATAGAATCAAAAGCCTTACGGAAATCCACAAAACAGCAGTAGACTTTCTCAGAGCGATGCCTAGCCTCCTCAATAATAGCCCGCAATGTAAAGATATGATCCATAGTTTGATAGTCAACTCGAAAACTAGCCTGCCATTTAGCTCTACACCCTCTCTTGTCAAGCTCTCTAGATAACATGGTGTTTAGAGCAATGGCGTAAAGTTTGGCAAACGTATGTTTGATCACGATAGTCCTATAGTTACCTAGGTCCGAAGCAGGCCCGAACTTATGAATAGGATAAATCACATGCCTCGACCAAGTCTCGGGAAACCCAGTGCAAACCACTCTATTACAGAGTGTAGGAAGATATGAGCCAAGGATTGAAGCACCAAGTTTGAAAAGTTCTTCCTAAAAACCGTCCTCATTCGTAGCTCTACTACATCTCATACATCTAATGACCTCAAAGATACTGGAGGAAGTGAACAGATGACAATATGGAGGCTGAACGGAATGAACAAAAGGCTAACCCAAAATGTCATACAACGAAATGGTGTGGGAAGCCAAAGAGAAGAAGTCAAGGATGGAGTACGAGGGGGGGACACCGAGGGAAAAGGGTGCGCCAAAAACTCTGGGGATTTTGGATAAGCATGGAGCAAAGGGATTTGCACTAAGAAGAAGCAAAAGAACGCTTCTTGTGGCGAAGGAAACAAAGATAAGATAGATGCAGGTGGGCAAAGACAGGGGAGTGAATCTCAAAGGCAGAGCGAATAGATCGATGAAAAGCTTTACAATCGTCATCAAAACATTTATTCATAGGACAGTATTCTGACGCTTAGATCTAAGAGGAGGTGAGCAATGAGGAATGGAAAGGAGAACGGACTCCCATATGGCAAAAGCAAGTAAATCAAACATGACCGAGACTGTCTGAGAGTCAATAAAACTAGTAGGTATCAGAAGTCTCTTAAGATGGTAGGAAAAAAGCTCCCCATCACCCTCGGAATAGCAAAATCTAGTAGGAGTGCAAACTTTGCTGATAACTTGAGACCTTTCTCCATAGGTGTAGATGCAGGTTTGCAATCCTGCATTCAAAATTTGTCTAACAAGGCCCTGGCATATTTGGACTGAGAGATCAATACACCAGAAAACTATTGCCAAACTTCAACACCTAGGCAATAATGCATGAGACCAAGGTCAGTCATATCAAAAGACTAGCATAAATTCTGTTTGATTCCCTGAATCAAAGATGCCGAACTACCAGTGATGATCAGATCATCCACATAAATAACCAGAAGGATGATGTCACTATCAGTAGTCTTGATGTACAGATTTGAGTTTGAAGAACTCCTCTTGAAGCCTTGATCACTAAGGTACTTATCAATCTTTATGTACCATGCCCAAGGGACCTACTTCAAGCCATAGAGAGCTTTTACCAATCTAAGAACCTGATGGAATTTACCAACAACCTTGAAACTAGGAGGTTGCGTCATGTAGACCTCTTCATGGAGATCACCATTTAGGAAAGCACTCTTGACGTCCATTTGATGGACCTTCCAGCTAAACTGTGCTACCATGGCCAAGACTAATCTGATGGTGTTCATCTTTGCAGTAGGAGCAAAGGTCTCATAATCAATGCCCTGACACTGAGAAAAGCCCTTTGCCACTAAACGAGCTTTGTACTTATCCAAGTACCATCCAATTTGTATTTAATTTTGTAGGCCCATTTGCAGCCAATGGGTTTCTTCCCTAGTGGAAGATCAGAAAGGACCCAAGTGTTGTTCTTTCGCAAGCTCTGGTTTTCAGATGTTATGGCCTGTTCCTACTCTAGAATTCCTTTAACCTCGAAATATGTTTGAGATTCAAACACACTGTGAATGTTGGCCATGAGAGCAAAGTTAATAGTATCTGTAGTTTTGTTCTTTTTCCGAGCAGTTCTCCCATCAATGAGCTCATCATCACGAAGATCAGCAAGTGTCTTAGCCCACCAAGGAGAATGACCAACATTAGTACCAGGAGATGCTTGATCAGCAGGATCCTCATCAAAAGAATCTAGATCAAACTCAGGTGAAATATCTACAAAGCAAGGTGATCCTGCAGGAGAAACCAGAGGTGTCTGTACAGGTATCACTGGTAAAACTGGAGCTACAAGAGCTACTGGAGCCCTCCCATCAGGTGGACCTAATGGAAGCCGAACTTCCAAATCATGAGCCTGCAGAGGCTGGTCTACTGGATCAGGAACAGGAGAAACAAGCATGAAAGGTCCTCGCTACTCATCAAAGACTACATCACAACTATAAATGAGACGAGATGTCTCAACATCGATCAGGCAATAGGCTTTGTGAAGACTGCTACATCCAGCAAGCATGAGTTTTTGACTCTTGGCATCCAATTTAGTGCATAACACATCAGCGATTCAAACAAAAGCAAGGGAGCCAAAAACCTTCAGGTGACTGATTCAGGGCTTGCGACCTGACCAGGCCTCTTCCGAAGTTTTACCTTTGACCACCATTGTGGATGACCAGTTCAACAGATAAACTGCAGTGTTAACTGCTTCTACCCAAAACTGCTTCGGAACATGTTTGTGTTCGAGCATGGACGAGCCATCTCGGTGATTGTCTTGTTCCAACATTCAACTACACTATTCTGTTGTGGCGTGTGGGGTGTGGTTAACCAATGTTTAATGCCATGTGTATCCAAGAAGCTAGAGAAAGCATTAGAACAAAATTCCCCCCCACTGTCTGATCTAAGAGTAATAATAGATTTCCCAGACTCTGTTTCAAGTAAATGTTTAAACTTCTAAAATACAAAAAATGCATCTGATTTCTTTTTAAGGAAATACACCCACATTTTTCTACTGAAATCGTCAACAAACAACAGAACATACCTAGACCCAAGAACAGGAGTGGCCATAGGGCTGCAGATATTGGCATGAACAAGCTGAAGTACTTGAGAAGCTTACCATGAATCGCCACTGGTGAAAGGTGTGCGATGTTGCTTTCCAGCCTGGCATGCTTCACAAACTCCAAGCTATTGAGTCTAAATCTTGAGTAAGCCAAGAATAAGCTCATCTTGAGCAAGCTATGAGAGATAATGCACATTTAAGTACCCATATCACTGATGCCAAAGTGTGCTAACAGAAGATTGCCGAGCAGCCATAGCTAAGTCCTAAGAATCACCAGAATCAATAAGTCTAAAAAGACCATGATCCTCAAGACCCACTGCAACAGTACACTTAGTTGCCCGATCGGTGATGGTGCACTGATGTGAACTGAAGGTGACTGCCAAGTGTGGAGATTGTCGTAGCAACTGGCTGACTGAGAGTAGATTTAGTTCCATCCCTAGAACGTAGTACACATCAAGGAATATGAGATTCCTCTCACCGACAACCGTGTACTCTTCTCTGCCACCAAAAATAATAAACTCAAATAAGGCTGGTAGCCCGTAAACCAGTCTCTGAAATGAGTGAAATAACGAGAGGCACCTGAATCAATGTACCAGGCAGATGACTTCACATAATTTGCAGGTCTTTTAGCCATGAAGGCATAAAAGGCAGATTTTGCCTACTCAGTGTGCTCTGCACTGTTCGCTTTGGGCTGCGATCTTGTTGCTTAAACTGTGCAGCTAAGCGTTTCCGACATTCAACCTTCATGTGTCCAAACTTGTGGTAATAGTTGCATTGAATGTTCTTTCTGGAACCATTTGATGCTGGAGCAAAAGACTTCTATTGAGATGGCTATTGAAACTTGATTTTATCCTTCTAAAAGGATTTTGCAGCAAAGGCTTGCTCAGTGGAGGTGGAACTGGAGCTGCAACCGAACTGTTGTTTCCACCAATCTTGCTGAAGCAGCAGTGTGCAAAGATCAGTGAACTTCAAATCAACACCAGAAGATGTGATGTTGAGAGTGTCGATAAAATGCTCATAGGATTTTGGTAAACTCTAAAGAGTGATAACCACAATATCCTCTTCCTCCATCTTGCGACCGATGGCAAGTAACTGATCACGGATTTCCTAAATCCAATTCAAGTGTGCCTAAAGTGAGGTGCGCTCATCCATGACAATAGAAAATAGTGTTTTTTAGAAAGAAGGCTCTACTTTTGTCAGAAGTCTCATGAAGACCTTTGAGATGTGTCCAGATCTCGGCAGCTATCATGCCGGATGGAATCTGAGAAAGCTAATCATCACCCACGGATAATTTGAGAAGCATCACTATCTCTGAATTATTCAAATCCCATGTATCTTGATCAGGACCCGAAGAAGTCGGACGCTTCGTAACACCCAAAACAAGTTGATCAGTGTTCCAATATTCAAAAATGGCGATGATCCACTGCTTCCAAGTGCCACAATTTTGACTATTGAATTTGGAGTTATGCTCGAGCAAAATGTTTGTCAGAGATGCCATGGCACGTTTTTCAATGAAAAACTGTGAAAATCTGTGACGCAGGCTCTTCAATGCAAAAATAGGGAAGACCCAGAAAAATTAGAGAGTGACCCAGAAGAGAGCTTGAAAACCCAGAATGAATATGCTATCGGTTTTTGGATCCGTTGGCTCGAAAATAGAGGCATAAAAATTGAGGTACCCAGAAAAATAGACAACCCAGATGAGCTCTCGAATAACCCACCAAGAATCTGTGATCGAAAAAAATTTCAAGCTCAAAATTTAGAGTTTCGAGCAAAACCCTAGTTGGTGGCTTGGAAGGTCAAATTTGCAAAAAAATGGCAATTTCTTGGAAAGAAATGGCCGATTTTTGCACAAATCAGGATTTGCTGGTAGAGATGAGTTTGGCCTCTGAAATCCTTCAAAATCCGTCAAAATGGACGCGCGAATAAGGGGCAAAATGGCTGCAAAAACAAATCCGATTTGCAGACGCGTTTTGCAAATTTATGCCAGACGCGAGTTGCAACAAATATTACACACGGGTTGCAAAGTGAAGGCACGAGTTCGACCAATCATGAGCCGTAGCAAAATTCCAAATTCCAGATGCAAAGATTCCAGACGCTATTTGAAGAGGAGTTTGGCCAAGGAAAAATTGCGATTTGCAGATACCAATCACGAATCCACAATTTGCAAAAACACAGTTGTGATTCGTAAAACCCTAGTTCGTGATTTCCAAATTTCTCTTGGCAAAAAACCCTAGGCGGGTTTTAGAGAAATTAACTGAAAATAATTTTGAAAAAATTTAGACAAATAATTTCAAGAAGAAATTATAAATTTTTTCAAAAAAATTTAAGTATTAGCTCTGATACCATATTACAGAAGTAATTGGTCAAATACTTGCTTGTTATTAACAGAGACCAGACAATCAATTTATACAAAAGAATAAGACAATGTTTCCTTAGGAAACGATCGTAAAGAATAGAAACATTCTATTCTAGAGAAAGCAAAAAAAGAAAGCAAACTAAAGCTTATTAGATATTTACAACAGATAACCATTAACTAATAATAGACCATTGATCTATTATTGTAATACTATACATGTTGATTAGCCTCATATAGGCAACAAGTAATTTTTGAGAAATTTTCTTAGCTTTAGTTAAATAATATTTTGTTAGGTCATTTTAGGCATTTAAAATCATTTATGACCATTTTCAATCATTTTCCAAAGTTTCAAGTCTTTAGGGCTTCACAATGCAAAAGTTGCTCAAATTGGCAAGTTTTTAAAAATCAACAATTTTGCAAAATGAGGGAGAAAACATGGAAAAGTCACCTCATGAACGTGGATCAGTTACATTAAATGATTATGGACTTAAATAAGCCTTTTGGACCTCATTTGTAGAGGTTAATGAAGAATTGAAGTGATTTTTGCAATGAAAGTTCTCTAGTTTTCTGCTTTTTCTGAGTGTAAACAATCTAACAACTGCTCAATCTAATTCATTTTTCTCCATGCCTATGATTTAACAGTGATTGGGGTTGATAGTAATCTATATCTTCTATTTTGGCATTGGTTTTAAGTTATTTCATTGAGTTTTGACTGAGATATCATTGTTTTTGTGAACAAAGACCAAAATAATCTACCTAGGGTAACTTGGATTCAAAAAATGTAGAACTCTTGAGTCCTGTGGTAGATTGAGATATTTTTTTGAAATAATATATGTATTCAAGTATAGTTCCTTGTCTCAAAAGTGCAGGAGAAATGGAGGTGGCCTCATATAGATTTTATTGATTTAAGTGACTGATATCTCTATGTATCAGTCGAGAGTTTTTGATTTGCATGGAGGTATGGTGGGCTGGTTGGATGAGTTGAAGGGTTGAATCATTTCATGCATGTAATTGTGGAATGTTTTTCATGTTTTTGGGGTCCCAAATAAGTGAAGACAGCAATTTAATACTGTACTTTTGCCTCCTGTGTGAACGAAAAGACAGGTTGCTGTCCTAGTTGATTCTTAAACTGGAAAAACTCTGACTATTGCATGTTTCAGTGATTTTACCATTATGTATGGAATGATTTGGATATGCATGTCATATGGTTGGAAAGAGTATTGAATCTACTTTCGTTTTGTTCAAATGTGACACATTTTCATTGGGAAAAGAGTAAGTGATTCCTACTTTTGTAATACCATTCTGTTCCAATTTTAGTCTCATAAATTTGCAGTCTAAAGAATATTTATATCAGTTATGTATGGTTAAATAAGGACCTGAAGATTGGTAGGGAAGTAGTTTACTATGTTTTGAACAACTTTCATTCTTTCAAAAAAAAAAAAAAATCTTGTGATTTGAGGGGTCAAACAAACCATTTTCCAAAAACTGTCATGTTTACAAGGTTTCCTATCACTGTTGCTATAGGAAGGTGGTAAAACTTCATTACATGTGTATTTGTAAGCTTGGTGACCATGTATGGTTTGGGAATGTCTCATTTATCATTAAACAGGTTTCTCAAGGTGTCATATTGTGTAGGTTGAATACCCAAATCAAGCTTAGGTTTGTCTTTATTTGTTGGGAAGTATGCCCAATTGGTATTAGATTGGTTCCAAGTTTTGTGTAAACCTTTTCCTCTGCATCAAACACTCTTCAAACCCACAATTTTGTCAAAAAATCAACAAAATATTCTGTACAAATTCCTAGGACTGAAACTCTAGGTGTTGAAAATTGTAGGAAATCACAATTTTGTGAAAAATCGAGAAACCCTAGCTCAAAAAAACAGCAAAAACTGAAAACAAAAATAGACCGTTAAAACACAAATACAATATGCTCAACACACTAATGTCTCTAGTTTGGTAGAAGACAGTACTATGAGCAAATGTGGCACGCTAAAAAAAGGACTACCGCCCAAAACTTTGCTTTGCAGGAATCAAAAAAATCTCCAATTCGAAGAAAACCCAAACTGCTGGAAAAAGCACGGCCAAATATCAATGAAAAATGCGCACAAGACAAACAAGTTGCGCCCAAACTAGAAGAGTTCAAAGAATTATCAAAAAAAACTTCCTCCTGTTGGCTCTAAGAAACCCTATGCATTTCTACAAAATGTGATATAGATAAAAGTGGCTTTCAACCCCAAAATGACACCCAAACACCAGTTGCAGGAAAAAACATGTCTACAACTCCTTTGCAAAGAAAATGAAAGTTGAAACCCTTGTTACACAGGTTGCTTTCAACAAAAAACACAAACAAACAACGAGCAAAGAAAACCCTTGAATGACCGAAAAATGTGATTTCTCATAAACAAAAAAAAACATTGAACCGGTTGTACCAAAAAAAGACCCAAGAAAGATGTCCACAAATACAGAAGAAAAATGCAAGTTTTGCAGTGTGCACAACACCCAATTACCGAAAATCAGCAAAAATGGCGCTTGTAAAATGAGGAAAATATGACCAGAAAAACCTTAAAAATTTTGCAAACAATTTCCCTAAAAGATGCAATTATTTTTCATAAAAAATCTGAAAAAAATTCTAGAAAATATATTTCCAAGTAAAAGCTACGAAGTTTTATAAAAGATTCTCTATAAAGAATCTAATCTCTAATACCATGTTACAAAAATGTATTGTTTTAAAAGATTGATTACAATATGGAGACAAAGTCTCCTTATATAGAGAATAAATAAGAACGAAATGGAAACTTTCTAAAAGGTTGACAAGAGGAAAGTTTCCATAATTTCCGTAAAATACACCATGATTTTCAGTAAAAATCAATTAAAAAACTTCAAGAAAAAAATTTCCAAGTAAAAGCTATGAATTTTTATAATAGATTAGCTAAAAACAATCTAAGCTCCGATACCATGTTAGGAGAAATGTATGGTTATAAAAGATTAATTACAATATATAGACTCCTTATACAGAGAATAAATGAGAACAAAATGGAAACTTTATTATTTGGAGAATTTCCTAAAAGACTAAATATCTAAAAATCTGAATGACCATTAATATTAACTACTTTATTAACAACAACATTGAAATACCATTCATAATGATACTTAAATTAATAATATTGACAACGATGTTAATAACAATAATAATAGAATGTACCTCATGTGGTAGTGCATCAAATTAAGTGATGACATATTAGAATTCAACATCAAAGTTTTGAGTCGGTCTTCATTGACCCATATTTTGTGAGTAATGGTTTATAAAAACTTATCTCTTGTGACCAAGAATGATTCACTTAATACTCATTGCATCTAGATGATGCTAGTCCTCAAAGATCACTCCTCCTAGTTCCATATTAGTTGCACCTAGGTGATCCACGGAAGGGGGAAGCATTAGAACTTCCCTAGAGGTCAGCAAGTGCTTTACCTTATGAACGATCACCAACCTCAATTTCATGAGTAGCGGACCATTGATTCGCATGAACTTGTCTCTCGTGACAATAAATGGTTGACTTAAGACTCCTTGCATCTAGGTGATACTTAAAGGGCTTAAACACAAGGACCTCCTAAAAGATCACAAATCCCCATACTACTTCGACTCAAGCATGCCAACCATAAAGTTTCCCCCACAAATCCACTTAGCTTACTACCAGAATTACAAAACATTGCTTGCAAGAATATGGATGAGTTGAGGCCCCCTATAATGAATGGCTCATAAGGCACAACACTTGCTAAAAGTTTTGCAAATAGGGTAGCAAGGTAAGAAGGTTAGATTGTGGGAGAAACCCATAGCCATGCTTGAGCCAAAGTAGTTTTGAAATAGGTAACCTCCCAAGAATTCTCATTGCTTCATGTTTTGTGAGCATCGCCTACATGCATTACATACTACGTGGAGCCACTCATGACCATAAATAATGGATTCTTGTGAAGCGTTAATTCTGAAATATGGGTCAACAAAAATTAACTCAAACATATGCCACTGAATCCTAATAAATCATTGCATATCACAAGAAAATGAATGAGCTAGGGAGTCTTATGGTGAATGTTTCATAAAGTATGATACTTGTTCAAGGTTTTAAAATTGGCGCAGTACACTAGGAGAATTGATTATGAGGGAAGCCCTGTAGTTAGGTGCATTTAAATCCAAGCAGTTCTCGGTTAGGTAATATTCCAGAAATTAGCATCACCTGCATGTACTGCATGCTGAATGGGCTATTTATGGCCCTAAGAAATGTGTTCTTGTATTCACTCATGAAAACATGGGTCAACAAAAAATGAATCGACTATGCAGTTGAATCCTAAGAAATCATCGCATAAAGATAGTAGTAGCTATTGGATTAACCGCCTCTGGTGAGAGCTCTATACCGGGCGGCTTTGGGCACAAATGGCATACTAAACAAAGCATCAGAAGCATCGATGCCTCTTTTGAATTCTCGTTGTACTTAATGTAAAAACGATCTTATAATTAAGTCTTCTACTGTAATCCGAAGGAAACTCAACTTCTCAATTTTTAATTTGATTTCTCGGACTGAAAATGAAGGGCGCGAAGAACTTTTCAAAAATGAAGATTTTTGAAGACCAAAAAGCTTTGCATCGAAAGTTTTCAAACCAGTTAAACAAAGCCTAAAAACGAGTAAACCAGAGTAAAATTCATAACCATAATAATAAACACTGAATCTACAAATTATTAATGAAAATAGCACATGCTATGAAACCCCGAAAAGAGAAAAAGGAAACTGGAATGTTACAGTAGCAAGTTTGATGAGTACTGTAAATTTACTTACATTGTTCAAAGAAAGTAGACGAATAGAGAGCAGTTCGAGTTCCCCTGTTTATGAGAACAAAATTTTATAATGAAGGCGCCAAATATGAGTGCTCGAGAAGAGTCGGCAATTTCTTTACTTTTCCAATTGATAAATTTGGACTATACATAATTTTTCCTCCCCCATCAGTAACATATTTGTACTTTGGTTTAAGAAAATTGCTAACAAACAGTAGTATGTTATTAGCAATTATGTAATTTAATTGTAAGTGTTTGCAAATATAATTAGTTAACATAATTGTTAACATATTATTATTTGTGAGAACAAAATTTTATAATGAAGGCGCCAAATATGAGTGCTCGAGAAGAGTCGGCAATTTCTTTACTTTTCCAATTGATAAATTTGGACTATACATAATTTTTCCTCCCCCATCAGTAACATATTTGTACTTTGGTTTAAGAAAATTGCTAACAAACAGTAGTATGTTATTAGCAATTATGTAATTTAATTGTAAGTGTTTGCAAATATAATTAGTTAACATAATTGTTAACATACTATTATTTGTTAGCAATATTTTTATTATTTTTACTAAGGTGCAAACATGTTATTGCGTAGACAATGTCAATAGGTGCGGGTGTTTCTTTAGTTTTCCTCCTCTTTTTTTAATTTGAAATACAAGAGGAATTGTTGTCCATTTAATTGGTTGATTTGGTTTTTACTCTTTGGAATGGTAGGTTTGAGGAGAGGGAAAAGAAAATAGGAAAGTAATTAATCAGGTTGGGGATAGTCTATGTGACATTAATCTCCATTATTTTTCTATCATTGAGTTTTACATCTTTTATAATTTAGTAATTTAGTTCAATAATGAGTTCTTTAATTATTTTCACCTATTTTTCATTGAAATATTCTTGTATATAAAAAGTTATTAATGTGTTAATGAAGTTGACTTAATATTATTGTATAGTTTTTAACTTAAAATAAAGTGGTTGTCACATTTTATAATTTCTTTTATGTACAAGATTTAGACCCTCCCTTTTTAAATTTATTTTGACATTTTTCAACTATTTCTTTCGCATTAAAGATATAGTAGGAAATTTTGCTTAGTTCTTTCTTTCACACCAAAGATATGGTTGGGTGAAGAGAATTTCTTACTATAGAGGAATATTTGTTTCTATAGAGGCCTTTTGAGAAATAAAAGGTCATTGAGGAACGAGGAAACTATACATTGGTATAGAGAAATAATTTGTTTTGTATATTAAGATGAAAATAAATTTGCTATTTATTTATTAAGTAAATTGAGACAATAATTGAAATAGTCAAAATTGAAAAGAGAAATTGTGTGTGATTTGAGGTGTAAAATCAATTTAGATTACTACGACTAATGAAAATATTGTAATGGAGAACTATAAACAATAAATTGGAACAAAGTTGATGATAAGTGTAGTGCATCTCCTATTTGATTTTTGTAGGTCATCCTAATGGATGCAACCTTCATGTTCTTGCTTCATGAGTAATCTTGTTTGGACCCATGAGTGGTCTACACCATTGGAGTGATTTGATTTGTGCTATTGTATCAGTAAGTTGTTTTTTATTTATGCCCAATTTATGAGATTATGAGGTATTAGATGGTTTCATTGAGCTGTGTGTTAGTGGTTGCCTAGATTTACATGGTATCATGATGTGGTTCTGTGAGTACCCCTGAGATGTGAACAATGGTTGCACTTTGTGTTGTTTGGTTTGTTGCACTTGACTTGGTTCCTACAATAGTATTGACTCATGTATTTGACCATTTTGACTTATAGTATTTTGGTCATATATGTATGATGGTTCCTTGTGATCTGTTATTTGGTGCATTCTACATTTGAGATTTATGATGTTGCTTTGAGTTGATTATCTGAGTTATCATCTGTATTGTGCCTAATATGTTGTTGGGAATTTAGTTATTATTTTCATTATTAAGCACTTAAAATAATTGGGAAATGAGTTATCCATATTGGATTCATGGATAATTGTGTTATGGATATTTATCTTGTTCTTACAGGAGACTTATGCAACGATGCAAAATGAATATTTATAAGGAATTGATTATATGTTTTATTACACAATTGTGTGTACTTGTTGCTTTGGCTATTATATATTGTACATCTACACTTGATGTTTTTTATTTACTGTATAGGACTTATATCCCCAGTAGTGGCACACGGAGTTAGTGATCTAGTCTTTCATGTTGAGTCAATGTTGTCCCTATATGGTTAATGTATCTTTATAATTGTTATTATTAACCCTACAGTAATTGGTAAATCTGGATTCGTAATGCATTACATGATTAGACCTGTGAGTGTGTCTGTGCATCTAGGGTTCTACAATTTTCACAGAGAATATTAACTTTAATGTTGATTTAATTGATTAGATAAATCTTAATTAATTGATTTTATTTTATTTTATTGTTTGTTAACTTATTGTACTTGAAATCCAAACAATTGGAAGTACCAGATTTAATTGGGAAAAGGGGCCAATTGGTTATTAAATTATTTTAATAACCTAATTTATTAGTCACTTTGGAATAGTGCTTATATTGACAAATTAGAACTTAATTATTCAACCTTATCTTGTTATTTCATTTTTAAGAGCAAAATTGCTCAAACCCTGTTGTGGCATTTTTTTAACTTGTTTGTTGGGTGAGATTGGCTTGGCACATTGTTGTGAGGTTGGTCTCATTGGATTCATATTGAGGAAATCTTACTTTGTTGAGTGTTTCATCACATTCGGTAGTTTCATTATTTTTTTGTTGCAATTCTCATTTTGCCCTTTTGGCTACAAGGTAGGAGTTGCTTGTTGTATTGTTAATTCTTAATTTTATCTCCTATTTCTTGTTGATAAATTCTTAGAGGATGAAAAATAATGCTCCCCTCCATTTCCATGCTTCAATTTGACCTAGTTGGGCAGGTATGATGTTTATGTGAATTTAGAATTTAAATTTGTAAGTTTTCTTATTGTTATGCTATTGAAATTTGTGTGTGAGCTTGTAGCTCAAATTTTATTTGAGATTTGGGTGTTTGACCCCAATTGGAAAATGGGTTTTCAATGTCATCAAATTGTAAGGTGTTAGATTTTTGGTGTTTTGGGCATGTCATCCAGTTTTTGCCTGTCACCTTGTTTGGATTGATTGAGTTTTGAATTAATAGTCTTGTCTACAATAAGTAGGATCATGGAATTGAAATGATTATAGGAAATTCTAGAGTATTTTATTTGCCAATCCGAATTTGTGCTTTCAATTTGATCTTCGTGGACTTGTGATTCTTGTTGAATTTTTCAGTTTGTGATATTGAACTTAGTTTGTGGATTTTATTGGACCCCTGGTTAGTTGATCATTTTTTAGGGAGGTTTTTAGTTGTATTGAATTTTGAGGACATTGAATTTTGGACAATTTCCTCTTGCCTTATTTTGTGTGCCATTCGTATTTTGTTGGGATTTTGGCAGCATTTATTTTGATTAACATAATCAGATTTCCACAATCCATTAGTATGTGAGCAATGTTTCTGGATTAGATTGTGTGAGTTTTTTTAGCAATTTATTTTGATTGTAAAAATGAATTGTATTCCATGTTTCTTTTCATGATATGTTTTTACTTCATGGACATTTTGGATTTGTGTCGAATCTATACTGATGAATTTAGGTTGTTTGAGTGATTATATTGTTCTTGGTGATGTGTTGCATTATTAGGATTCACGATGAATCCATACTCCTGACAAGATGTCTAGTTGAGAGAGTTTATTATACTAGAATCTTTTGTTGCATTTCTTGTATCTAACCCTTACATTGGTATTACTTGATTATATTTGTGAAGTTGATTGTGCCCACACACGAGCACAATGTGCGTGCATATGAGCGAATCTTGCAAGACCCAAACTCCTGAATATAGGTTGGTAGAGCGATTGTCCATTTGGGGGTTGGGTTCAAAACTTGCATTACTTGTGAGCACTCATAATGTGATGAGCATGGGTACGTAGGGTAGACATGTGGAGTGGTTTCTCTTATGTACTCCAACCCGGAAGTGACCGACAAGGTAATGTGAAGAGATTTAAACAAGTGATAACCAAAATTAATAAATGGGATGATAAAACTTAATCAAAGATAAGAGAACACCTATACGACTGTCAACCTTATATGGAAGTTGGTATGAGGGTGTTGTACTTGTAAAGCTATTAGTCTTCTACAAAGGATGATATGAGGGCATGATATGATGACCTCCTACTAGAGTTAAGTATCACACTAGGAGTGATGGCCTCCTAAGGGAGTAGAGTTTTGCACAATATATAGCTTGGGTCATTCGATTCCAAGTGATTACACTACACTAGAGTCCTTACGTAGTTATCCTATAGTGGGTTTGACCTGTGACCTAATGTACTGCATTATCTTTATGAATATATAGTCGTTACCATACTCGGATTGGTGTGTGTGTGTGTGTGTGTGTGTGTGTGTGTGTGTGTGTGTGTGTGTGTGTGTGTGTGTGTGTGTGTGTGTGTGTGTGTGTGTGTGTGTGTGTGTGTGTGTGTGTGTGTGTGTGTGACGCGGAAGCCTCTTAACCCTTCAAACATTATGATGAATTTCATAATATTGTAATATTTAATTCATTTAGATTTTCCTATAACCATGTTGAATAAATGGTTAAAATGCTTAATTTTGCATTGTGATATATTAAAAACTAGAAAAAAAAATACATTTGCATTGTAATGGGAGTGCTTAAAGAAGCATTGAAAAATGTACAAGGGTTAAAAGAATGTGTTGGGTTGGTTAAAAAGGTGGTTGGGAAGTTGTAAACCACCACAACCACTTAAAAATCATTGTATTGGTCGTTCCAAATAGAGAGGAATGAAGGAGAAGAAGAAGAGATCATTTTGAGACAATTGGTTTTCAAGAACTTGTCATTTTGATTGGTTTTAACTATTTTAGTGTTGGTTCCAGGTCTTGTATGACCATGTATAGCCTGGAACCCTTGTATTTTCTGTATATTTAAAGAGTAGGATGAACAATGTTCTCTCTCTTTTTGGTTTGGAACAATTTTGTTAAGTTTTGAAGAAGTTATGCTAGTTTTGGTAAAAGTGGTTATTTGCAGATTTGAGGATGCCCAGCTATAGTCGGATTTAAATGTTTGAGAAAATGGGTTTACATGCAGAGACTATAACGTGTAATGGATTGAATATTTTTGGCTCTGTTTTGGATATGTTTTAGTATTTCTAATTTAGAACAAATCCTCCAAAGGGTTTTGAAAGAAAATGTCACGATTGAAAGTTATGATTAATGTACTCGGGTATAGCAGTCAGACCATGTGAATGGTAAAGTATTGTAAACCAATGTTGGAAAGAGTTTTGTTTTTCCTCATGAGATGTCTTTAAAATGGAATTTATTTCATGGATATGAAGGAATAAGCATGTATCCCAACATTTGGTTTACTCCATTGATGTCATTTACATCATATTGGTATTAGAGCTAGCGAAAGATTTGGTGTTTTGTAGGTAGAGATAACTGGTGGTATGTGGATCCATCATAGCTACAAGAAGGATGCATTTGCAATTGCGCTTGTGAAGATCTCAAGCTGGGATCTTGGTATTGTCTCCATCAAAGATACATTTGGAGTAGGATGTTGAGAGTAACCATTGAGCGAAAGTGGGAAGTGCATCACCGGACCGAGTCTGCTGTTGGGTAAGATGAAAATAAGGTGGTATGAAGAAGCAGCATGAAGCATGATGGCTAACAGCTAGTCTTTACTCCATTAATGAGAGTTATTTAAAAAATATAGAGTAAATAGTTGAAGCATGGTCCTAGTGATAAAGACAAGGAAGTGAACAATTTGTTTGCAAATCTCTCCACTGCACATTTCCATGGGACATGGAAATATTTTAAGCCTAGAAGTATGATGCGGGAGCATCTTGACCTTTCAAACATTATGATGAATTTCATAATATTGTAATATTTAAGTCATTTAGATTTTCCTATAAACATGTTGAAGAAATGGTTAAAATACTTAATTTTGCATTGTGATGTATTAAAAACTAGAAAAAAAATACATTTGCATTGTAATGGGAGTGCTTAAAGAAGCATTGAAAAATGTATAAGGGTTAAAAGAATGTGTTGGGTTGGTTAAAAAGGTGGTTGGGAAGTTGTAAACCACCAAAACCACTTAAAAATTATTGTATTGGTCGTTCCAAACAAAGAGGAATGAAGGAGAAGAAGAAGAGATCATTTCGAGACAATTGGTTTTCAAGAACTTGTCATTTTGATTAGTTTTAACTATTTTAGTGTTGGTTCCAGGTTTTGTACGACCATGTATAGCCTGAAACCCTTGTACTTTTTGTATATTTGAAGATTAGAATGAATAATCTTCTCTCTCTTTTTGGTTTGGAATAATTTTGTTAAGTTTTGAAGAAGTTATGCTAGTTTTGGTAAAAGTGGTTATCTGTAGATTTGAGGATGCCCAGCTACAGTCGGATTTAAATGTTTGAGAAAATGCGTCTACATGAAAAGACTATAACGTGTAATGGATTGAATATTTTTGGCTCAGATTTGGATATGTTTTAGTATTTCTAATTTAGAACAAATTCTCCAAAGGGTTTTGAAAGAAAATGTCAGGATTGAAAGTTATGATTAATGTACTCAGGTATAGCAGTCAGACCATGTGAATGGTAAAGTATTGTAAACTAGTGTTGGAAAGAGTTTTGTTTTGCCTCATAAGATGTCTTTAAAATGGAACTTATTTCATGGATATGAAGGAATAAGCATGTATCCCAACATTTGGTTTACTCCATTGATGCTATTTACATTAGTGTGTAAGCCATCAGTGATTATCTTATGGGATTGTGGTTGGGTCACTATCTCCATTAGCACATTGGGTGTGGGCCTGAGGGTACCACGTGGTTGAGAGGTGTAGCTACCTATACCACTATTAGGGACTGGTGTGCAAAGATGGCATGCTTCCAATTTTGAGGTCAGAGCTTGATGTTCACTTGGATTCTTCGGGTATCCAAAGTATGTTCCTTGTGGTTTATGCTTTACTTTTGATGCATTTGATACCATGTTATGAAATAATGTTTAGTAGGTTTACTTGATGCATTCCCTTGTATAGATGTATTTTATTGCTTACCTTGGTGTTCCTTATATATCTTGAGGTATGTTATTTTATAGATACACAATACTCAATGCACATGTTTTACTTGATTATTATTGTTATGGATTAGATTTTATTTTTTTATGGAGTTGATGTCAAATGTACTCTTTCTTATGACAATGTGGCTTATTATGGCTTAGCATAGAGATGTACTTCATGAGTTATCATGTTAGGCTTATTGATTTTTCTTTAATGTTATTAAGTTTCCCTTTCTTGATTTACATGGATTTGGTACTCCCCTTCATGGAGATTTTACATGTTTTATGTTATTTTAAAGTAATTTAGGATGTTGTCTTCTTAATGTCACATGGAATGCATTCGCTCATACAACAAAGTATTTTATTGTATGACACATGTATTTTATCGTACAACACATACATTTTATTGTATGGGGTTGAATCAATTCGTAGAGGGAAGAACAACTCTTGTACAAGTCTAGAAGGAATTTGTCCTACTTGTGGAGTTTTCTCATATGATAATTGATCCTGACTTGTATGAGCCTCTTGGGTATTTTTTTGTACAACAAATAGTGGGTGTTTACACTCACTTCTTGGGAATGCAAATTATAGTTTTGGATACCCCTTTGGGTTGTGCACCTTCATAAATCATAACATATTAGAATTGGACTATGTGTCTCGCCTCACAATAGGTGTGTGATAAGCATGCCCAAGGCCTTACTTAGGAATAGTTTATTCAATCTAAGGATTACTTCTTCCACCATGAGGTGCATCTTATTTGTTAATCCATGGACGTATACTTGAAATGGTTGGCACGATATGTGCACTAGGTTCCTTGAAGAGTCATTATGCTTATGCTATAAGAAAGTAAAATGCATATAAAGAACCTACACTAGTGTTGCAGGAAAGTAACACACTTTACTCCTTACTAAAATGAATGTTGGAAATACAACTCTATGCTAACCTATATTTCAACCTAGACCATCCACTATAACTACTCTTGCAGATGTTGTAGGAACATTCACAAAGTACAATGATGCAAGAAGAAACTATAACTTCTATTGGAATAATAAAAATGTTGGAAATAAATATACACTACTCTAATCTAATCCACCTCCCAAGTGGGCCCCCTTGGTTGGCATCTGCTAATCTACTAACACAAAATGTCAACCAAGAATTACTTCATTATATTTCAAAAACTCCTTACATAAGAACAATACATAAAACTATAGATAACTCACTACAAGAGTCAACAATGTTTTTTCCATAAACTTTTTCAACCCCCTTAAACTATTGATCCCATCCCTATAAATAAAGAATTGAAACTTATTCTAAAATAGGAAAGAAAACAGACTAACTAAAAATCCACCAGAGAAGAAGAGGGAAATATAACAACTCATGGTATAAGCAATAAAGTTTGGGCGACCAATTCATCACAATAGTAAATGCAGAAGGAATATAGCAACACTTCATCCCTACATTCCTGGAATAATAGCTTCTCCTTTTTAGCAGTCGTGTCTTCTAGTACCATAATGATTCCTCCATCGTAGCTGGGCCTTGACACCCCTTCTTGAATGTTGTCGACCTCTCTCTAGCTTCTTCCTTTCCTAGAAATTTAGTTGTGATGCAAAAATATTTATGCAAATAAGCATAATCAAATTAAACCCAAATAGTAGAACACACATTTTGATGGTTATATGAAATACTACATTATATGTATAATATCGGCAAAATATGACATAACTATCTACCCATGGTTCAACAGTTCTATCTAGAATTTATCATAAGTTCAATTGGTTATAAGTTCACAAATGTCCTGGTAGTATTAAAATTAACATAAAATAGAGGCAATAATTGGCCTCATCATCTACCCCCTGGTAATTTTAATACTTTTCCTCGAGCATTGCATCTTCTAGCCATTGATCAAATGTCTCCAACCTCAGTCCTCCCTTCCCTCCTGCTCTTGAAGGTGTAATAGAATCCTCTTGTTCTTTCCCAGACTTCCCTCCTACAACCTGTCAAGTCGTTCAGAGTTGATTTCATACAAGGGCCAAAGGAGCATGGGTGGTTGCATCATTAATGGACACCAAAATTTTGGTCTAATTTTCCTTCCTAGCTGCATGTGTTTTGTGCACAGTGAAGGGATGCCTCTAGGCTGGTAGGGTTGTGTGGTTTTGACCTTCTAACTCCCGTGGGTAGTCTACTCCATCTGCTTTTGACACCGGGCATGGCTCTTTGAAAGAAAAATTAAGGCATGTTGTCATACTCTACATACACTTTTGTTCTGGCCTCGAAGATTTATTTTCTTATTTCCTTGTGAACGTCTCCATAGGTCAATCTAAACTTGTAATGTTCCAAACAATTTCGGTAGTGTTCTTGAAAGTTTTGGGGATGTTTCTGAAAGGTTTCTATTGTGATACCATTGTAATGTTCCAAACAGTTTTGGTAATGTTCCTAAAAGTTTCAGAGATGTTCTCAAAAGGTTTCTACTCTGATACCACTGTAATGTTCTGAATAGTTTGGGTAATGTTCCTAAAAGTTTTGAAGATGTTCTTGAAAGGTTTCTGCTCTGATACCACTATAATATTTTGAATGATTTCAATATTGTTCCTGAAAATTTTGGAGATGTTTCTACTTTGATACCCCATAATGTTTTGATCTAGAGTTTCCTTATGAAATCTCATAGTATGCTTCATGTAATCTTGTTGTGTGCTTCAGGTTGTCTTGTTGTGTGCTCTAAGTAGTATCCCTCAGTGCTTCAGGTGGCCAGTGCTTCAGGTCAATGCCTTAGGGAAGTTCTTTAGGTCAATGCTCAGGTCAGTGCTTTAGGTGGCATGTGCTTCGGGTCAGTGCTTCAGGTTAGTGCTTCAAGTCAGTGCTTCGGGTGGCTAGTGCTTCAAGTTAGTGCTTTGAGTCAGTACTTCAAGTCAGTGCTTCAGGTAGTAATGTTTCATTGTTTGACTACCCCTCTAAACTAGATCTATACAAGTATAAAACTGATGAATGTCAGAATCAATTTATCTTATTACACACGGAAGAAAGCCTAAAAGAGGCCGTACCGAATGAGGTTGTACAGTAACTGTTGGGAGGCCAAATTGATGGATGTATGGTAAGGTTGGTGGCCATACAATGTCAATGTAGGTTCGTACGATGAATGGGTGAGGCCATACAATAGAAAAATAGAAGTCGTTCAATAGATGTAGAAGGTCATACGACAAGTTTGCAGGTCGTACAATATTGTGGGGAGGATGTATAGTGGAATGAAGGAGACGATGTGGTGGCGAGGTGGGGTACAGAAAGAATGTAGAGTTGTTCATACTTTAGGGGAAAGAAATAGACGATGTACGAATGGAGGAAAGAAGAATATCTAGTCATGCAACAAAACTTATAGATCCAAATTCAGTAGGTACACCAAAAGAATGAAGATTGAACATGAATAACTTTCAATGTATATTTGCTGAAAGATGGTGCTTCGATTTGCTAGATCGGAGTGAAGTATTACATACAGTGAAATAGGGTGAGGGTTGAATCCCACTGAAATCGAATAAGCCAAGTAGGTAATATCTTTCACTTCCAAAATGGTGAACAATAGAGAATCCCAATGGGAATTCACAGTACAAAATAAAATAATCAGAATGTTTATGTATGACTACCTACAAGCCATGCTTAAATACCCATTGGGGAAAACCTTTTTGATGGTGTACGAAGATAGCCAATGAGAACACTTACCAATGGAAACTAAAATAAAAATAGGTCCGAGATATATTAAATCAATTGGAACCACAAATACAAATATTAACTTGGACCACATATTAATTAATTAAAGTAACTAATTAAACATCCTTGTATTATTTAAATTTTGAGACCAATTAATTAGTTAATTTAATTTTAAAATTACATTAAAATTTTGGGACATGACAGAACCAATCCCTAAGGATTTCTTCTGGTGTATTACTTTCTACTTTTAATGATAGGGGTTATGTTCTCCACATTTTCTTAAACATTTTTTGTTTCCACACCTTGGGTGCCTTGCTTAGTAGTTGTGTTAGTGGAGACTACATTATCTTGGCTAGGTTGCACATTAGGGGAAATCTAAGGTTGTAGGGTTTTATGCTAGACAATTTCTACCCATGACATTGGAGAGACATCCCTAAGAGATCTTTCTATGAGAAATTTAATTAGGGCATGGTGAGTAACAAAATTGTCCTTTCCTTTCTGGGTTTCCTCAACACCAATGCATAACATGTTGAACAAGAATTGGGATATTTATTGGAAAATTATGCCTCACACAATTGAGTAACTTAAAATGATGTGCATGCAAATTATAAAATCTTCCTTCATAGGTAAAATACTTGATAATATGCATGTCCAACTCATTGTATGGTGGAGGAATAAAAATTCTTTTGCACCCCTACTTCGTAATCTCCAATAGAGGGTCACCTAGTAGGGAAAACTAGACCCTAGCTGATTTGGCATCATGCGCATTGGGGTAGTGTTCCCCTACCACTGGTAGCCTGGTTACTTTCGCTATTCATTCCTCTATGGAAATGACTATCAATCCCCATACTATTTCTTCACCTTCCACAAATGTATTTGTAAATTTAGTAGTTGCTTCTTCATCAAACTCTGTTAATTTCAAGAAATATCCTAGCCAACCACATGTATTGAATCTTTTTACTACTTCTATATTAGAAAGTAAAATATTATAATCTACTAGTTCATGTTGTTGCAACTGACCTCCCATTTGTGCTTATAATCTTAACCTTTGCTTTGTTTTCAATAATTACCTTCTTCCCTTCTGTGAATTTCAGACTTTTTTTTATATAAAACCACGAACCCTTTTCACATTATTTTCAGTGAATTTTCATCATGAACAATAATAATGTAGTTTGAACAAAAGAAATCATAGATATGCAAGAATCACTTCAAAATTTAATTCAGGTCACATCTAATTTAATTTAGGTCATATCTTAGTCTAACAATGAGGGATTATTCAAGAATAAAGGTACAACACTTGACACTTGCATACTATGGCAACTGGATTTTGATCAAGCAAAGAGAGAGTATAAATTTGAGGATATTTAATGAATAAATAGAAATGGCATTGTGAATTAGTAACCTTCCCTGTCTACTACGAAACATGGACAAGTGTGCTCACTTTTCATACTTGGCACGAGGTACAGAATTGGCATAATGTTGCAATGATATATTTAATGCAGCACTAGATATAACCAACAAAATCTATGTGCTAAAAATGAATAAAATTTGAAATGTCAAGTTGATCATTGCACGTGCCAAATAAAGGTGGCAAGAGTGGAAGAACAACAGTGACAACATACATTAGCAGACTCGCAAGATTATTGAAAGCATAGAAAAATGATGATGTGGAAGGTGGGTGGGTGGTAGAGAAAGAAATGAGATGAGTTAAAAAAGAAGAATTTAGAAAGTGAATGGAGAATTAAACTTTACATAAACTTAAAGTTTTATTGTGGGCATGCATGAAGGAATTCTTATTGAAGAGTTGTAGGAAGAAGGTTGGCACCTTCTACTGTAGGAAGTGTTACCTGTTGTTCATTTGAAACTGGCTGTTGAAATTGCTACAAGAAGTCTTCTTTCATTTGGGGCTAGTGCTACAACTTTAGCCAATGTCCATTGACTGATAACTTAAAGTGTACGGATCAATTATGGTTAATTGGACTGCTCCATTTGCAAATACATGGCTTATTTCATAGGGACCTGACAATTGTGTTTGTAGCTTGCCTGGTATGTCTTTGAATCTAGAATCATAAAGTAATGCCCAATCTTCAATTTGAAAGTACTTACTCTTAATGTGGGAGTCATACCATTGTTTCATTTGATTCTATATGATTTCTATGCATTCCAGGGCAAATTTGTGTATTTCATCCAAAGAATTAAGATGCACTAAGTGCTCTCTCTATGCTACAAGAAGATCAATGTTTAACTCTAGTATTGTTCTTAAAGTTTTGTGTCCAAATTCAATGGGTAGCATTACTACTTTTCCATACAATAGTTTGAATAGTGTGAACCCTGTGGTGGTCTTCCATGTTGTTCGATATGCCCAGACAACTTCTGGTAGTCTATTGCTCCAAGCTCTATGGTGCAATTGAATTGTCTTTGTCAAGATGGCTTCTGTCTCCCAATTTGTAACTTCTACTTGTCCATTAGTATAGGGGCTTGATTTTCAATGTTTGATATTATATTCCTTCATGAGTTATGTTATCAAATTGGAAGTGAATTGAGCACCCTGGTTAGTAACAAGTTCTCTAGGTATGCCATATTGAGTCGAGATTTATTCATATAGAAATTTGGCAACTTTATGGTCATGGGCATGCTTCACGGCTTTGACTTTGACCCATTTTGTCAAGTAGTTAGTACATACAAGGATGTAGGACTTATCATTTGATGGAAGATCTATTGGACCAATGAAGTCCATGCCCCATTTTTTGAATGGTGTTAGCACTATCTATGGATTGAGAGGCATTTCATTGATTCTTGTTTGTTGGCCCATCCTCTAACATTTGTCACACTTTTGTGTATAATCGGCTGCATCTTTGTGAAGTGTAGGCCAATAGTAACCAGTTGTTAAAATCTTCAACACTGTTCTTTTTGCTACAAAGTGCCCCCCACATGGTTCATTATGACATGCATGTAGAATTTCATATTTCTCATCTTCTCATACACATCTTTTCATAACTTGATCAGGTCCAATGTAAAATAGTGTGTTATCAATCCAAGAGAAATGAAAGCTTTTCTCTACAAGCAACCTCTTATCCTTGTAAGAGAAATGTGTTGCCATTTTGTTAGCTGCAATGTAATTAGCTATGTCTTCATACCATGGGGTTTGGATAGTTATATGAAATAAATGCTCGTATAGAAATGTATCATCTATCAAGGTAGTATCTTTTTCATCATGGTGGATTCTGGATAGATAATCAACTACCACATTCCCTTTCCCAGGTTTGTCAATGATTGTGATATCAAATTCCTACAAAAGAAGTAGTCATCTTGCTAATCTGCCTATGATGGCAAGTTTGTTCATGAGATACTTAATTGCTCCATGGTTAGTATGAACAAATATGGGATAACTAGTTACATAATGCTAGAATTTGTTCATAACATAAATTACTACTAATAGTTTGGTCCATGAAGGCTCTTACTAATATAGTAGATTGTATTTTCAAGGTTTTGAGATTTGTATGTATTTGACAAGGCAAAGTCCAATTAGGACCCCTAAGTATTGGTGCAATTGTCAACAATGACTTAAGCTGCCGGAAGGAGTTATCACATTCCTTTGTCCACGCAAATTCAACATTTTTGGCAAGTAAAGTATATAGAGAACTAGCTATCTAACTAATTCTTTTGATAAAACTCCTATAATAGCCAGCTTATCCTAGGAAAGATCTCACTTATTTTTGCTTTGTGGAAATAGGAAGTGTGAGAATTACCTCTATTTTCATAGGGACTACCTAGATTCCAACTTCAAAGATAAAATGTCCCAATACCACGCCTTCATGCATCATTAGAAAGAAATTTTCACTGTTGAGAGATAGGTTGTGTTCTTCACATTGGATTAGTACTTTCTCTGAGTTCTTCAGGGCTTCCTCAAATGTGACACCAAATGTAGTCAAGTCATCCATGTCTATCTCCTGGCAATCGTGTGATATGTCAGCAAAGATATTGATTACAACTCTCTAAAAAGTAGTAAGTGCATTGCATAAGCCAAATGGTAATACATAATAGGCATAGGTACCCCAAGGATATGTAAATGTGGTCTTCTCTTGATCTTTTAGAGCAATACTTATCTTATTGTAACCACTGTATCCATCCAGAAATGAGAAGTATTTCTTTTCAGCCAAAGTATCCAAAGCTTGGTCAATAAAGGGCAAAGGAAAGTGAACTTTATTTGTAGCATTATTTGACTCTTTGTAATATATACATATCCACCACTTACCTCCTTTCTTAGGTATAAATAACTAATGGTGATACCCATTTGCTATCAGAGATTGGATAGATGAATCTAGCATCCAACAACTTCTGCAACTTAATCTTGACTATATCATGCAATGTTGGATTTATTCTCCTTTGAGGCTAACAGAGTGACAAGCTTCCATCATTGATGTAGATCCTATGGTTGCAGAGTTTAGGGCTCAGTCCTACCATATCCTTATAATCCCAAGCAAAGGCTTTTTCATGCTGATTGAGGAGCTTGGTTAACAATCCCAATTGTGATTGGGACAACTTGTTGTTTACATGGAGATTATGACTAGGAGAAAGTTCCATAATTGTTGTTAATTCTATCATCGATACTTCTGGTACTAGACTTGTAGCTACTTCACTTGGCAATAATTGATCAATTATCTTAGGGCTTACCGGGTAGACACAGTTTTCAAAGGTACATAGCTTTAAGACAAAACTCTCAGCAATATCTTTAACCACTATACACTCATTGGTAAGAATGCTCTGCATTAAATCATCTTCCTCTTGCATTTTCATAAAAGAGTGCCTATGCAACATCATGAGCTGGGCTATAGAATTCAACTCTTCCTCTTCGTCCCCTAAATTTGGCCAAATAGGTTCTCCCAAGTCTAGTTGGGGTTGGGTAGGTGGATATAGTGCTAGCTTCCTTATGGTTTGACCATTTGAAATCATCATACCACCTAATCTACAACTAATTTTAGCATCAGTGGTGTCTAACCAAGGTCTCCCTAATATTGCAGGATAGCCAACAAGTTTTACTTTAGGTGATAGGATAAGAAAATCAGCAGGGTATTCCCATGAATCTAAAGTCACTATCACATCTTCTATGAGACCATCTTGAGTGACAGTTGAACTATCAGCAAGTTGTAACACTGTGGGAGTTGTCCTTAAGCCTTCTCTGCATAACCTATGCATTGTATCTTTACTCATCACATTTATTGCTGCTCTTAAATCAATTAAAGCATTTTTCACAGCCTATCCATTTATGATCAGATTAACTACTAGACCACTAGGATTTGAATACCTTGGTATCACTACTTTCCCTAACATGATATCTGTTAATTGCCTGAAAACATGGACTGTTTGAGGATCTTACTTCTTTTGCCCTGGCTTCTTAAGGCATGGTTCCTTAATAACCTTTCTATAAAGAGGGACATCCTTGATAGCTTGGAACAAAGGGATTTGGATGTGCATATTTTTTCAGTTGGTCAACAATATCAAATGTCTCTTCCTCTTAGGATGTAGATTTCTCTTTATTTAGCCTATGTGGAAAGGGAGGATTCATTGAGGTGTGGTTAGTAGTCATGTTGGGTACATCAATCAGTAGGTTCGTATTTGGCAATGTAGCTTTTAGAAGTGGTACTGCAAGAGTGTCTGCAACTTCCATGATAATAGGATATTCTGGTGTAGGTAGAGTCATACCAAATCTCACTCTAGTGAATAAGTAGTGCACTACTGAGTATTAGTGGTGTACGTTTATTGCTGCTATTGCTTATTATTTGGATTTGGTTGAGATTGAGTAGGCAAATGGGTTGGCTTAGGACTAGCATTATTTGTTGTAGGAAGTGGCATTCTTGTAGGTTGTTGCACTGGAGGTGGTAGTTGTGAGCTACCAGGACTTTGGTTAGGCCACTATGGAGGCCCCCTCCATTCGTTATTTTACTACTAATTTCCTTATGGTGGTTGCCATTGATTCTGTTGATTTTGTCACTAGTTATTTTGTTGATTAGGCCACTAGTTGTTTTGTTGGTTTTTCCATTGATTATTTTGTTGATTAAGCCACTAGCTTTTTTTTTGGTTTTTCTAGGGAGGTTGGGAGTATAGAGAAAGATTCTGATAACTTTGGCTATGCAACTGATTATTGTAAGGATTTGAAAATTATAGAGGATCTTGAGGCATACCTTGTCTTGAAGCCCATGGTCAATGTTGAGCAACGAAGAACACTTGATCATTGTCCCCATCTATCGTCATGTACTTAGTTAACAAATGTTGATTCTCTAGATTGGCTACCAGCTTACATGTGTAGTCTTGCTTTTATTTTTAGTAGTGAGGACAATACTTCACCAATTGTGATTTAGCCTCTGCATGGTTCTTCTTTGCAGTCATGGTGTCGAGATGTGTAGTGACATCATTTATGATGTTTTGCCAGAAATATAAGAGTAAATTAGATATCTTAAGCTTTAAAATTAACTGACTAATCCCTTTAGTGGTTGTGGACTGGTACCCTCTGCCTCTTTTCATAGTTGACCTTGAGTAGTTAAGACAAATTTTCTTGAGGTCATCCTAAGAAGATTGGTATATATATCGCCACCAGCCATCAAGTCTAATGCTTCCAAACAATTATCATTTACCCCTCTCAAGAAGACTAGTTTCTATGAATCCTCTGCCAATACATGCTAAGGGTTCTTCTGCATTGTGTACAAAAAATGTGAAACATAGTCTTCCAATGTTTTGTTCTACTTTTGTGATATTATAAAAATGTCATCTCCCCTTAGATCACTCCCCTTGTAGTAATCTTTGTATTTCTCTGGAAATAGAATCTGCATCTCATCCCAAGTACCTACTACATTAGCTCCTAAGCCCATGAACCATCGTAGGGTTAATTCCTTCAATGTTGTTGAAAATAACTTGAGCTTGTGGGCATTGGTGTTATAGTCAAACCTTTGACAGAGTATGTTAAATTCAAACAAGAAAGTATCAAGATCCCCATACAAGCCATAAAACTTTGAAAGAGCAGTTGCAGGTATATTTTTGAGATTAACATTATTTATGAGGTTCGGGAGAGGAAATGGAAAAGTAGGGTGTGCCATAACTAGAGGTAATTGATCATGGGGTTGTTATTGAAAAGGAGCATTAGCTACGAGATTGTTAACAACAGGTGGATTTGGACCAAAACTATCAAAAAGCTGGCTAAGATTCTAGTAAAAGGTTGAAGATCACTTATATCTAGAGATTCTACTCCAGAGGAAGATGCTGCAAGAAAATTAGGGCTTACATCCTCAAAAGACAACTCAACTTCTTCAATTATGTCGTTCAAATTAATAGACCCTCATGGAAGAAATATGCCATATTCATCTCATTTTCTTCCACTTTGATGCATGCAATTGAATTCTTCACACTTATGAAGCAACTTTTATGATTGCAAATCTCTAAAAAACTAGCTATACAAAAAAAACTATGATTCAAAAAGATGTTCCTAGCTTGACATCATCCCCAACAATGACGCCAATAGTGGCCCGCCTCACAATAGGTGTATGACAATCATGCCCAAGGCCTTACTTAGGAATAGTTTATTCAATCTAAGGATTACTTCTCCCACCATGAGGTGCGTTTAATTTGTCAACCTAGGGATGTATACTTGAAATGGTTGGCACGGTATGTGCACTAGGTTCCTTCAAGAGTCATTATGCTTATGCTGTAGGAAAGTAAAATGCATTTAAAGAACCTACACTGGTGCTCTAGGAAAGTAACACACTTTACTCCTTACTGAAACAAATACTGGAAATACAACTTTACGCTAACCTATATTTCAACCTAGACCATCCAATATAACTGCTCTTGTAGATGTTGCAAAAACATTTACAAAGTATGATGCTGCAGGAAGAAATTGTAACTTCTATCTGGAATACTGGAAATGTTGCAAGTAAATCTACACTACTCTAATCTAATCCACCTCCCAAGTGGGCCCCTTTGGTTGGCTTTTGCTAATCTATTAACACATAATGTAAACCAAGAATTACTTTATTATATTTCAAAAACTCCTTACATAAGAACAATACATAAAACTACACATAACTCGCTACAAGAGTCAACAATGTTTTTCCATAAACTTTTTCAAACCCCTAAAACTATCAATCCCATCCCTATAAATAGAGGATCAACTCTTATTCTAAAAGAGGAAAGAAAACAAAATGACTAAAAATTCGCTAGAGAAGAAGTGGGAATTATAACAGCTCACGATATAAGCAATAAAGTTTGGGTGACCAATTCAACACAATAGTAAACGCAGAGGGAATATAGCAACACTTTGTCCCTTCATTCCTAGAATAATAGCTCCTCCTTTGTAGTAACCATGTCTTTTGGTACCATAATGATTCCTTCATCATAGTTGGGCCTTGACACCCCTTCTTGAATGTTGTCAACCACTCTCCAGCTTCTTCCTTTCCTAGCAAGTTAGTTGCGATGCAGAAATATTTACACAAATATGCATAATCAAATTAAATCCAAATATTAGAACACACATTCTGATGGTTCTATGAAATACTGCATTATATGTATAAAATTGGGAAAATATAACATAACTATCTACCTATGGTTTAACAGTTCTATCTGGACTTTATCATAAGTTCAACTGGTTCTAAGTTCACAAATGTCCTGGTAGCGTTACAAATAGAGTATTAAAATTAACATAAAATAGAGGCAATAATTGGCCTCATCAGTATGTTTAGGGAGTTTATCTTTGATAATTCCATCATGGTAACCATAATTAACCTGTATGTTTAATCGTCTAGGAATTTTTACTTTGGGCTTAAATGAACATCGTAACAATGTTAATTTGCATAGATGGAAATGAACGCATTGTAAGTGATGAGCACTTGGGATCTTTGTTTGTTTGGTTAGTTAAGTCTTCCATTGTAATTTCTTTATTATTGTATGCTTGTATTTATGCTTTAATTTAACACACACAAAAATGTGAGTCTATGTTTATCCTTGTTTCCAAGGATATCTAAGTAGGGCATTAATTTGATATTTACAATACCTTGGACTAGATCATACCCTTGGTTCAATATTTGGACACTTTCCCTTTGCATATCTTGTCCACTATTTAATTTCACATTTAGGATTTATAAAACATTATTCCTATGCTTATATTTGTGTTTGTGAAGCTCTTAGTGTTGAAAATCATTGTTAAGGTGTACTACAGATTTATGAAAGACTACTAACTTACTCAATAACAATCAATTGATGTAAAATGATTGAAAACGTTATGGACAAATAATATAAATATCAATGTAATTATTGGCATAGGTTATGCAACTTGCATTTTAAATTTGTTACAATGCATGTTGATGATCAATTAATCAACTATTATGTTGTCATTGATGTTAACCTGAAGGTAAATATCATAAGGTAATTGTGGCAAATTAATTTGATATTTACAATACCTTGGACTAGATCATACCCTTGGTTCAATATTTGGACACTTTCCCTTTGCATATCTTGTCCACTATTTAATTTCGCATTTAGGATTTATAAAACATTATTCCTATGCTTATATTTGTGTTTGTGAAGCTCTTAGTGTTGAAAATCATTGTTAAGGTGTACTACAGATTTATGAAAGACTACTAACTTACTCAATAACAATCAATTGATGTAAAATGATTGAAAAGGTTATGGACAAATAATATAAATATCAATGTAATTATTGGCATAGGTTATGCAACTTGCATTTTAAATTTGTTACAATGCACTTTGATAATCAATTAATCAACTATTATGTTGTCATTGATGTTAACCTGAAGGTTGATTATTAACTATTTATCAAAGAATATAATTTTGCATTGTATGGGATACAAATAAAGTGTGTGGTTGATTTTTGTGTTGAGTTAACATGTGTAGTTTGTATGGGATGTGCAATTTCATGTATTGTACACAAGTATCAAGAAAGTTATGATTGATTTAAGTATGGAAAAGTAAAGAGGTCAATCAATTTGTTATAGGCAATGATTATTTTGATGGGTTATCAAATCTATTATGATTTGTAATTCAATATTTTTGATCAATACTTAGTTATGTGATCATTGTTACAATTGTGCATGATTTGGTTTACATGAAGTTATGTTTTGGATTGATTGAAATACGTTAAAGGAAAAGTACAAGAACACTTACAACAATTTAAGTTTGATCCAAAATTGATAGGATTTGGGCCGACTCCAGTAGATCTTTCAATATATAAAGTTAAGTGATGACACCGAAATGATGTGGCACTAGTGGGTCCTCGCGAATTGGAAATACATGAGTATTTATGGTTACATTTCTTGAAGTCAAGCATGTTCGTTAGAAAAAAGTACAAAAGGTCAGATGTTCTTTGTCAAATCGATGCACAATTCAAAATGGTGATATTGTGATCTAGTAAAGGACAAATTAGGGTTTGTTAAGATTTTTTAAGGGCCTATGGTGATATTCGAGTTTAGCACATTTATATTAAGGTAGTGGATGCTATGGGAATTGAGATGTCCATTTATATGGCTGGCTATTGTAAATGCAATTATGATGATTGTGAATGGTGTCTATGATCAATATGGTAGATCAATTCCTACAATTAGAAGTAGATGTTGAGATGAATTAGATCCACAAAAGTAATAAAGGATTCAAATTATTCAATCGTAATAAATTTTAAAGTATAAATCCCTTAAGTGGGTCACTCTTAATAAGGTGAGCAAGATCCTAACAAGTCTGAAGTGTAATTCCTTTAATAGGGTGGATCATTAATTTGATTTTAAAAAAATCCTATGGGATTACTCTTAACACGCCTAAAGGAAAATCCCTTGATCGAGTTACTCCTAACATGTTGAGGGTTCTTTGCATTATGTATAAAAAACGTGAAACATAGTCTTCCAATGTTTTGTCCTCCTTTTGTGATATTATAAAAATGTCATCTCCCCTTGGATCACTCCCCTTGCAATAATCTTTATATATCTCTGGAAATAGAATATGCATCTCTTCCCAAGTACCTATTGCATTGGCTCCTAAGCCCATGAACCATCGTAGGGTTGATTCCTTTAGTGTTGCTAGAAATAACATGAGCTTTTGGGCATTGGTGTTATAGTCAAACCTTCGACAAATTATGTCAAATTCAAACAAGAAAGTATTAGGATCCTCATACAAGGCCATAAAACTTTGGAAGAGTAGTTGCGGGTATATTTTGCGATTAGCATTGTTTATGAGGCTCGAGAGAGGAAATGGAAAAATAGGGTGTGCCATTACTAGAGGTAATTGATTATGGGGTTGTTGTTGAAAAGGAGCATTAGCTATGGGATTGTTTACAATAGGTGGATATGGACCAAAACTATCAAAAAGTTGGCCAAGATTCTAGTAAAAGGCTGAAGATCGCTTATATCTAGAGATTCTACTCTAAAGGAAGATGTTGTAGGAAAACAATGGCTTATGTCCTCAAAAGATAACTCAAATTCTTCAATTTTGTCATTCAAATTAATAGACCCTCATGGAATAAATATACCATATTCATCTCATTTTCTTCCACTTGGATGCATGCAATTGAATTCTTCACACTTATGAAGCAATTTTTATAACTGCAAATCTCTAAAAAACTACCTTTTTTTTTTTTAAAACTATGACTCAAAAAGATGTTCCTACCTTGACACCATCCTTGACAATGATGCCAAAAATGGCCTGCCTCACAATAGGTGTGTGATAATCATGCCCAAGGCCTTACTTAGGAATAGTTTATTCAATCTAAGGATTACTTCTCCCACCATGAGGTGCATTTAATTTATCAACCTAGGGACGTATACTTGAAATGGTTGGCATGGTATGTGCACTAGGTTCCTTCAAGAGTCATTATGAAATGATGTAGGAAAGTAAAATCCATTTAAAGAACCTACCTTGGTGTTGTAGGAAAGTAACACACTTTAATCCTTACTAAAATGCATGCTGGAAATACAACTCTATGCTAACATATATTTCAACCCAAACCATCCACTATAACTGCTCTTGCAGATGCTACAAGAACATTTACAAAGTATAATGTTACAGGAAGAAACTGTAACTTCTATTTGGAATACAGGAAATGTTGGAAGTAAATCTACACTACTCTAATCTAATCCAACTCCCAAGTGGGCCCCCTTGGTTGGCTTTTGCTAATCTATTAATACATAATGTAAATCAAGAATTACTTCATTATATTTCAGAAACTCCTTAGATAAGAACAATACATAAAACAACACATAACTTGCTACAAGAGTCAACAATGTTTTTCCATGAACTTTTTCGACCCCCTAAAACTATTGATCCTATCCCTATAAATTCTTATTCTAAAAGAGGAAAGAAAACAAACGGAAAAAAAATTTTCTAGAGAAGAAGAGGGAATTATAATAGCTCACGGCATAAGCAATAAAGTTTGGGTGACCAATTCAACACAATAATAAATGTAGAGGGAATATAGCAACACTTTGTCCCTTCATTCCTTGAATAATAGCTCCTCCTTTGTAGTAACCATGTCTTCTAGTACCATAATGATTCCTTCATTATAGTTGGGCCTTGACGCCCCTTCTTGAATGTTGTCGACCACTATCCAGCTTCTTCCTTTCCTAAAAAGTTAGTTGCGATGTAGAAATATTTACACAAATAAGCATAATCAAATTAAATCCAAATATTAGAACACACATTCAGATGGTTATATGAAATACTGCATTATATGTATAATATTGGGAAAATATGACATAATTATCTACCTATGGTTTAACAGTTCTATCTGGACTTTATCATAAGTTCAACTGGTTATAAGTTCACAAATGTCTTGGTAGTATTAAAAATAGAGTATTAAAATTAACATAAAATAGAGGCAATATTTGGCCTCATCGGTATGTTTAGGGAGTTTATCTTTGAGAATTCCATCATGGTAACCATAATTAACCTATATGTTTAATCATTTAGGAATTTTTACTTTGGGCTTAAAATGAACATCGTAACAATGTTAATTTGCATAGATGGAAATGAATGCATTGTAAGTGATGAACACTTGGGATCTTTGGTTGGTTAGTTAGTTAAGTCTTCCATTGTGATTTCTTTATTATTGTATGCTTGTATTTATGGTTTAATTTAACACACAGAAAAATGTGAGTCTATGTTTATCCTTGTTTCCAACGATATCTGAGTAGGGCATTACAATAAGGTAATTGTAGCAAATTAACTTGATATTTGCAATACCTTGGACTAGATCATACCCTTGGTTCAATATTTGGACACTTTCCCTTTGCATATCTTGTCCACTATTAAATTTCACATTTAGGATTTATAAAATAATATTCCTATGCTTATATTTGTGTTTGTGAAGCTCTTAGTGTTGAAAGTCATTGTTAAGGTGTACTATAGATTTATGAAAGACTACTAACTTACTCAATAACAATCAAATGATGTAAAATAATTAAAAAGGTTATGGACAACTAATAGAAATATCAATGTAATTATTGGCATATGTGATGCAACTTGCATTTTAAATTTGTTACAATGCATTTTGATGATCAATTAATCAACTATTATGTTGTCAGTGATGTCAACCTGAAGGTTGGCTGCTAACTATTTATTAGAGAATATAATTTTACATTGTGTGGGATATAAACAAAGTGCGTGGTTGATTTTTGTGTTGAGTTAACATGTGTAGTTTGTATGGGAGACTCGAAAATATCTAGATCTTGTATGTGCAATTTCATGTATTGTACACAAGTATCAAGAAAGTTATGATTGATTCAAGTATGAAAAAGTAAAGGGGTCAATCAATTTGTTATAGGCAATGATTATTTTGATGGGTTATCAAATCTATTGTGATTTGTAATTCAATATTTGTGATCAATACTTAGTTAGGTGAACATTTTTACAATTGTGCATGATTTGGTTTAAATGAAGTAATGTTTTGGATCAATTGAAATACGTTCAAGGAAAAGTACAAGAACACTTACAACAATTTAAGTTTAATCCAAAATTGATAGAATTTGGGTCGACTCCAGTAGATCTTTGAATATAGAAAGTTAAGTGATGACACCAAAATAATGTGGCACTAGTGGGTCCTTGTGAATTGGACATACATGAGTATTTATGATTAACTTTCTTGAAGTCAAGCATGCTCATCAGAAAAAGGTACAAAAGGTCAGATGTTCTTTGTCGAATCGGTGCACAATTCAAAATGGTGATAGTGTGATTTAGTAAAGGAAAAATTAGGGTTTGTCAAGATTTTTTGAGGGCCTATGGTGATATTTGAGTGTAACAAATTTATGTTAAGGTAGTGGATGCCATGGGAATTGAGATGTCCATTTATATGGATGGCTATTGCAAATGCAATTGTGATGATTGTGAATGGTGTCTATGATCAAGATGGTAGATGAATTCCTACAATTAGAAGTAGACATTGAGATAAATTAGATCCAAAAAAGTAATAGAGAATTTAAATTACCATATCACTTACCTTGTTCAATCATAACAATTTTTCAAGTATAAATCCCTTAAGTGGGTCACTCTTAATAAGGTGAGCAAGATCCTAACAAGTTGTAAGTGTAATTCCTTTAATAGGGTGGATCATTAATTTGAGTTATAATAATACTATGGGATTACTCTTAACATGCCTAAAGGAAAATCCCTTAACCGAGTCACTCCTAACATGGTCTTCTCCTAATGGGGCATTATTGTAAGATCCTAATAGGGTTAAGCTCTTAATTGAGCACATTTCAAAAGAACTCAAAATACTTGTGGAAACTAAATCCCAGCATACTTTTTTCCTATGACCAAGGTGTTGGAAATATGGCTAGGTAGGATGAGTTAGGGTTGTCATTTATGGTAACATATATCTCAAGATGAGATGACAAAATATACAGTTAGATATTCTGTAGCCAATCATCGAAGTGTTAGACAGTTTCATTGGTGGTACAGAGATAGTTTTTGCTATTGCAAAGTGTATAGTGGTAATCTATATGTGCACAATTAAGGACAGGTAGCACAAATTATCTTGACGGTGTACCTAAGTGCACATATCAGTACAAAAAGTATAAATGAAGTTACAAGTAAAACACTAGTAAAGGTGATTAACACAACATAACAGAGTACAATAGAAATAGAGGAATAAAGTGGTATGAAATTATTTTGGTCACAAAATAATTAATTAATTATGTAGGGACAACATCCTAGATGTTTACCCTAAGTTAGCATAATGTGTGACTACATCAAGCCAACTACACAAGAGTTTTTGTGAAGAAAAATAATTAAGTAAAGAGTCATTACATGCAAAGTATGTGCATTTGTAGCAGTGTGAAATGTGAAGTATAAGATGAGTATGTGAACTATGTATATAACATGTGAACTTATATGATAGGTCCATGATGTGAATTCTATCATAAGATTATAGCTATGAAAAGTACAACAAACTATAGATAAGAGGTTTTTGTATCTACCTTATTTTGTATAAAGGTATTATATTGCATAATTTCATGTTCAAGTAGTGATCTCTTCTTACATACAATTGTAATTGCACTACCAACTCCTAATAGGGTTAAGGCTTTAATAGGGCCTATTCCTCTTGTTTGAATTCTTTAGAATAACTGAGCAGTGGGAGGGGGGGGGTGGGGGGTGAATCAGTTATCCAAGGTCTAGATGTACAAATAAAACTTTTCATAACTTAGTGAACCTGTATCCATTAAGCATATTCATGCATGTATTCATTAGATCATGTATCTTCTTTGGACATCTAGTAGCAATATGACCAACCTCATTATAATAAAAACACATGATAGGTAACTTACCTTTGAATTTTCCTTTACCTTTGTGAGATCTCCTTGCTAGTAGTGCTTCAAGTTGTTCTACATTCTCCTCATTTGTATCACTGTCATCAAAAACATATTTTACCTTTTCCTTCTTCTTCCAATTAGGTTCCTTCAATGACAACTTAGCTTTGAAAGCAGATTCAACATGATCAGATTTGAAGTTATTAAAATTAGATAGCTCAAAAGTAGTAAGCCTACCTACCATACCTTCAAGAGTCAAATTAGAGCCTGGTATACATCTTAGTTCTTGTATTGCAGAAACTCTAATAGCATAGATGGAAAATAATATTCTCAAAACTTTTCTTAGTACTATATCATCATCTATCTTACTAGTAGATTTTCTTATAGCATTAACATCTTTGATCCTAGAGCAATATTGAGCAACATTCTTACCTTCTTTGCATTCTCATATCATCAAATTTACCTCTAAGACTTTCAGATTTGTCTCTCAAAAAATTTGCATCACCTCCATAGTTGGTGTGAAGATCATCTCACATCTTATTTGCACTATCAAAAGCCTTGATGTCATCGAACTTAGCATAACTTAGGGCAGAGGCAATGTCCTACATTGTCTGGTTGTGTTCTTTCTTCTTTTTTAGATCTTCAGCAGTTAGGGCTCTAGTAGAACTAACACGCTCAGTGGTGATGGTAGATTGTGCATGGTCTCCAATACCTTCTAGGTGTAGCTTCATCATACTTTTCCATGCACGAAAGTTGTCCTTGTTAAGCTTGGGTGCCTCTCTTTTTGACATCTTGATCTTTTGCATCTAGTACCTTCAAACTGGTCCTTTTAAAGTAGATTACTCTGATACCAATTGTTGAAATTCTTTAGAATAACTTAGAGGGGGGGAATCAATTATCCAAGGTCCAGATGTACAAATCAAACTTTTTATAGCTTAGTGAACCCATATCCATAAGCCATATTCATGCATGCATCCATTAGATTATACAACCACTTAAACTTTGTAGGTTACTATCAAATCAAATTTTGCAGAAATGTAAGCATGAAACATAACAGATTCACTAACACATTTGCCATAATGATTTTACGTAGAAACTCAATTTGGAGAAAAGCACCAGTAACATGCTACTCATTCTCCCTCTTTTGAAGTGATGACCTATGAAAGACCAACCCTGTTAAAGGTTACAATACACACTGTTAAATGTGACATGGTTAGAGGATTTCAATCATCCTATTAGGAGTGAGCCTTGTTAGAGGACTTTGGATCATTCAATTGGAATGTCACCTGATTGATGGATTTACAAATGACTGTTAGGTCAACCTTAATCCAAAGGATTTATCCATGACTGATACAATGATTAGAAAGTAATAGTAAGGCTTGATATGATAACAACTTACAACACACTTGCAGATTATAGATCTTTGTTTCAGTCCTTCATTTTGCTTGGCTTTCACACACTTCAACTTTAATATCTTGTTCATACTTCAAGCATTCATACTCTTAAGGCATCTTGCTTTGCTTGCCAATAACATCTCTTCTATTTGATCTCGGAATGAAGCAATACCTTAGACCTCTTGTTTAACTTAGGTTCTCCAACATTGATCCAACTTGCTTTTGACCAGCCATTTCTATAAATAGAAAACTAAGATCTTTTGTCGTTCATCCTCTATCATCCATTTTAGGGTTAGGTAATCTACCCACCTTTTCATTTTAATCCCTTCTAGAAACTTCTCTTTCAATCCTCTTTGAATTCACCTCAAAATGGTTTACCATGAATTCTGTGCCACCAACTCATCATAGTTATCTTCCACATGCTTCACAAAATTCAAGAAAACAAAATAGTTGGCTTAGATTCTTCAAATCCATGATTTAACATGAATATTGGCACTCAACATCAATATGTTGTCACTCTGCTTCCATACTATTTTTCCACCCGTCTTTGACTAGATCACTTAGTAAACACTAAAGTTTACTGGTGCTTGATATCAACTAAACTTTACTCGGCTTACACTATATCACTCAACATAATAGAACTTTGACTTTTCTCAGCTTCAACTAATTTTCTACTCAGCTTGCACTAACTTTGCTCAGCACCTACTATCTACTCGGTCAAGCTTGGCAGACTCAATTCTTCTTACGTGTTCTTCTAGACTTTGTTAGTATATCCAACCTTTGCAACCTTTAGTAGATAATCAATGCACTATATCATCATTGTCTTAATTGATCTTTGTACTCTCTTTTACATACCATAACTCAAAATTTTCTCTAGATGCTTTTGTTATCTCATTTGATCAAATCCTCTTCATTAATCAAATAAATTATAGTACTCAAATCAACTAAGTATTTGTCTTACCAACAAATAGAAGGTTTGACATCAGTGACAAAATAATGATTGAAACACAGTCTCATACTTGTATCAATATGTTTTCAACACCTCTAACAAGGGTTGAGACACTATATGTAATAAATAAGACTCCTAATAGGGTCAATATCCTTAACATAATTTTTTTGTTTAGTGGATCATATTGTGGGTGCCATCCCTACCAGGGTTTTCCCTTGGCCAGGGTTTCCCTAGTTAACAAATATGTTGTTGTGATTTCTCTTTGTGTATGGTTTATTTATTGTTCAACATTATTGGTTTACTTTCTTATGCATGTTTCAAGGTAATCAACAACAAGTATTATCTATTTCTAACAATTGATATCAAAGCACAGTTATTTAGAAGAGGTTTAACAACTTGAGTAAGATCCCTATGGATGTGGAATAGTTAAAGAGGAATCTTAAAGAATCTTGTGGATAGATTGATCTTCTTACAAAATAAAGAGACAACTTGAAAGAAAGGTACGAAGATGCAAAAGATTGTATTGGCAAACTGAAAGATAAGATTGATCGCCTCAAATCTAGAAAAGAACCTAGAGAGTAGACTAGTGATAATGATGAAGTAGCAACCCTTAAGAAAGAAAATGAGATTTTGAAACATGAATTGAAGAGTGATAATGATGAAGTAGCAACCCTTAAGAAAGAAAATAAGATTTTGAAACATGAATTGAAGATTATTGAAATGAAACTAAGTTTAAGGAAATATTATGGAAAAATTGACTTAGATCTAAAATATGAGAATGTAGATCTAAGATCCCATCTGACTCAAATAACATTTGAATTAGATTCTATCAAAATAGAGCATGTTGAATTAGAGAAATACAATACCATTGTGAAAGAAGAGTTATCTTAGGCTAAGAAAGAATTAGTGAAACTTTATTCCAATAATGAGAAAATTGATGAACAAATATTTTATCAAAGATCTTCTTATGATAAGAAAGGTCTAGGATATCTTATTGGAGAAAAATCTACTAAGAAAACTGAAGTTAGGAAGGAACAAAATACAGTTGTTGAAGCCCCTAAACCTCAAGAAAGTGATCAGAATAGGATTGAACCAAGAAAATCTATAGAAGTATGTAAAGAAGTTGAGCAAGTCAAATTAAGAAATATGATGAACCAAAAAAATGAAGCAAGTTGAGCCAAAATAAAGTTGGTCATATGAGGAGAGATTGCACAAGTAAGTCTTTCAAACCTATTACTAATATCTATTGTTATAATTGTCATGGTTTTGGACATAAAGTAATAGATTATAGGAAACCTATGTTTGATAGTAATAATGGAAATAGTAGAATGTTTAGGGATACTAATCTACAGGTAATTAAAGAAGAAGGTCACAAAGTAGATCCAATGATGGAGAAAGAACTAATGGAGTAAGGAATCAGATTGTATGTTACAAGTGTAACAAATTTGGACACATTGCAAGGAATTGTAGAGCACCAAATAATCATAATGGACCTAATGAGAGGAGTACACTTGTATGTTAGTTATGCATAACTTTGGACACATAGCAAGATTTTATAGAATGGATAGAAGGGATTTTAACAGAAATCCAACTGGAGAAGGAACAATAATACAAATGACAGACGAAATAATAATAATAGAAACAATAGTTAGAAGGAGGCACTTAAAGAGCATGTTGAAGAATTTAAGGAAGTGTCTGTGAAGGAAAATGATCCAAAAAGTTCACATACAATTTTAGAAGAAACCAACCACAGCATGTGATTCATCATATTTGCATTAAGGACTTTTTATCAAAGATAGAGCATTAGAAATATGAAATTGAAGTTAGAAGTCAAGTTGAGAGTTGTGAAGTTAACATGAGGTAGTAGAGATTATAAGGAAGCTCTAGTTGAGAGCGCAAGTCATTGGGTAATCATGTGAAGGAGAATGAAGACAAACAATTTTACTGGCTAAAAGAGCAATGGTTTTACGAATTTGGTAGATGTGCAATTAATGTAGAGTTCAATTTGAAAGATTTAATGGATGAAAACAAGATTTTGAGTACCATTCGATCATGTGAAGGGTTAAGGAGCAATTTAGAGCAATTTGACAACAAGTAAAGTAGAGTTTGAAGCATTTATAGTGTGAAGTGGAAAAGCCCTAGTTTCACAAAATTTAGGTATTTTATAAAGCTTTTAAAGTATTTGAATCTATTGAAATGGAGAATCATATTGTAAGTGATGTTAGTGAGAGGCTGATATGTGTTTGAGAAGCAATCTTTCATATCTCAAGTAGATGATCCCTTAGGAGCATTTTTGCAAGTTCTAAAAAATGTTCTTTATGTAGAAGATATCAGGTCATACATTCATTGCAAATTTGAGAGCATTGGAGACAATAAAATCCATAAGGATTTAGACATAGTATGCCAAGGAGACTTGTCATTGAAACAAGAGTTCACACACCTAAAGGAACTGAACATATTAAATCACATGTTCTATATAGATTTTGACAACCATGAATGGAACAAAATTGTTTTAAGCCGCATTCACAAAGGAAGGTTTTGGGTTGGACATGTGCCTGTCATGATTGACAATGACATGATTCATAAGTTAACTGGTTTATGCAATGAAGGTAGAAACCCATTTAATGAAAATAATGTAAATAGGATGGTGGAAACCAATATGAAGACCAAATCAGATGGTAGGAATATGAGGATTGACTTCATAAAATTAATAGATGTGAGATTTATCAGCAAGATCATTGGTTATAAAATGAATCATTGTTTAAGATTGAACTTAGTACCTATTGGATTTTTACATGTAACATACTTGATGACAACTAAGAAAGAAAAAGCTAACATGTATGACATTTTGAGGCATCAACTATTAGATAGCATAGAGAAACTAAAGAAGACAAGAAGTGTGGTCTTTAGGTTTGAATCACTATTGATACAACTATTCTTCCAAGTTATTCGACAATTTCTTGGTATGCTTGATAGGGAATGGGACAAAAACAATTAGTTCACCATGAATTTGGTGACTTACCACTATAGGAAACAATTTGAGGAGAGGATGGTAGAAGACACAAATAGAATGATGAAAAGCTTTCAAACTGTGATGAAACAAAGACTCAAAATACCACCCTCACTGGTGGAAAAGTACAAAGAAGACATATGTTTCATGGTTGAAACATATGTAACTTGTATGGAGGTAGTTGTGCTGAGGGTTAAGTTTATAGACCCTATGGGCTATGAGTTGAGTGAAGATATAATAGAAGAGTATGCAAAGATCATACTCGAGTCTAAGAAGGACAAAGAGACTCCTAGATGGGGAACCTATGCAAAAGGGTTTAGGGAAGAAGAGAGCAAGCTCTACGGTAAGGAAATTAAGAAGAATGTTGAGAAGAAAATTGAATCAATTCTTAAGGAAACTGGAATGACTAGACATGAGTATGAAGAAGTAAAAGGTATAGCCTTAGAGATGAAGACTAGTGGACAAATAGAAGTATTAGAAACAACACCTATTAGCATTGTAGGACCCTTAAAGGGAGTGATAGTAGCAAGATATACTCCATAGATACCTACTATCCTTATGCCATAGTAGCACAAGTGCTACCCTTTGTTGTACATCCACTGAAGAAGATTGAAGAAGAGGAGGTATAAATAGTAGAAGGTAAATCATCCACTCCTCCAACTAAAAGGAAATTAGAAAGACTCACTAAGGTGAAACAAGAGGTTGAAACACCTAGAAAGAAAAGGACAAAGCAACTGTCAAGTGGCCCTAGAAAGAGAAGAAAGACATTACATATGGTTGAATCTGATGAATTTGAAGATGATGAAGAAACAGAGGATATACCTACAGAGCAAGTAGTTGGAGAAGAAAAGGAAAAATACTAGGAAGAATCCTTGGAAGATAAAGATAGAGCAATTAAATATAAAAATCATCAATGATGACAATTTCATTAAATTGAATAAGTTTTATAATATGTATAGCAATATGGATAGAATACAGTAAGAGAATGTAGTAGTAAGAAATATGATTTTGAAGAATAAAATATTTGAAGATGTACAATTACATATACTAGAGGACCTATATAATAGGTTGATAAATAGGAGAAGAAGAGTTATCAATGAGGACAATAGTATTAGAGAAAATATGATCAAGAAGTTTTATGAAGTCAATAGTGGTGAAGACATGCAAGATATAATGAGGGGTATTGGGCCCTCATTGAGAAATAAAAGAAGAGCTATTCTTTTGATGGGAGGTAATTATGAAGAGGTAAACAAGGAGATAGAAGAAGCCATTGTCAAATAAGTGACTTATGTAACCAAAGTCAAAGAATTGAACACAAAATTAGGGGGAGCAACCCCTATGTTTGTTGAGAAGAGTACACTGGCAACAACAACAATGGAAGCCAAGGACACTCAAATGATCTATCTATCTTTGTAGATCTCTATTGGAATTGAAACCATGCAATTTGGTACCACAAAGATGACTATGAATGTCACATAAGATCCTTTCAAGGATCTTGGGCAAAACATTGTTGGCAATACCACTGACTACTTTGGCTTAGATGAGGAAGAGGAGAAGAGAAAGAATGAGGCAAAAGAGGAAAAGATAAAAGAAGATGAGAAGAAAGAAAAAGAGAGGAGGAAAAATAAAAGAACATAAAATGAAAAGAAATAGAAAGAAGAAGAAAGAAAGAAAAAGCAAAAAGAGGAAGAACACGAAGAGGAGGAAACTAAGAACAAGGAAGAGAAGAAAAAGAATAAAGAAAAGGACATGAAGAGGAAAGAAAGATAAGAAAGGAAAAAGAAGGAAGAATAAGAGGAGAAGAGGAAAAAGGATGAAGAAATCAAAAGAAAGGAAGATGAGAAGAAGAAAGAGGATGAGGAAAAGAGAAGAGAAGAAGAAAGAAGAAGAAGAAAGCAGAGGAGGATGAGAAGGCAAGTGCATCCAACACGTCTCTCACCCTAGATACATTAACCAGTTCAGAGGATGATGATCAAACATAGTTGATATCACCCCTTAGCAAGATTATCAATAAGAATAAGCACGTAAAGAGTTTGCAAAAAAATCTCATAGATGCAACTAAAAATTTTCAAGGAACATTGCTAGTTAAATCTCTAGATCCTAATCTAGAGGATAGAGCCAAGGTTGTGATTCAAGAACTTGATGCTGAATTCACAAATTTATCAAAGATAGCAATAAGTCAAGCACAAGTTAAACATGATGCACAAATGTTTGACATTGTATGTTAGAATATAAAAAATTATTTGTAAGCTCTTGATGCTTACATCAAGGAGTTAAGAAGGTGTGAACTTGAAGGCAAGACATTATATGCCAAATGTGTCATGTCCTTTAAATTCATGAAGGAAATCGATGAGGAATTGAGGAGAAAGAATGATTAAGTGAAAGCATTGGCAGATCAGCTGAGTCAGTCTGGTGTGAAGATTGTAGGAGTTGAAACACATTTTAGTAAGAATTATGATGAAGTAAGTCTATTAGAAGATAAAAAGGAAAGGATTATAAAGAGGTTCTCACTTTTCGAGATGACATCTATCTGTGAAGATAAGAGCAAATGAGAAGTAATTAGAGGATTTCCTAATAGCAAAGGCATATTTGACAAGTTCATTTACTCAGACTTTAATGCAATGAAGATTGCAGCTTATGGGTTGTGCACTCTCCTCAACATTTTAGAGGGAGTAAAGGAGACATGGGAGAAGAGCATGAAGAATCTAACAGTCAATTTTGTAGATGGTATTTCTTGGTTGACAACCTAAGAAAAGGTAATAAATCACAATTTTGATCAATTAATTGGATTAAATAGTATATGGAAAAAAAATGAATATGGCATTCAAAGCACAAACTAAAGGTGTGAATTATGCAAAATATTATAATGAACAAAAAAATCAATTAAACACAAGGGCTCAGATAAAACCTAACCTACAGATGGCTCCACATCCATACCAAAACCCTAGCAAAAGAAAGGAAAAATAGGCCAGAATATGCGATGATCCTCCTTCCTGCAAATACTCTCATCCTACAACATTCATTAATGCTATCAAAATAGCAAATTCGTTCTTTGTCTTAGATAAGACAAATAGCTTGATTCAGTTGGTCGGGAAGCAATTAAATGTCCTAAAAATAGGGGTCATTCAAGAAGAGAAGTTGGCAAGAGGTGCAGAGAAGACAAAGCCTTAGATTCCATCAAAATCGAAGGAAAATAGCAATGCCCAAGTAATTCTAGAGTCGAAGTAGGGTTTTTCAGCTCTCAGTCGATCATTTTCTCCACTTTGAATCTTGACAAATAAATCCATTTCTTTAACCTTACCAAATATGCTAATAAAAAAAAAAAAACTACATTCTCCCAACATAAATGATTTCTATCGAATTCCTTCTTGGAGCCCCCGAATCTACTTAAAAGTCACCCTCCCTTGCCTTCTTCTAAACACTATATCCCGCCTCATCCTAGGAGTCCCACCTCAAAACATCTTGTTTTGCCTGAGAAACAACCACCCATGGTTCCTAAACACATCTCACCGAAATTTGAAGAAAAGATCATTATTATTAGTAATTAGAATAGTGAAGATCGATGGAAATAATGCCAAAATGTCGATATCTTTGCATTCTAGAATAGGCCTAAATCAGAAATGTTCAATCTCATAAATTGGTTAGAGGAATTCAGCCAAAACCAGGTAAGTATCTCTCACCATTTTGATAGATTAGTGTATATTCATTGCATTAATGAATATGTTAAAAAAAGATTTTCTTTATATTTCTGATTGTTACTTTGAAAGATTTGCTATTAAATTCTTTGGGTGGATTCCAGATTGTAAGGAAGAAAGGCTAGACTTTTTGATTCCAACTTGGATAACCCTTCAATCTCTTCCTCTAGGATAAATGCATATAGAAATTATCAGGAAGATAGGTTTTTTTATGGTGATTTGATTGATATAGATGCATCTTTTAAATACTGTAATAATGTCAGACTCCTGATAAACTATAAAGTAAATATCATGGAATTCAAACCTATTAAAGTAATAAGAAACACAACTATCTATAACTTAAATTACCTCAGAACTAAGGGTAAAATTTTAGAAATAATTAGATTGAATGATGAGAGGAAAATCATTTAAAAAAATATTCAACTTACTGTAGATCTTGAAGACACCTTTCCTATGATAAACAATAGAAATCGCAGAAAGCACTAGAGGATTTCCATTAATGAGAAAAACCTCTTGAAGACAAGTCTGGATTTAGTAGTGATAGTGGAACCTGATATTGAAGATGATATAGCAAGAAAAGACAAGTCTTCTCAATCAAGCTCTCCCACTAATGCTAATAACAACCCACTTCATATTCCCAATAAAGATTTGGAAAAAGGTGGTAGATCTAACACATGAGGGCCTACAGAAAGAAACTAGGAAATCGGAAAGTTCAGAAAACAACAAAGGAGCTAATAAAATGTTAAGTGTAGAGGTCAGTAAAGGAATCAACCCTAATGAACAAAGTACTGGTGAGGATCATAGACCCAAAGATTAGTCTAGAATTAAAGAAATTCTTATACAAGATATGGATAACATAAGGCAACAGAGTACATGGATTAGCAATAAAGAGGTTAAAAAAAGAACAAAGAAAGTAAAGAAGGGCAAAAGCATCAAATTAATCAACGAGGAAGGTAAATCATTAGGTAAAAAGTCAAAGGCCTTGGACAACTTGAGCAATAGTATTGAAGAATTAGAAAATAACTTATTGTTCTCTAATGAAGGCTTTGAATTGGTAAAGCCCATCTATACAGAAGGAAAATTGGAGACTCTACAACAATAGAAAGAAGAATATTTGTGGGAGAATGGAATCCCCAATAAAAAGGAAATAGATAGATTCACAAAATTTTGGCAAACTCCACCTACTAGTAAAGAATCCTCCAAGCATGACACTAGTAAGCAAAAGGTAAAGGAAAGTGTCCAGAGCAAGATTATTGGAACTATAACATAGGACTTTCATGACTTTTTGAACAATGATATGATAAGGGATTTAGGCTTGGAAAAGGAAATTCTAGATGAGATTGAGAAAGAAAACTTGGAAATATTAACTGATGAACTAATCCAAGTATTCAGCTTTGAGAATATAGACAAGAGTAGTGAATCGCAAAAAGAGAGAATATTGCAGAGAGTTTTAAAACTCGGTGGAGTTGATTATACTTTTGAAGACTTAAAAATAAATCTATTAACCATAGAAAAGGAAGACAAGAATAATAGATACATACAAAACTCTGAGTATAAATCAATGATAGAACAAGGCAACGAGACCAAGGAAGGAAGTGTCACAAAGATTCTAGATAAAGATGATAAATTTATAGAGGATCAAATGACCATTACAGAACAATTATTGCAAGAGCTGGAAAATGAAGAAAAAAATGAGATGGAAGGAAAACAATCTGAAATCATCTTAAATGCATAGGAGAACATAGAGCAGTTAGGTATTTTAACGAACCAAGAAGGGATAAATGTCCCTAGATATGGTAAATTGAAAGCTAAAAGAGGTAGAAAATCCTTTAAGCAAGTCAGAGAAGTGGATGGGCAGGAAAAAGAGTAGTAAAAGATCACTCAATTATTTAATCCAGGAAGGGGAAGATCCTTCCCAAGTCAGCATGAATATCTCTACTTGGAATGCTAGGGGTTTAAATGCTCCTAGCAAGAAATGACTACTAATAAAAAACCTAAAATAATTTGAATATGAGATTATTATGTTATAAGAAACTAAATTGAATAAGGAAGAAGGAGTCAAACTAGATAAGAAATTAGGTAGCTAGAATGTTAACCTTCAAGAATCTAGAGGAGCTTTAAGAGGTTTAGGCATGATATAGAATCCTGGGAAAGTTACCCTTAATATATTAAATTCAAATAATTCTTGGATGAGCAGCAGAGTAAAAAGCTTGAAAACTAACATACAATTCATCTTAGTAAATGTATATGGTCCAATCTACAACATAGATAAAAAAATCCTATAGGAGGAAATTAGTATGTTTATTAATGAACACAATAATGAAATCATTCTTTTAGGTGGTGATTTCAGTACTATCTTAAACATAGAGGAAACATTTGGAGGCTTAAAACAAACCACCCAAGCAACTAAGGATTTTAAAAATTGGGTTGACGATAATATTCTAACTAATGTTCCTGTAAATAATGGGAAGTACACTTGGAACAATAAAAGGAACGATTTCTCCTATATAGCTGAGAAATTGGATATATTTTTTTATCAAAGGAGAACTCAGTGATTTTAATTTCAACATTCAATCCTCGATTCTACCAATAATAGGATCAAATCACTACCATATTCTAATTTTTTTATCTGAATCGAATAAACCTATTAGGAATTCTTTTAAGTGCGAAAAAATATGGTTCTTAGATAAAAACTTTATGGAACTTATTAGAGATTGGTGGAAGCAAGGCAATTTTAAATGTTCTAAAATGTATATCTTTGTTTCCAAGATGAAAATGATCAAAGAAAATATACTTAAATGGAATAAAGAACTTTTCAATAACATAGAGAAAAATTAGATATTGAGGAAAGATTAAAAGAACTAAATATCGAAGCAATTAAAAAGGGGATGAATAATAATAGCTTTTATTTAGAAAAAGAATTACTTGCTAAGCAGGATAATATATTAGCAAAAGAAGAAACCTTTTGGAGACAAAAGTCAAGAGAAAAATGGTTAGAGAAGGAGATCGAAACACAATTTTTTTTCATAACAGTACACTTCATAAAAGAATAATTAACAAAATAGTAAAAGCCAAAGATCCTTTAGGCATAACCATAGAAAATCTTGATAAAATAGTCGAGATTTTCATGAGTCACTTTCAAAATATTTTAAATAACTTTGATAGCTCAATTATGGTAGCTCAAGCAAAAATGCTTGAAGCTATACCTAAAGTGGTCTTGCTAGAAGAAAATAGAATGTTAAACAAACCCATCACTATGGAAGAAGTTAGATCAATGTTATTTAGCATGAATCCTAACAACTCTCCAGGACCTGACAGATTCCATGCTTTCTTCTACCAAAAATGTTGGGATATAATCAGTCTAGATCTTTGGAAAGCCATTGAAGCTTTAAGAAATGGTGGATCATTATTATTTGAAATCAATTTTACTTTTCTTACCCTGATACCTAAAAAGGGGATCCTAAAAATACAGGGGACTTCAAACCTATTGCTTTATGTAATACTATATATAAAATCTTATCTAAGATCTTAGCTAATCGGCTTAAACTGATTCTTTCGAAGAATAAACAGGTTTTGTCCCAGGTAGATCAATCCTAGATGGATCACTAATTATTCAAGAAACAATTCATTCAACCAATAAGAATAAAGTGACAAGCATGTTCATGAAACAAGATATTCATAAAGGATATGATATGGTTGATTGGAGGTTTTTATGTAAAACCTTAGAAACCTTTGGATTCTTGCATTAATGGATTAATCTTATCTACTAGTGTATTTATACAACTAAAATTATAGTCCTCATTAATGGAACACCTGAAGGCTTTTTTGAAACATCAAGAGGTTTAAGACAAGGAGATCCCTTATCTCTATTTCTATATATTATTATGGCATAAGCCTTTGGGAGAACAATAACCAAATCTCATACTGAGGGGAAAAGAAATGGTATCACTGCAACTGAAAATGTTCCCAATATTACCAACCAATAATATGTAGATGACACTATTCTACCAAGTGAAAGCGCTATAAAAGAGGCACTAAATATCAAGTCTATCATCCAACTGTATATGGAAGCATCTAGTCAAAAAGTTAATGCAACCAAATTTGAAATTTATTTTATTAACACCAAACCTGATATTGAAAAACATATTTGTAACATTATGGGGTATAAAAGAGGCACATTTCCATGAAAATATTTAGGAATAGAATTAAAGAAATGAAGTAAATATAAAAAGGAGTGGAACATGATTCTTGAAAAATTGGATGCAAGGATAGGAGGCTAGAAAGACAAATGGCTAACAAAAGTTGGGAAATTCTCTAAGATCAGAGCAGTTTTGTCTGCACTTCCAACATATCCATTATCATGTCTTCCTCTATCTAAACACATTAATAAGAATTTTGAGGCAAAGCTTAGAATTTTTCTCTAGAATGACTTTGATGATTCAAAAATTTAGTTCTCATAAAATGGGATAATATATGTAAGCCAAAGGAGCTAGGAGGCCTAGGGATAAAAAATTTAAGATGGCAAAATGAAGCATTAGGGGCTAAACTAACCTATCACCTTTTTGAAGAAAGGGATCATAAATGGGCTAAAATCATGTATAATAAATACCTTAATGTTGATGATCCCTTCTCAATCTTTAGAATGAGGTCCCTTCCAAAAGGATCCAAAAGCTAGAACTTTATAGCTAAAAGTCAAGCCCTTATTAGTAAATTTCTCACATGAGATGTGGGTAAGGGTGATTAAGCTTTATTTTGGGGAGATTTGTGGGATGGTTATCCCTCAATAGATAGTATGGGATTCCGAAAGAGTAGTAAAGAGTAATTCATCAAACTTTGGAGGAGCAAGGTTAGTGATTACAAAACAAGACAACTGTTAACATAGTCTCTAATTGGGAATGGAAATCCGTGGAAAATTTGGATATGGATCCAGTAGTAAAAAAGGCATTTAAAAAGATAATCCAAAAAAGAAAAGTAAAGTAAGTAGACATAAAAGACAATCTCATTTGGGCAGCATCAAAGGATAGAAAGTATAGTGTCAAAAAAGGATATAGAGCTATCACTAATTCCCAAAGATGGGAAGAAGTGAATATTCCACTTAAACTCTATTAGGATTCATCCTGTCTACCAAAGGTAGGATTCTTTTTATGGCTGGCATTTCAAAAAAGGATCCTAACTCCTGACATACTCTAAAAGCTAGGTATTAAGGGTTCATCAAGATGTGTATTGTGTAAGCAAGATAGTGAAAATTTTGATCACATCTTATATAGATGCACATATTCACAATATTGTTGGGATTGGCTCAGATATATGATGGGCTAGATTTCTCCCATGCCAAAATCCTTAGTGGATTTCCTTAAGGGATGGCCAATAGAGTGTAGTAGTGGTATTTATAGTCAATTATGGAATATTTTCCCATCTATCCTTATGTGGGAAGTGTGGAAAGAAAGGAATAGAAGAATTTTTCGCGATCAAGGTATGTAGCCAAAAGAGATTATAAAAAAAAATAAGGCTTGTATAGTTGAGACTTTAAATTCTCATCTTAAGAAATCCCAGATAGAGGAAGGATCATTTTCAAGCTGGAATGGATTAATGAAAAAGAAATGGGTAAATCTAATTAATCCTCCACTTGTATATAAAAAGAAGAATAAAGTGGCTAGAGAAAATTGTAGATGGACCCTCCACTAACTAGGTGGGCCAAGTTAAACTTTGATGGAGCCTCAAGAGGTAATCCTAGTTTTGCAGGAATTGGATGTATCATTAATAATGAGTCAGGTAAGTGGATTGCTAAAAGGTCTAAATCTATAGAACCCACTCTTAATAATTTAGCAGAATTAGAAGCCCTGCAAGAAGGTCTTGAAATATGCTTAGATATAGGTTTACCTAAGATTATTACTAAAGGAGATTCTTATATTATCCTAAATGCCATTAGGAAGAGAAAGACACCTAATTGGGTTTTAAACTTGAAATTGGAAGAAGTGCTTAATATTCTAGATCATTTTACAAATTTTTAGATACCCCACATTTTTAGGGAAGGCAACAAAAAGGTAGATCAATTAGCAAATAAGGGTGTGAATGGTGAAAATATTTTAATATATAATGATCAAATAAGTAGTCCTACATAATGTAAGATAAATAATCAAAATCCAAGTTATTGTTTTAATTATGACTAGATAAATCTTCCAAATGAGGCCTAAGGATAAGTCAAAAAATAAGAATTTAATAATATAATCCACTTAACATTGTACTTTTTATTCTTATATTTAGGTATGACTGATTTAGCGTAACTCTTCCATATAAAGGAAAGAAGATTAACATATTTTCAGGGAGCCTTTATGAAAAATGGGCTTATTGTTACGGTTCAGAATTAATTTACGATTGGGGTGTGCTTTTATAGTAATCATATCATCTTAATCCATTCCTTCTTTGTTGTCCCTCTCCTAGATTGGTATGATTCTAGGCGTTATCATGTTTGAATACAATTTGGCCTCATATACGTAATAACTGATGATTGATGTCATCTATCTAGGTTTTTCTTGATCCTTCATTGATAGTCTATTGGTATTATTTATTCAGTAAATTTTTCCCTATCTCGTTCAGTTTGAAGGAGTATTTATCCTAAAATAGAAACTAACATTAGTTTATTCCATGCAACAGAGGTTCAGACTATGATTTTATGGGGAAATATAAAACTAGAGAGATGGAACAGAGTGTTAAATCAGGTGGACAACATGACCAGGATTGCAATCAGTTGTGTCATAAGAGAAGGCATTTTTAACTATGATTTTTCATGGAGAAATAACAATGATATTAAAGGGGCTTTTATAGGTTGTCTAGCCGGAGCTAAGGCAGAAAAATGGGATATGTTTAGACTTTGCCTTAATGTTTTTAATCTAGTTTGGTGTGTAGGTCTGGAAGAAGCTATTATGAGCATAGATGAGAAGTTTTGGATCCCTCTCCTATAAATGTATACGAAACACCCTCCTAGATGTTTTGACTTGGCCATAGTTTCTAAATGCCCTTCTCTGGTTGTCTGAGAGAATTTAGCCTTTTTTCAGGCATGGCCAAAAATGGAAGCCAACATTTATTTTCTGCTCAAGTGGAGAGGGATTGTGGAAGATAGTAGTAGTGAATGGCTCTGATGCTATCTCAATATCTTTAAGTAATATATTCATCTTGGTGTGGTACTAGATAATTTGGAAGCTCTAGAATTTTGTAGCCCTAATATGGAAAAATCAAGTAAGGAAAAGAGTTCCTTCTTTTTTTCGCCTAATTTCCAATTTGAGAATCCCAATGTTATTGTAGAAAAGATTATGGTGCATTGGAAATAGGTGTATGATTTATTCATCCTTCTCTAGCCAAGAATATTAGTTTTTTTGGTATTATTATCCATATT